>OY796885.1:22474123-23074123 GCA_963680785.1 Diplosoma virens | reverse complement strand
CCGACCTGCTTCCGGAGATGCCAAGATATTGCTGTCGGCTTGTAATTTAGTAGAGATATGACTGCAATTTAGAACTGCTTGTCAAGACCACCAAGCTGGGGAAAGTGCCGTAAAGTGTCTTTCTCAAGGACACAACAGAATGGCGCAAGTAGGTTTTGAACCGAGACCATGCTGATCATCAGTCCGGTGCTTTAACCACTCGACCACGCTGCCGAAATGTTTGTTAAATGGTTATAACTCTGATAATAATAGACCAATTTCAATTTTTTTTTTTAACAGTTTCAGTTTATAAAAAGTTTTGTTAGACAATTTAGAGCCTATTAAACTATTTTAAAAGGAAAGGTGTCTTTAAAATCATTTTTATCATTTTTGTAAAAAGTCGTTGCTAAGCAACTGCAAACAGCTCCCAAACCGTTCAACTAAAATAATTTTTATGCACATTTTTGGAATCAGTATAAAAAAACCATGCAGAAAAGTCACAACACAGAATGAAACTAAACAAAGTCCGGGGATTGGGGAGGTCTATTAAAGACGTTAATGCAGTGGTTCTCAAAGTTTTTGCCGCATCCCTCCTTTTCCGGACTCAGGTACCATCATTCCTCCCCTCCAAAAAATACCTCAATAATTAATCAAAGTGAAAATTTTTGTTTTTTTGTATTCATCCTAACTTTCAATCCGTATTCCAGTTACCCCAGGAATAGTGATGGATATTCAAATTCAGGGGCCCGAGGTAAGGATTTCCAAAAATTGATGTTCTCTAAAACAGAAAACGAGCTTTGATTTCGTCTTTACCTATTTTGCTCCCAAAATCACGGTGATCTCTGAAAAAAAAAAAAAAAATGGTCTTCACTTTGATTTTATCTCTGATTTTGCTCCCAAAATCACAGTGATCTCTAAAAAAAAAAGGTCTTCACTTCAATTTCGTCTCTGATTTGCCTATTTTGCTCCCAAAATCACGGTGTATAAATTTAATATATTTCATTCACAAGAATAAATTTAATATTTCATTCACATTCCTCCCCGATTCCTCCCTTCAGGTTACAAATTTCTCCTTGGGGAGACAAGTGGCTCACTTTGAGAAACACTGCGTTAGTGTGTAGTTCTCAAAGCTACGTCACACGCAACAGTCTTTCATGCATGCTTTTGCCTTGAATTTGCAAGTGTATTTTCGCACGTTGTATTCAGCTTTGCTACTAAATCATTTTGCAGCGCTTATCGGCTGGCTGCTTAGCGTTTATCCGTTCTTATTGCATCAGTCATGTTACAATTTCTTATTTCTTAGTATTTTGTATTTGTACGGCTCTTCCGCTGTTCCCCCCAATTGACTGTTGGCTGATCGTGCCATCAAAAACCATTTCCGCTCTTTGTGTAGTTATTTTCGCCGCACCTCGTCACTGGATGTAGCCTGTTCACGTGACCTAATGCTGCGTGGTTTTGCCTGTGAAAAAGATCAGGCGTCATAATAGAAAATTAATAAAATTACTTTGACCATACGAGTATATACTTGCTGGACCGCAGTTGACGGACCAAAAAGAGACAGAGACTAAACGTAGTAAGGTTATCGGGCGAAGATCTCCGCCTGAATATTTGTTCTGAAGAAAAATGTTATTTTATCAGTTTAAATGAAACTGCGACGGCTTCACAATAAAAGAAGTTGAATTTTTACATGTGTGTCAAACGAACTCATCACAATGCTATTCTGCTTTTTAAACGCTTAGCAGTCTCAACATTTCCAAACTACAGTGTTTTCAGTCCGATAAAAATCTACAAGTTCTAAACCGGGCTCAATCTCTTATTCCCTTTGATGGCTTTAGTAGGTACGAGCGGAAAGACCACACATGCCCCCCCTAAAAAACATAAAAAAGTGGCCCCCTAAGCGAGATATTGCTCTATTTCTTCATAGTAGCACCATGACGGTAGTACCCCTAAAGCGATAATTTTTTTTTAAGAAATCACTTTGTTTCAGAACACTAAACAGTTCCAACCTTTAAAACCCTGACTTTTCTTTTAGAGCACTAAATAGTGCACCCCCTAAACTTGGGACTTTTTTTTAAAAGAAATCACATTGTTTCAGAACACTAAAAAGTGGTCCCTCTTAAATCGATAACTTTTTTTTAAGATTGCTTTGTTTCGGAAGACTAAAAAGTGGCTCCCTATTTTTCTTGCACCGGGCCCCCTTTTTTGTAAGGCCATCACTGCTTATCCCTAACAATTAACAGTTTTGATTGAGTGAGTTAATGATCATATTACACTATTTTAAAATATAAAACATTAATTCTGTTAATCTCTTTTTTTTCGTATAGACGTAGAGCCTATTAATTGACCTGGTTGCTGCTTTCTGTATTAAGCAGAGACATTGTTGTAGATAATCGGCGCAACCCTAAAAAATTTCTCCAAAAGTATCTTTCAGAAATCACACAGGTAGACCGAGTATCAAAATTGCCTCTTTTTGCTCGTCAAGTCAGACTGTTAGCGGACTGTCTGCTGCCCCGAGCCTATGAATGTCGATAAATCCGCTAAGACGATATGAAAGCACAAATTAACAATAATAGACTAAGACGAATTTTTATGGAATTTTAGCTTCTGCGAGTAGTTTTACTTCAGTGCAAGCTTACCGTGGTAATGGATATAAATTGAAGTTTACCACATAAGAAAGGGCAATAAAATATTAAACAGAAACCAGGCTTGGCGGCGACAAAGGCAATATAGATGAGCGCGAATAACAAACCAAACCAATTTATAGAACCACAACTAAAAATTCTTGACTAGTTGTAACAATGCGGAACAATTTTTTCTTTATCGAAGAAAAATAACTTTTTGGTTTATCTATTAAAATCAAGGAACCGCTAAAAACAGTATTTTTCAATTTTCTTTAGTTTTGGCTCTACAGAAACTTCCCTACTTTCACTCACGACTTCTCAACTTTCTTATGTCAAACTCGAACAATCAACGAACATTCATCAAATCTACTTCAAATCCTTCGGCCTAATTACGGTCTGGTCATTTAATATTAATTTAAGTTTCATACAGGAATACTATACAAACATAAGGACCTATAACGTAATGTGCATCAGTGCCAGCTAACTTACACAAATTGCTTTGATTCACAAGCGCTGCACACTTTGCGATCCCACTTCAACTATTGTCATTCATCTTATACTTTGTTATTTTTTCATGTAAAACTGCAGCAGCAGTAAGTATGCAGTGGCATGTCGACTGGCGCCTGTTTCTAACTAGGCTAACTTATTTACAAGTTAACGATTAACGCCGAAATTTCTGTAAATGGAAAATTTTGGTCTGTCAAAGCAAACCGAAGAAGAAATTAAATGGCGTATTTGAAAATATCCAATGTATATTCCAAACCTTTCAACTCAGTCTCATTTTGTCTGGGTTGCAAGGAGCAATCTATGTTTAATTGGTAAAGTTGTTTTTGTTCAGCTTTATTAAACTTAAAACATGTTTGCGTTACTTTTTTTTGCCAGAAAAATCAACGAATTTCTCAAACAATTGAAATTGAGTACGCACAATCGGAAAAAAAATCAGAAATCATCGGTTTAAAGATATTTCACTAATTGAATGTAGTTTCTTAAAACCCAACTTATTGATACAAGGATGTTGACCGCAAGACATCTCGAATTGTCTCTCTGGAGTTATCTGACCTTAAACGAGGTAAGCGCCCCAATTACATCCGCTCAGAGCTTATACTTCATGTTGGATCTGCTTTGACGTCCCGTATCTATATTAAGTCCTATATCTATATTAAGCTGTTTCACAAAAATTTAACTAACTATTGTATTTAAAAAAATAAAATATTTAAAAAATTTTTACGCTTATTTAGCTTATTTTTTAAGCTAAAATATTTAAGCTGTTTCACAAAAATTTTTGAAAAAGTTATTTTCAATCATCTCTTAAATTTTTTTAATAAACATTCCGTTCTGGTTTCAAATCAATACGGCTCCCGAGCAGGTTGTTCTACATCTCACACAATTCTAGATACTTGATATCACGAAAGCTTTTGATACTGCATGCCACAAAAGACTCTTAATAAAACTTGACCATTATGGAATAAGAGGAACAGCCTTTAAATTGATCCAATCTTATTTAAGTAATAGATTGCAATATGTGTACATAAATAATATTGAGTCCAATCGAAAAAGTGTTATAATGGGTGTACCTCAAGGATCTGTTTTAGGCCCACTTCTATTTCTAATTTATGTTAATGACCTACAAAATTGTTTGAAAAGTATCCTAGACTCTTTGCTGATGACACCGACTTGTTAATTATTGCTTCCAGTACATTTGAACTCGAAATCTAAATAAACGAAGAATTTTCTAGAGTGTCCCAGTGGATGAGTAAAAATTGTCTTACTATTAACCCCTCCAAGTCGCAAGCTATAATAATACCGCCTTTGCTATCACAAGTAGTTTTGCCGAGTAATATTAATATTAAACTTAATTCTAATGCAATTGCAATTTCAGACAGTATTAATTATTTAGGCATTCTAATTGATTCCAAATTATTGTTTCGTGATCATATTCATAAAGTTCAAAACAAACTCTCTCGTGCAGTTGGTATTTTGTGCAAACTAAAAAATTTATTTCCTTGTATTTTAAAAAAACTTTACTTTGCCTTCTTTCATTCGCACTTACTATACTGTCTTATAATATAGAGTGCTACACATAAAAGTTATCTTGAACCTTTAAAAAAACTGCAAAATAAACCTATGCTTATCATGAGTAATATGCAATGGTCATCGAATTTTGATCCTTTGTTTAGAAAAAACAAAATTTTTAAATTAGAAGACTTAGTCAAGCTTAAAACTTCAAAATTAATGTTTAATTTTGACAGATGAAATTACCGAATTCTTTCATTAAGTATTTCAAAAAGGTATCTCAAATTCATTCTCGTGTAACCCGTTCATCCAACAATAATATGTTGTGCTTACCAAGATACCGATCAAATCGTCTGCAAAGATCTCTTAAATATAGAGGAGTTAAAGTTTGGAATGGTGTTCCTTGTAATTTAAAAAAAATGCTACTCTTGAAATAATTTTGGCTATATGTATAAACGTTACATTCTAAATTCTTATTCTTATATCCATTAATATTTTAAATTAAACTTGTATCTACAGTGGTCCCTTTTTTATCTTATTGCTCTAACATACGTTTATTTTCATAATTTTAATTAATCGGTGGCTGCTCGACTTGAAGAACAATTTATTTTTTTGGTCACTTCGCAGTCTCCGCATACGTTCGGTATTATTATTGTATTTTTTTTACGTATAACAAATTACGTCAGTAAAATGCACTCTTTTTCTTCTTTATTATTATTATTTTTACAATCATTGTTTTGTGTGCATTGTTGTATTAATATTGAATCGTATGAAATAAATTTGTCTGTTCTATTCTGTTCTGCTGTAATGGGCTTGTCCCAAACAGCTTGGGTTAAGCTCAATTGCGTGCAGACTAGTGTTGCGCAACTTCATCCGTTCGTGCACAAATATAGTCCTCGCCCCTTCACCAGATTGCGAGTGCAACACCACTGAACAAACCACAAACCACACTCGAACAACGCGCCCCATACTTCGAGCACCATATGGAACACAAGGTCTTACGGTTTTGGATGACAAAACTTGATGCTAGCTCAACAATATCACTGCCAACATCTGACCCGAGCAGTACAGCAGCCTGGGGTAATAAAAGGAAAAATCTTTGATCCTACTCCTGCTTGTGTCTGACCCGGAGTAAATGCCCTTTCAAACGACAACGACGACTGAAAAAAAGCCCTTTACTTGCCGCTCAAGATATAAAACCACTTTGAAATATTTTTGGTTTTCACTTAACTTTTGTGATGATGCTTTGACCAAAGTAATGTAGCAATTTATCCTTATCTCTCCTGAATCCACCTATGGTTTTTGCAATTACGAGTTGGTCGCTCAAAAGACAAGCCTTTTAAGACTCAATCATGGCCGTGTTACACAGCGCCACCTACATCAACAACTTTAGACTTCGAATAAATTTTTGACCTTTTACCTACAACTTGCGAATAACAAAGCAACTGGAAAAAGACATCGTCCTTTGTAAAAAATTTATTTAGTTAAGCAATACCTGCAATGTTTCGTAAGGACAAAACTTTATTTTCTGTTTAACATAATTTTTTGTTAATTCTTGATTACCTCATGCTGGAAATATTTTGTATTTTTAAAAATAACTTTTATATTTCATTTTAAAAGTTAATTGATGCCGTGATATATCATACAAGCAACCATTGTTCAATGAATTGCAAGTTTGTTTTTTTTTAGAAATTTATAATCTGCAATTGAATGAACTGAAATTAAATTATGTTGCAAATGTTTCTCAATTTCAGCTTAATAACATTTATCTTTATTTATTCTTCTGACTTACAAGATATCATCAAGGACAACCGTCAAGCAATTCTCCCACCTGCTTTTGGCGATGCCAAGATATTGCTGTCCGGCTGAAACTTTTCATTTAAAGACAAGATCTGCTTGCGAAACCGCCAAACAAAAAAGTTCTGTAAAGTGTCTTTCCCAAAGAAAAAGAACGAGACGGGTAGGTTTTGAGTCGTAACCGTGTCGGTAGGGTTCGCCATTAATACATTTGACAGCATTCTGAGGTTTTAAAAATAATAACCAATAATCATTAATTTCAAAAGTAATTTTTCAAACGAACAGTAATTCAAAATCAAGTGTTGAAATTGTTAACCAAATTTAGTTCTGAGATATGAATTTCTAATTTAAATTTCTCAAAGCTCAATAACTGAAACTTGTACACTTACATGCAAGCTACCTGTATAAAAAAACAACTTTTTACATAAACTTTGCAGCACTTCGCTTGCAGTCCTGGAGGTAGATCTGCAGAACCGGAATCGATTTTTGAATGAAGACTTGCAAAACTGAAGAGTTCAACGTCAGAGTTTACTTGCTTCACATTGCATCGATGCAGCAAAAAAACTAACGAAAAATCGTTCAAAGAAAATTTCAAAATAAAACTGAATTTTGGCTTTTATTTTAACAAACTGAACTTTTTCGAGCACGAACGAAAAGGTTTAATAAACCAAACAGAAGTAATAGACAAACGATGAACACGAAATAAAATCAAAAAATAATTTTAAAACTTTTTTTCTTCGACATCAAAAATGGAATCAAAATCGGCTCACGAATGCAGCACAGAAAATAATAAAATTGCACAGTTAAAATACTTTTAACAATTTATAAATAATCACTAAAAGTGTCACTGCCTTTTATCAGTGATAAAAGAGATTTTTCATATTCCTTCGGAGCTCCATATAAAAAAGTATGAAAAACGGTTTGAAAAGTGTTTTAGCAAAACCAACAAACTTTTTCATATAACAGAAATATATTTTCTTTATCTATCAACGTACCATTTCATTCTGAAAAACCGAAAAAAAAAATTTAAAAAGATAGCCTCTTCAAGCTAACTTGATAAAAAAAAATTATCAGGTTGTAGAAATCAAACTTCATTGTGTATTAATATATCGCGATCAAAAATTATGCTTTTCGCTTTCTGAGACCTTTAAATAGGTTTTTTCAACCAATAAGCAAAAAAGCAAAACCGTGTCACTTTTCTCATACAAGACCAAAATAAGACTCATGACCTAAAAGTTTGTATGAATTGTAACTAATTTGCGAATCGCTTCCTAATATCAGACGCAATTTCGAAATGTGAAAAGCCATTTCATACTTTGCAGAAACGAGCAACGTAATCGGATTGTGAAGTGAGAGTTGGTTTTTCCGGCGGATACTTTTCGTTATACGAAGTTGAACAGGAGTGAAGATTAGGAGGGCAGCTTGGACTTTCGGGTTTCCAATCGGCGATTTCGCTTCGCGCACTCGCACTCAGAGGATTGGTTTGTTCGCCAGTTGATTGAATCCTTGCGTTCATCGAGTTTCGTTTCGAATCGGGCGAAACTCGATTTTTGTTAAAGTCGACGCTGATTGGACGTCGTCTGGGCGAGAGACTTCGTTCGGTTTTTCTGAATGCTATCGACGACTCGTGGCGCGTCACTTCGCTTGTTGCTTGTTTCTTTGTGACGTCAGAATTAGTTTGCGATGATGATTGGCAGCTGGTTGAAAACCTAGAGACAAAAAGATTGAAGATATGTATATGATAGGTTTTCATCAGCAGTTGGAACTTTTAAACAAAAGTCGAAAAGTAGATAAAAAAAACAAAGTTTTTTAACGTCAGCATCAGGCGATTACGAGAATATTAACCCGTTCCCTACGTAAAAAGAGAATTCTCGTCTTTGGCAATCGTTATCTCATTGCGTAAAACGAGAATTCTCGTTTGGCAATCGCATTGTTTCATGGCGCAAGTTTTTCTGTTTAGAAGCAATTTGACAGCCAGTTTGACAGCTTAACAGACACAGTTTGACAGCTTCCCACATTGCTTTGTTCGTAAAGCCGTTTAAGAAAAGCAAAAAAACTTGTTTATAACCAGTTTAACCGCGAATTTGAACATCGAAGCAATTACCTCAAGTTACCCAGATGCTTATTAAGCCCCGCCGAGTGGCTGCGGCCGGCAACCTTGACCTGGGGAGGAGGGTTGTTCGAAGCCGCCATCTGGTTGAATTGTTGTGTAAGCCTCATGACATAGTTCGGGCCCGTGCCAGCTGTACTCGAAGCGTGTCCTCGTTCACGTGACCTCCCCGGGCGTCTTTGTTTTATCGCGTAAAATTTCGGATTTTGATTAGCGCTTTGCGGGAGATCGGTTGTTTCGCCGTTGACATTTTCAACCCGTTGGTGTGAATTTTGGGAGGAGGTGGACGGCTTTGCTGTCGAGTTTACCGAGGATTTATCCACGTTTGCATTTTGACAAGGAACTTTTTTATCGGTAGAGATATTCAAAGCGGTTTTGTGTTCGCTTAAATCTAATAAGCACATTTTGGTTAATTCGCTGTTGGTCGGTTTGACAGGCTGATCTTGTCCTTTTTGATTGTTTCTTTTAGAACTTTCGAAATTTTCCCAAACGTTATCAACCTGTTCCGACATCTGGTCTTTTTGTAAATCGTCGTCGGCTTCGATTTTACCGATTTCTCTGAAGAAAAACTTTTGGTCGAACTTCGGTTCTTGTAGGCTTGCGCGCTTTCCATCTTTTTGTATTATTTCTGGGGAAGCCTGAATTACCAAGTTTCTACTTCGTCTCGTGTTCGACTCCTGATCCTGGAAATAGGATCTGGACAAGAACATTTGCGATTGAAACAGGCTCTTATATTTGGGCGTGGTCCTCGAACTATTGCAATTGGAACAATCTTCGTTGTCGCTGCTGCAGCTGCTACTGCTGCTTGTAAACTGCAGCGGTAGACTGGCGGTAGTTAGAGTTGAAAAGCGCTTATTGACGTTGACAGTTTCGAGGTCGGCGCTCCGATATTTCTGTTTGATTAGCGCGTTCTGCTGGGAGGCATTCTCGACGTTGTCTTTTCCGCAGTACGATTTTCTTTCGTATTCGCGCTTGTTCCGAAGTACCACCGAGCCTGGAGCATAGGAACTAGATTTGGCGTTTTGTAACGGAGGAGAAAGAGACTGCGTCCGCATGAGACGATCGTAGGAATCGCTACGTCTCTGATAAAGCTTGCCGTCGTTCAGCTTTTGTTCTGGAATCGAGGCCCGACGCAGCATCGCCTGGGAAGTGAGAATCTGCTCGCGGTGTTGCTCGATCATTTCTCGAACTTTCCCCATTTGAATCGTTTTGGCGTCCGGTCCGAGACAGAGCTGCGAGTAGCGACGATCGCGGGACTCCTTGAGCTTTTGGAAGTATCGTCGCCGATCGGCGTGCGTCGACTGAGTAGACAAGGAGCGCCTCAATTTCGGAACACCCGACTGCAAAGTTGGGATTGAGCCCGTATTGTCGGGAACGATTTCTTCTTGTTCGCAAGTCACGACGCTTCGGTCTGGTTCGACGCATTTTGAACCTCGATCCACGTGACTCGCAGCACGGTTTTCTTTTGGAGCCGCTTCGTTTTGAAGCTTGGCAAGAACGCTGGAGGCTTCGTCCTTTTTCTCTACGATCAAATTCGTTTCGGTCACGTGATTTGCAACGTCATTTGCTGGCGAACAACTTAAAAGGTCTTCTTGCCGCGAGGCGTTTTCGATGCTCGAATTATTGGGTTTGGATTCGTCGTCACATGAAACGTTAGAAGATTCTTCAGTGACTCGGCGTCGACGCGGCATAGGAATTAGGATTGAAGGGTCCAGTTCGGTAGATTGAATTTGGGATTGTTTCTTTTCCTTCTCTTTCTTCAGCTTTTCGAAGAAAGGCTCTACGATCTGCTTGTCCCAGCTGATGCTTTCGCGGCGACTTCCAATGCTGACGCTGAGAAAATCCTCCAGAGTGTCAAAGTCTTCCATTGAAAGATCGCTTTTCTTTCCTTGATCGTCTTTCGCTATTTCGTCGTTGTCGTCGTCGGTGGGAACGCGAACACTGAGGCGCTTCTCGTTGTCGGTGACTGGCTGGCTCGCTCGTCGTTTGTGACGTCTATAAACGTACAAATGGATTTCAAACAAGCGGCAAGAATAATTTACTGTTAAGATGTAAACTTTTCTGATTTGTAAAAAAATTTTGCTTGACATTCATGTTTAACTTACATGTCGCCAAATTGTTAGACATTTACGACTCAAAAACAAAATACTTTTGCAAAAACTGGATAGTTTGAATTAAGCGCTCAATGGGAAAAAAACATTTCAGTATAAAACAGTTTTTTAAAGTCATCTTCAAAATGGTCTAATCGGAAATAATGCCGCAAAAATTTTTGCATTGTCAGTTTTCAACTTTGCACTTTTTTAAATAACGCATGAATCGAACATATCTTTTTTATATAAACTTGTTTTTTACGTGTTAAAGTTTCGTTTATTTATGGTCTCAACTTCCCTTTTAATTTTTTTTTAAACAAACTTAAACTTGTCACATATTTATTTTCCCGATAAAAATTGTAATTTATCTGCAAATAATGAATTTGCTGATAAAGTAGACTTTATCGCTTCCATTGCCTCTAGAATTTCTGGCGGTCGTTTTATACATCTTTCAAAACAGGTGATAGAACTCATTAAAAAGAACGGGAAATATTAGTCTAGTAGCTTTCAATGTATTTCGCTCGGTTTATTAATCTCCAACTAAGAAACATTATTGGGCAATATTTGACGAAGTTTTGGGTTTGTCGGGGAGCAGTGTGTAATATGACGCTGTCGCTGCAATCGTTTGTTTGTTTTTAACAAGACGGAATATGCAAGTTGTATGTCACAAACTTGAAAGGCGGTTATCACCGGGACAATAATCAAATATCGAAGTAAACTGTAAACCTTAGGGGCTGGGCAAGCCCTACTTTTTAAAATTGGATTTCCAAGCTATCTTTTGTCTGTCACGAAAGTTATTTTTGAAGTGAATAATTTAATTAAAACGTGCCAAAACAAAGGATACTGCTTTCTCATGCGTTTTGTGGTTGTGTGATCTGATGCGTTTAGTTTGCTGCTAGTTATGCGATTTTAACGGGATAAAAGCTACGGTTTCGTATCTTAATCATAACAGATTTACGGTTAGGGTCGTCAAATCTGTATTTTTATTTAATTTCATAAAAAAAGTGCCAATCAATCTATAATTATAGCAAGTTTCTGTTGCAATAAAATCGCGAGAAGTTTGCATTTATTTTCAACAAATGCTGCAGCAAAAAGTTGCATATATGCACAAGTTTTTTAAATGACGGAATAACAATGATCTACTCAAGCGATTTATTTACATATAACACTCCACAGCACATATTTTAAATCACTAACTAGGGAGAAACGGTGACCTTTGCTTACAGTTCGCGCAGCATGCTAAAACTTCGCTCTAATAACAATTTAGCATACTATTTTAGACTGATATTTAGCCAGGTCATTTTTCAATTGAAGGCCCTATTTCTAAAAGTACCTAAGTCACATTTTCGAAAAAATGAGATAAGCTGAAAAAATTGTTTGTTTACTCGCCAGAAATATTCTGACAAAACATCTTTTCAGGAAATCACTTTTTGAATAGCACAGAGGTTTGAAATCTTGTATTTCTATTCTAGAAGTAGGGTTTTTGAAAACTTTAAACTTCATTTTCTCAAAATGACATTATGTGACTTAGGTACATTTAGAACTAAGCTCTTCAATTGCTTTTAAATCACTATTGAGTTCGAATCTGTGATTCAAATACAATTTTATTCCATTTGGATCGTTGCCAAAGTCGAATATGTAACTTCTTTTCTAGGCTTGAGCGACGTTATATTTGGGGTTCTCTGATAACATTCAGACGCAGCTAATCGGTGACATAGCTCTTTGTTATGCAATTCAAATAGAATAAAGCTATACTGAAATAGTTTTATAGGATTTCTTTTTTAATTACATGTTTACAATTGGAGCAATATTTGATAAAAGTAAAAAAGAAAAAGTTGCAATATAAAATTCTCGGAAACAACTTAAAATATTTAGCTACATAAACTCTGAATATTGAGGAAGCTGTTGAAAGCAGTAAAAAAGTTGCCAAAATTTGCCCTACTGTGGTAATAACAATAAATCGCAAAATAAATTATTTCATTGTTTTGAGTATTTTTATGTTAAAAAATGTAAAGATCGCATAACAAAATTCAATGGAAACTCATGAAATCAAACCACAACTGATATAACAGGTCAAAGCTGCGCCAACAAAGCTACTGCTGATGTATTATAGCAAACCGAGGCTTGTTTACGAACAATCAACAAAGGATTTGTTATAGGTTGAGACTTGCCTGTATATAACTGCGTCTTTGTATTTTTCACTTTTCTTCGGATCTTTTTTCTTGTTTTTGCTTTCCTGATCCATTTCGCTTTTCTTTTCGGGATTTTTGGGTGAAAGAGGAGACTTTTCGCAAGCGTCTGCTTTCGAAGAGGAAAGTTGGTTTGTTTTCGGATACGAAAACTTTCCTTTTCCTATGATGACCGTAGGAGTGTTAGGAAAGGAATCAGAACTAACGTCATCGCTTAATTCGTGCTCGTTTTTTTTCCAAGCTGCAAATAAATAAAGATTAAAAGATTTTATGGCGGACCACACAACTTCACAATTAAGCACAGCAAAGCAAACCAAAAACAAACGGACTTGTATTTCTTTTTGTGTTCAGCACAGAAAGGGTTTTTCGATTGAGTTTGGTGTAGGTCATGGGCTAGTTGACCTTGCAATCGCTTTCTGTTTTAAGGATAACAAAGCGACTTTTAAAAACGATAAGCGCGACCCAACGCTATTTTATGCTCTTAACACGATCCAGTCAAGGTTGAATCAGCACTTTATTGTATAGTATGTTTCTATGATTACGACGCTAATGAGTAGCCATTGTCGAATCAACAAAGGTCTTTTCTCATTATAAATCCCAAAACATAATTAAATTCGATTTAAAATTGCAGCTTGATCACAAAATAATCTTATGCAGACAACATAGCACGGAGCAATTTAAATGAAACACAGTTCGTTAAAAACATCATACTGCATCACAACCTCATGTCAAGCCGAAACCAGGTTTATAACTTAATACAATGCTCGTATTCATTTCGAACGTTCTAGAAGAGCTTTTTGATGGAAAACAAATAAAACGTCAAGAAAATTGTCGTACAATCAAGGTAAAAATAATAGAAGTTATTAAAAAACGGATGGGAGGTTTTTGTAAAATCCGCAAAAATAGTCGATCCAAGCAGGCAACTTACGCCTCAGTGTTATTCCTTTTTTTGCAGATGAATCCGATCTTCTACGCGGTTTGTTGTTTATGATTTGTGACGAAGACAACCCGGAAGTAAATCGACGTAAAGTCACACGGTGGTTGTCTTCTGCAGAGGCGTCGTCTGCAAAAAACGACGTTTTGAAACAAAGTTAAGAGCAGACGTATCTTCTACAAATTTTAACGATTAAAAACCAAAAGAAACAAAGATCGGTCAAAGGGCAGTGTCATTGAAGCTTAAAAGAAAACGCTTCTTGACGATGGCTCGAGGCCGGGTTTATATTAAATGGAACCATATTCGAAAGCTGCTATTTCAAAAAACAGACCAGGCACGTAACGGTTCCGGAGGTGTGGGTTGGGGTCAGGAGACACTTACCCACGCCGACAGTGTCCATGTTCATTATTGACTCCTGGGCTTGAAGCGGAATCGCGGCATGATGATTCTTTAGGATCAGCTTCTTTATGTTTTGGGTCCACGCTTTCTTTTCTTCGAATTGCTTTGCAGTGAGCATATACTGCTTACCGGCCCTGGATGAGTGGTGAGAGTGCGAGTTGGGGCTATCGAAGGGGGATATGAGAAAACTGAGGGGGTTTTCTTTAATGCTTTCAAGCAAGATCAAATCGGAGCACTGTTGAAAAAACAAACAATATTGATTTTTTGTCGGACTTGTAGCCCTCTTGTACCTCCAAGTAAAGTTTCAAGTTAAAAAATGGCTAAAAAGAGGATTAGATTAAAAAAGATGATTAAAACTTTTTAGACAGCAATCTACAGTATTACCCTTTTCAGTAAAGTCAAATTGACAGTTTTATTTAACTGGTCAAATTGCAATAAAATATTTAGTAAAATCTGTCAGACTTCAATGAACTAAATAAGTTCATATTAATAATTCTTCATTTTCTTTCTTAGTTGCAATTATTGATTTTATTAACGCGTTGGTCGCAATGTGCGCCGCATAGGCTCACGCTAAGCTTTCCAGAAGCGCGATGTGTACATATATGGAACATGCTTTTGGCACGGAAGATATACGAGTTTGAACCTGTGGCCCACACTGTAAACACGCCGCATGGGTTATCGCGGCCAACGTGTTAAGTATTTCTTTACAATTAAAAAAGATGGAAATTACTGTGATTGGCGCCCAATAACATGACTGACTTTAAGGGTTGCGTTGTAAACAATTAGAGTTCAAATCAAGACCTAGCGGTAGGTTGTTACGTGATCGCGAGTGGTCACGTCTTTTCGCTTTTTCGTAACGAGTTTTGTGAATAGTAATGGCGCAATACAAATATTAGCGCGCTGCTCGTTTAAGTCTATTTTTGTTGCAAAAGCAAATAAGCATAACTAACATTCTTTTAAAATATTAGACGGTTCGATTACAACAGTAATTCGATATTAAAATATAATGAGACACGTTAATTTTAATTCGGTGCACATACATCACAGCGCCCACGATGGGCTGACAGCAAACGAATCTTAAGGTTGATTGGCCTAGATCTTCACACTATCATAATATTGCTTTCTGTCGTGAAAAAAAGCCGTGAAAGCCAATTTTAAATCGAACCCAGGTCCGCCGCTTCAAAGCCAAACGTTTTATGCCAGTTTTAATGGTAAAACTAAGTTAAGCAATAGACATGAACGAATGCCTTGACTTAATTGTAAAAGCAATCAAATATGACAAACCATGACTTTTTTTTCTCTTTTTAATTTTGTTTCAGACAAAAGCTTTATTTTAAGAGCTGTTTACTGAGAGAATGCCGAGAAAAAAACACCAACTGCTTAATTTGCTTTGCTTGTAGGGGGTCTATCAACTATGAAATAAAACAGTTTGTCACGATCTCTATTATCGTCTATTTATTTTCCTGTCTCTCAGAACAAAGTCAAGGATGTTAAACATTAAGCGATTAGGCGGAACTACTTTTGCAGATGGCAATATTGCTGTTTGATTAAGAAGTTTTTGTTTGCTCAATATTTCGAAATCTAGAACTGCTAGTTAAGCTGCTTGCTATGCAGAGGAAAGTAGCGTATTGTGTCTTTCCCAGGGACATAACAAAAAAACGAAAGCAAAAATTGAACCGACATCGTTGATGTCGTTTATGTCGATCGTTGACACCATCGAACGATTGCAACAATGTTTCAAACTTTTAACAATCGAATTCTCGCAACAATTTTCAAGTCAACTCCACAAGAAATCGGTAGACGATCTAACACGTCGTCTCGACGCAAACAAAACGACTGAGCCGTCGATTGATCGATTTTTTTCAAAAATCGACAGCAAGTGAAATTTTAAACCGAAAACAAGGGCCTCCGGGCGACTAAGACAACACTGCCGAATACTTGAAACGTTTGTACCGCAAAGAAACAACAAACTATCGATGTTGTTTTTCAAGTTTTTGTTTAAGTGGAGCTCGGCACCGTTGAGTCCCCCAGAAGCTTAAACTCGAAACCTTTGGCAACGACATCGAGCCTTCAATCAACGACCAATCACATCGCACGATCACTCACCATGATGTGAATTTTGCAGGACAAGAAGCAGTCCTCGTGACGTTTCGTGATAAGGATCATTTTGTCGAACAAGATCACGAAGCGATCGTGTTTCGCTCCCTGCAATTTAAGCTCGCCTTCCATGACGATGTCGCCGTAGGTCGTCAAGTCGTCACCCTGCAGCGAAACGTAAACAAAGTTCAATGCAATCGCGCGTGGTCTCCGCGATGATCGGGAACCATCATTTGTAAACAATTTTTGAGTGCTCTTTTTTTTAATTAATTTATTAATAGGTTGTTCGTAGATGGGATAAAAATGAACAATGAAAAGTTTGAGGTTGACCAGTCGTCGTCGTTTGAATGGTATCCACTCCAGGTCAGACACAAACAGGACTGGGGCCGAGGTTTACCAGTCAACATGAGCAAAAAGTCAGTTATGTAAGGATAGCAAAATTAAACTTTTTACAAAAATTTGTTTGAAATCATTTTTATGCTGCGAAGAATAAGTTTTTCGGGCGGTTAACTTGATGTTAATTAAATTATGTTAATTAAATAAAAATTAAAATAACTGTAAAAATAATTAAATCGAAATCCCACCCGAAATATTTAGCAAAAATGTTAAATTTTAATCATTCTTTCATACAGTGTGATTGTTATCGAAGTCTAGACCACTGGTCCGTGAAAAAAATCAGAGTTGTGCAAGTCCACCAATTGATTTAATTGAATCAATCTTAACACATCAATATCCGACTTTCGTCCATGAGCCTTTATGTTGGAGGCAAAATTATAAGCGAACACTTTTTCTTTTCGTCTTCACTAGATTTTTACGTAACCATTACCGCACAAATATATTTACAATAGTTTTTTTTTCTAAATTCTTATCAGTGGTTCGCCAAATAACAAATTGCACATTGATGAAATTCAAAAGGTTGGCGACCACTGGTTTAGACTCTAAGCACGCACTAAAAAACTTAATTCTTGTTGGGGAATTTTATTATATGTCTCCTATTAAAATCGTGACAGATGAAGCCAATAGCAATTCCTATAGGAACATCAACGTTTATAAGTATGTACCCACCTTCCAGTCTGTGAGAAGGCTTTGTATTTCCTGAAAAACAAAAGAACGAGTTTAAGATGCCGTCGTTTGAATTCATACAAAAATTTGAATCGCATTGTTCAGTCGAAGTGATACATTTTTCGTCGGCCGACTCTACGTTGATCTGTTAATAGGTGTCAGTCATTAGAACCGATTTATTCGTTCGAACAGTCGAAGCGAAACACTTTGCAGTCGTGTCTTGCTAAAAGTCGAATCTTTTGAAACTTCAAGGCTAAATCTTTCACGTTTTTGTTCTCTTTTCATTGGGCCATATCGGTTTGAAAATCGAGGGTAACCACTCCCAATCTATCGAGCTAGGCCCTCAAGTACATTACTCAGCTTTCAAGATTAACATGTGTAGCGATCCCCAAACAAAAATTTAAACAAATCGGGACCAACAGAAGCCGACGCGACAAGCACTTCAACAATTTTAGCAACGCTTCAAGAAACTTTTCAAAGCGGAAAAATAACGTTTCTGCCCGAATCCGAGTCAAAATTAAACGGAGTCGAGGTAAGGCGGCAACGCGATTGGTCAACGAAAAATGTCGTCATTAGCCACCTGGATTCGAACGGCGTCTTCGTGCTTTCGCTTCATTTCGTTAATGTGTCGCGCGATGTTCGTCATTGTCGTCAGCGCCTTCTCGATAATCGAGTAATTCTTCAATTTCTTGTCGCAGTTCTTTGCTAGTTCCTGAAAGTCATGAAACAAAAGATCAAATTTCAGCCAAACGAGAGCAATCAAATCGTGACGCAAACGCGCCTTTGAACCAGACATTTTCGAAACTTTTAACCACAAAAACGCGCAACACATGCAACGTAGAACGTGCAAAGCAATTTCGCATGATACAATGGTCGAACCGAACAAAAAAACAATAACTTCAAATCTTATCGATGTGTTCGGTAAAAACAAAGCGAGTATCTTCGGGTTCTATAGAAAATAACATCAACAGCTTGAGGAAATTTTTACGTGCAGAGCCACCTGGTGTTATTACAAGAAATTAATTCTTTATATAAGTGGGCGTCTTGTAAAAAAAGGTTTTTTCGTGCCATCAACTTCATGTTACATTTCATCAGTTGTTACACTAATGGGTCAATGGAAGCTGTGATGATGCAGAATAAAGAAAAAAGCAATGAAATTTAGCAAGAATTTGTTATCGTCTTTTCATGAAAATATGACTAAGGCTAAGCGACATTTTGTTGCTGACACAAGGGCAAAATAAGATTTGTCCAAAATAGGAAACGTTTAAAATTTTAGGGAATAATTACACGGATAAGTAGTTAGAACCGACAAAAAAATGCTTATTTTGAAAAACGAACCGTTTAACAAAAACTAAACATTGACCATTAGAGCTATGTACTGGCCTGCAGATGGCGTCGTATGTCGCTTTCAAACGTTCCCTAAGTTTAAGTTATTGGGCAAGTTTTTCCTAACGCTCCAAAAGCTTGCCCAAAAAAGTTTTAAGCAACGGAACAAATTTTAAATACGAACCTGCAATATCAAATGATATTTCAAAATTCTTTGAACAGGTTTAAGCAAATAGGACCCAAGGGGAAGGTTATGACGCAACTTCTCTTGCTCGTTCTAATCAAAACACAAATTTAAATTTTCAATCTCTTTAATAAACAAAACACACAATCAGACGGAAAAGTGAATTCAAGTCCTTCTCATTACACGTCTTGACAGCTGCTAAATAATTGAAATGCTGGTTACTTTGGCTTGGATTAAACTGTCAGAACTTTCTCCACTCAGGCGATAAAAAATAATTTGATGTTAACTGTAAAAAAATTGAAACCACTGCTTTAGCAGCTCTAAAAGCAAAGATAAATTTTGAGTTTGAAAAAAACTCACCGGCACAAAAATACGTATTTCGATTCATACTTAAAAACGTCAGGATAAACCTGCTTGTATCACTTAGTTTTAGAAGTAAAAGCAAAAAAAAGGTTTAGAAAGTCAAACCACCAGTAATTGAAAACAAAGTCGTATTTAAGGCGTGGTCACCAAATTGCACCAATCGAGGTTAACTTGACCGACCCGGGGACTTCGCCGCAAAAAAGTAAAATAGAAAATTGTAAACCAGGGATCACCAAACTACTGTTGATTACATGCTGGCTCAAAACGTTCGCATCCACACGGAAAAATTTATTAAATTAAGTGAAGATTTTGGTTTTCAGTTGACTTTTTGGGGATAGTGTAGTCATGCATTTACCAAAATTTTTCCCAAAGACGTCGGTGTCCTTCGTTACTAGAACCTTTATAAAAAAAAAGTGTAATGACCCTTATTAAGGAAATGAATTGTCTGTTCATTTAGCTAGAAAGCGCTGTACAGTGTACACCTGTACAAAACACACAAAGCATAGGATAAACCATGCTGACTTACTTTAAAGAATTGACCCACAGAGGGGTTCTTCATGCACTTTGTTAACACTGAAACTGAGACAGGGTAGTTTGTACAATATTTGGTGTAGATACTGAAAGAGGCATCCTGGAAAGAAAATTGAACAATTAACACTTTAGGACTTGCATTATGCTGTACATGACGAAATGGTTTGTAGCTAGCATGGGCATTTGCTGCTGCTTCATTAAAAGAAATAAATTTACCTGTTTGACAAAATGCTCTGCTATTTTGACAGGGTCTTTATCACAGTTTTCGAGGTCACTGAGAAGTTTTCTAAAAATAAATCGGAATCAAAAAGATAAAAGAACTCGAGACAATGATTTTGACGTATGAAGAAGCTTTGCAAATAGAAGAAAAATCGCAATGATTTTTGTCAAAAGTTTTTATGCAGGAGCAGTTAGAAAATATACGTCATTTCTGATATTGTTGCACAAAATCTAAACAGAAAAACATTTTAAAGAAATTTTTGGTGTAGAAGACAAATACACGTTGGAAAAAAATTAGCAAATTAGAAAGGGTTTCTAAACTGGGGTCCATAGTGACCTAGCAAGGGGGTCCACAAAATTATTCTATAAATAACATGTCTAGAGTCGAAAGAACTTGTCATTCATAAATACATTATCCAAAAAATGGTTTCAACTTGACGTTAAAGCATATAAGTCATTCCAAAAGTCACGTGAAGACCGAAAAAAGGTCATCAATTAAAATTTGAAACAAAGTTTATATTTAAACGTTAAATAAAGATTTTTTTGGGTCTTCACTTCACTTTTGTAATAAATTTTAAGTTTCAACGTCAAAACAGAATTGTGCAAACAGTTTTGTGCAAACTTTTCTCCGTTTTGGGGTCCACCGAGTTTACAAAAAATTAGCTGCTTAAACCTTGCTCAAACGCATGCCGAAATTGTTAAAAATCAAACTAAAAGCAATTATTTACGACTATAATGATGAATAAAAAAATTGCTTTAATCTAAATCAAAAAAATGAGTCAATAATCAATTTTTATAACTTACCTGTTAAACACATAAATGTCTTTGATATTACCGAAAAGAAGTTGTCTGTCATTGCTTGTGAGTGAGAGACCTTTAGCATTTGTAAGAGGAATTGTATAGCCCTGCAAAAGAGTTTTAAGTTTAAACCAAATTTCATTACTCACAAAAAGATAACTTTGTTGGGTAAATAGGCGTCTATAAACTTGAATCAGAATCAAACTGGGGTTACATGGTCATCTAACTGCTCGGGATGATTCATTGAAAAAGATTCAGTGTCTCGGTTGTTTCTACAACAAAGATTCCGTGACCTTTTTCTTCTTATCAGCAATGTTTTCAGCTTTGCTCACAGTCACGGAAGATTTATGATGGTCGCAATTAAAGCTTTCAATTTTTCATGAATTTTAAAAACAAACTTGATCGCTGTTGTCGTTAGCCGGAGGACTTTCCCCCTATTAAATGTGAGAGAAACAGAAGGTTCGACGTTATCATATTAACGCCTCCGAGTCCATGCACTGTCTGGATTAAACGACGCAACGATGTCATTAACCCGGATTTTCACATTGGCGGATCACTTATCTCATTTCGTATTTGATGTATAAATATAAGGCAAATTTTTTTTATTATGACTGTTTCATGAAACTGAAAACAAAACAGCACTCGTGCCAAAGCTCAAACTAACGATATATGCAAATATATGAAGAATGGTATGACAAAAATTGATAGTTTTTAAAGCACAGCGGTCATTTTCGCAATGGTGTATGATAGCTTTAGTTGGCCCTGGCCTAACCTATCTTGTTGAACAGTTTTTCGACATAAAGATCAAATTTAATTACAAATAGGTATACCATGAACAAATCTAAACCATTAACATTTTTTATTCCAAAACGTTTGATATCGTGTTACCAGATGATGAATAATACGTAGAATACTTTCAAACGACTGCGTCTACTCAGCCATATATGGCATAATCAGTTTTTCTAAATTTTCAAGCTTAAAGCGATGTTAGGACGTAATCAAAAAAATCTTCAGTCGATTATGCAATTTTAAAGCAATGACTGCAATATGAACAAACGCGTCTTTCGTTCAAGCCATGCTTGAAAATAATCGGAGCATATCCGATTATTAACTTGTCAATACTTATTATCCACTTCACTAAGACGCGTAAAAAGTCCGTAAAAGGCGAACAAGAAGCGTACTTGACTTAACTCAAGTCGCGTTTCATAAAACTGGTAAGTTTGTTAATTTGTTTTATTTCATTGAAGATTAATACGTGAAAAAGTTGTGGTGGTCTCAAAAACTTTCTTGAAAAAATAAAAAACACAGAAAAAAGTGCTTTGTTTTTCGTGGCAGCCAGCGCGAGTAAGACAATCGCTGTTTCATTGGCGTGGACTTGCCTCAAAGTCTATTCACGTAACCACCGTCCTGCCCTTTTGAAAATAGCGCTAACTAGTCATTTGGTCAACTTACCGCTAGAATGTCTTCTAAAGCGCGAACATACATCCTTTCGGTTTCGAGAAGCTCCAAAATCACACGATCGACATAGGTGAGCTGAGGATTCGCTGTCATGGCCATTGTTGAGATTGGAGACAAGTGATCTACTTTTTCCAGCCTCTCGTTGATTTCTTTAGCCGAAACCCGATGCAGAGTTTCGTTCTTTTTGAACGACGAATATGGCGATGGCGCAACGAAGCTTATTTCGTTGTTGTTCGAGTTGTTGTAATGCTTTTCAGGTGTATTGCTCTTAGAAGGTTGACTCATCACGTCATTTAAGCGCTCTTCCTCCTCCTCTTCGACGAGCGATTCGACAACTTTGTTCAGCGTGGGTCGGTTTCCCGGTTCTACGTCGTTGGCGTCACACTGGCAATCGAATTGCGTCACTGAGTTCGCGCTGCTAAAGTAACCGCTGCTGCGCGAAGTGCGCGTCGACGACATCGACGAGAGACTGGGGGGTCGGCCCCCCGGGTATGGAACCACCAGACTCTCGCTTATACTGTGATTGGCGTGAATTTGCTTGACGCCTGGCGATATGTAGCATTTTTCTCTACCGTCTGAAGAGCGGCGCTTAGTTGTGACGCTCTGCATCTCTGGCTGCACATCCCTTGTTTCCGAATGGCCATCGAGTGCCTCGTGCGCGATTAGCTGCATATCGCAGGTCTTCAAATTGGATTCAAAGTTTAACGATTGGTTTTGGAGAAGGAGGGGTGACTTGACTTGTCTTCTTTCTTCGGGTTCGCTGTCAATGCGACGTCGCATAGTATGACGTCAATAATAACCAATCAAAGCTTATCATTTGTAAATAAAGTTTTATCACAATTGAAAGAGACGCGAAATCAAAAGTATTTTCATACAAAACAGTAAACCTGAAATAAAAGATGTTATTTTATATAAATATTCTTAAAATTTTTTTACTCGCACGTATTGATAATCTTTGTTTTTCAGAAATTAAACCACATTAAGCGAGCTAACAAAAACATTAATCAACAAAACGTTTACGTCAATCTAAAAAGCAGCATCAAAAACTCTTCTAGAACTTCCATGTTTACATGTCTTTGACAATCTGCTGCATTACCACCAGCTCGCTGCTCAACTAAGCAAGAAACGATATCTTTACCATCCACTTAAGCGACGTGATCTAGTCAAGAACTCAAAGGCACTTAGGTTTGTTATAATGGGCTACTTACAACGTGCCTCTTCAAATAGCATCTTTTTACTTTGTTAATCGCCTATAGAATCGTCTATTTACTTATACAGCATAAGTGTGATGAATTACATTGTAACAAAAGACAGTTTTTTGCACCCTTTGTATGTATCTGCGTAATAACAACCTCACAGGCCAACACTTCAACTTTCTATTGCGACAATTTTTATTTATCTTTGTGTCTTTACCGGGTAAGCCAGCAACTGAGCTGCAATTTTGTGCATCGTTTATTTTTCTAATAAATCCATTACAGAATCGATTTAAATAGCCAAAAAAATGGAAAAAAATCGTCACAGTACAAATATTTGACAATCCATGACTCAGTTTTTTTTTAATTGCAAATATGATTGTAATGATAACAAACACAGCGTAATATTTTGCATGAGATGCTTTACTGGATTTCGCTTGCATGGCCAATATGAAATGTGCTATCATATTACGCAAAGAAAGTCAAGGCAAATACACACAATTGTGGTTGACATTTTTTAAAATTTAGTAAGATTGTCTGTAAAACCTTGAAATGTTGTTTCAACCTTTTACAGAACTGTGAAAAACATAAATATAGCAAAAGCTGTTGTTCCCAAATGTTTCGCTTAAAGTGCATGCTGCATATAAATCAATAAAAATCAAAAACTTGATTGCAATGAAAGTGACACCAAAATCATTTTCACCAAAGAATTCAAGATATTAGATGCTGGAATCAATATTACTTTGTTGGTCGTTTGAATTCAACCAAAATCAAAATGTACTTTTGGTTCCGTTCAAAAGATCAACAATATGTGAAATGCAACAATCCGCAGGGAACTTGTCGCGCTAAAACCTAGGTTCAATGTCAAATTTAAATCATTTTGAATATTTTTAACTGCAACAATCTGTCCGCTTTATTTACTTGCAATAGGAGTATTATCTAGGAAAAGATTAATAAAAAAAACTGAAATGGGAGTATAAAGTGTAAGGCCAATTGTAAAAGCTCTATCAAGCAACAAATAATGCACCAGTTGTAGTCGGTCGTGCAAAGCAAAAAAATGTCGCTTTCTCGCAATGCAACGCAGGTTGGAATATCTTTGAAGTGACTTTTCGTCACGTGTGAAGGCGATAAGCTCCACAGCATTCCACGTTCGTTCATGCTTTCTAAAAACATCTGTTCCGCGATCCAACTAATAAACGCTCGTCTTCCACTTTCAAATTAACAAACACCTTTGAAGAGGCAACGTCGAAAAACTCCAATCAGCCGTTAATCGCTTAAGTCGCTAACTTGGCGTTGGAAACGTTTCGATGAAAAGCGCGATTTCATCTACGTTTTAAAATTTCATACTTTGCTTTTTCGTTCTGACCACATTCTTCGCACATTGTCGGCAATTTATTGAAAAATAGAACAAGTTATCGGTCACACGACCAATCAAACGCCACGGATAAACAGAAAATTGCCGTTTTTGCAAGGTCACGTGATTTTAATAGCCCGTCGGCGCATAGCAATCAATCTATAAAAACGCTTTAATTAAAAAAATAAAAACTGCAAAGTGTGAATAAGTGGGAAATAATGACTCGTAAAAATGAATCAGAAACAGCTCGTTTAAAGCTCGACGACTAAAAGTGAGCAATGTCCTGCGACAAGGAAAACCTTTGCTTCAACAAAAAAACGCTTTTCGGATGGCAAGGTCAAAACACGGCCTTCATTTCATCTATCGTATGTTCGTCGCTGTAACAAAAAACTATCGTTCTACTTCATTGGCGATTTAAGCGATTAAATTTAGCAACAGATCAAATTCAAATTTTTTCTGATAATGTTTGGTGGAGTGCAGCTTTTCTGCCATTTAGAAGAGAATCCTTCACTTTTTAGCCGAAGCGCGAGCACCGATAGTCGAAATCCGTCGTATTGAGCTCTTTATTCACAGCGTGTTGTTAGTGATGACAGTGAAGTCGACAAAGTCAAACTGCTGGCATATTTCTTATCGCTGAAAGGTTAAAATCAGTGACAAAGTAAGCTATTGGCGACCAGACTTGCTACCAGACTTGGACAACCTTGCCAGACTTGGCATCCGCGCTTCTGAATGGACAAATCACAAATGAAAAGCGGAGTACTGCGAAAATGCTTCCAGGCTCCGTGCTTTTGTGCCCGAGACTGGTGCCAGGCCTGTTGGGATGGGCTTACCCCGAGCAGATTGGGTTAAGCTCAACCGCTTGCGGACTGGTATTGGGCGATTCCATTCGTCCATGCACAAATGGGATCTCGCTCCTTCACCGAATTGCGAGTGTGGCGCTTCTGAACAAACCGCAGACCATGTTCTAACAGCGTACCCTATACATCGGGCACCACATGGAGCACGAGGTCTGACGGTTTTGGATGACGAAACCCGATGCTGGCTTAATAACATCACTGCCAACATCTGATCCAGGCAGTACAGCAGCCTGGGGTAGTAAAAGGATAAACCCTCGGCCCCAGTCCTGTTTATGTCTGACTTGGAGTGGATACCTCTTCAAACGATGTATGGCGACCAGAGGTGGATGAAAAACTCCGCAGCATCACTTATCATGAAAAACATCTTTAGCTTTTTGTTTTGTTTGTTGAAAAAGATGCTAGAAACAAATTTACAAAAGCATTAAACTAAAATCATAAAATGAACTGTATTTATCTCAAACAGGGCCGGTGTAACAGTCCCTCAAACGCCCTAATCGGGTGGTATCACTTGCCCAGAATGCTTAAAGAGACGACCAAAAGAAAAGACGCATTTTTTGGGCTAAAAAGCTACTTTTAGCAAAAGAAAACTTTAGTATAAAACTAGGTGAAAACCAAAAAAGGTTGAGGACTGTTACGCCTGAATGAGGTTTCCAACTTAATTTTCTAGACTCAGTACAGTTTTAAGGGGGCCTTCGTTAACCTTATTTAAGCCTGGCATCTCAAAATAAATTAAGTATACATTACAACTGTGTGCTGCACTTCAATTTCTTTTTTTTTAATAAATAAAATAAGAAAATATGTTATAAAGTAACTAAAAGATAAAAAAACTGCCTTGAAAATATGTCAGTTTCGTATAAAAGAAAATTATTAGAAAGAGCAGTCTAGATTTTTTCGAATTCGCTTGTTGAAAAAGTTTGGCCGGAAAGGAAAGACTGTGGTCTAAATAACGCAGTGAGCATGCAAATTATAATGACGTTTGTTATATCTGTACAATGTATTGTTTACATGTCCTATAACGTATATCGTTTTTTACTGCTTCTTTTTTTTCAGCTTTTATTGTGTTTTCATGCTTTGATTTGTGCTGTTGCGGCTGAGAAATAAAAGAACATACATACATACATGCCGAACAATTTTCTAAATTTAAATCGCAATAATACAAGGATGTTAAATGAGGCTAGTACCACAAATACTTGGTTTTAAATCTAATTTTTTAAGCTAAACATTCAAAATAACGATTTCATACAGACTAATACAGAAGACAGGGATGCATAAAGAAAAACACGCTAAGTTGGAGCATGGCCTACTTGAAGAATACGGTTGAATCGGTCACATTTTAGCAGGGGTTTTTAAGCGGCCATTAGAATCGCTAAGAGAAGAAAAGCTTGTCGCATTGTGTGTGCGTCTTAAATCGAAAGCAACGTCTTCGCAGACTCACTTTTTTTAATTATTCAACATGCGTGTATGTAGAAACAGCTGCAAAGCAATGCAGTTTAGCTAACAAACGTCCTGCTACTAAATGTGTTAGCTTGTAGTAACAAGTTTCCAGTTTGTTCCAGATACTTTTAAAAGTTAAGACAATTATATCATGATATCGTAATTATAATCTATATGCTAAATACAGAGTATATTGATATGTTAAAACAAACAACAAGTAGCTAGCTTTAAAGAGATTTTAGAAAGTTTTTTGTGCAAATTTTTAAATGGTTTTTAATTAAGATTTGGGTTGCATAATCAATTTCTACCGTTTAAAAATATTTTCATTGCTAGTTCATCAAAAAACGGTAAAAAACTCTCAGCATATGCATTGTGATTGCACATTGCTGGCAAGTCGGATATTAATTTTAAACCAACTTCAATAACTTGATAGGAGATCTACATATTACAATTAAGCCTACATATATTAAGGGCTAATTTTTAAAGCGCTTGTTCCAAGACTTGGGTTGCATGATCAACTTCTACTGTTAAAAAATATGGTTCAGTTTTCATTGTTAGTTCATCATGAAACGGTTAAAAATTTTCAGCATATGCATTGTGAATTTGTGATTACACATTGGTGGCAAGTCTGATTTTAATTTCAGAACAACTTCATTAATTTGTTATTAAGCCTAAATATTATAATTAACCCGTTGATACAGACCTTATTTAAATCTTGAATACCGTTAAAGATTTTTGTTTTATATATTTATTGCCTTAATAAACTTTTTGCCGTAAAAATAAAATTTTTATCTTACCAAATAAACTTCTAGCAATTACAAACATACGTAGATAACCTAATTACTAAATCAACTACACGTGCCACTGAGGTTTTTGTTTTTATGAATTAACCATAACATGCAATATTGAGCTAGGAATATGAATAAATAGTATTATCTCAACTATCAGCTTACAATTACAACTACTAAAACCCAATGTGTCATATTTGTCATATGAAATAATCAGACAAAAAAAAAATTTTTGAAATGCGTGATTTTAATTTTATTAATATCACAGAATAAATATTTAACTCATTTAACTCAATATTTCTATCATAATAAAAACCAAACTTATCTGTTTTTATGCCCTAAATTTCGAAGGCGTTTAACCAGTTTATATCCAGCTAAACAAGCTAAATATCACCGTTTTCAAAGAGACTTCAAAGACATAATTCAGTTGATAAAACAGATTTCAGACATTGTATTTTACTAGCATACATAAGGTTAAATGATAATTGACAATAAATTCTCAATAATGCTTAAAATAGTGCTGTACAGGTAGTTTAAAGTTTATGTGTCAAATATGAGACATTGGGTTCCACAGAGTTAAAGAATTTTTTCAAACTAAAGGTTTATTAGTTTTTCGGACAGTCACAATTTCGATCAGTGTTAAAGGGGCGCTAGTACGGAATATAATTTCACTCGATGGGGTTGAAATTAGGATTAGTTTTAAAGCGATTATTTAAGTAATACTTTTAAATGAGATTACATGTCAAAAATGAGGTCGTACGCCAAAGTAGTGCCGAAAAATGCCTTTTATAAGGAACAGGTTCGTCTCTGGCGAAAGAAAAGTTATTTGTAAGATCAATAAAGAACGATATCACATGTTGGAGTGCGTCAATTGAACGATAATTAGTTGTAACCCGAAACCAAAGAAAAGCTAATACTTCATAAACAAACAACTACAAAGCCCATAATTCGATCACGCTGTAAATGGGAGCGTGAAGATAACAAGGCGAAGATGCGTATCTCGGACAAATACTGTCGATCGTAAGCTTTTCTAATGACCAGCAAGCATTTTTGCAGAAACAAACAACATTGTTTACGTTTATTTTTTCATTTTAAGCATTTCTAACTGAATAGCATTGTGGAGACTCGAATTGATGCATGGCTAGCTTTTACAGCTGAACTCTTGAAATTGAGAAAAAAAGCGTCATTAGGTTTCAGTCACTTTTTCTTTAAAAGTTTTACAAACACAAAATTTGTCAAATATTTTTCAAATTTACGAGATAAAAATCCTCGCTAAAATAGACGCAAAAAAATGGGTTATTAGTTCGACAAATCGCGTAGAACCTAAAATCAGCCTTAACTTTTGAAGTGAAATTGCGACTACAATTTGCCTCAATTTTCTTAAATTTTAAGTGCCATCATTCAATAACGTTTTATGCATAATGATGTAAATCTTTTAATTGAAAATTGCTAAAATAATGAAATATAGCATTAAGACTTTAAAATAAACGTTTGGTATTATGATTTTGATTTTTTAAAGCATTTAAAAACAATTTGAGACCGTCAATGTGTCAAAACGTTTTAAAAATCTTTTAACGTTGCCAAACATAGGAGTATTTGCCTAAAAGAATGAAATTAGCAAGAATATACCGTAACTTGGTTGTAAGTAGGGTTTATGATTTACCGAACTTTAGGTTATTCCCGGGATTTTCCGGAAAAAAATTTAACTTGCAGGAAAAACCACGGTGATGACAAAATGTCACACAATTTCGTATGAAAAATTTACTTAATTTTATATATTTATATTAGATTTTGCTTTGATTTATGAGTTTATTTATCTTAAAACATTGTTGGAAGCAGAACAAGATCAAGTTCATTAGAAAACTCGGCATAAGTGTTTTATTTATTTTATCATTCTGCTATCGGTTTTTATAGTTGATATGCAAGATTTTTTAATGGCCTAAAACTTGGACTCTTAAAACCGGGGCCTTTTAAGCATCAAGGCAGCGGCTACCAGGGACCGTATAAAATTGAATGCGTAATATTACTATTTTTGTCATATAATACAAAAAAACTATTTAAAATATGAACTCCAGGATATGAATACAAATAAAAAAATTCAGAACCTCTGTTATAAAGTAAGTCGATCTGTTTAATTGTTTGTTGCTGGTTTTATCTTACTTTGCATTCCTTGATTTGGAAAACAAAATGTTTTGGGCACCATGCCATCCATTGTTGGAGTCTTAACAATTTGTTTAAAAAAGTGTTTTGAAAAAGAAGCAATAGTTTTGTAAAATTTGCAGATTTATATGCTTGTCTTTTGAACCATGTTTTTTAACAAGCTTAAATCACAAGTTTCATGAGTTTAGCAACATCTTTCTACTAATGTATATGAATTTTATCGATGGCTTTGCTGCACTTATTTCTTTGTCTAGTACGTTGTGCAGTGAGGGTTATTTATTGTGCTTCTGTCCAATATTGCGTTGGTCAGTGAACTCACTACTTTGCAATTTCAGATTCATGCAAAAGCCCTTTCAAAATGGGATAGCACAATATCGTCCACAATTGTTATTTTATTGTGTTAGACATAAAGAGCAATTTAGAGAACGTCTAAATCTTGTAACAACCATTCTGTTAACATAATAACCCGTTCTAACTCCTTAATAAGAGGTAAATTATTAGATAATATTCGAAGCTCAGGTTGAAAAATTGTTTTCCTTTACTGCATTGCGAAATGTTAAATTTACTTTTCGAAAAAATTATGTGATCTGCCTGTCAAGATTTTTGTTTCTCGACAAAATCTAGTATGAAGGTCAACAGTTAACGTGTATTTGCTGCATGATTACGAGCAAAATGTTGCCAATGTTTGTTTTTTTAACTAGCTGCTTTTTTGTTCGTAGTTTTACCGAACATTCTAACGCGGAAACACTACAACAGTGATCCCCACCTTTCATGACCATAAAGTTGGCTAAATCTTTTAACTCTTTTCCCTGCTGAACCACGTGCCGCTTTTTTAGTATTTTTCCAGGTAAGCCCAAGAAAGTCTATTTAAGAGCACAAAAGCGGTTGGAGATATGTCTTTCTTTAGATCGGAGGCGAAATATACATTTGACTGCCTTTGCTACATCGTTTTCCTATAATTAACCTGAAGATCAAAAAGACGGAACGTCCAAATCAGTCTATCATGCATAAAATCACTCATGCTCTTAGCCCTTCTAATTTTCTTTGTAGACTCCTGGTGGTTTTTCGACTCTTTTGTAAAGCACAACACTAAAGTCAACACTTTTTTAAGACTAAAAACAGGTCTTTACTTACAATTAATTTCCAATCTCTCCATTTTTATCCCCCCAAAAAAGGTTTTCACCTGCAATCTTAAGCCATTGTTTAATAAGTAAGTCGCGATCGACGACGTATTGAGCACCCCTGCTTTAAATCTTTCAACTCAAATGCAATAAACCGGGATTTCGCGGAAAGTTTGTCCGGGAAATCGTCCGGGATTCCTGGGCATAAACCCTAATTTTAAGGTTAATCATGGCGAGAAAAACATGTTTGGGTTTTTTAATAAGCAACAGCAAAGTCAGTGAGGAGAAAATCAGAGCAACAAGAAAGTAAGTTTTTAATTAAGAAGCAAAAAATTTTCGAAACCTTTTTCCAACAACAGCTGCGCAATTGCACACCAAAAAAGGAATTAAAAAACTAAAACCTAATAAAGGAGAAAATTTGCGAAAACCCTCGAAGTTCATTATTCTGGAATTTGTTTGTGTGCATTTCTTCACAATAAGCAAAATAAATTTATGCAAATATTAACCCTGTATGGCACAATGTCGCTTTCAGGCAACATTCTGAATAAGCCTTGATAGTTCAGTGTGTATTTGAGGAAACGCAACAAACAAGATCTCTCCCAAAATCTTGGGATGTAGACTACCGCTTAAAGACACCTACTCATAGGTTCAGTATAGCACCTGCACTGAAAGAAAAAGGTTGCACACCGTGGTGCTTTAAGTTAAAATATTTTTTCTATTCAAACTGAAAATGCGTGCCATATAGGATTAAATGTTAAGTTTTGCTGTGGGCTTCTAAAACTTTATACAGAAAGTAGGAAAAAAGTCTAAAAGTGTTCGAATTTGTTTAAAAATACTGGTCATCTAAGTTTATTTTGTAGTACAACACACGCCCGTTTAGCAGCCAAAGCAAAATTTTCGTGCGTGACCTTAGAACACACTGCGGGAAATACTATCGGCTCAAAAATTAAATCGAGATTTTCTGGGACAAGCAAATTGCAATAAATGCAAAAAAAGAGTTAAATATATTAATCATCTTTCATAATTTTTTAAATGAACAAAACTCAAAGAAATAGTTAATTAATTGATTATTTTGCACATTTTGTATCTAAGATGACTAGTTTTAGAGACACGACGGAATACATTAAATTTAAATACATTATTCGAAATTTTAATAGCCTCGCTACACATGCTTATGACGCCATTGGGCGCTAAAATCTTGAGTGCGATGTTTTCATTGAGAAAAGAACACGGCACTCTGTGATGCACGCACGAGGCACGCACAACAGATGTGACTGTGAAAATAAAAAAATTAAAAAAACATGAAACACTTCCTGATATACTAGACCAGGGCTTCTTGAACTATGGGTCGCGTCCCCAAATGGGGTCGCCTAAAATAATTTTGGGGTCGCGAAACAAATTGGCATTTTGTGCTTTGTGCCGCAAAACTTTGAAAATCCCAGTAGTGCGGCGGAACTTTTGGAAAAAATTGTGGTTATTGCACATGTAATCGGCAAATCAGAGAATTTGGGAACAAAAATTGACAAATTGGAGCTTGATTCTGAGTGCGGACCTTTTTTTTCAGAGAACACCTGAAGTTGGCAACGAAAATAGATAAATCCCAGTTCGATTCTGAGTGAAGACCTTTTTTTTAGAGATCACCATGATTTTAAGAGGAAAATACGGAAAAAAGAGATCGATTTGAAGTGAAGACCTTTTTTTTTTTTAGAGAACGCCATGGTTTTGGGAGAAAAATACAGAAAAAGGAGATCGATTCAAAGTGAAGACCTTTTTTTTTAGAGATCATTATGATTTCCAGAGAAAAATTGCAAAGTGCGAGATCAAAACCCTCTTTTGTTTTTAGAGAACACCAATTTTTAAGAATTCTTGCCTCGGGCCCCTAATTTTAAATATCCACCACTAATTGGGGTCACACAAAATTTTTTTTTTAAAACGGGATCGCAGAACAAAAAAGTTTGAAAAGCCCTGTACTAGACGACTCGACCCACAAAGCACCATGTAAAAGAAACGTAAATTATTTGCTTAACCAAATTCCAGTTCGACTTTACAACTTAACTATTTATTACGTACTCAAACAAATAACCAAGAAAATACAATCTGACATGTTCAAATCAAAAGAGATGTAAACTTTGGGCAAGCAAGTTTTGTAAATTAGATTTCATACGAACATTACTCATCGATTTTCAAATATTTAAGCCTAACTCTCCACAGATAAATCGATAAGCCGCAGGCTTAGAACAACTTGTCGTATTATCCAATTGCTTTAATTGTTTATCGTTTGTCTCAAAACAAACTGAAAAGTTTGAAAAGAAGCTTATGTCATTGAGATAACTTCCACAAGAGGAACGAATGACGTTAACTTGTGTTTTTTCGACAACCATACAACACAAAATTTGGAAATCGGTGAACAAAATCGGTAACTTCAAATAAACTTTTGATGTTACTTCTGTGCTATTTACGTACGTAACATTAAAGTCCTGCACTGGCCGATACTTTGCCGCCCGTGACCCTTTTATCTTTAATGTGTCACGTGATATATAATCATTAAAAATAAAAATAAAAAACCTTTAAAAGTAATTGTTTATGCCAAACCTAAAATTGAAAATTTGCAAAATATGGCCTCGACATTCACTTCTTTTTTTCCAAATATTAATAAATCTGGCCCTTCAGTACAAGTCTTTGATAGTATGATAAAAGAAAGCGGTTTTTGAATACAACAGTCCTCTTCAACCTTTTCAACTTAGCGGACTAGGAAAATGGGAAAACAATTTTTGCGGTCCGGCAGTGCAATTTTGCTTCATTTTGGAAAAACATAAAATTAAAGTGAAGATAAAAAAAACCTTCGGTCAAATTACTACATATGCGTTTCAAAAAAAAGATGCCTTCCACCGCTAAAGCGGTTTTAACTGATAAATAAAAAAAAGTAATCTAAAACGTAAAGCTGCTATTTGCACGTGCAAAGTTGACGTGGCTTGGTGAAAACGGCAAGGCGCCTGAAAGAGGTGGTTCGCGGATTAATAAATGGGGGGCGCTGGCGTACAGAACTGTAGATTAATTTCAACGTAAAGCACACAGAATTTTACAAACGGTAGCATAGTTTGATTGTAGCAAGTTATTCTAAACGGCAAACTATTGTGTAATAGATTTTGGAAAGCAATAAACAAATTCGAGCTTTTCCCACTTTAGCAAATAAATACTACTGCAATTAACCAATAGCCATAATAATAACGATTTTTAAACGACAGTTCCTTTAAAACCCGAACAAAAAGTGAAAAGCCTTGTTTATTTTTGAAAAAAAGTCGGGAAAAGGAAATTTTCTGTGTTTTGCCAATAAATATGTTAGTCCAACAATGAATCATAGGATTAGAGAAATAAAAGACGTGGTTTAAGAGGATAAAGGTAATTATCTTTCTTAATTCAAATGGTTTTTAGGCTATCGAGTTTAAATCCAATTAACGAGTAAAAATTGCCATTTTTGACGATATTACAGCGAGCAACGGAGCATTGACTTGCTAAGAAACGCTAGCGGCTCGGCAATCAAAGCCTTCGATGAGACACAGACTAAAGACCGCTTGGCTCGACCGCTCCCGCCAGATGGTCTTTCGAATCTTCTTACTAGACATATCAAAATTGTATTTATATAATCATTTTGTGTTATTGTTTTAAAGCAGCTCAAAAATAAAAATTGCTGCTCTCGCTTAACGCGAAAATTGGGCTGCTCAAGTCGAAACAACCATTTCAAACAAAAAAGTTTAATTCGATGAATTTTAACTCCAATAAACCCTAAACTAATTGTTTTCAACTAGCAATAGTCGCGTCTCAGTTGAACCACATTGACTACGGCATTGTTTGTTAATCGGGTGAACGAACATGACCATCCGAACTGACGAAGATACAATCACTGCTAATTACCCAAAATTAAGGAGAAACAACCAGATTATAACATTAATCTCTCAAGAACATTTCTCGTATAAAGAGCATCTAAAATACTATTTTATTATTTTTTTTTTATCGTCGGCAGCGTGGTCGAGTGGTTAAAGCACCGGACTGATGATCATCATGGTCTAGGTTCAAAACCCACTTGCGCCATTCTGTTGTGTCCTTGGGAAAGACACATTACGGCACTTTCCCCTGCTTGGTGGTCTTGACAAGCAGTACTAAATTGCAGTAATATCTCTACTAACTTACTAGCGGACAGCAATATCTTGGCATCTCCGGAAGCAGGTCGGGGTAATTGCTTACCCTATGTATAGCGCCTCCGTCGCTTTCCTGCGAGTCAGGAGGATAAATATATAAATAAAAAATAAAAAACTTAATGGCACAAAACCAAAAAAGCTTAAAAAAGCACAGGACTACAACATCCTCTATGGGCAAAACTAAATAAATTGGTAGTAAAAGAACTCACCTCCGCCCCAGTTCTGTGCAGGCCTAGAAATTTCAATAAAAGAAGAATTCTAAAAACGAGAATCACTTGAGATTTGGGGTCAGGGGCGCAGAAATTTTTTTGCGGGAAGCGGGCAAAGTTGAAAAAAGGGCACTCCCAGAAAAAGCAAATTTTGGAAATCTTAATTTTTAAAAACGCACCTTTCGTAATCGTGACCGTTTTCAGAGCAAAAATTTAGTGATCTCTAAAAAGAAAAAAAATTCAATACTTTCATTAATCGTCTAAATATTCGATTTCGTCCCAAAACCATAGTGATCTCTAAAAAAAGTCATCGCTTCCAATCGGGGTCCCAAGAAACAGATTTTTGTCCGATATTTAAAATGTGAGCAAGAACCAGAATAAAAGCCTTCACCTTCACTCGATCTGATATTTTCATCAAGTTTCGAAAAATTTAAGGACAAATCTAACCCAATGCTTTTATATCTGCCCATCTGTATTCTCCTTTTTTCAAAAGGGCAAATTTTCCCCTGCCCCCGGCTTCCGGCGCCCCTGTTTAGGGTTCAACGTTTAGCATAACAACCACAGGTAGCAACATTACTCCTTCTTTAAAACTTCGTTTTATATCAACTACTGTAAAAAATTTTTAAAAATTATAATTGTAACTAAAAGAAAAATATACTTATTGAATAGCGAGCAAATGTAAACGTACATTGATCTCAGAACCATGTTGCTAAGTCAGTCAATTATGTTACACTTTTCAACTTACATTGCATAGTATAAGTTTCCTGATGCATGTACAGACGTGGAATAACTACTTTCTTTTCCATCTTTATATTTATCCTCCTGACTCGCAGAAAAGCGACGGAGGCGCTATACATAGGGCAGGCAATCACTCCAACCTGCTTCCAGAGATGCCGTTGAAATTTTTATTCATTTATTTTTTTTAGTTTTATAGAGATATGATTGATATTCGGAACTGCTTGCCAAGACTGCCAAGCAAGGGAAAGGAAAGTAAAATGTCTTTCTCAAAAACACAAATAGAATTAGGCGAGTAGGTTTTCAACCCCAACCATGTCGAGTACAATCGCGGCGCTCTTAACCACTCGACCACACTGCCGACTTTGAATTAGATTGTTTAGTTTATAACCATTATTTTGTAACATGATAAAGAGCAGACAAAATAACTCAACACTAATCGGATTAGCTTCACAAAGCGGGTAATAGACCATAAAAAAGCTAAAGGTCTTTTTGAAAATCCAGAGCAAACCGCAAGGATCGGGTTCGTAACTGAATCATCTTCGACTGTGTCAGTTTTAGGAGCTAAAACAACTTGGCTGTTTTACTTTTTAAGTTTTGGGCATCAAGATCTCTTTTCGATTATTGTAAAGCTGCTGAAGTGCTGTATCGGCCATCGGTTCAACGATAAAAACAAAAAATTAGAGCAAGTAAAAATTAACTTTTTTTTGTCTCGATCATGATTTAAACACAGAATCTACTAAAAACGAAAAAGAAACAGAAACCAAAAAGCAATTAAGGCGTCGCCTTAACTCATTTGCAAAGTGAAATGATCCCATTAAACAGGAAAAGTTTTACAAAAAACGTCACGCTTCGACGAACCTCGACGGTTACCGACATTCGAAGCTACTCATCTCGGTGGTCAACGTCTGGTCTAGCAATTACATTGTTAGCGATAGTAGGTGGTAGATTTTAAATCAATCAACAAATTCCTCGATCTTCGCCAAGGCACGTCGTTGAACGTAATGTTTCAAGCTCAAAACTCGGGAGGGGTCAGAAAAAACTACTATCGTCACACAGCTTCCAGTAGTTCAGTAACTGTGCCAACGGGCCACCCACACAGGTTTTCAAAGCTTCAAACGAATTAATTAGAAGACACGAAGTCCTCTTTTAAGCAGGAAAATTTGTGAATAACTATAAGTTAACCACTTTACAGAGGTTAATTAAAAAAAGCGCTAACAGAAGACTTTACAAAGTGATAAAATTTAGAGCTTATACGATGTAAGCTAGTAATTACAGGCCAGAAAAACGATTAATTTTTTTAAATCCTTTTTTTGTCTCTCAACTCAGATTTTATTATTGAATGTTTGTTCAAGTCAAAAAACAAAAGCAAAGTAATGTCGTTTTTTTCTTTTTTTTTTTTTTTGGAACCGTCCGAATAGATCGGTAATTATCGTTAAAAAAGTTTTTCTTTAATTCAAGACTTTTTTCGTTTTTAGTTGATAACTATTGTGAAAGCAAAATTACGCTTTTTTACCTTTACATTAAAGCGATCACCTTTTTATAGGCTATAGTCTTTTGACTTTTGATGCAAAAGTGCTGTTTCTATAATCGTATAAGGTTTGGTAAGTATTCTGGAAAAGATCTTTCACCCATTTGTTCCCACTGTACTCATTCGCGTACGAATGCACTTTTTGCTGTTTATGCCGTTTTTGTAAAAGCATTCAAAGTTAAGTTAGTGAGAGTAATTGTTTACATGTTTGTGCTACCCCTTTCACTTCCATTGGGATTTTATTGCTCTTTTTTAAAACTGAATTGATCCTAAGTTAGTGTTTCCAAAATTTTGCCGCTGGTTGCCCGTGCTTAGCTTGTAAAGTAATATCCGTGTGCGTGTTTGATTATAATTAATTTTTTCTATGGATATATTTAGTCAAATTACAAAATGAATAGCTAATAATGTTTTTCGGGACAGTAAATTATTTTTCCTCTGCTCAGAGAGAAAATAATTAAAGTGTACTCAGTTGAGTACACTGGGAACTAGTGCAGTCAAGAGGTGACGTTACATGACTGGTTTGTTTTAGGAATCATTCTTTTTTTTTGTAGTTTTTAATTTAAGAATTTTGATTCCTTGGACTAGGCTTTCAATGCTTACAAAATTTCCATCCGGGGAAAGAAATGGTGGTGAGTGCCGTTCACCCTTATGCTAAATACCACTATGGTAAATGGAAAGTGCACGTCGTTTCTCAGCATCCCCAACATATGGATCTGCTAGGTTTCCTGCGCTCTGTAACAAGGCATTACTTGAGAATAAAAGATGGAGATGCAGCCCAGCAGTCTACATCTGCAGCAGCAACATCCAAGCCACCACCAAGCATTATGAAAGAGACGTGGGGCGATTTTCCACAAAAATTGGAGAAGCAGAGAAGATGCTCTGAGTGCCATGCCCGTGTGCGATGGGCATGCAAAAAGTGCCAGATAACTCTCTGCATTGAGCGTAAATGTTTTGAGGCATTTCACAAAAAAAAAATAAATTCAAAGTTTTCCCTGAAATTGCTTTTTGTTTTCTGAACAGTATTATAGCGCTTGACTCTATTAGTGCCCAGTGTACTCAATCGAGTACACCATCGTAACTTGCACTAAAACTATTTTTTTAAATAAATTCTGTAAAAACATGTTATTTTGGACTGATATTAAGCATTAAGTGAAATACTTCAAAAAATTCAAGTTTCCAAGACAATGGAATCTAATGGGTTAATTTACGGCTAAAATGTGTTTATTTTTTTAAAGTTGGTGAAGAGCTTTTTTAGTCTCCAATTCAAAAAAAAAGCATTTGGGCATTTAATTTAAATGTTTTGGGTAACGAAACTTCAAAAGTAGTTTTTTGGCTCGCGCCAAAAAGCATTTGCGGACTCCTGGCATATTAAATTATTATTACAGGTAATACTTCGGATAAACATTAGAGCATCTGTTAACATCTATTAACGGACTTGCTAGTCTGTTTAGTTCGATCAGTAAACTGATCAAAAAGAAAAATGTATGATTTGGATTCTTGGATTAAGTACTTATCGTTTATTTTCCGGGCGGGCTATTTATTTTTGTACACTAGTCCTTTTACTCAAGACTACAATAAAATCCAATATGACAGAAATTGAATAGAATTACCGCCTTATACTGCCGAAATAGCACCAGTTTTGTTGCAAATAAAACCTTAGCATGTGTTGGCAAGTCAGTGCAACTCCAATGCGATATCAACAAGATATAAGCTCACTGCTCAAATTGACAATAATTATTTTTTGCTTTGAAGAGTTTTGAAGAAATTAAAAATTTGAAATCGGAAGGGCATGCCGAAAGAAGATATGGCTTGCAGCAGATTTTCTAGATTGAGTTTCAACTCGGTGCCAGGGCAAGAAAACTTTCTCAACATCAGACGTCGACCGGTATAATCACCATTAAACGCGTCAATCAGCTTTGTAAATAGCTTTAGAGCTTACAATCAGCTGAAAATCTTATGCAGCAACGAACAGAACGACCGCAAAATCGACCTCAAGTTTCCAATCGAAAGTCCAATTATATAAACAATTCATTTATCTCCATCAATTACAGTTATCGCAATGCACCGATTAATTATTTTTATCGTTGACCGCTTGGTATTGGTATAAACTGTTTTGAAAGAGAAATTGATTAAATTCGCTTGTATCACACACCGTTCCGGCATTTTGAAAATCTGGACCACGCAGACACTTAGGTATTTTTAGAGCGACGGTGCTTACCTAAATTTCCGGACTGTCTCTTTCCTGTAACTTGGTTCTCTTTTTTTCGAAAAAAAAGAAGCGATTCTAGCAATCGCCTTGATTTAATCAAAAGAAATTCAAATTAAGCCCGTCAATTCTATAAAAATAAGAGTGAAAAGTCGATACACGATCGATAAATAGGTCACATATGATCAAAATATCTCGGTGTAGCCTCAGCTGTTTGCAAAAAAATAAATAAATAAACTTTCAATCAGCCAACTGATCTTGACAAATTTCGTTACGTTGCCAAACCGCTTTGGATCGTTGCAAAATTGTTATAATCGGACCAAAAGTTGCAAGGGTGGCAAATCATTTGGTCAGAAAACAAGCTGGCTAAAGTGATGCATTGATAAGATGAACGAACGTTTAACTTATAAATTATCAATGCAAAATGCAAGTCACGTGTTCTTCTAAATCGTTATCGTATTTGAAGAGTCAAGCAACTTTAATTTCAGTAAAAATTTATTTTGTTTGGAAGAAGATTCTTGAGATGATTGCTAAAACCGAATGAGATCTGTTTAAGCGATGAAAGAATTCACTCGAAATTGAACACAATTTTCCAAAATGAACTGCTGGTTTAGGCAGATTATTCTAAATTCAATGTAATTTGAATAATGACATTCAGCATATAGTTTTTAAAGAATTTTAAAAAATCGATTTCGAGGTTTTTGGAAACATCTAATAACGCAATTTGACCTTAGCAGAAAAATAATTCAAGTATGCGCCAAATGATTTTAAGATAGTCTTGAGGCTCTCTTCACTTCCAGCGTGGAATGGAGCATACTTTGTTTCTTTTATCGATTTTTTTGCATCACTTAGTGCTTACAGCGCTGAAAGAAGTAGAAAAACCAATAAAACAAAGAATGCTCCCACCAACGCTTGTAGTAACGAGCTCTAATTGCACCAACTTACGCCAACACGAAGTTTTATTGTTTTTCACGTCACTATTCTGCAAACGACAATGCGTTGTTCTGATTCGATTCGTAATTAAGTACAAATTTTCGTAGAGATCTTATTCAAAAACAATTGCTTATACAATAAACTAAGCCTTTGCACTGTTTAAACTAAACTAAAACAATTAAAATGACCCTGATCGCTTAAAACATCTGAGCAGAATATAATTTCAAATCTATGTACAATAATAGTACTTTGAAAATTCGCTTTAGCTTAAATTGACAATCCGATTGCCACAATGGCAGTTATCATAATAGAACGTGACGTTACAAGCGTAAAAGCAAAAGATTGTAATTTAAAGTAGAGCTAAATCTGGCGTTCACAACCTGTTCACACCACTTCAAATTTGCTCAAATGCACTTCAAATATTGTCATCGTAGTTAAACTTTAACGTTTGCAAGAGAACCTTAAAATAAGTGAAAAACACGTTACAGTTGACAATCAATGTTTAACTTTGTTAAACTAAACCGAAAACAAAAGAAAAATTAATGCTTTACTAATTTAAAAAGAAAAATTATCTTTCTCAATACTTATTTTTCTACAGACGGCGGCGTAATTGAAAAATAATAGTTAATCAAAAATCTTAAAATCAAATTCAATCGCATTAATTCATAATTCACAAATCTAAAAATAACTGTCGCGATGTATCCATAAAGCGAATCAGTATGAAAATCGCTATTTAAATGCGATGCCGCGGGCATTGAAACAGAGTCATGTACACCCTATAAGCTTGTTTCGACCATAACATTGCGCATCGAACGATCAAAATACTAACTCAATGAGCCAACGCTTGATTGCCCGGTATAACTCTGCAACGCTCGAACGGGCAGCTGCTGTAGTTTTGATAGAATTTGTTGGTACGAATAGCTCTATGATTTTAAAATCTTTTTCATTTCTTTTCAAATGCCTCAATAAACGTCAACAAGCCTGATGTTTAAGGTTTAAGCCAGTGATCCTCAACCTTTTTTCGTCTGCGGCACATTTTGAAACTTTTTTGAAATTCACGGCACACTTGAACAAGATTTCTTGATTTTCGTCCCTAAAAAGTAGTGTTCCTAAAAAAAAGGTCGGGAATCAGTAGACCAATGTTTTGTAAAATGTTTCGCGGCACACAGGTTGAGAAACACTAGTTTAAGCATTGCTTTCAAATTACCATAGTATAAAATAAAAGCGGTTTTTTCATAAACTATTGCTTGTTGGCCTTGTACAAACCACGCAGAAATGTCCCACTGATACAAATGACTGTCTCTTTTTGCAGTTCAGCTAAGAAACAACAACAAGAAAAGTTCCTTTTTTTAAATGCAAAATTGTACAACAATCTTAAAGAGTAAGGGCTGGTTTCCACTACAAGCAAGGAATGGAGCATTCTTTGTTTGCTTTATTAATTTTTTACTTCTTTCCGCGCTCAAGCGCTAAGCGAAGCAAAAAAATCAACAAAAGAAACGAAAAATATTATCTTCCACGCTCGTAGTGAAAACGAGCCTTAGTAACGATTCAAAAATGCAAAGAAAATTAAAATTTTCTTTTAAACGAAACATTTTCAAAAGCGATCACTTCTTCGTGAGGCCAGATATAATGTATATTTATGCTAATAAACATAATTATGTTCATCTGGTTACAGCTTTTTATTTTATGCGTCTTCACTATTGCAGTTAAGCAGCACTACTCTATTCAACAATTTGTCGTGAGGTGGCTTTTCCAAGGGCACAACGGAAAACATTCAGATCGGCTGAGCATCGAACTCGCGTCAACAATCAACCAACTGTGATGTAAAATAACGCTTCGCGACTGATCTTTTAACCTGAAATTCATGGTATCGAAGAAGTCAATCTTGCACCCCATACTTTGAACTCGAGTGTTCTAAGAATAATTTACTTCCGCATGCTCAATGGATTATCGCACAAAACTTTGATGTAACGATTGGCCTCTATGAGATCGCTGCTCAGTCTATGTGATGCCGTTATGCATGATGATAAAGGCTCGTTTCCACTACCAGCTTTGGCGAAAATATTTTTGTTTATTTTCTTTTAATTTTCATTAGTTCTTTCCGCGCTTAAGCGCTATGAGAAGCAAAAAAATCAATAGAACAAACAAAAAATACACTAGCCAATGCTCGTAGTGGAAACGAGCTCTGACAGTAAACATACGTATAAATTTGCCTTTCTTTGTGCGGTACAATACAACTTGAATAAACTTAGCCGCTACATGGTGAGCAATATTCAACCATAAGTTTTATTGGTACAGTTTTAAAGTTTGTAACATAAACTATTATTTAAAGAAAGAATATTATATATCTAATGCAATAACGAACAAATAATACTGTTGATTGAAGTCAATTGGCGCTACTAAAAGTTGAATTATATTAAGTATGTAGCATCAAGTATTAAGTAGAGATGTGCCGGAACTCAAATAATGAATGCCGGCCGGAACCGGAATTGGTACATAAGATCCGGCCGGTACCGGAACCAGAATTGAATCTTTAAATCCGGCGGGAATTCCGGTACATCTCTAGTATTAAGTATGTAGCTATATGAACCTGGATATAGAATAAACCAGGGCTCTTCAAACTGGGGGTCGCGAAAGGGCTCAATGGGGGTCGCGGGATTGCGAGAAAAATAGCGAAATGCAACAGCAAATTGAAGTGAAGACCTTTTTTTTTATTAGAGAACACCTTGATTTTGGGAGAAAAACAGGGAAATCAGAGATGAAATCAAAGTGAAGACCTTTTTTTTTTTTAGAGAACACCTTGATTTTGGGAGAAAAATAGGGAAATCAGAGATCGATTCTAGGTGAAGATCCTTTTTTAGGGGTCGCGAAAAAATTTGCCTGTGAAAAATGGGTCTCGATGAAAAAAGTTTGAAGAACACTGGAATAAACGACGATTTTAAAAAGGTTGAGAAAAAATCCATGACCATGTAAAATTGTAAAACGATATTAAAATGGGAACGAAAATTGTTTGAAACTGGCAATATGAAGGATAAATCTCGTTTAGAAGGACCAGTGACACTTAGAGTCACCAACAATACTAAGCGCCAATTATCTCTTTAATGAGTAGAATTACCTTCATGTTATTTTTCTTTATAATAAAAATAAACAAACGGTTGTGTTGTAATATACTCTATGCCCACAAAATTCTTGCAGCTATTTTATAATTTACATTAACTGTCTTGGGGTAAAGAAAAAGATATTGCGTTAAAAAATCTTATCATTTCATTAATGAAATGACGACAGTTGTAAGTGGGAAACAGTGACTTTTGCCAATTGTTTTTAAATATTTTACAAGACTAAGAAAACAAAATATCAATTCAAGCAGTTTTCTACTTTATTTAATATTTAAAAAATTGATTTGACCTATTAATAATTTTTTTCGCATTTTTATACTTCAGCCTCAATTGCAAGCAAATGAGGTCATTTGAATGTTGAACTAAAGTGATTACTTCACTTTTAATAAACCAATTTCCATGATAATTTCGTCAAAAAACTAACGAAAATCAATAACAGATGGTGGATATGTAAATACCTTTATGACAAAGAAGTGTTGCATCATGTGTAAACAAAAAAATTACAGATCCAATTGAAATTTATAGCAACACTTTTGTTAATAAGTTGCTACTCACTTCATCAATCAATCATTGTAATAAATTTTTCAAATGCTTAGCAAAAGAAGTGGAAACCTTGGCAGTACGCTAAACTCTTTGCAATTTTTTTTAAATAATTTGCAACTGTATAAAAATTCTAAGCTTGCTTTTAAAAAAAACAAACTCGAAAACTTAACTAATTGTTGGCATTTTGAACTTACTTTTTCAGCTTAATCTCAACCACAACCAGTTTTAATGTGCCTTTTGCTGACACAAGTAGCCTTTTTTGCTTATTATTAGAAGACTAATCTCAACATTTTATCTAATTTTCCTATCCTTAAACGCACTGCCATTGTGATCGAACAAAGCCGATTTGATTATTTACAATCCAGCTTTTACGATAAAATGAAAGCTGAAATCTATCGCCACCTTTGTTCAAGGCAATCTACCTTTTTTTTAAGTTCGCACGTTTTGTTGCTTTTATCTCGGTCCAGAGCTAACCTGTTTGGAGTTGAAAAAATGACGTGGTCATCGCTTTCGTCACGCCGTGGCTATTTCTTGGTTTCCTTTTTCAAGTGTATGGCGATCAAATTTGACGAAGAACGATCAGACTTTTTGGTTAACGCTTAAAACCTTGAAAAATGACAATTTCAACAAGCCAAGAGTCCTGTAATGCTCTTTGTCGCTCTAAACTTCAATTTTCTACGCATGTCATATACAATAAAGAGATTTTAAAATTTTTTTTGTTTAATCTCACTTTAAAGATTTTCAATTTAGCACAAAAACTAATGACAAGGCAAAATTTGCAAAATTTCGGCATTAATTTTAAATGATTTAATTTTTTAACATTTATACATGCTTTTACTTTATTTAATAATTTTTTGAAGTTTAGAGTTAGCCTGTAATTGTAATAAAGTTATTTTTCGTCCTTGGTTGCACACAATTGCCATATTGTCTCCGACTTTTTACTGTTGTAAACGTTTTTGTGAAGTAAAGAGAACTCTAGTCTAGCTGTACCAAAATTAAAGAAAAAGCACTTCTAATTTTTTTCGGCCAATATCTTTTTCTAACTTAGTTGCATTCACACAATTCAATCAAATAACTGATTAAGTTGAGAAAATTAACTTGAAGTTGAATTACATGTACTCAATTTTAAAATATTTTATGACGTCAAACGCAAGTCGCTGGGAGTATTTGCAGATCGAGACAATCGATTAACAACGAAACAACTATTTTTTTTAGTTCGTTTCTTTTTTGCGACGTTTGCAAGATCTTGTCATAGCTCGAGCAAGACGCGACTGCAGAATGAGGCATTTTTTGTTAAATTGTTAACGGGCTTTGAAAGAATTCGGAAACTTTACAGTTGATGCGATTACGTTGGATCACGGCCGAAAAATTTGGGTTTCATTTTCGGGTCGGCAAGATCTTATACTGTGTTGCCAATATTTCGTTATTGTTGGAACACTTATAAATTAGATGGCATTGCTGCTTCCAGGCTGCGTGATTCCATGGCACTTTTCGGTGTAGAAAGTTAAATTACAAAGTTTGTTTTTTCATCGAACCCAATTCGAGTAAAACATTTTTCATCGACACCCTAATCCAGTATACACTGTTAACTACATGAAGTGAAGTAGAAAGTTAACTGTGTGAAGACTTAGTTTTTTGATTTTCATTGCTACGCGACTTTTTTTCCATCAATTGTCAAGAAAAACAAGGGAAGACAAAAAAATAGCCGCACCGACAAATAAATCAAAAAGCGCTTGTCAGAGACACATCCTCATAGCGTCAACTCGTGATGTTGTGGCGCGTTTTTGTAATCAACCGCATCACGAGTATTTTACTCATTAAAAGATGGGCAATTTTTGTTAGAAGACCACATTGAAAGGTTGATCGGGCCGCACAGAGTTGTAAATCAGGTCGGGCTTAAGTCATTAAAAAAATTCGGGCCTATTTTGGGCTTCAGTTTGCATTGTAATATCATTATTTAAACGCTCAGTTGGTTATTCAAGCGCTCATTCTGATATCATTATTTAAGCACTCATTGAGTAACTAAAACCATCCTGCAGAAAGCAAATTACTATTTGGACTATTTGGATCAGTAGGATGTAAGTGACGTTATTTCTTTAACAAAGACTTGTTTATATCGCCCTGTTTGAAATTGAAACATTAAAAGTCACATTTTGTTTTGCCTTTTCTGGTTTCAAAATAAGAAAAGAAGAACTGAAGACGTCTAATATCTATTGGGTGAAGCTCTTGCTTCATCCTCCGAGAAAAGACTCATCTCTGGCTTCTAGGAAAAATCAACCTTTCAATTTACTCACAAATTGGATGATCAGATTGCTGCTTCTCTGGGATGATACACATCCAAACCCTGGACCACAACCAACTTGTTTACACAGCAGCTGCTGGAAGCAATAAAATTTTTGACTTCGTCTTACAGTTCATTGTCTACTTCAGAAACTTTTGATTGCATTAAGACATATGTGCTGATTTAAGATTTTCTCACGTTTTAACTCAATAACTCCTTTTACAGTACTGAATGAGAGAAAGTATTGTTTAATGATCAAATTTGTGAAGCTTAGATCTGCGGTTTTATAGTAAAAAAGAAAATTAAGCTCGAAAACTAAGTCAAAATTACTCTTTTACAACAATCAAAAGTTTTGCAACGTTTGACTGTATTGAAGTCTCTATGATAAAGCTATTTTAAAATTCGAAAGATAAAGCCATACCTAAAATTTATTTGTTCATTTAAAATAGTGCAAGTGAACAATAGAAGAGAAGAGAAAAAAATTGAAAATATGACCTAAAACAAATTAAAAATCAATTAGCAAAAACGTTTCGAAGCAACAAGCTCGAGTTTCGCCATTATTTGTATTTATCAGCGAGGCATAATCCATTGTCATTCATAATAAAACTAAACAAGTGTTACTATTTAAATTAAAATTTTCTTATTTGGCTCTTATTCCGGATTTGCCGCAACTTTACCGCAGACCAGTGTTTTTTTTAAGGTTTGGCTTGAGGAACCTCTAAGCAATTTTGAAAAACCGCTAATTTTTTTCCTATTGTTCCTGAGCATACTTAGCTTTGTTTACACTATTGTAGAAGCAGATTTTGAGAGACCGCTGGACAATTTTGAGAGACCGTTTCGGTTCCTCAAAACGCCTTAAAAAAACACTGCCGCAGACTTTTCTGCTTGCGACTAACAATATCGCAACGCCGAGCTTTTGTTACCTTTCTACTGTTGAATCCATTGAAATAATTAACTCTTCATTAAAAAAGGCTTGATTTGAAATTATGTTGTCGCTTTGTATTTGTTGAGCGTTTAGTCAGATTAGATTCTCCAAAGATAATCATTTAGGCTGTTTATTCAACTAATTTATTCGCTAAACATTACACCTAAAATTAATTTGGGTCCGATTTGGGCTTTTAAAAAAATTCGAGTTCGCGCTGGGTTCGGGCTTCTATTTTCAGGTTTGGGTCGGGTTCGGGTCTAAAAATTTGGCCTAATAACAAATCCGGAGCTGCATGCGGCCCTCGGACTGTATGTTGCGCAGGTTTAGAACCTTTGCAAATAAGGTATCTTTATTGCTGCAGTAGATCTCATCAATTATATTTATCGTTCCTCAATCGAAATGTTTCAATCGACCATTTTGAGAACCATTGTTTTTAAATTAATGTTGCCGTAGCAAGATTTCACCTAGTAATATCAATAAGTAGGGGGTTTTGTTAATAAAGTTAATTTTTGTTCAGTAATCTTGATCAACGTGGTTTTTGGCAAGAATTCTATATGTAAGGATTCTTAACTTGATAGGTCAATAAAAAGTCAATTTTTACCGATAAGTTAATTTTATATTTTTAAGGCAATAAAGTCAACTTTTTAAATGTAACACTTTCATCAAAATGTTTTCTTATACTGGTAAGAAAAACTGTTTCTGTTTTAGTTCACAATCTGTTTTATGACTGTTTCTGTTTTAGTTCACAATCTGTTTAATGACTATTTCTGTTTTAGTTCACAATCTTTGCCAATTTTTTCGCTGTGGAGATGGCTATCCCTGTTGCAATAGACCTGTTTTGCGTTAAATCATCAGACCGGAATAAGGAAAACACAAATCCCAAGATGCATGATCTACGCAGTCGAATATAGTTATTTAGGCATGTTATGATGATTCAGCTTTCAATTTGTGTAACTTATCAGAGCTTAAGTTTTACTTTTTTTGTTTTGTTGTAGCATTAATTGTGATTGTTTGAGAAAATCTTTGAAATTCTTAGGTATTGCGCTGTTTTTGAGTCATCTTTTTTTATGTTCTCATTCTTATTCTCATTATTTCTCTTATTCCTCTTCTCTTGCTCTATCCCTTTTGTTCTTATTTTTCTATTCTCTTATCCTCTTCATGATGGCTTTGTTTTGCTCGTTCCGCACGTTGATGCAAAAAAGTTTTCTGTCCGAAAGTGCTGCAATAATCAAAGTAAAAAAAAAATTATGCTACTGTGTTGCAATCTAAAAATTAGGACAAACGAGGAATAGAGCTTGCTTTTGTTAGGTAGGAGTGTTTTTAGTACAGCGTATTGCTGATGCTACTTTATACTATCTTTTTATTATTTAATGTACTTAAAAAAGAATGAACAGCTGTTTATTCAGGTGTAGTGTGCAAGCTAGCAAGTACATTCTATAGTAGAGGGTATTCAACTATTCTATAGTAGAATCATAAGGGTGAAACTGACTGATTTTGTTTATTTAGTTTGTGCATTAGTATGATATTTTAATGATGCCAAGAGTTAAGGCTTCCAATTCATCTAAAATCAAATCTGTGCTTTACACTTTTTCTGGTGAATTTATGCAAAATCCAACTATATTGCAACTTGTGCAACTGTGTGGTTTCCTGTAACAAACGTTTTTTTGTTGATAGTCATCGGAAAACGTCCCAATACCAAAAAGCATTAAGCAGATCTGAGCTGGCCCAGATGGTAGGTGCTTTCTCGCAGCCTGGGCCGTGAGTACATCTGTTCATTGGTGTTAAAAATGACAGACCGAAACCAAACCTACCAAAACGGAAGGATATCCACCTATTCCGATGTTCAGCGTGGGTCTGCTAATTGGTATATGTCCTTTTCAGGACGGGGCAATGCCAGGATAAAACTGCCCTTTTCAGGGCACATTGCCAACAAGTTCCGAAGACCCACTATTCTTCAGCTGAACATCGAAGGCCTCACTGCAAGCAAGATGAACGTTCTTCATCAACTCGCTCTGCAGTCTGAGACACTCGTCATCCTACTGCACTGATGCAGAGAAGTTGGTACTACCAAACTACCAACTAGCTGGGTCTTCTTTAAGCAGGAAGCATGGCCTTGCCACATTTGTTCACGAGCGACTAAGATACACACTTTTGGACCAATCTTCACCGACATCGGAGATCGAGTGGTTATGTGTGGACGTTGATGGCTATAAAATAGTCAACGTCTACAAAGCGCCACCAACGCGATTGCGATCCCTGGATCTCCTAATATTTCCTCGCCCATGTCTTTATGCTGGCGATTTTAACTGTCGTCATGCTGACTGGGGTTACGATGATAATAGTCCGGACGGTGACTGCTTGGCTGGCTGAGCAAGTATTAATTGTCTTGCCCTCCTATATAATGCCAAGGACGCTGCCAGTTTTTACTCAGGCCGCTGGAACACTGACACCAATCCGGATCTAGCTTTCCCTAGCGTAGGTCCAAACAGTCGCTTACCGGATAGACGTGTCCTTGAAAAGTTCCCCAGGTTACAACACCGACCTTCGCTTATTACACCACCAAGGTTTGCTATGGCAGTGTCAAGCATGCCTTTTAAGCGATATAACTTCCGCAAGGCCAAATGGAGTCACTAAATTGCTTTGACGAATAAATTCACAAAGACTTTGTCGCCGCCTGATTCACTTGATGTGGATGTGGCCTACCAGGACTTCTGTAACACCATTAAGAAAGCAGCCAAAAAGACTATCCCACGCTGGTATCGAAACAACTATGTTCCGTGTTGGATTGCAGAGTGTGAATCCCTCTATAAAACCTTCCTGCAGTCTCCTCAGGGAGACGACTCAAGTTTGGCTGCTACAGCTCTGCTTGCCAAGCTTGACAGGAAGCGAAGGGATTGATGGTCCAAGGCAGTTCGGAGCATTGACTTTTCACACTCCAGTCGAAAAGCATGGAGTATTTTGAACAACCTTACCGGTAGGTTACAACACTCTCCTCGTCACTGTACCGTCTCAGCCGATGCTATTGCATCTCAGCTGGTTAGAAATGAGAGATACGAGGCTGTTGACCGCAAATCTTCTCGACTTGTCTCCCAAGAAGTGTCTGACCTTTGAGGGCCACAACACCAGACCCAGTAAATATCTCTGAAAATTTTTCACAGAGAGAATTTACTGCTGCCCTTCAACATTTAAAACCAGGTAAAGCTCCGGGTCCTGATTCCATCTGCCAAGAGCTTCTACTCCATGCTAGAGCTTCTTTGAAGTCCTGGTTACATGATTTTCTTTCTTCCTGTGGGGCGCTGATTCAAAATTCCCAAGATCTGAAGAAGAGCGCTTGTAGTCGCGATCCCAAAACCAACAAAGCCCGTGGGGGACCCAAAGAGTTATTGACCGATATCTCTGCTCTGTGTCCCCTACAAGATCCTCGAGAGGCTTATCTACGCCCGTGTTGAGCCATTAATCGATCCACTGCTCCCTAAAAAGCAGGCTGAATTCCGACGCGGAAGTCAACCGTAGATCAAGTTTTTCTGCTAACCCAAAACATCGAGGATTCTTTTGAGGCTAAAAAGAAGGCCGGTGCCGTATTTATCGATCTGACAGCTGCTTATGACACTGTCTGGCACCGTGGCCTTACCTGCAAGCTGCTGAGACTTCTTTCAGATAAGCACATGGCCAGAATGATTATAGAGCTTGTCCAAAATCGAAGTTTCACCCTTACTACCGGTGACAGAAAGCAAAGCAGGCTACTCCGTCTTAAAAACGGCGTCCCTCAAGGATTGGTCTTGGCTACTCCGTCTTAAAAACGGCGTCCCTCAAGGATTGGTCCCTCAAGGACGGTCCTATTTAACATCTATACGTACGATCTTGCTTCTATGATTCCCAGAAGGTTTGCTTATGCTGATGACTTATCATTGTTGCACTCTTCTGGAAACTGGAAGGACTTGGAGGGGACTTTAAGCCAAGACATGTCTACACTTTCAGCGTATCTCCAGACTTGGAGGTTGAAGCTCAGTCACACTAAGACGGTGATGGCAGCCTTTCACTTAAACAACCGAGAGGCCAAGCGTGAGCTAAAAGTCTTCAACAAAGATAGATTTTTACCGTTTTGTCCAACCCCTACTTATCTTGGGGTAAAACTGAACAGATCGCTTACGTTTCGTCACCATTTAGTGGCATTGCGCAAAAAACTATCCTCGCGCGTCACACTGCTGAGGCGACTCGTGGACTCGGGATGGGTTGCTGGTGCTAAAACACTACGCATAACCAACTTATCTCTGGTCTACTCAACAGCTGAGTACTGTGCGCCAGTCTGGTGTCGCAGTGCTCTCACTCGCCTCATCGACAGTGTTTTAAACGACGCCTTGCGCATAGTCACTGAATGCCTGCGCCCACTCCAACGGATCATTTACCTATACTCTCAGGCATCCAGCCAGCTGAGCTTTGCCGAATGGCAGCGACACTCTTCATGGCCCACCGTGGATCTCTGGACCCTGATCATATCTTATATGGTCTTTTAAGTGGGTCCTCGGATACTCGCTAAATGAGACTAAGATCCAGACGCCCGTTTGTGCCAGGTGCGCGGAATCTTTTGGACAGCCTTGCCAGACTTGGCATCCGCGCTTCTGAATGGACAAATCACAAATGGAAAACGGAGTACTGTGAAAAGTCTTCTAGGCTCCGTGCTTTTGTGCTCGGGACCGGTGTCAGGCCTGTTGGGTTGGGCTTACCCCGAGCAGATTGGGTTAAGCTCGACCGCCTGCGGACTGGTGTTGGGCGATTCCATTCGTCCATGCACAAATGGGGTCTCGCTCCATCACCGAATTGCGAGTGCGGCGCCTCTGAACAAACCGCAGACCATGTTCTAACAGCGTGCCCTATACATCAGGCACCACATGGAGCACGAGGTCTGACGGTTTTGGATGACGAAAATTGATGGTGGCTTAATAAGATCACTGTTAACATCTGATTCAGGCAGTACAGCAGTCTGGGGTAGTAAAAGGATAAACCCTCGGCCCCAGTCCTGTTTATATCTGACAATCAATCAATCAATCAATCTATTTATTTGTTTTGTGCTTCAAAACGAAAAATACACCAATATATGTGAAAAAAAGTTTTCAAAAGCACAGGAAGGCAGCGAAATGATCATTGCCATGGAGTGGATACCTCTTCAAACGACGACGACGACGACGACGAGATCTGAGCTACAAATGCCCCGAATTTTACAAACATTTTTGAGGAGCAGCAACCGTGAGTTTGTGGAAAAAGTAACCAAAGCATTTTTGTCTGCTGACTTTCCTTTGTACAAGCTAAACAATAAGCATGTCAAAACTCTATTTTCTGACATCGATCACAATTTACCAGCTGAAACTACTTGCAGAAAAACAGTGGTGAAATGAGGCGCAGATGAGTTACAGTGGATAAGAAATGTTGTAGATGACAAACATATTTTTCTGATTGTTGATGAAAGTCTTCAATCTGGCACACAGTGTTTAAATATTTTAGTTCAAACCCTAGACATGCCTCATATCAGTTAGTTGTACGATTGTCAACCTTTGCCATGTTCACCAAATAGTAATGGCATTGTTCAAGCAATTGACGATGCTGTTGATCTCTTGGAACCAATTGAAACTCCTTTTGTCTTCCACTGTCTGATGCTGCTAGATATATGACAGCCGCAGGTACAGTACTAATATCCCTGTACCTCAAAGTGTTTCATGTCACTTGTCTAGCACATTTATTGCAAAATTGTGTGACGAAAGTCAAATATTACTTTCATGATGTTGATCAACTACTGTAATAGCAAATATCTAAGTTTTTTTATTTTTATTTTTATCTCTATATTTATCCTCCAGACTCGAAGGAAAGCGACGGAAATTACAACTGTTAAAAACAAAACCAGATGAGCACAGTCTGCTACAATTCATTACTCACCTCTGCCTGTCGTTGCAAGATGAAGAAGTGGGTTAAATGCTGCCCTTTTATTATGCAAATAATTACCAAAAGTAAAAGCAAATGAAGAAAGTTTTGAAGGGTTTGGTATGTTAGTTACTCAAGCAAAAGGTAGTTTATAAACACCTGCTCTAGCTACACAACTTTTCAAAATTGAAGACTAGTATGAATGCTTGATTAAGCTCATATAATTGATTGAAAGTGCAAAGTGCATTATAAAAGAAGCAGTGTAGGTGATTTAAGATCTTGACTTTTGAGACACGTGCAACATTAGCCGTTACATTAAAGGCTCGTTTCGACTACGAGCGTAGAACGGAGCATTCTTTTATTGATCTTTCCGCGCTTAAAATTGAAGCGAGCGCTAAGCAAAGCAAAAAGATCAATAAAACAAAGAATAATCTTTTCCACGGTCGTAGTGGAAACGGGCCTTAAAAAAAGAATGCAAAACAATGACATTTCTGAAATACCGAGAGTAAAAAGATCCGACATTTTTATCCAACTGTTTACAGGTATCAGTTCACAAGCGCTTCTGTGGAAAGAAGTTTTTCTATGCTGCAAAAAGTCTTGGCCTAGGACAAAAACTTTCGGATTAAAAATGTAAAATATTAGTTGCTTTTACGTTTTAATGCTTGCATGTGGTGAATGATTGTGGAGTTATACAACTGCTATATTTTGTAAATTTTCATGCTTCCTATCCGATTCAGTGTTCGTGTTAATACAGAAACTCAAAGAGAGCATTAACCTGTTTAACCAAAATTCTACAGTATTAGGTTAATAAAGTCAATTTTTTGGATTTTTTAGGTCAATTTTTTTGAGTTTTTAGATTAATAAAAACTTTCCGTATTAATAGGCATATTTTTTATCCATTAAACTAAAACAAAATGACACTGAATAACACGTGTTAGTTTTAGAAAAACTAGCCTTGATAATCGGGATTCTAGATCAAATCAGGGTCGCGTGAAGTAAAAGATTTTTCTTCCCAAAGCTTTTCATCTGACACTTTTCAGCGGAAATCGTCAGAATGAAGCAGAATTGAAACCGAAATGAGTTATAAAGGGGAAAGCAGAGTTCCCATTAGCTGAAAGAAGTTAGCCAATGAGAGAAAAGATTAAGAAATTTTCAAAGAGTAGACGAATTCTTTTTGCTTACACAGAAGGGGATTGAGAGATTTAATGAAAGTCGCTTCAAGAGCAGAAAGGTGAAAAGAAGAGCGACCTCGAGCGAGAATAGAAAATTTTTCGTTGCTGTAGTGAAGAGCGCATTGGGCGTTGTCAAGAAGTGTTGACCAATGGAGGATTCGTGAAATTGTTGTGGGCGTGTGTTGGCCTTGCAAGAAGGGAAAGACTTTGGCGGTTAGCGAGGCAGGAGGATTGGCGATGGATCTAGGAACGTGTTGTTTAATTATTACAGTATTCAACAATGAAGAAGACTGTAATACTTTTTTCATCCACCTCAACTCCCTTCATCCCTCACTTTGCTTCACCTATGAAAAGGAATCTAATCACTCTCTTCCCTTCCTTGACGTGTTGGTAGAAAGGCATGATTCGGAATTTCTAACTTCAGTATACAGGAAACCCACCTTCACCGGCCAGTATCTACGTTGGAACTTTTTTAATCCCCAGAAACGGAAAATCAACCTAATTGGTACTCTTGTTCACAGAGCTTTTATGATTTGTGAACCCAGAGCTTGGAAAAATTCGTTCAATTCTTTTAGAAAATGGCTACCCAGAACATGCAATCAATTCAACTTTCAAACGAAAACTTCAACAACTAAATTCTAACCCGGTTCACACAGTAGAAAAGTGCCCTGTCTACCTACACATCCCATGAATTGAAAATGTCTCGATGAAGTTCGAAAAGCAGATTACGTCTGCTGTAAAACGCTGCTTTTTCTCCGTCGAACCACGTGTTATTTTTAACACCCGACAGGTCTTACCAGCGATGAAGAAAGAAGTGTTACCTTCCCATCATCACAGTAATGTTATTTATCAGTTTGTGTGCCATTGCGATAGTCGGTACGTTGGTCGCACGTCTCAACGCCTAGAAGAGCAATTAAACAACACGTTCCTAGATCCATCGCCAATCCTCCTGCCTCGCTAACCGCCAAAGTCTTTCCCTTCTTGCAAGGCCAACACACGCCCACAACAATTTCACGAATCCTCCATTGGTCAACACTTCTTGACAACGCCCAATGCGCTCTTCACTACAGCAACGAAAAATTTTCTATTCTCGCTCGAGGTCGCTCTTCTTTTCACCTTTCTGCTCTTGAAGCGACTTTCATTAAATCTCTCAATCCCCTTCTGTGTAAGCAAAAAGAATTCGTCTACTCTTTGAAAATTTCTTAATCTTTTCTCTCATTGGCTAACTTCTTTCAGCTAATGGGAACTCTGCTTTCCCCTTTATAACTCATTTCGGTTTCAATTCTGCTTCATTCTGACGATTTCCGCTGAAAAGTGTCAGATGAAAAGCTTTGGGAAGAAAAATCTTTTACTTCACGCAATCTTCAAATTCTGTACCACCTACCGTCTATTTAAATCAGGGTCGGTTCAGCATGTGGCGGAAAGCCAAGGGGAAAAGTTTTTCCTACTTAGCGGGAAAATATTGAAATTTAGATACTTTGACATTATTGCTTAGTTCAGACTGAAAGCGGATACGAAAAAAGCAAGTGGAAAGCGTAGCGGAAAATTTTCGTGTCCGCTTTGAGTCTGAACCGACCTGTAGTAAGACGCGGGCAATAGTTTTTTAACTGGTATGCACGAATACCGCTAGGTCAATTTGTTTGTTAGAATTCGGTGCAGCTATCGGTGCAACGAATTCTAACATTTACATGAATTAGCTATCGGTGCAGAAAGTCTGGGTTCGATTCCCGGAACCCAAATCTGTGACAGTTTCGCCAACGGCTCGCTACCACTGCGACATTACAATCCCACGCAAATGGCTTTGTTTCGCTCAAACGTAATGTCGGAAAAAATATACATCCCAAAATCGAAACGCGCTACAACGTAGAAAACGAGTAAACTAAAAAAGAAAGTTTTGATTTTAACGGAAGCACAGACATTAAAATTGAAAACAGATAAATTTTATCAATCTTCAACGCCTTAATTTGAAATTTATTTAAAATTTTCTATTTCCAGCGATATAATCCAAAAAAATAACACTATTTATTTAATATTTTTTTGACAACTCGAGTTTGTTTCGAAAATAAAAGCAAATTTACAAAAAATTTTTCCTGTATTAATAAGCCTGCTAAAATTACATTTTTTATCACTGCAAAAAAAAAGCAAAGAAATTCTTTTCTGTCACCCTTTTTTGTGAATACTAGTTATGTTTTGATTCGCTGATTCGGTAATAGGCATATAGATTTTGTGTTTACAACTTCGACTCTAAGGTTCTTCATCAAATCAATAAAACATTCTACCATACAGGTAGGCCTAAATAGCATTAGCGGTATATGTAGGATAAAATGTTAAATGTGTTGTCAAATTATTTGGTTGTTTTGATTTTTGAATTTGTTTAATTTATTATTTTTAATTAATTTGGTGGTTTTGATTTTTGAATTTTTATCAAATTTATTTGTTACAATATGGTCAAAGGAAAATTTTAAACCGTAGATTTTCGAAAAAACTTCAGTTTTTAAATTTTAAACGTTCTTAACGGAACATTTCATTGTATTAATTTTATAAGTTATAGAATGCCCCGAGTTCGCGATCTCAATTTTGGCAACATTTTACTTGCTATTGCAGCAGCAGAGTCGCATTAGTAAGAGCACAGTTTTGGATTTGACGAACCCGAGAATCGAACTCATAAACCCCAACTGAAAACAGAAAAAAATAACCACTAAAAACTAATTAATTAATTTAGTAAATTTGCATTTGTTTGCTTTAAAATATTCTTTACTTTTTATGCAGTTAGTGGGTAACGATGTTAATCAGAAAAGCAAAAGCTATATAGCTTTTATATTGCAAGTGATAGCTTAGCGCCATCTAACAAAAAAAGTTGTTAGAGAGAAAAACTGTTTAATGAAATACTGTAGTTAAAATTGCAAAGACCAACCCTAAAACAAATTTTAGTGTCTTTTATTTTCAGCAAAATCTTTTGTTTTAACTGTAGTTTGCTTGCAATAAAAGGTCAAAAACACTTTTCGATCTTCAATTTGGAATGAAGACTTTCATACTCTTTTAGCAGTATCTTAATAAAAACGTTTATCCGGGCTGATTCTCAAATAGTCCATTGCAGAAGGCAGTGGTTCTCAACCTTTTTATTTTATGGACCCGTTTAACCAATATTCAAAGCTAAATTCCTTCTACCGCAACTTTAGTTCTTAATTAATATGTTTATATTAGTATCATAAGCGTCCCAACCAAAGAAAATTCTCTGATTTCTCGAAATCATAGTGTTCTCTAAAGTCTTGCCTTTGGATCTGTCTTAGATTTCATAATTTTTGTTTCTGAAAACTAGTGATTTTGGAAAAAAACAAGAAAAAAGGCGTCTGCATATAAAATCTGTTTTCAGTTTCCGGAGGGATTTGCCAAAATGGGCAGGACAGAGCCCTAAAAATCGGGACCTATGATAAGCCTAGTCTATAGTTAGAGATGTACCGGAATTTCGTTCCGACCGAAATTAAATACTCAGTTCCGGTTCCGGTACCGGCCGGAACTGAAGTAATTGTAGCCAATAAGACTGATTTATTTAGAAACATATCTACGCTTAGTTTACATGGTAAAATTGATGTAAGTTGTCATTTACTCACAAATAGAACCTACTAAATTGCACTTACCACCTCTCAGTACTGGAAAACCAGTCAAAGCTGCTTTGCTGCTTCAATTTGAAAAGTTAATTAGAAGAAAATTGTTACACAAAATACGACATTGACATATCAATATATATTAAATATATTAGGTCAACCTTAAATCAGCTACAATGCACTACAGCAAAATCATAAATAAATTTATACACAAGAGTGTCATATGATTAAAAGTCATTAGCATAAATTGGAACTAATTTGTTGTAGGAACTAAGGTCAGATGATAAGGGCGCTTAACTCCATTGATCTGGCAACAACTTCGGGGCACGAGTCCACGTAGGTATGCGCATTAACAGCAGAGTGATCACATTATTCTACTCCCTACAAAGATAAAAGCCATAAAATAGCTGAATAGCCACAATATCATAAAAATAAACTTTTTCACTGTACAACTTAAATGAATGTGACTATAATATTTTTGGTTTTTATGTTTCAAATATCCAGTGCTCAGCAGGCAGTACTCAAATAAATTGCTTTAATGAATACTTCAAACAAAATTGACTGCAAACTTTCTACTTTAGTATTTTTTGAAGTGATTAATCATCTGCACTTACAATACTATTATCAAATGACAATTTAACTCATGTATTTAAGCAGTTTCATGTACAAGGTCAATACTGCATTTCTAAATAGTTCCGGTTCCGGCCGGATCTTATGTATCAATTCCAGTTCCGGCCGAAATTGATTATTTGAGTTCTGGCACATTTCTAATTACAGTTGTTATATAAAACGTTCAATTACATTTAAAAAACAAATTTCTTCCTCGAAAATACAAAATTTTCCCTAGTGGGAAATTCCCCCCCGGTTGGGAACCCCTGGCTTAAGGAAAGAAATGAAATTTTTATACCTTTCGTGTGTACGCTACTGTTCACAACTATTAACTCAAACAAGAATGGAAACATATGTCAAAAGCACACGATGTTGTAAGACAGGGTGGTCCAACTTCTGCACTCTTGTGGGCAACTTTTCAAAATTATTCGAGTTTGCGGGCCTCAACCGGCTAAAAACACTTATTTTTCTCCCAAACTCAGGGTGTTCTCTAAAAAAAAAAAAAAAAGATCTTCCATTGGAATCAATCTCTGAAATTCCTATTTTCGTCCCAAAATCAAGGTGTTCTCTAAAAAAAAAAAAAGGTCTTCAATTGGAATCGATCTCCGAAATTCCTATTTTCGTCCCAAAATCATAGTGTTCTCCAAAAAAAAAAGGTTGCCGCTGCTTGTAATCGACATGACTTGTGCAAAATTGTTGCGTAGTTGGACCACGCTGTTGTAAGACATGAAAGAGATGAAAGTAAAAAATTGTGTAGAGTGTAAGCCTACAAGGCTTCTTTTGAAAAGTAAAGCTTTATCTGTAAAAAGCCTAAAAGGTTTTTTTGATCTCGCCTTTCACTTTTTTCTCCAAAAATCATGGTGATCTCTCCAAAAAAAAAGGTCTTTACCTAGAATCGATCTCTATATTTCCCACTTTTTGTCCCAACTTCATAATAACCTCTAAAAAATATCTGCAGCAAATTGAAACTGTTTTTCGAGAAGGGGGCCGAGGCAACTGCCTCATTCGCCTCACCCAATATCCATCACTGATTTATAGGGCTTTTCAATCTAAGTCGTTGTTTTTGCAATCAAATTCGTTTTGCAAAAACTTTTAGAAAAAATGTAAAATTTGAAAAAGTTTTTTTTTCCAATATCTTTTAAAACACAAAATGAACCGTATGCGGCATAGATGAGTAATTCGTTCAGGAGAATAAATTTGTATTACGAGAAAAAAATACAAAGTACAAGTTTTAAACTACAAATGAATGTATCCGTACTGAGTTGGCGTTGATGTCAGAAATCTTTAAATAACTAATTATATAATATTTCAAGTGATGATTTCAAGTGATGACCTTTTTTTCCTTTAGAGATCACTGCATTTTTAGGACTAAAAATTAGAATCTCACGTAGGATTTTTTTCTTACCAGTAAAATATTGCATGTCTTACTCATTGACTACCCGATTGCATGACCCGATTTTGGCATGCCAATTGCATGATCAGTCTCAGAGGTCACCGCACTCCACTGTTCTAGAGTATGAAACCCACTTCGCTTACCATAAAACGGGATGACAAATACCAACAGGGTGACTAATACCACTGGTCAAAAAATGATTTTCTCGACTTTCCAAGTTAAAATTAAGCTTCATTTTATTTTCAAATCTAAAAAACATAGATTTGAAAATAAAATGAAGCTTAATTTTAACTTGGAAAGTCGAGAAAATCATTTTTTGACCAGTGCTATTAGTCACCCTGTTGGTATTTGTCATCTCGTTTTACGGTACTTGCAATTGCGAGCTGAAACAATAAGACAAACTTTGGACCTCATAAAATCGATCGACTTTAGGTTAAAACAATATGAGTGTTTACAATCGTACGTTTCTAGGCTTCAATCACAATTGAAATGTAAACGCCATTGCCCGTGTTGCCCATTTCGCTTGAAAACAACTAGAAAATAAGCAACTTGCGAGTAAACCGCTTTGGTCTAAAATGCAAGTAAATCTGTAAAAAAATACGTCGAGCTTTCGTCAAAATGAACGCTTGTCTTTACGAATGATTGACGGCACGTCCTGGTTTGGCTGATGATAAAAAACAGGTTCAAAACAAGATCTTTTCAGGTAGGCTGCGAAAAAGTTAATGATTTGCTAAAAAGTTTGTAAACAAGCAAGGTTCGGGATGAGGATAGAAGCCATCAGCTACTCGACTCGGCGGAAAGCTCGGCCCACGTTTCATTAATAGCATTGATTTTACGGCGACGCGCAATCACATGTTGTTTTTGTTCTGGCTAAGAGTTCAAAGTTCAACCTGTTTGCAAATAAAAAACAGCGCAACTTTAAAACATTCTTTATTGGAATCCCTAATAGAAAAGACAAAGAAGCTCGACAACATTAAATGCATAAAACTTCCGACACAACATTGATGAGTGTTATAAAATCAAAAATCAACACAATGAAACACACTTCTGAATTACGCATAGTCACACAAAAGAACGATCAACGTAAAAGAATCAGTATATGCGAATCGAGCACAGCTAGATGACGAAATGTACATAATTACAACAACATTAATTGTAAGATCAGCGCGATAAAAAGCGTAAGCATTGAAATTTGTAATAGTGCTGTCGTGACATGACTCCCGATAACGATTTACTTACAAAAAATTGCAAAACTAAAGTGTTATCTTTCATTGTCATTACACGACTAATTAATTGCGGATTGTGCGACGTGACGAAAAAAGAATACAACTGTTCAACAACGGTTTCTGTCGATGTAAGAACGTTTAGAACCGTCAATCAATCAAGATCGAAATGGAAAGGGATGTGATAAATTTAGCGACATAAGCATTAAGAAATGCTCGTGTTTTTTTTAAGTGCGAGAGCGATTGATTCAAACAAGGAAACCGAAAATCGTTTCAAAATAGTCACTGACATGGACTTTTACGCCAGCTCAAACACGCGTTACTAAAGCGATAGGAAATGCCACGAAATTTAACAAGAGTACAAAGTAAATTTATATCTTTATTTTTACAAAGGATATTAATTAACAATTACACAAAAGCGATGGAGCACTTTCTAGAAACAAACGACCATCGTTGACCAATCAAATCACGAAATAAAAGATCTTATATAAAATTAACTTTTACCAAGATGGGCTGTATATCTGTTTGCTCAATCAGGGCATGATAATGCTATTTTACAGATTATTTGAACTTGAACGATTTTATCTTTATCTTCAGCAAAAGAACAGTTATTTCTGCAAAACCTAGAAAGTTTCTACAACTTTTACAAAATTTTTACAACACTGAAGAAACCTCGCGCCAAAACTTCGCTCGAATTAAAAAAGCGTTTTTATCATCAATAGGCTGTTTGGTGGACGCCAAAGACATTTTTGTCCTGTTGTTTATCTTATTTCGCTTTCGCGTAAAAATGATGAAAATAAAGAAGTAGTTTGCGCAGTGCGCACGCTTGTTTTGGAAATGCATTGTCTAATGAGACAGCCAAGGTTTTTACTTTCAGCAAAGCAAAAACTGTTTCACTAATGCAGACCGATATAATTTTATTTGGCGAAAAATAGTTGAAAGAGCAGAGCCTTACAGAAAGTGCCAAAGAGCCGCAAGTTTTCCCACTCCTGCTTTTGATGAAATGTAAATCCCGCCATGACAAAGCAAATAAAGGACGCTGCTAAAACGTGGAACTTTATTCTATTGTACTACCGAGTGGCAACATATCACCAATCACGATATAAACCACTTTATATACTGTAAATATCCTATGGGCGTAAAGTGAAAACATGCCCATACTAATGATCTTTTAAAAAAGGTTTTTTGTAGCAGTCACGAAATATCAAAATTATGAATTTTACACAAAATACTGTCAAAAAATTTTTTCAACTTTTGGTCTTTCATTTCAATTCAATAACTTAAACCGTTACAATTATGCCAAAATTTTAAACTGTATGCAATAAAAAGTAACGAATTCAAACACAATCTAAACGCTTACAATGAAAATACAATCAAAAAAATAATGAAACGGCAAATCAACTAACTCCAGAAAGTTGGTCACTGATAAAAATTTAAAACATGGAAAATTTTTGCTATTCAAGTATCTTCTCGTCATGGTAGCAGCTAGCAATAACATCTTTTTTTTATATTGAAAAGCTAAAAAAGTTTAATACTGCTTAAGCACAAACAACTCTTACTAACTTATAGTGAATATAATATCTTGTTATGTAAATTAATCGTTTTTAAAAAATTCTGTATAACCGTTTGTGTTGCGACATATCTGAGGTAAACAAAAACCAAAAAACACTTTCGAAAATATTGTATACAGAATTTTTATTAATTATTTAATGATCTATTTACACAACCAAGCAAACCACAAGCAAGAATTTTAAAACAAATAAATAAAATTTCTAATAATGTTTACGTTTGTAAAATAATCAACATGCGTTCGTTTTTTTAAACGGTGTCCGGCGAGTTTGTCTAAAACAATTTGAGGTTAGGGTTACGGTTAGAGTTAGAGAGTTAAAAAAGTCAGGGTTAAGGTTTAGGGTTAAGCCAAATTAATTGCATTTTAGACAAATTGCTTTAGACAAACTCGCCTAGACCCTTTTTAAACACCACTTCACTCGTACACGCAATAAAATATTTTTGCAAAACAAACATCGTTTACAACCACCTTTATAAAGAACCTGAACGAAAAATATAAACGACTTTTATTAAGATTAGTGTCAACGCTAATACTAAAAAACTCAAAATATCCGAAAGTTTTCAGGTCCTTAGACGAAATTGTAACTATTATATAAAAATTTACAACAAAAAAAAAAACATTAAGCGTAATATGAGAGATTTTTGCCTTTGAACAATCGCTGCGACGCAACTTGATAGCAACTTAATAAAATTGATATTGAAAAATTTCTCGAGTTAGTGCAACAGTGGTTCCCAACCTTTTCGCGCCCGGGGCACACTTTAAAACCTTTTCACAATTATCGGCACACTTGGACCAGAGTGGAGATTTTGATTTTTGTCCCTAAAAAAGTAATGTCCACTAAAAAAGGTTGCGGAGCAATGGTCTAATATTTTTTAAAACGTTTCGCGGCACACGTGGAAATCCCTCACGGCACACAGGTCGGGAACCACTGCTGTAACATTGTTTTTGGAATACATTAAAAACAGTCGCAATCAATTAACGATACCTACCTTAACCAGATCCATTCATTTGCCATTTATTTCTTGCATCATAATAGGAATCAATAAAGACAGTGGCTAAATCACTTACAATCGAACGATCTGGCAACGCTTGGGCCATCCCATACATCGCACCGGCGCCAGTCACCTTTTCTCCGGGCGCCTCCATTATTTCAGCCACGCATTCTTCAACGTCACGAATAAGATTATCTGCAACACCGGGTTGGGTATGGGGCAAACAGCAGCAAATGTGAATGCTTGCTGGAAATTGAAGACTATTTAGATTCCAACCGCGTTGAACGAGCGCACTCGACAGTCGAAAGATATCGAAGTCGAGACTGCCGAATCCAATGACCGACATTTCCGGTCGACCAAATACAAATATGTTAGGAATTTTTCTCAGTCCTGCTTCAATGTATCGAGCAGTCTTTATTATCTTTTTCGTGCGTTCAATGTACCCATTGTGACCTATGTGAACCATTGTTGCCCAACAGGCTGCAACTGTAGCACCACTCCTACTGCCAGCAAACATTGGAGTTGCATAAATACCACCTTGCCAATCTGGAGACACGAAATATTGGTAATTTATCCATTTTTTTGAAGAATACAAGATTACTGACGATCCTTTAGGAGCATAACCATATTTATGAGTGTCAGCAGAAATACTTGTTACACCAGGTACCCTAAAATCGCATAAAGGTATGGGAAATCCAGCCTCTTCCATAAATGGTATCAAAAATCCACCAAGACAAGCATCAACATGGACAGGAATTTTGTAGTACGAACCTAAACTAGCAATTTCTTCAATCGGATCAAGTACACCATGGGGATATGGAGGAGTAGAGCCTACAAGCATGCATGTGTTTCGTGAAATAGCCTTCTTCATGGCATTCACATCTACTTTTCGAGTCAGAGGATCAACTGGTATTTGAATCAAACGCATTCTAAAACATTGAGCAGCTTTTTCAAAAGCAGCATGAGCACTAATAGGACATACAATTTCTGGTTTCTTGATGCCTTTTTCAATTGCCCAGTCTCTATAAGCTTTACAAGCTAAAAGAATACTTTCTGTTCCACCAGATGTGACACAACCGCATGAATTATTTGGATCACCATGAAATAGATTACAACTCATTCGCACAATTTCTGCTTCCATCTTTCGCAAGGCAGGAAAGACGTCAGCATGAAGGGGATTGGTCCAGACGAACTTATGATAAACTTCAGATATTATATTTGTTAAAGCAGAACCACCACCATAGACAGTACCAGACACTTTTCCTTGTCTCCAGTTTGTACTATCTAAAGATTGATATTCATCAACAACAGCCATTAGCTCATTGCGATTTTTACCAGATCTGGGCAATCGCTCTAAATATGTCATTCCAGGTTTAAGCTTGTACAATTCTTGGGCAGACATTTTGTGTTTAACTTCCCCAAGCTGTTTTTCAACCTTTGCACGAATAAAAGGAATTTGCTTGACATAATAAAAGAAACTTGTTTTTATTCGATTGCTTAGTGTTTTGTCATGATCAAATATAAACGAATAAATCCATTGACATGCATAAACAGTCAAAACACTTACAAATACAATCAACCATGGTTCATAATCAGTAAGTTGCTTATTTATAATTTCTCTTGCACTTTGAGCAAGTTCCGTAAGCTCTTTTAACACAAAACTATTTTTCAAAGTCATTGTAAAGACCAAGCTAATAGACTAAGCTAATAATAAAAATAAGAACCTATAAAAATTAAAATTTGTTAATTATACTAATTACTAGTGATGGGATAATTAATCAGAATCAAGAATCAATGAATTTTTAGGAATCGAAATCAACATCAGAATCAAAAGATTTTGTAAGGGAATTTTTGATTCTTAAAAACAATTCTTAATTTATTCATATAATATTGTTGTGCAATTGTAATTGTGCGTGGTCAAGCCCGAAGCACGTTCTGGATTTGAGTTTTGTACTGTGCGTTTTATCTCTCTCGTGGTTGCTGCAGAACGCTGTCAGAGCGACAAGTGGTATTATAGGTGTTGTTCTTTAAGTTGCGTTGCTTGTTTCTCTTTTAACGTGCATTTCTGTTTAGATAACTACATTCTTAGTTGATTAAAACCTAAATTCGTTGTTTTGGGTAATTTTAGAACAATTTAATCAACTAAGATTCATCCAGTATGGACAGACTTATGCAGCCTTCTCGCCTCGATTTAGACGCTAACTCGTCCTCTGCATCGAAAGAATGGTGTCATTGGTTTGTAACGTTCTAAAATTATATTGAAGTATTAGATGCATCACTGGCGGGAGAACGAGTTAAAGCGTGGTGTTGCCTCAAGCAAATCAAGTCCGTACCATCCCACTGGTAACTCTCAAGCCGAGCGTTATATGGGTACGTCTTTCTCTGAAATCCAATAATTTACCTTTATCTTGTTAGGAAACTGTTTTACCTAATGCTTTGCATTCTATTCGATCTCTATTAAATACTACAACAAATGCCACTCCACACGAATTATTGTTTAACTTTAATAGACGTTCTCGTAGCGGGAGATCTTTGCCACCATAGCTGTCCACCCCAGGCCCGGTGATGCTCCGCAAATTCCTTCGAAATCATAAAATGATGACCTTGTAGAGGAAGTGCAACTTCTGGACGCTAACCCCCAATACACAAACATTCATTACATGGATGGTAGTGAAAACAGCGTTTCCTAAGTGACCTGTCTCCATGCCCACAAGGGTTAAACTCGCGTGAAACAGAATCTTGACTTCCTATACTCGACGAAGAGGATCCTCAAGCATCACCAGTGCAACAAGGAAAGGATGATTTACTGCGCACTACTCTGTAGAAATCTACCACGCAAAGGCAAAGTGGTGATGCTCCCTCTCATCAACACGAAGATTCACTGCAACAGGACGACCACAACTCTTTTCTCTCTGCCCCTTCCGAACCAACTGTGCGCAGATCGACTCGGTCAACTAAGGGTGTTCCACCCATTCGATATGGAGAGCCGATTTCTCATTAACAGGGGAAGATTGTTGTGCAATTTTAATTGTGATTGTAATTTTGATTTGAGTTTTGTACTGTGCGTTTTATCTCTCTCGTGGTTGCTGCAGAACGCTGTCAGAGCGACACGTGGTATTTTAGGTGTGTTGTTCTTTAAGTTGCGTTGCTTGTTTCTCTTTTAACGTGCATTTCTGTTTAGATAACTACGTTCTTAGTTGATTAAAACCTAAATTCGTTGTGTTTTGGGTAATTTTAGAACAAATATATTTTTCTTTTTTTGTACACCTCACTATAATTGAATATGAACATATATACAGAAAGGAACATTTTCTTTTTTAGAACAATATACAGTATATATATATATATATATATATATAATTATAACCATTCTGACTTGATGTCATTGAGCACTTTTCTGATGAACACCAACAAAAAAATTTGAAACAATTTCTATAGCCACAGTATGCATATAGCCAGATACAAAATTTATTCAATCACTGTTTAAAAATACAACCATCTGTTTTATCCCATAGAATTGTCAGGTGGCTACTTATTCAAATATAATCTGATCTTTTTATTGAGCACTCTACAGGGAAGATCGATGCACTCTTGCAATCAGGGCTGGGGAGTAGGAGTAACAAAAACTATTTATTACTCCTCTACTGTATTATTGGTTTGCCATATTGTCTGGAATTTTTAGAACATTGTAATGGAAAAACCAAGACTGATGCCAAGTAAAAGTTTTTTTTTTTTACAGAACTCCACAATTTTGTGTTACAAAGAAGAAAAATTTTTAGACTGATTCCAAGTGGAGAAACTTAAAAAAGAAAGCTTACTTCAAAGTAGAAGTAGAATTAAAAAACATTTTATTCCAGAGTAGGAATAGGAGTAACAATCACCACTACTCCCCAGCCCTGCTTGCAATACATATATATATACACACACAACTGCAAATTGCTGGTGCTGCTAGTATATATATATTTCTTTTTTTCATTTAACAAAAAACAAAAACACCCCTCCTTGGTTTCATCCAATTTAAAAATTAAGAAACAGATGAAACAGGCTGTAAGAGTGTTTTTTTTATCTTAGTAAATAAAAAATCTATACATATTCTGAATAAGCACTAATCTCAGCAGTCTGTTTCATTCCTATTACGGTGAGAGAACGGGACTCAGGTCACCTCACTCACCTTCTTTCACCTTAATACGAATGCTTATACCCTGTACTTGCATTTACTGTATTTCAAGTTTTTTCTTATATCATATCATGAGAATTTATTATTTGCTTGATTAATTTACCAAACTACATATTTCCAACAGTTGGCAGAAAGGTGCTGTAGTCTCGGAAAGGAGAAAGGCACAAGTGCACAAAATCAAAGTAGTGTGGTGCAATACAGTGTAATCTCGGAAAGGAGAAACGCACTATGTGCAATTACCCAGGAGAAACACTGTTACTCACAAAGTGTTCCTCCTGGGTAAATGCACATAGTGCATTTCTCCTTTCCAAGATTACACTGTATTGCACCATACTTCTTTGATTTTGTGCAATTGTGCCTATCTACATATTTTGGAGAATAAAATTTGAAACAATGAGTTTAAAATGTCTTCTTAAACTACATTCTGCAGAACTATGTGTTATTTATTGAAGTATGATTTAATTAATGAACTAAGTTTTCACTTCTAATGATTATATTCTTTATTTTTCTTGTAACCACCTGACAATTCTATTGAATAAAATAGACTGTTGTGGTTTTTTAAAAAGTGATTAAATAACTTTGGTATAATATATTCAAATAGAATCTTTCTATTTCAATAAAAATCAAGATTCAATTTAAATAAGAATGAAACAAAATGTTGTGGCTTTTTAGTAAGTGATTAAATATTTAATATAATGTTTTGATCTAAGATGATGACGTTAGTGAGCTCATTGTTATGAAAAATTGTAGCCTTCATGTTTCTTGGCAGATCTGAGTATGCATTAAGAACATGTCAAGGGTGTTTTTTAGTCAGTTGTATAAGTTGAGTAACATGGAGTGTGAGAGCGTCCATTGGAAGGATCTTGGTTTTGTCATGTAGGTGTTGAGTGTTAGTATCTTTTGTGCAGCCAGTAGCAATGTGCAAAGCTGTTTTCTGAATAGTTTGCAGTTTCTTGATGTTGGTGTTTGATATGATGTTTGTATATTCCAATATGGGGCAAGTAATAGCCTTAAATGTACAGGCAATTAATTACTTTTGTTTAACCCATTTTGTGAAAGTGCTTTCAGAATGTTAAGTGTTTGTTTTGCTTTAGTGATGGTGACATTTATATGTTGTGAAAATGTCAGTTTTGTGTCTAGAGTGATCCCTAAAATTTTTGAGTGTTTTGTTGTTGGTAGTGTTTGGTTGTTTAATTATGGCTTTTAAACTGTTAGCGTATTGTAAGCCAACAAAGTTTGAGAACCACTGATCTAAAGCTATTCAGCCCTGTACATAAGCAAAAGTCTGAAATTTATGGGAGTATTTAAAACATGAGACATCATAATCACAGGATCTATTACAAAAACAGTAACATCACAGCCACAACAAATACAGGGTGTCCCACAAAAAAGTTTATTTTTTAATTTTTAACTACTTTTGTTTTAAAGCATTTGACTCTTTTATTTTTTCAGGTTTTATTCTATGGTAATAGGAGTTTTATACCTGAAATTTTGAAGCCTTTATCTTAATCATGCCTTTCACAATTGAGCAGCGATCAAAAATAGTAAAGTTCTATTTGGAAACTAAATCACTGGTCCAAACCCAAAGGGAATATCGCAAGCATTTTGGTGTAAAAGAAGCTCCATCTGTGACGTCAATCAAGAAAACTGTTCAAAAGTTTGAAGTGCATGGCACCTGCCACAACAGAAATAAAGGAAATTCTGGAAGGAGAGTGTCTGCTCGCACCGAATTAAACATTGATACTGTACGTGAATCGACTGTGCGTAGCCCAAAAAAATCAATACGGAGGCGTTCATCTGAACTTGGCTTGACAAAGTCCACCGTTCAAAGAATATTGAAGCAAGACCTCAACTTATATCCTTACAAACTGGAAATAAAGCAAACTTTGACTGATAGGGACAAAGAACAACGTTTTCAAATGTGCACATGGTTTAATGAAATGATGGAAAATGATGAACATTGGGTTGGCAAGATATGGTTTTCAGATGAGGCACATTTTCATCTGGATGGATCAGTAAACCGTAGGAACTGCCGTATTTGGGGCACTGAACCTCCAAACGTTGTTACCACCAAATCACTCCACAGAAGGAAGTGCACAGCTTGGTGTGCGCTTAGCTCTGACGGAATCATCGGGCCTTACTGGTTTGAAGACAATGCTGAGAATGCGGTGACGGTTAATCAAGAAAACTATCACCACGTCATCAAAAAGTTTACTGCTTGTCTTCGTGGTCGTCGCTTTGACTTGAAAAAATTATGGTTTCAGCAAGATGGGGCAACACCTCACACTGCAGTGGAAACACGAAAATTATTGTCTGAAAAATTTGAAGACAGGCTGATTTCCTTGAAAGCTTCCCACATCTGGGCTCCACACTCTCCTGACCTTAGCCCACTGGACTTTTTTCTGTGGGGCTACGCAAAAAATAATGTCTATAAAAATAAGCCTACCTCTATTTCCGAACTTAAACAAGAAATAACTATGTTCATGAGAGCCATTTCCGCTGACACATGCAAAGCAGTAATTCAGAATTTTGCTGTGAGAGTAAGGGAATGCCTTCTGCGCCATGGCGATCACATTGAGCATGTTATTTAAGCAGCATCATCAAAATATATGACTATTTTTATGCTCCAGTAACATCAGCTAAGTAAAATGGATAACGACGATTTTGATGGCAAACAAATCTCCAACACATTATTTATGCACAGTGAAACTTTTATTGCTTTATCTTTACAAGTTTTTGCGTTACAAAAATTTTAAAAATAAACTTTTTTGTGGGACACCCTGTATATTAAAAACTTTGTGACATTACATGAGATATCATAATCACAGGACCTATTACAAAAACAGTAACATCACAACCACAACAAATACGGTGGCAAGCAAAAAGTAAGACTTTTTTATTTTTTTAGATTTTTTAAATAACTTTGTTAAAATTGAATTATATTTATCAAGTAATATGTCATCAAAGAGAGCACAAAAAATTATATTAAATCCAATATTAATTGACTTTTCTTTGAAAAATATAATTCAATTTTAACTAAGTTATTTTGAAAAAATCTAATAAAATAAAAAAGTCTTACTTTTTTGCTTGCCACTGTATATTAAAAACTTTGTGACATTACAATATCTTACATAAACACCAAATTTCATATGAACATTATTTAAATGGTAGAATAAAGAGCAGCTACAGAAAAATTCAAAAATCAAAGAAAAATCATCTTTTTGAATTCAAGCATTAAAAAAAATACTAAATAGGCAAAAGAAAACTAAAAAAACTTGGATGCACCACATTTTCAACTAAAATTGTGGAAATGTGGTGCATGCACACAGTCCACACTCCAGATTTAATAGATTGGTATAATTTGGTAGCTAGTAATTGTAACACCTTGAACAGAAAACTGAACCTAATAAATTGTTTTTCTTAACAAAGCAAGAAAAATTTAAATAAAGCATGTGGCAAATTCAAAATTAAAGTGAAGTCTACAGCAATTGAAGATTTAAAAAATAATCCACAATTGTAAAAAGATTTGAGGTTGAAAACCTAAATTAAAACAAACTTTGCATTCAAAACAGCAAGTGTGTACAAGATAACTGTGGCTGCTATTGATAATCTATTGAACTTCATAAAACATTGAAGCTGGTGACCCAAGAAAATAAACAAGCAAGCAAGCAGTTGAGAAGCCTTGTCATAAAGGTAAATCATTTCATTGAGCTGAAAATTTATTAGAATTTAACTTTTGTCTTGATGTTTCTTAATTGATCAAGCTAAAAGTTGTGTCACACTAACAGCACAAAAGAATCAAATACAATAATACCAAAAGTATCAAAATTGCAAACCTGGTCATCAGAATTATTCATTTGCAGCAAGCAAATACAGGGACTTTTATAACAAAAAAAGTTTGTGTACTGTTTGAACAACCTTGTTACACAACCTTGCAATACATTGTTACCCAATATAAACAATACATATCATGGCTTGTAAAAAAGAACTTTTACATCTTTAAAAACTAAAGGTTTTCAGTTCAATTTTGAATTTAGATAACAAATCAAACCTTTTCAAGTTTTAATTTTTAAAGCAATTTGTAAAAAAATTAAAGCTAAACATTTAAAAAGATTTTAAAAGTTTATAGTGACAACTACATTTCATAAACTAAGAAAAAAGTTAGCAGTCTTAAGTGTGAGTATAAGCAAAAAGTTGTCTGTAAGGCACAAGATGGCATTATAACAAGATTATTAAAATTGATAACTGAAAAAATCATAATAAAATTTTATGCAAAAAAGTTAATATTGAACCTTATGCCCAAGAGGTTTTTTATTGCAATAGCAAAGAATTTTGTTTACTGTTTGCCATTCCAACTTCATTGCTTTCTAAAATTTTGAAAATTCCTAAAGCTGGCAATGTTAATAGTGAATGTAAATCAAAACAAATTTTGAAAATTAAGAAAGCATTCTCACTTCACTATCACCATGTTCAGCAAGACCAGTAGGAATAAAACTATTTATAATGTGTAGCCTATACTATTACAATGTTGATTATAAAAACTTTTAACAAATTGATTTGGCTGTAGGCTTATCATGTAGCAAATCACCAATTAAAGGCAAAATAAAACCTAAAATCATATATTCTAAAAATCAACAAACCATGTAACTTGCTTTGCTCTGACAGTCACAAATGTGACATTACCAAGTATTGGTACATCTTTAACTTTAAAACTGTTAAACCTATAAAACTCAGATTTACTTAATAATGTTTTAATTTTATTTTTACTTTATATTACTTGCATGGAAATGGCCCAACTTGATGCCGCTGACTCGATGCCAGGCTTATTTTCATATAAAACTATTGCAATAATTTTTTTGCTTGGCATCAAGTTGGCTTGGCATCAAGTCGGCAGCATTGAGTCGGCGGCATTGAAGGGTACCCGACCCACTTGCATATAGTTTCCTTGATTTTATTCAGTTATTTATGCTGTTTATATAAAAACCCAGCCATCAGAGGCACTTTTCTGTGTCTCTTGATGCTGGTCCCAAGCCCGGATAAATGGGGAGGGTTGCGGCAGGAAGGGCATCCGGTGTAAAAATTTTTTTGCCAAAACAGACAAATGCGTAATCATCATCAATCCATACCGGATCGGTCGAGGCCTGGGTTACCAACGACCACCTCAGGTGTCGCACAGCAGGGCACCTGTGGAAATTATGCTACTGCTAAACATTGTGAAAATAAGAGCAAAAAAAGAGGAGGAAAGCGAGTGAAGAAGCAGCAAGAAGCATGGAAAGGAAGATGCTCACTCATAAGGGTGGGTACTTTAAATATTGGAACGATGACTGGAAGGGGAAGAGAGCTGGCAGATATGATGGAGCGAAGAAATGTAGACATATTGTGTCTACAGGAAAGGGAGTAAAGCAAGGAACTTTGGAGGTGGATGCAAAATATTCTACAACGGAGCTGATGGAAGAATAAATGGGATAGGGATAGTGCTGAGGGAGGAGCTGGCTGAAAGTGTCCTGGAAGTGAAGAGGGTGTCAGACAGACTGATGGCCATGAAGCTGGAGGTAAATGGGTCCATCCTAAATATAGTAAGCGCATATGCTCCACAGGTTAACAACAGCATGGAGGACAAAAATGATTTTTGGGAAGACCTGGATGGATTGATTGAAAGTATATCAAAAGAAGAGAGGATAGTTCTTGGTGCAGATCTTAATGGACATGTGGGCAAAGGAAACATAGGGGATGAGGAAATAATGGGGAGGTACGGTGCTGGAACAAGAAATAAGGAAGGATCAATGGTTGTCGATTTTGGGAAAAGGATGGATTTGGCGATTGTCAATACTTATTTCAAGAAAAAAGATGAACACAGAGTGACATATAAGAGTGGAGGAAAAAGTACCCAAGTAGATTATCTGATGTGCAGAAGGAGAAACTTGAAGAAAATGTGTGATTGTAAGGTAATATTGAATGAGTGTGTCGCAAAGCAGCACCGTATGCTGGTATGCAAAATGGCTCTTATGGTGAAAAAGAAAAAAGCAGAGAAAGTAAAGCCAAAGATACGATGGTGGAAACTGAAAGAGACAAGCTATCAAGAAGCATTTAGACAAGAGGTGACCAGGATTCTGGGAGGCAAGGATGGGTTACCTGATGAGTGGGACAAAACGGCAGAAATGCTAAGAAAAACAGCTGAAACTGTACTGGGAGTGACATTTGGGAAACGAAAAGGAAACAGGGAGACTTGGTGGTGGAATGAGGAAGTTCAAAAGAGCATAAAAGAAAAGAAAGAGGCAAAGAAAGCATGGGACAAAATAAGAAATAAAAATACTAAAAAGATATACAAAGAAGATAAGGCAAAGAAGGCAGTTGCAATGGCAAAGGGACGTGCATATGATAATTTGTATGCTAGATTGAAAACAAAAAAAGGTGAAAAGGAGTTGTACAAATTGGCTAGGCAGAGAGACAGAGCAGGGAAAGATGTACAGCATGTGAGGGTTATAAAGGATGAAAATGGTAATGTGATGGTAAATTTGGAAGCAGTGTTAAAGAGATGGAAGGAGTACTTTGAGAAACTGATGAACAAGGAAAATAACAGAGACCTTAGGACAGAGGAAACAGAAGTGGTTAACGAAGAGGTAAATTGTGTCAGTAGAGAAGTAAAAAATGCACTAAGGATGAAAAAAGGAAAAGCAGTTGGGCCAGATGAATTGCCAGTAGAAGTTTGAAAGTGCATGGGAGAGATGGGGATAAAGTTTTTGACCAGACTGTTCAACAGACTATTAATGGGTGAACGGATGCCAGAGGAATGGAGAAGGAGTGTGTTTATCCCAATCTATAAAAACAAAGGGGACGCACAGTGCTGTGGAAACTACAGAGGAATAAAGCTAATGAGCCACACAATGAAAGTATGGGAAAGAATTATTGAAGCCAGGTTAAGAGATAGAGTGGAGATCAGCAAACAGCAATATGGATTTATGCCAGGAAAGGGAACCACCAATGCCATGTTTGCTCTAAGAATGTTAATGGAAAAGTACAGGAAAGGTCAAAGAGAGCTACATTGTGTATTCGTGGACCTAGAGAAAGCTTATGACAGGGTTCCATGGGAAGAGCTGTGGTACTGTATGAGAAAATCCGGAATAGTGGAAAAGTATGTACAACTAGTACAGGATATGTATGAGGGAAGCGAAACAGTGGTGAGGTGTGCAATAGGAACTACAGAAAGTTTCAAGGTTAAGGTTGGACTGCACCAGGGATCAGCATTAAGTCCGTTCCTTTTTGCAGTGATAATGGACAGGCTAACGGATGAAGTAAGGAGAGAACCACCATGGACAATGCTGTTTGCTGATGATATTGTGATTTGTGAAGAGACCAGGGAAGAAGTGGAGCAAAGATTAGAATCCTGGAAGTATGCATTGGAAATAAGAGGGATGAAAGTAAGTAGGTCAAAGACTGAATATCTTTGCATAAATGGAGGAAATGATGACGAACAGTAAAGATGGAGGATGCAAAAGTGCCAAGAGTAAAGGAATTTAAGTATTTGGGATGAACGGTGCAAGAAAGTGGTGGTTGTGAGAGGGAGGTAAAGAAGAGAGTACAGGCAGGATGGAACGGATGGAGAAGAGTATAGGGAGTAATCTGCGACAAGAGGTTACCAGCTAGAGTAAAAGGAAAAATGTACAGTTCAATGGTAAGACCAGCAATGGTGTATGGACTTGAGACAGTGGCAGTCACAAAAAAACAAGTAGAAGAGATGGAAGTCACAGAAATGAAAATGTTGAGGTTTGCTATGGGAGTGACGAGAAAAGACAAGATTAGAAACGAGCACATCAGGAGTACCGTTAAGGTTGAACAGTTAGGAATGAAGATGAGGGAGGGCAGGCTGAGGTGGTATGGACATGTCATGAGGAGAGAGCAAGAGTATGTAAGAAGAAAAATGATGGAAATGGAGTTACCAGGAAAAAGGAAAAGAGGGAAACCAAAGAGAAGATTTTTAGATGCAGTAAAGGAAGATATGCAAGAAGTTGGTGTAAAGGAGACGGATGTTGAAGACAGAAAGATGTGGAGAATGATGATACGCTGTGGCCACCCCTGACTAAAGGGAAAGGCCGAAAGGAGAAGAAGATGCTGTTTATATAAAAATTATGAACATAGATCAAGCTAAGCCAAACAAAATTTAACAAAGTCGATCTTTACATTATTTTTTCCTTCTACTCAATAAATTTAAAACTGTCAAGTCATTTAACAAAGGTGAGATAATTGATTTTTCAATTCAATACAATTTATTAATACATTTATGCAATGGATGCTTTTGCATCAAAAGTGCCATAAACAACACTTAAAGTGAGTCACCAATCTGCCACCAAAGAACTTTTCTGAAAGTTCTTATAAAATACAAGTTATGAAACTGCTTGTCTGTGTTGCCATTTTTTTTCATTCAGTCAGCTTGTATTTAATGTATTAATATAGCCAGAGAAAGGCATATATAGTTAGTAATTGCTATTTTAACAACTTATTATTGGTATCAATGAAAAACAGTCTAGTTATTTATAAAAGAACATTTTTGGGTTCTTTTCAAAAAGTTACCGTAAGCAATTTTTTTCAGTGAAATTAACCCAGAATCCCCTTTTCAGCACCAGGATGAAATAAACAAGAAACTTAGAGAAAAAGAATCTCTCGAGAAATGATAGCAACTGCAAGGGGATCCAGGTTAGTTTCACAAACAAAAATCACTTATGGTGACTTCTTGAAGAGACCCCATTTTTGTGACTTTTTGGCAAAAGAATAAACAAAACTAGTAGCAGATATAGTATTGATTGCTTCATTAAGCTACAGTAAATTAATAATAATAATAGTACATTATTTTTATGCTTTTATATTTAAGAGCTGTAATCAAAGCTTAAATGTCATATCTAAAAAAAGTACAATATAATTAAGGATTCTTAGTGTTAAAATCAAATTGTTTTTTTTAGGTAAGATTTCACAGTACTTAAAATAATTTTTGTTTTAGTTTATAGCCTAACTCCATAAATCTACAATACACTTTGTTTTTAATCTTTCATTTTTGTAAAGACTTAGTTACATGATTGTTGTGCAATTGTTTTTTTGCAGTGCAAGATTCTCTATCATAAGCTTTTTAGATTTACGAATTATGTTTAATACTGCTTAATATCCCATATTTTCAACAACTCTCATCTGAAATATTTGAATTTGTCATGATTATCATGTAAGTGTATATACTTCAGTCTATTTGTTGCTTTTCTTAATAAAAAAAAATATTGTTTTATTTAATTTTTTTAACCATTGCAGCATATTGTAACAAAATTAGTTCACAATTTTTTTATGTTGTTTTTTTTCATTTAATTATTGTAAACATTTATAAAAAAAGATAATAACCAATAATAAAAGTACAAAGCAAGAAAACTTTAATAAAATATATAAAATAAAAAGTTGTAAATAAGTATAAAATCTCGAATAACATAGATTGTTTAAATCAAATTCTTCAAAGCCAAAGATAACATTTTTGGAATATTTAATGTAAAATTAAAATTAAAACTACTGTGAAGTTGCGGTACCTGCAAATACTACAGGAGCGGCATGGAGCCGCATGGAGCCGCATGGAGCTGCATAGAGCCGCATGGAGCCACTGTGTAAACTTCAAATACTACAGGAGCCGTATGGAGACCCTTTAAATTAAGTCTAGAAATGCATGGAGCCGCATGTAGCAACCGTGAAAACTTCAAATACTCCAGAAGCCGTATGGAGACCCTTTAAATTAAGTCTAGAGAGCATGGAGCTGCATAAAGCCGCATGGAACCGTGTACACTTCAAATACTACAGGAGTCGTATGGAGACCCTTTAACTTAAGTCTGGAGATGCATGGAGCTGCATGGAGCCGCACGGAGTCATCTTGTATACTTCAAATAGTACAGCAACCGTATGGAGATCATTTAAATTAAGTCTAAAGATGCATGGAGCTTCATGGAGCCGCATGGAGCCGCATGCAGCCACTGTGTAAACTTTAAATACTACAGGAGCCGTATGCAGACTATTTAAATTAAGTCTAGAGATGCATAGAACCGCATGGAGCCATTGTGTAAACTTCAAATAGTACAGGAGCCGTATGCAGACCATTTAAATAAAGTCTAGAGATGCATAGAGCCGCATAGAGCTGCATGGAGCCGCATGAAGCCACCTTGTGTACTTCAAATACTACAGGAGCCGTATGGAGACCCTTTAAATGAAGTCTAGAGATGCATGGAGCCGCATAGAGCCGCTTGGAGTCACCGTGTAAACTTCAAATACTACAGGAGCCGCATACAGATCTTTTAAATAAAGTCTAAAGAAACATGGAGCCGCATGGAGCTGCATGAAGCTACCTTGTATAATAAAAATACTAGAGGAGCCGTATGGAGACCATTTAAATTAAGTCTAGAGATGCATGGAGCAGCATAGAGCCACCGTGTAAACTTCAAATAGTACAGGAGCCGCATGGAACCGCATGCAGACCTTTTAAATAAAGCCTAGAGATGCATGGAGCCGCATGGAGCCAACTTGTATACTTCAAATAGTACAGGAGCCGTATGGAGACCATTTAAATGAAGTCTAGAGATGGATGGAGCGGCAAGGAGCTACATGGAAATGCACAGAGCCACCATATATACTTTAAATAGTGCAGGAGCCGTATGGAGACCATTTAAATGAAGTCTAGAGATGCATGGAGCCGCATGGAGCCACCGTATAAACTTTTAATATTACTGAAGCCACATGGAGACCCTTTAAATTAAATTTAGAGATACATGGAGTCGCATGAAGCCACCCTGTAAATTTCAAATACTACAGAAGCCGCATGAAGACTTTTTAAATTAAGTCTAAAGATGCATGGAGCTGGATGGAGCCGCAATGAGCCACCGTGTAAACGTCAAATGCTACATGAGCCGCATGGAAACCTTTTAAATAAAGTCTAGAGATGCATGGAGCCGCATGGAACCACCGTATAAACTTCAAATGCTACAGGAGCGGCATGGAAACCATTTAAATTAAGTCTAGAGATGCATGAGCCGCATAAGCCACGTAAAGCCGCATGGAGCCATTGTGTAAATTTCAAATATTATAGGAGCCGCATGGAAACCCTTTAAATAAAGTCTAGAAATGCATGGAACTGCATTGAGCCACCGTATAAACTTCGGATACTACAGGAGCTGCATGGAGACTTTTTAAATTAAGTCTAGAGATGCATGGAGCCGCATGGAGCCACCGTTTAAACTTTAAATATTACAGGAGTTGCATGGAGATCCTTTAAATTAAGTCTAGAGATGCATGGAGCCGCATGGAGCCACTTTTGAACTTTAAATATTACAGGAGCCGCATGAAGATCCTTTAAATTGAGTCTAGAGATGGATGGAGTCTCATGGAGCCGCATGGAGCCTCATGGAGCCACCGTGTAAATTTCAAATACTACAGGAGCCGCATGGAGACCTGCATGGAGCTACATGGAACCACAGTATACTAGACTTTATTTAAAGGGTTTCCATGCGGCTCTTGCTATTTGAAGTTTACACAGTGGCTCCATGCGGCTTCATGCATCTCTAGACTTTATTTAAAAGATTTGCACGCGGGTCCTGTAGTATTTGAAGTTTATATGGTGGTTCTATGCGGCTCCATGCATCTCTACACTTCATTTAAAGGGTCTCCATACGGCTCCTGTAGTATTTGAAGTAGACAAGGTGGCTCCATGCATCCTTAGGCTTTATATAAAAGGTTTGCATGCGGTTCCATGCATCTCTAGACTTCATTTAAATGGTTTCCATACGGCTCCTGTAGTATTTGAAGTATACAAGGTGGCTCCATGCGGCTCCATGCATCTCTAGACTTAATTTTAATGGTCTCCGTACGGCTCCTGTAGTATTTAAAGTTTACACGGTGGTTCCATGCAGCTCCATGCATCTTTAGACTTAATTTTAAAGGTTTACATACGGTCCTGTACTATTTGAAGTTTACACGAGGGCTCCATGCGGCTCCATGCATTTCTAGACTTTATTCAAATGCTCTCCATACGGTCCTGTACTATTTAAAGTATACAAGGTGGCTCCATGCGGCTCCATGCATCTCTAGACTTAATTTAAAGGGTTTCCATACGGCTCCTGTAGTATTTGAAATTTACACGGTGGCTCCATGCGGCTCCATACAGCTCCATGCGGCTCCATGCGCCTCCTGTAGTATTTGCAGGTACCCGTGAAGTTGCATAATACAATAGCCTATAACAAATTTACAATACAGTAAAAATAGTATCACTAGGAAAAATACATTAGAAAGAAATATTAAAATTCAAGTTCAGCTAAGAAAAAATTAAGATATTAAGTAAAAACATGGTTTCTTTAAAAAGGCTTAATATTGTAATACCTGTCTTAAATTCTAAAAATAATTTAAAAAAATAAGCTTTTTTAAGGCTACACTTTTTAAGTAAATATTACAAATAATTATGAAATCTCTTCAAAAAGTCACCATAAGCGATTTTTGTTTATGAAACTTACCTGGATTACTATCACTTCGAGATTCTTTTTCTCTTGATTTCTTCTTTATTCCATCTTGGTGCTGAAAGGGGATTCCAGGTTAGTTTCACCAAAAAAAAATTGCTTACGGTGACTTTTTGAAAAGACCCTGATTATGCTACATACTAAAAATTAAATGTATATATAGGCTAATGGTAGACTAAAATACACTAAAATGTCAAAATAAACATAAATGCTTTCATTCTGTATTTTACCAGAAACTTCTTTTTGATGTGGAATAATTTTTATAATGGTAAATTGCATTTCTAAAAATTTCACATTTTTTTTAGAAAATCAAATATTTGATTTAACAGATAGCACAGATGTTTGTACAATGAATGAATGCAAGTTATTTATACTGCAATGTTGTGATGTAAATAAAATTATTTAATTTTTACGCAAAAATTTTTAGCTCAGATGTTGCTGTTACTTCTTCATATCTACAACAATGTAATACATTTCAAACGTTTCACAACATAAAGAAAAGTTCTCAGTTATCAACTGAAAGTAAGCTTTTTTCCAGCCTTTTGTGAATAAATTGCTTAATCAATAGAGAGCAAAAAATAGATAGCAATAGAGAGCGATAGTCGCCCAAAGATTCAAAATAATCAAATGAGAGCAATAGAGCAAAAAAATTAATTGCTATAAATCTAATGCCATGATATATATATAGCTTTATAATTTATTTTAGTTTGGATTCTGTGCTGCATCCAAAACTTATGGTCCAAAAAATTAATTTTTTTAAAGCTGTAAAATTAGTCTTACAAACAAAAGCAATTGCCTTTTTTAACATTCAATTTTTTACTTAACAGAGTCAGCTTGAAGAATTTGGATTCCAAAATCGCGTCAACAATAAATAAGCCATTTTTTACATTGTTTCACTAAAAGCAAAACAAACAATTGCTTTTTATACTGCTGAATGTACAAGTAGGTGCACTGGCACTGCATCCAACAACGTTTCGTTTCAACAATTATATCAACTACTTTATATAATAATGCTAAAAATGTTGAAGTAAACATAAAAGAAAAACGATAATTTATAGTTCGTATCGCATGCGTTCATTACCTATGACGTCACCAACTTTTTTGAAACTGTGAACTACTTGATGGGTAATGAGTCATGTAAAGGCCCGTTTCCAATACGAGCGTGGAAAAAAGCATTCTTTGTTTGTTTTATTGCTTTTTTTTTGCGCTCGCTTCAATTTTAACCGCTCGCTTCAATCGAAGAAAAATAAAAGAGACAAAGAATGCTCTTTTCCACGCTCGTAGTGGAAACGGGCCTTAAAGACTACCGGTTTAATTCACTTTTTCAAAATACGTATTCACACATTTTTTCTCTTTCAATATTCTTTATCTACAAATAAATGGTGTTGTTTTGAAAATAAACCTTTGGGCGACTTCTGTGTTTCTCAATGGCAACCTAGTGCATGCGAGTACGTGTTGGTGACCTCTAGCCTATGCTCTTCATCAATGATAAAAAGCTTTATTTGATTTTGCAAGCTCCGTCTGAAACAATCAAAGTAAAGTTTGTATTCAGGGCAAAAAAAAAGGTCTTAAAAGTGAAATAAAGGCGAACGCGATCGACAGATAATTAAATCGAACAAATTGATCTTTAAGCGAGAACTGAATTAAAAGAAAAATATTTTGATTATGCTCTATGTTTGTTTGCTTATATATTTTGGCGTGCATTTTCCGCTTTAACGTACTTTAACTAACTATTAATTACTTTATTGAAATTGTTTGCACTGTTGGGGGCTAAACCCCATTTTTTCTTATTTAACTTATCATTAAATTGGATTTCTTTGTTGAATTTAGTAATAAACTTTATTTCTTTGTAAAAACTGATTATGTCGCACGCAAATTTATTATGGCAGAAAATATCGGAATAGTTTTAACTTATTTTGAGCACTGTTAGTATTGGAAATTAGGTTAAAGACAAATTAAATATTAATTAATTTAATTATGCTCATACACATAGGCGTACCAGCCGAATAAAATTGGGGGGAGGAGCAATACAGTTTTGTGACGTTTGCCCCAATCATGATTTTTTAAAACTTTACGTATGCGAGAAAAAATTTGTCTGAAATTTAGGGTCAAGACAAAAAAACAACATTTTACTTAAAATTTGTCTCTGATCCTTCAATTTTGTCCCAAAAACATAATGATCTCTAAAAAAGAAGTTTTCACACTAAATCTTGCCCACACAATTCTTTGTCGCTTCCCTAAAGTGTCTAATTTTGTCTAAATTTTTTCTATTGTTGCCCAAAAAATTCTAGTTTTGCCCAAATATTTTCTTTTCACTGCCCGAAAAATTTTGATTTTGCCCAAATTTTTGAGATTTGAGGGGGACATTGCCCTTTGCTTTCCCGGAAGATACGGCTGTGCTGATACATGTTTCGTTTGTCCTAAAAAAATTACTGCTCGAAAAGTTGATGAAAAAAGGAATTTTAGAATTTTAATAAATTATAGAAAGCTTTTTGTTTATCTTTTTATTAGCACATGATGCTATACTTTCTAGATCAGACGCAGGCAGCAACAGTGTTTAGCCCCGGTTTAACGCCTTGATAAAAAGTCAGTGATTAGAGATTACCGACTATATTATAAAATATTGCATGGCAACATGTAAAATGGGATGTTGTTATGAGATACGCAATGCTGACTGCTAAGTTAGAGCTTTAGATTTAGAGGTAGAAAAGTTGCATTAAGGAAGTATTCTAAAGTTATAAAAACATTTTCTCCTAAAAAAAAAGTAAAAGTATATTTTTAAACTACATATTGAGAATTAAACTTTACTCACCTATTGATTTTGCGTCAAAAAGCTTTATAACTATATTTTTTATAGCCTTGTTTAATAACCTTTTTTTTTATTTTTTTTTTATCTCTCTATATTTATTCTCCTGACTCGCAGGAAAGCGACGGAGGCGCTAATACATAGGGTAAGCAATTACCCCGACCTGCTTCCGGAACTATTTGAAGTACTCCGACCTATTTGAAGTAAAAGAAGCAGAACGGTCAATAAAACAAATCACGGAAAGCGAGTTTGCAAAAACATTAGTAAAAATAATAATAAAAAATTTTTTAAGTTTTTTGTTTACATAAAAACGGCTAAACAAAATAAAAAGTTACCAAAGTAGTCCAAATTTGTCGCTTGTTGCTTTTGTGTCAATTTCCCAAATTTCATTAAACTATTTGCCCAAAATTAATTTGAAATTTCTCAAAAAGTGAAATATAGTTGCTTTTATATTTACAATCAACTAAAGACAAAAAATTTGTTTAGTCCATTCTTTTTTGTTTATACATGCAACTGAAGACCAAAAAAAATATCTTCTTTTGTCACTCAAGGTAACACAGGGCTCTAAACTTGCACTCAAAAATGATTAATTCTATGTGATTTACTGGGATCTCTTTTTTTTTTTAAAGTCATCACTGAATTGATATAGAATAAAGATATAAAAACCCTGGTCCCTGTTTTTTTTGTGTCTAATTATAGAAGTGGATATATTGTTTAAAATGATGACAAACCCAAAAGATCTTAATCTTAATCTTTAATCTTAATCACACTTTTTGTGATCTGATATTGATTATGACCAAAATTGTTGATCTTACTCATCTTTGCCAGTACTTAAAATTGATAAACAGCAATTAGTTTTTAAAGCAAAAGCTATAAATGTTTTGTTTATACTTTTTTTAAATTAAAAAGGGTTGTCATCCCTTATTTTCTGAGTGTAGTTGATTACCTTTAAATTTTGAGAAATCCCCAAAGCCTGTGAGGGTAGTAATGATGAACAGCAAATAAGACTCTTGAAAAGATATTCAGAAAAAAATTAAAATTAATATTCTTGGCAGGATAGCTTAGTGCAATAACTTTTGACTCGTGAGCAAAAGGATGCCAATTCGATGCTTAATCTTAATCTGCCAGATTTTTATTGTGCCTTTAGGAAAAGCATTTTACGATAAAATTTTTCAATGGAGTTACTCTGTTTTCCTTCACTGATGATTCTGCTTAACCCTTTAAATGCCAATGGTCTTTTAATAAGTCATGGAAAATTTGTTTATTAAATTTTTTTTCAAAATTTTAATTTTTTTCTTTCAAATTAAATTTGTGTAGTTTTTTTTCATCAGTGTTTGTTATATAATTTTACAAGATGTTTTTATATGTATATATACATCTAATATAATATATAATATAATAAGATATATATGTTTTGTCAACAATTTAACAGAACACAAATATTAAAAAAAAAACATTTTATTAAAATAGTACCAACAGACTGTTTCACTTGTGCAGCTCATTAGGGGACACGACAGCTAAAAAAGCAATACTAATTACGTTGAACAAAAATAGAATAAACAAAAATTAATTAAGTTAAAATTAACGTTATGCCTCAGATGTAAACTCACATTTTAGAAAAATTACACTATAAGGGATTTTGTGTTTAAACTGTTAATAAAGATGGTGATTGATTGACAAATAATTATTTTTGTTACGATTTAAAAAAATATGCTTCAATGTTGTTTTGGCTGAGCTGCCGAAAAGATAAAGCAAAGAAATGTTATGGATCATTAGTTAACAGAGTGTTGTAAAAGAATTGACAAGTAAAGTAGTGAGCAACTAATTAGACAAAAGTGAATATGTGAAAATTCATAGAAAAAAACAAAAAAAGGCAGACAGGTATGCATGTGAATGTTTGATAGCAGTTAAATAACAAATGAGAATACTTATAATTATATGAATATGAATAATTAAAAGACATTAAAATTGCAAAGTTTAAGTTTACTGCAGTGACGACATTTTGAGATTACTTTTGAGCATTTATTGAGTAAACTGTTTGGTTCTGCTTCATAGATTTCCAGCTGATTTATTTTATTTTTGTTCAACATAATTAGTATTGCTTTTTTTAGATGTTGTGTCCCCTAATGAGCCTGCCAAATGAAACAGTCTATTGGAACTATTTTAATAAAATGTTTTTTTTAATATCTTGTTTTGTTAAATTGGTAAAATCACTCTGACTATTGTAGTCATTGAGCACTCTTTTAAAGAGCACCAACATTTTGCAGTTGTGTATATTTATTTTATTATATATATATATTGTTATTCTATACTTTTAAATAGTGGTTCCCAAACTTTTTGGTCAATGAAAAACACTTCAAGGGTTTTAAAGTTGAAAAGGAGCACTTAATACACTGAAACTCCAGTGAAAGCTAAAAAAAGGTCTTTACTTTGAAACTATCTTGTAAGTTTTGAATTTTGAGCCCAAAATAAAGTAATCTTTAAAAACAAAAAAAGTCTTAATTTAAAATGTGTCTCTGACTTCTTGATTTTCCATCTTAATGTTTGTCATACTTTGCAACTTCTCAACCACATGCAGGCTGCATTAAAAAATCTTGCAGGCTGAGTGTTTCCCATTCCTGGCATGCATAATTAGCTGAAGCTGGAACTCTTTAATGGAACCCTTTAGGAATTTGATTGCAACCCTAGGGTTGTGCAGAACCCACTTTGGAAATCACTACCTTAAGACATTATTTTAAGGTCAAAAAAATTAAGTTTAAAGATATATAAAAGAAATGAATGATTGGTCTATCATTTATACTATTTATTTCTCAATAAACAATAAAATATTTATATAAAAAAAATTATTATTTACTTATAGATTTATCATTGATATGTTAACATAATTATGGAAAAAAGATTGTCACAAAAAAACTGAAAACTAAACACATGACAAAACAAAAAACAAAAAATAAATTAATCGAACATAGACATAAAAAAAGTGAATAAAACAAAAAATTGTTTAGAAAAACTTATTTACTTAAATAAAAGATAACTAGTTTTTACTTAACTACAAGACAGCTACTTTTAATAATATCCAGGTTTTACATGATAGTTCTATCTAGACATTTAAAGGGCTAAAACAGGAAGCACAAAAAAAAGCCAGTATGACCATATAATATAGAAATTCATACATTTGTGGATTTAAATAAGGCTTTTGACCAAATTCCCAGAAAGATAATAGCATGGGTATTGAGAAAGCAATAAACATTGTAGAACTCAATCGTTCCAATAATGATACTTGGTAAAAAAAGTAGTTTAATAATAAAAACATAGGTAGATGTATGAAAAAAATTTAAATGGATATGATTGTGTCTCAAAGGTCAATGAGCACCAATTTAATCCATTACCATTTATAATACTCCAAGATGAGATAAAAAGTATGAAAAAAGGGTTTCTGAAAATTTTTATTTGCATTTTGACCAAGAGAATGTTTCAGAAGCTAAAACAAAAAAATTGAAAGATTTAACGTGTGGCAAACCTGCACCAAAAAAGAAAGAAAATATAGACAAAACAAAATTAAAGGCTACAGGAAGAAATTATTGTAATATAGAGGGAGGAGCAAAATATCTATCAGGTAATTTCCAAAAAATTGTTAAATAAATTCAGTTTTATTTACTAAATGTGTTATTTGGTGTGATCAAAGATGTTTTGGGTTACAGATTTTGGAAAATGTTTGTACAAAGTTTCAATGTTCAGCATTTAAAAGAGACCATGTGACAAAACAGAGTTCAATTTGAAATTACCATCAAGTGGGTTAACTGTAATCATTTGAGAGTTATCACACTTACAATAGCTCAAACTTTACAAAACAGATCGACAGATATTGACAGATTGACTTGGGGTCCAACTTTTTTATACAACATTGCTTTTTTGGTTTGACATCACTTATTAAGATTAAAGTGCCATTTAATCAAAATATTTTATTTTAAGATCAATTTTGATCATTTTATGGTTTAAAAAAGTTGTAAAAGACCACAAAGCCTTTTTATCAAGTTAAATATTAATGGTGATCAATACTTTTAACTTCAGGAAATACAACAATTACTATTACAATCTTTGTTTTTTTGTCATGGTCTTTAGTGGGAAGATTTTAATGAGACATCAGTAATTAAAAAATATTGGCACAGGTTTAATTTTTGAATCAGTAGTTTAAAAAACTGGTATTGCATATAATTGCAATAAAGAAAGGTTTGCAGACCCACTCAATGCAAAGTTTATTCTTATTTTTGTTGCTAAATGTTTTTTAGTTTTATTATTTAAACTAGGAGTGGAGAACCTGCAGCCTGTAAGTGAGCCAAATGCAACTCACCAGGTATTTCAATGCAGCCCACATGCAGTTGGGAAGCTAGGATGTCGGTTTTGCTTTTGGTATTCGTTTTGAGTTAAATCATACAATCCAATTGAAGATTTTTTTCCTTGATCTTCACTTCTAATTTGGCCTAAAGAATTTTGGGATAAACCATACAATCCAAGTTAAAACCTTTTTGTTTTCACTTCAGATTCAGCATAAAAGTTAAATACAATTTTGGGATTTAGATGAAAAAAGATTTTGACCTGATGAACCAGATAAAGTATGGTCTGTTGAAAAAACTATCTTTTTTTCTTAAGTTAACAAAAAGTCTAATCTGACCTGCACCTAATTTTTATTTTTGGCATGCAGCCTGTGACTGCAGTCAGGTTCCCCACCCTTATTTAAATTATGCTGAAAGATGGAGGTTTTGAAGTTGTTCTGTATGAAGACTATGACTTCATTTCGTCAAATTAATAAATGCATGACTTTATAGCCATAATTGGTATCAATGGGTAAAGGTATAATATGCATATTAAATTTTAACACTTGATCAACCTTTTTTCCTAAAAATGGTAAAAATTCATCTAAAAATCTGCCAAAAAACACAACAATTATAAGAATCCAAATCCCACTATATTCTAACATACAATTTTTTTTTGATTCTTTATCAAAAAGTTACTTTGCATGATCAAAGTCACCCTGATTGACAAAATAGAAGCAATGATAAGTTTTATCAGTTTTGTTATTTGGAAAATATACTGTCATGTGACACAGGAAGGGAAAGCAATCAAAGCAAGGATAACAAAAGCATAAAAATTGCAACATTAGGCTAATCTGTTTGCTTATTTTTATTTAAAACAACTTTTTTAAATGTACAACATTTTTTTGAATTTATATTATACTGCCATAGACTTTTTTGTCTTGTATATTTTCTGAAAAACGAAGTTTAATTCATGTTATTATTCTGTTTCAATTTGTACAAAATGATTTCTTCAAATTTTTAGCATTTTTATTTTTCTGTTATTTTTAGTTAAAAAATTAGAATATGCAATATATATATATTATAATAACTTTCAAACAAATTAACTAATATATCATACTGTTTTTTACAGATTGCTATAGAAAGCAGCCATATTGGGTTAAACATTTTTTTAATTGATTTATTTACATTATTAAAGCGCAACAGAAGCAAAAAACAAAGAATTAAACAAACATTTTTGGCTAACTTGAGCCCTCATCAGCTTTTTTTAATTCTTTGTTTTTTGTTTCTGTCATGCTTTAATGATGTAAATAAATCAATTAAAAAAATGTTTAATCCAATACCGGTATGGCTGCTTTCCATAGCAATTTTATGGTATAAAAAAGTAACCTCTTTACCAAAGCTATATTTTTTACAGATTATTTTGGATGCTCCATTGATGCTGCAATATAGTTATTTGTGACTAATATTTAATTACATAAATTTTTTTAATGTTGTTTTTTTGTACTTCTAAATCAATCTTCAAAAATAATTATTCTTTAGCTTCTGTAAAGAAAATCTGTAGAATAGTTATATTATTTTTATTTGAAAAAATAAAAAGAAATGGCTGTAAATTTAGAAGATTACTTTCGGACAACATACGAAGATAAGTTGCTGGTGTAAGTAGATTATATTTTTCAAATTTACACATGTACATTATTTAATTGCATTGCAATGATAAAATAGTTTCTTAAGAAAAAGCTGTTACAGTATTGTCTGCATTAATTTGTGTGTAAATTATAAAACAATTTTAGTAGACCAATATTTTTTTCAATTCAGTTCATTTCAATATTTATTTATGATAAACATAAACAGTATTGCACTTAATTTTAATGAATGAATAATATATTGTGTTAGGGTGTATGTGAAGAGACCATAAGATCTTCAAGTTAAGCAATGACCATATAGAAATACAAGACATTTCCATTTTTCAATTAGCCAGCTGGGAAACAAATGCAAAAAACTCAATGATGTGGAATATAAATTTATTTTAATATGTTTATCAATAAAAAGTATTTCTGTCTTAAAAGAGCAAACTGTTTTATTCAATATATAAACTATATGTTAAAATTCATCAGGATATGTGTAGTGAATTATTGCATTCACAGTAGTAATGTTTCCATAGAAAAATGCCAGAGCGTGAAGATGATCACTTAACACCAGCTACAAGACTTTTGGAAAAAAGAAGAGAAATGGCTGAAGTTGAACAAGCTTTAAAATCTCAAAAAGAAGTTTGTTTTTTAATTAATTTTATAGCTAGTGCTAAAAATGTATTGCAAAAACAGAAATTTTAATAATTTTATAGTAGTGGGTGTTTAGAATGTTATATTTTTAATTTATAATAAACTTTTTGTCTGCTTAGACTTCAATCTTTTAATCACTGGCAAAAATTTACAAAAAAAAAGAAATTTAGTTACGAAAAAAAGCATGTATATTAAAACACACAAAGTAGAAGAATATTAATTTGATTCTAAAACCAATTTTAAGTTATTTTTAGAAGGATTTGAAAACTAAAAAGAGAGAAAATTTAAGCAAACAATTGAAAAATTTAGCTGCTCAGACAATAACAAATGTTGTTATCTTGTATTTTTGTTATTTCTCTTGTATTTTGTGAATTTTTGAATTTGTAGATCTTTCACAACAAAATAGGCTATTTCATCCTTTAATGTTTACTCAGAATAACTTTTGTACATATTTTATAATTTTTATTGTAAAATCAACAATGTAACAAGGTAAAACAAATCGTAAATTTGAGTGCTTTATATTTGCGTTTTATCCCTTATTTTTTTGTCAATGAGACACAGAGAGAGAGAAAGAGATAATTAGCCTACTATTTTCCTTACACCACCAATATATATATATATATACATCTGTTTGCCTTACTTCGGCGGCACAGAGCTTGATAACAAAAAAAGCTTTTCCCTCAACCCTCACAAATGTGAAACATCCTTCTTCAGCTTAGACCCCTACCAATCACGTATACAACCCTCTCTGTACATTCTTAACACACCACTCAAATTTAACCCTCATTCAACCTTTCTTGGTGTAACCTTCGACTGCACTCTCTCTTTCAAACATCATGTCCTATCCGTACGGAAAAAGTTTCACAGCCAATTCCATGCTTTCTGCTCTATTGCCTCTGCCTCCTGGGGTCCTTCAAAAGAATCCTTATGTACCTTATATAAAGCCTTCATTCGCCCCATCCTCACCTATGCTTCCCCAGGCTGGTTCCCCTTCTCATCTCCTACTCACATCACCTCCGTGGAGAGGATGCATAGATCTTCCTGTAGAGTAATCACAGGGTGTCTATCGTCCACTCCCATCCCTCTACTTCATATAGAAACACTTCTACCTCCACTACGAGTCACCCTCACCCACCAATCCCTCTCCTTCTTTGAACGAGCCCTCCGGCTACTTTCCACCTTTCCACCTCTCTTGCGAATTCAAACCCCCACACATGTCTCAAAAAGAGCTCATGGAGATTCTTCTCCAAATCACATAACCTTACCCCTAACCTACATCTTACCCGTGAACCTCTAATCCTCTGCCCTCCTAAACCCCCCTGGTCTGCCCCATCTACTTACACAATTTTACTCCATCTTTCACCCCCATGCTCTCGCAATGACCCCCTCCCTTTGCAACACCACAGCTACCTCCCATCTTTCCTTCCTATCTCACAGCAATATCTCTGCCTGGACTGACGGTTCGGTACCTGGCGGACTGGGGCAGGGTGGTGCAGGGATACACATCAAGTGTACAAAGTGTGTCACTGCTACTGCGCTCTCCTTCTCGACTGGTCTCTGGGCTACCAGTTATAGTGCCAAAACCTTCGCTATCCTACATGCTCTTGAGTGGTGTATCTCTCACTCCAAGACATGTAATTTTGAATCTATCACCCTATTTTCCGACTCTTCATCTGTCCTATCAACTCTCTCTGCCCCCCTACTATATTTACCCCCAAATCCCTATCCAATACACAATTCCTTCTCAATTCTTTATCCCAATCCAAGGTAGTCCATCTGCAATGGATACCAGGTCACTCTTCCCTCCCAGGTAACGACTTAGCTGACTCTCTAGCCAAAGCCGGAGCCTCTCTCGATCCCTCCAACATATCCGTGTCCCTCGCACCCCTTACTTCCTCTCAAAAACAATCCCTCCACACCAGTTGGAGACTCAGAGTCAAATCTGGTTTCTTTCAACACTAAATCCTTTCAGTATCTCCCGAGGAGCTTACTCTCCCTCGCTCCACTCGCTGTGCTCTCTCCCGTTTACGCTGCAACGGGCAGAGCACTCTCCTTAACTCTTATCTCCACAGGGTTGGTCGAGCCGAGACTCTTTCATGCAGCAACTGTGGTTCTGAATCACAAGATCTTTCACATCTCGTGCTAGACTGCCCTGTACTGGACCATCTGCGTCGGGCCATATTCGGCCACACCCTCTCACTTCTAGACCTCTGGTCCCGTCCATGGGGAGTCGCCCGATTACTGGGACTCCGCGGAGTTGATCCACGCCCCCATCCCTAGGAATGAGTCGGGTAAATCCACCACCACCACCATAACAAAAAAGTTAGAGTAGAATTTATTAATGAAAACCCTAAAACAGAATAAACATTTAAAATTAAAATCCACAATAACCTGTTTCGCCAAAAAGGGTGAAATAGAAGGTAGAAATCTATGACGTCGAAAGACAGAAATTTACATTTTTCCTTGCTAGGAAAGTTATTACACCATAAAATCACAGCCGTAGTATTAGGCCATTGCTGCAGACCTGTTGATTGACGAATTGAAATGTTGATATTATCCGGAATGTGTTTGCTAACTTTCCCAAGGTTGTATTTGGTTGGATTTACGAGTCTGCATTTGAGGTTGGTGGAGAAGTTAGGCTTATGGGCTTTCAAAGTTATAAACGCTGATTTTTCCGGTAATTGTTTAATGCGGTTGTCTAATTTAAGATTTTTAGCAAGTTATTTAGCTTCCAAATTGATTTGTCTTACGATGTTCTTATTGGACTTCCGGTATTTGATTGTGATGTGATCCTGCAACAATTTCTCGTATTTGTTAACTTAGTTGCAGTGATGATTTTATTTCTGTTGCACAAAGTTGTTAAATTGCTGTGTATGGGTCGCCTCTCACCATTGTGTTCATTACTTTTGTTTTTGGCTTTTGAATACGTTGTGCATTGTGTGTTGTTTTTACCTGAAGAAGTCCGCCCGACGTAACGAACAAAACGTCGTGTTACAAGTTTTTTTTAAATATATTACGCCACTTGATGTATTGTTAAAGTTTAACTTGCCTCTAATTGTACCAGAAGAACTAATGAATTTTAAAATAGTGTTTTTTTCATAAAAATATGTGCCGGCGCATTAGGTTAAATCGATTTGATCGTCTTCGTCGTTTGAAGGGTATCCACTCCAGGTCAGACACAAACAGGACTGGGGCCGAAGGTTTATTCTTTTACTACCCCAGCCTGCTGCACTGCCTGAATCAGATGCTGGCAGTAATGTTATTAAGCCAGCATCAAGTTTCGTCATCCAAAACCGTCAGGCCTCGTGCTCCATGTGGTGCCCGATGTATAGGGCACGCTGTTAGAACATGGTCTGCGGTTTGCTCAGAGGTGCCACACTCGCAATTCGGTGAAAGAGCGAGACCCCATTTGTCCATGGACGAATAGAATCGCCCAACACCAGTCCGCAGGCGGTTGAGCTTAACCCAAGCTGCTGGGGGTAAGCTCATCCCAACAGGCCTGGCACCGGTTCCGAGCACAAAAGCACAGAGCCTGGAAGCATTTTCACAGTACTCCGTTTTCCATTTGTGATTTGTCCATTCAGAAATCAATCGATTTGATGAAAAGATAGTTTCAAAACAGTCAATACAAAAGATGCAAAAAGAGTCGCGATTGTTATTAGCAAAAAAATATCATTTGATTTAAATATCATCACATTGAATAACAACTAGCCCCGGTCTCCCCTAGTAATATTTGCTTGAAAGCTCGTTTGCCTGGCACACACTTAGGAATACACTCAAGAACAGTCAAGACACAAACACCTTCCTCAATTTTTTGAACGAAGTGCCAATGCCTGGATGCACCCAAAGGTGCAGCAAGAATCATGGTCGGCGAAATATCACTGACATACTGTAGAATGGTCAGGAAAGTTGCCGATCATTTCCTTCCCTGTAAATACAAGGTTGACCCATCACCACAGGTGCGATCCATCGTTCATGGGACTCATATAGATAGACCTGTATAGATATGCAATCAGATGCACAAGCCTGTGATAAAACAAAAATACATAGCTTCTCCACCAACATCAATAGCTAAGTTAATATAGCCTGATGAGACATCTTGAAGTGTATTTAATACAAGAAGAATAGCTTAAAAAGCAAACTTAAAAGCTCGTCGCCACCACCTTTGGTGGTACAAACAACGTCGAAAAGCACGTTTTTGATTGATCAGCGCCGTAACAAAATTATTTGAACAAAAAACAAACAAATTACAATCATTGAAGAAACAAATTAACCTTCAATCACGTGCTTCAATGAATGTCGACGTCAGAGCAGCGAAACAATTTAATTTTATAGCACGGACAAATGACATACAAATAAAGTTACTCTTACAAAAAATTGTTATGAAAACTATCAATAAGCTACATAAACAAATGATTAAAATAAAATCGCTAATATTCAATTTCAAACAATAAATTGACCAAGAAATATTGCACGAAATAAAATTTTTGTATTTACAACAAAATAAATTATTAATACGAAGCATGAAACGTCAATAAAATACCTTGGCGATTTTTTTTGTTTGGCATTATCACCTAAAGAACATTCAAAATATATTCTATAACAAAATAAATGTCTGTGGTGAGCAATTTAACTACATTAGGTATGTAGGCCATATGTTGTTTTTTGCTATTTTTCCGTATATCTTTCATCTTGCTAGAAAAATCGAGGCATTTTTAGGAATTCGACATGAAAATGGAAAGTCTGCAGCAACGGAGAGAAGAACTGGAAAGAAAAGAGCATCAACTGAAAGAATCGCTCCTAAAGTTTGACAAATTTTTAAAAGAAAATGATTCAAAACGGGCTAGAGCTGTAAAGAAAGCCCAAGAGGAAAGAGAATTGCGAAAGTCAAAAGAAAAAGAAATTTACAAGTATTTAAGTAATTAGTCTACATAATTTCCGTGCATTAAACGTTTTTTTATGATTAAATGATCAACTTTTTTATCTCTTTATATATATATATCCTCTTGACTCGCCGAAAACCGTTGGAGTCGCTATACATACAGCAATTGTCAAGAAATTACTTGGACCTGCTTCCGGAGATGCCAAGATATTGCTTTCCGGTTAAAATTTTTTATTTTTTAAAGATATGAACGAAATTTAGAGCTGCTTGCCACGGTAGCCAAGCAGAGAAAAATGCCGTAAAATGTCTTTCCCAAGAACAAAACAGAATGGCGCGAGTAGGTTTTGAACCGTGATTATATCGATCACGGCGCTCTTAATTTCGACCACGAACGGACTTGAGTTATTCCGGATTATTTTAAGTTAAGTTAACACAAATTTGATTTCACAAAAAACAAAGCTAATCTCTACCAGAAGTTTTTTTGTAAGCCTTTGCAACAGAAGCAGATTTTAATTACCGTATTTTCCCGTGTATAAGAGACCCTTTTTTGTTCATAATTTTCACTTTAAAAATAGGGGGTCTCTTATACATGGGAGTAAGTCTTTTGATTACTAAAAAACTTTTTTCCTGAAAATTTTGCCTAAAAATTGAAGGGTCTCTTATACACGGGAAAATACGGTAAGTGCAAGTTTGAGAAAAAATTTGTTTGCACTTTTTGTTTATTTATAGTTGCTTGAAGACCTTATTTTACCACACTTTAGTTATGCAAAGTTTTAAATTTCATCATTTTTTGAAACGTATGGTAAGTTTTCCATAGGCGATGCATTTTGCTTCACTTATTTTCATTTGCTATAAAGTTAATGTGCTTGCGAATGGACAAATAATGATTTCCAACCAGGAGATAACGACTATAAATGATATACAGTACTTTATTATACACAACGAGATTATTAAATAGAACTTAATCCAAAAATCGAGTACCAATAGAGATATTGTGTTGAGGGCACTCTGAAGCGATTTTTGAAAAATTCATGTAAACATGCCTTTTAGTCCAAAGGTAATTAAACTATGGCCTGGCAAATGCTTTCATACGGTTTGCTAAGAGCTTCAATAAAGCGTTATATTCACTCACATTTGTTATTTTTTTAAAACAGAATAGTCACACTGTGAATCTCCACAGTGCACCAGCAAAATAGGCAAGCAATTACAATGCGCTTGCCTAAGGGATTGTAATTGCTTGCATTGGTGGCTTTCGTTTGCCAAGGTCAGCGCAGTGGAATTGCACTTTTTGTTCTTTAATTTAATTCAATAACTGTGGGGTCCAGGGACAGGCCGTCAGGGGAGGCAAGTGAGGCAGTGCCTCACCTGTGGAAATCAAATAAAGGAGAAATAAAATATTGAAGTCATAGTCTTTGCATAATTAATGCGACTTGCTATTGATTGAAAAAAATTAGTAAAAATTATACCGTAGTTGTAGTAGTTTAATTAGTTTGTTTTTTAACCCTACTTTTGGACCGTTTAATCGTTGTATTTTCAGCGCTTTAATCATTTTGTCAAGCGTTCTTGTCAAAAAAATGGCTAATACACGATAGTGAAACAGCTTCAAGATTACCTTTCTTCAGATAAAAAAAAAACAAAAATGAAACAATATAGCGCTTTTTTCTCTTCTAGTGAAAATATCTATTGAAATGATAGAGATTTAAGGCATGCTGTAATTGTGACCTCTCGTAGAGAAAAAAGTTTTTATTACTCCCGACATTTGCTGAAACAAGATAAATCATTTTTTTTTGCAGTAAGTCGGAATACACGCATTGTGCAACTGCAAAGCAATAAAGTTATTTTAAAGTTTCACTAATGAAAGATGATTTTGTATTTAAGCTAAGAAAGTTTTCAACATTAAGCTGTCGATTTAATTTTGGTATATTTATAATTCAGTGTTTGAACCTCAGTTTTTGGCAGCAGTTTTATATTTATTGATATAACATACATTTCTAACTAACTATACCTTACCTTAACTTGTAATAACTGATTGCAAAATTTTTGCTTCCAATGTGAAGACAATTGAAACTAATGAAACAATTGCCATTGTAAACAACAATAGCCGTTCCAACTTTTGTTTTGAAAATGTAGAATGCCCGGTGTATTATGAAATCGTGCGGATCATTAAATCTTGAGGACGAGAGAAATATAATACAACTAGAGAAATATAATACGACTAGTGACATGACATAATTTTTTTAATAAAATAATTAAAGAGCACTAATTAAGCTTATTTTTATTTGAAATTATGAATTAATAATTAATAATCAATAAATAAAAATGAATTGAATCGATTAAAATTGCCTGTTATAGAATATAAAAAATCTTGTTTTCCTAGCGCGTGGATAGATCTCGCTAGTTGTATTATATTTCTCTTGTCCTCAAGATTTAATGATCCACACGATTTCATGATATACCGGCTGTATCTTTAGAACAGGGGCGTCCAACCCGTGGCTCGCGCAATATTTTTCGAAGAGCTCTGTCCCACCCATTTTGGCAGAAATCCAGCCAGAAAAATGAAGACAGATTCCATGTGCAGACCTCCTTTTATCTTGTTTTTTCGAGATCGCTAGTTTTCAAAGAAAATTATGAAATCCGAGATTGATTTGTAGTGAAGATCTTTTTTTTAGAAAACAAGGGATGAAATTCAGAAAATCGGGGAATGATTCAAATTAAAGACTTTTTTTGGGGCGGATCAGTACGATTTTGGGACAAAAATCGGGGTGTTTTGTTTGGCTCGCCAATATTTTTGATGCGCCAAAATGGCCCTCGGATCAAAAAAGGTTGGACGCCCCTGCTTTAGACGATCGTCGGGAACTAAGTTTCAAGTTAATTTAAGCCACTAATTCTGACCAAATAGCACGCCTCTCTTGAAGGGAGTTAAAGAATTCAGGGATGTCAGTTTTGATTACACATTTTTAACATTGCATATATACAAAAATACAGGGTGTCCATAAATTATCGTTACAATTTCAAAAATTCACCATAGTCTTATTTTTTAAGATATTTTCAATCGGTTTGTTTTATAGTAAAGAGAAATGCTTCAAGTTTACGTTAGATGCTTTAATACACCTCTAAGTGTGCATCATCAGTCGCACATACGATATCCAACCGATATTCAATTTCTTTCCATGTTCTTGCTAACATATCTACAGTAACTGTATCAATTGCTTCAATTATTCGATGTTGCAAATCATTAATGTCTCTGTGGTGGCTTGGCAGCTTGCAGGTGGCTTTCTTCCATACTTACGTTTAAAGTTTCGCTGTGCTTGGATGTCTGATTTTGTCTCTATAAACCAGGAAATACACTGGGCTTTTTCCTGCGGAGTGCTCATTTCCATGAACTCTACTTTCGCTACTAAATTCAAAAATATTCTGCTTAATCACTAAATAAATTTAATTTTAAACTTGATTATTTCCACAAGTACCTATTAAGAAGGAAAAAACTTGAACCATTTTCCTTCACTATAAAGCAAATCAAATGAAAATATCTCAAAAAATAAAATTTTGACAAGCTTTGAAAGTTGTAACGATGATTTATGGACACCCTGTATTATTTGTTTTCAATTAAGTGTGCATGAAAATTAAAAGTCTCGTCTTTCATTTCACGAAAATACATTTTAGTCCTCGCACCGCGATTTTGGTTGTTTTTGTATTACGATGTACTGTAGTTTTTTACTTCACCGAAAGAAATTTATCAGAAAACACCGAAAAACTTTTGAATCTTTAGGAGGTCATGGGTCAACGCACAATCAAAAGTTTTTTGGCGACCTTCTATAGAGAGGTCATCGTTGTGCCAAAAAAGTAGGTTATCTTTTTGAAAATTTAAAGATTTAAGCTCCCATCTCCCCTTGGATCCGATTATGAAAGCTTTCGCAAGCATGTGAAATCGAAGGCTCTTAATTTAAAATCAAATTCCTTTAGATTTTTAAAACCTAAAGAACTGATTTAAATACTTAGATTTCGCAATTATGTTAAAAGAAACTAAAAATTTTGCAAGTTTTCATAAACAAAACATTTTTTTCGTCAGCAGCGCGGTCGAGTGGTTAAAGTACCGTGCTGGTGATCAATATGGTATCGGTTCAAAATCTACTGGCGCCTTTCTGTGGTGTCTTTGGGAAAGACACTTTACGGCACTTTCCCTGCTTGATGGTCTTGCCAAGCATTTCTAAATTTTAGTCGTATCTCTATAAAACTAAAAAAAAAAAACAAATTTTAACCGCACAACAATATCTTGGCATCTTTGGAAGCAGGTCGGGGTAATTGTTTGCCTTATGTATAACGCCTCCGACACTTTTCTGCGAGTCAGCAGGGAAATACAATAAAAAAATGTTTTTTTAACTCAAAAAGAGTTAGCTAAATGTGAGAGAATGCTTCTTATTGCTTTTTTTTTATTTAAGTAGAGCACTGTTTTGTTATTACAATGTAAATAAAATTAGTATTAACGTTACTTTAAAAAATATATGCCTCACCAACCACGAGCTTCACGGCGCGTCACTGGCGGGGTCCTTTGAAAAATGCGATTTTCTGAATACGGCTCTTGCACTAAAAAGTTTGAAGCCCCTGTGGGAATTGGTTGTGGTTAGTGACGATTTTTGTTGTTTGAACACTTGACAGTACGCAGTATCAAAAATATCAAGTAACAAGGGCGAAGAGAAGCGCCGGCAGCGTTGCCAAATAGTTAAGCGCGCCGTTTGGATGGCGAACGTGATCAATAGGGTCGCGATTCAAAACTTACTCTCGTCATTTTTTGCGTTTTTGAAAAAGACATTTTACACCGCTTTCCTCTGCTTAACGGTCTTGGCAAGGAGCTCTAAATTTCAGTTATATTTCTGAATATACAGTAAAACTGAAAAAAAAACTAAAAAATTTTAACCGGATAGCAATATCATGCCATCTTCGAAAGCAGGTTAGTGTAATGACTAGACAGTTGCTTGAGGTATAAGCGCCTTCGACGCTTTTCTGCGAGTTAGCCGGATAAATAGAAAAAAATAAAAATAAAAATATTTACGAAATTGACATGGATGACGTCATGCAAACTTTGAGGATTTTTTTAGGCTTCAAGAAGAAATCGAAGTTGTAAGCCATGAAAGATCTCGATACCAGTCAAAGCTGGACAAAAATTCGATCTTTCAAAAATACATGGAGCGAGTGCAGGAAGCGACTGACGAGTTCGGCGAAATAAGAGAAATTATTGGTCGCTACGACACGCTCGTCGCCACCCACATGGTGAGGCGTTTGCTTAATGCTTGACCAGGAAAAGCTTCAAAAGTAAATCGCGTAGAATAAAAAGCACCAAAACACGTTTCGGTGATTGCATGGCCAGTTAAAGTCACGTGACGTTTTGAAGGATTTATTGGAGCGCGATCAGAAGAATCAAGACGCCATCGAACGTGAAAAAGCAAAACTAGTCAAATTCACCGAGGACAAAAACAACGAAATCCTGTACTACAACAATCAGCTAGCCCTGTTGCAAACCCGGCTTGATGATGCCCAAAGCAAAGCGGTCAGATGGGAAAGCAAGTATGCTCACATTCAGGTACGCTTAATTGCTCCACATTCTGACGTTGATTTATTCCGAGCGCCGCACTAGTATTGAATTCGCGCCTCAAACTTGAACAAAAAAGGGATTCTATGATTTGTAACTTTACTTTGATATGTGACGCCACTATGAGAAGTGTAAATAGCCGTATTCTTAGATACGTGTATATCCAGGACCGGCCTTAACTAGTATTGCGAGGCCCTATGCGAAACGGATTGCGCGGGGCCCAGTCTGGGTAGGAGTAACGATAATAACTGAAAATTAAGATTTTGTTATAGAAAATGAATTTGTCTTTACATTTTTTTACCGTTTTACTAAGTACAAAATCACGATTAAAATAACTTGACTTTACGAGCCTTGCGTGTAGCGAAGTCATACGGTATATCATCAAAATTCTGTTTCTAAATAACTTGTTTCATCTATCTTCGTGAATTGCTGACCGCAAGTAATTCTTGATTAATTTGAGGCGCGAGAAGCTTCTTTCACCAGATGCCACAGTTACAGATATTGTTAAAAATATTCTGAGTGCAACAAAGTAGTTTGGGAAAGCAGTATCTTTTTCAATAGTAAACAGATAGGTCAAAATTTCCACCGGGGTTTTGGCCGTATCTGTCTTAAAGATTCCACTTCATCAGCTAATTCGCGACCATACATCTGTCTACTGGTCTGTTGATGACGTCAATGCTTGCTGGAGGCTCCTGCAAACTTTGGTATGTCATCACGCTGGAGGCTCTTGAATCTGACAACAAACCCAAATAGATAGTGATTTGATTTCAACTGTTAAAATCTCTGTTGCAAGAACTGAATTGCAATGTCCATAATTCTGTTAAAATAATTTATCCTATAGTCATCTTCCGCATTTCCAGGTGTGAAATCTTCCGCAGATTCATCATATTACCTTTTCCTTTTCCTTTGACGTTTGGCTGGAAAGACTGCAACAACTTCCATGTCTTCAGCCAATTCCTTTGCTGTAAAATGAATCTTAACAAACCCATCAACTCTCAGTTTCCTTAGCCAAGTCATCAAGTTGTTAAACAAATTCATTGCAGTGCTCAAATCTACTGTTTCACCTTGCAGTTTTTTACTCACCAAATTGACTTGGAAGCGCACGTCGTACCATAACACAAGCGACACTAAAAATTTGTACTGCTTCAATGTTTCATATAATGTTTCTGCTTCGCTTTTAATCATCGCATTATCAGCCTCTTCACTCAATTCATCGAGGGCGTAATAAATTTCAGGCAATTGATAACGAAGTGCTTTGACACTTTCTATTCTACATTCGCACAGAGGTTTTACAGATAAATTAAAAACATGCTTTCTGAATAATGACCATCTTTTTGTAGATACTTAGAAGATGGAGTATACGCGTTGTACAATTCCAAAAAGGTTAACGCAACAAGGCATGTTTTACCCATGTTTGCTACAACCAGATCGTAATTATGACACGCAGATGGAGTAAAAAATGCTCTACTGTTAATATTCACAAGCCGTTTTTGAACTCTAAAATGGACGCCTTTCATGTTGACACCATTATCATAATCTTGTCCACGAATATTTTGAACATTTAATTCAAGCGTTTTCAGCTCAATCACCAGTACATCGCATAAGTCTTGTCAAGTGGTTTCCACAGGAAGAAACTCAATGAAACGTTCATGTACAGCCATAGGCTTTTCCACATTAATCCCATCTGATACATACGGATAGTTAATGATATCTACTCTTAGTGACTTGTGTCTGGAGTACAATCTAATATTACTAAAAAATACATTGCATTCTAGATGTCTCGAAGCTCATAGCATTTACAACAGCATCAGATAATACAGTAATTAAATTCTCTTCCCCAGGTAATGATCAGGAATTTTTTCATTGGTAACGCGTCAAAGATGTTCTCCCATTACTGGGTCAAACTTTGCAAGTAATTCTATTAGACCCAGGAAATTTCTATTACTTGGTTCTCTAACTCTTTCAACGGACTCTCTGAAATCTAAATTGCGCTCCGCTAAAAATTGTACCTGTACAATCGCAAGTAGTCTTTGAAAAACTTGATTCCAACGTTTAGTATCAGAATAAAGTATCTCCTGGTAAATCTTGTCCATGCCTGTTTTTTACTTAGTCTTGTTCCAGCTTCACAGCAACTAGTCATAGCATCCATATACCCATGCGATTTTTCATGTTCTGCTAGCCTTGTGACACAGCTTTGCCACTGGTCAAATCCTTCATTTACAAAGGAGCTTTTTTGTTTTCTCAATAGGCGACAGTAGAAACAATAGATCTTGTCTGCTGACATAGAATATATCAGCCAAGGACACAAAATACTTCCGCTATTTCTCAGCTTTTGTTTGTAATGCAGTTTGGAGAAATACCTACCATCCTTATTTTTCGGAAAATTGTCCAAAGTAATCCCAGGTGGACTTTTTTGTAACAAGTAGTCAATACAAGACCTTTTCGTTTTCTCTGGCCACATGGCAGGATCATCTAAATTTCTCAACAGATCGACAATATCTCAATAGTTATGAATAATGAACAAAATGTTACTCATTACTTTTGCTTTTGCTCATTACCCATAACGACATGTTGAACAGCTGTTAGCACTAGCGTACCGAGGGGGAGGCCACTGTGCCATGGCCCTCCCCTCAGATCCTAAAAATGAAAAACTGTAAAGCAAAACCAAGCAGTTTTAGCAAAAGCAAAGCTGGTTTTTCGCAAGCATTCGGGTTCGCCCTGGATTTTATGCGAACGCAGTGGTGGATATTGGGTGAGGCGAATGAGGCAGTTGCCTCGGGCCTCCCCTCGAAAATAGCACTTACAGTTTGAGTTTGCTGCAGATGTTATTTTTGGAGATTATTATGTAGTTGGGAGGAAAAGTGGTAAATAGAAGATCGATTCAAGGTGAAGACCCTTTTTTTATTTTTTAGAGATCACTATGATTTTAAGAGAAAAATGGCGAAATCGGAGATGAAATCGAAGTGAAGACCTTTTTTTGTTTTTTAGGAATCGCCATGATTTTGGGAGAAAAATAGCGAAATTGGAGACGAAATGGAAGTGAAGACCTTTTTTTTTTAGAGATCGACATGATGTTGGGAGAAAAAAGTGAAAGACGAAATCAAAGCCTTTTTTTTCTAGGGAACATCAATTTTTGGAAATTCTTGCCTCGGGCCCCTGAATTTGAATATCCATCACTCTGCGAACGCTTTTTTGGTTTTCGAGAAGCTTCCGATTTGACCGGTACGAAAATGCGTCTTTTTAGGTGTAGTTTTGCAAAATTTTTTCGGGACATGCCGCCGGACCACCCTATAATGGTCGTGCCTTCGGCACTTTCCAAGTGACGTCTCTCCAAGTGACGACTTTCCAAGTTTCCAAGTGATTTGTGACGTCACACGATTGTGACAAAACTTTGGCCCCCCCCTCGGAAACTTTCTGCGTACGCCACTGGCTGTTAGTGTTACATCATTGTCTTCTTTTAGGACATTCACCACTGCAGTTTCTGCATTCTTCACAGAATCTATTTTGGCTGTCTCACTAGAAGTGGTCATGTTTTCACTTTCAGGTTTAGATCGTTTTAAAACTTATATAGGGTGCCCTTCTGTTTATTAGCTGAAGTCTCATTTGCTTCCTTTTTCTTTTCCCAGCCAGATACATATTTTCCACCAACGTCTCCTGATTTTTTGGATAATTTTCTAGCCATATCACACTATATAACTGTAAAACATAAACTGAATAAAAAAATAAAAAAAACAAAATAACAACAGAATAAACACGCTGACCTATACATGATTATAATTTATAATGGTTAAATTTAATAATTTACACCTAGAATTAGCGCGGGGCCTACGAAAGTGCGGGGCCCACTGCGGCCGCATAGGTTGCAGCGGCTAAGGTCGGCCCTGGATGTATCATTGAATACTTGGCAGGCCGTAGTTTGCCCACCACTTCTCTAATAACATGGACGAATAACACCGAAAGGCGTTAAATTTTCCTGTTTTTTTTTTGATGAAAATGAAACGTGGGATCGCTTCTCATCCAGAACACGGCTGCAACGAAGACTCTTCTGCTCGGACGCATCAAGATCGCGACTCACAACCTTTTCCAGATCATCAACCGACATTTGAAGCAACACGGGACAGTTCCGATTGAAAATACTCCCTTGCAACTGGATAAGGTGCGTAGTTCGAACAAACCTCTTGTTAATATATCGTGATTTCCGCGCACCGATGCGTCATTTGTGTTATAAACCAGAATCTGGACAATTTACCTGGCTTTATTAAACTTATAATGACACTTTAACATGTGAAAATAATCTGGAACAATAAATAATAAATAAGTACTAAGCAACAACTAAAAACTAGGTGCGCATTTGACAGTTGCACAAAGAAACTGACACAAAGAAAAACACGTGCAGAAACCAAAGTGTAATACCGCACTTCAAGCGCTGTGACATCATTATTACACACTCTCCCCACCTTAATGGGAAAACGCGTACCCATAACGAATAGGAGGGGCACCTTTAGTCACTCTACTTGACTTTCGCTGGGCCGTGTTATTATTCTCAGTGTTATTTATGTTACCGCTCGGTGGCGCGATGACGTCATTACTAGGAGCGGGTTCTTGTGCGACGGGTCTGGGTGTTGTAGTTTCGGGGATTGACAAGAAGGACTGTTCATCACAGATGCCGTCCGGTGATCGTCTCATGGTAAGTTCTTCATCACCCACGGACAAATTTTGGGAGTCCACCTCACTCCCGATAGGTTTCCGCGGACACGGGGAAAGGTCACTTGTAGAAACATTTCCTTTTCGTTCATCAGAATAACGGATGTTGGCATATGAAGGGTTGGCATCGAGCAGCTGAACTTCTTCCACGAGATCATCGTTCTTGTTTAATCGCACAAACTTGCGGAGCATTACAGGTCCGCGAGAACAGAGCCCGGCTGGAAGAGATTTACCACCAGGAGGCGCCGGGTAGTAAAGTTGAAAAACAACTCATGCAGGGTAGCGTTTGTGGTGGTATTTAAAAGAGATCGCAATGAGTGCAATGCCTCCTGCAAGATGGTTTCCCAACAGGACACGGGTAAGTTGTTGGACCTGAGGGCTAGACGTATGGATTTCCATACGACACCAACATATCGCTCCACTTGTGCGTTGCCAGTCGGGTAATAGGGAGATAATTTGTTGGAAGCCATCCCGCGTTTAAGCAAAAAATCTTTAACATACCAGACAAAAAGGACTTAGCGTTGTCCGAGTGTACATACTGTGGCATCCCACATAAACTAAGTAATTTATTTAAGCATGCAATTACCGTCGATGAGTTCATGTTGGAGCAAGGAAAGACAAATGGAAATCTAGAATATTCATCGATTATCACAAGTAAATACTTATTGGGAGATGTAGAAGGGACAGGCCCCTTAAAATCTATGCTAATTCTTTCAAAAGGTTTGGTAGCCTTGATGAGTTGGGTTCCAATTGGTTTATAGAACGATGGCTTGAGTTCAGCACAAATGCGACAGTTAGAGCACACTTTACGAACGTCATTTGTAAAAAATGGTAAGTTCTTTGTACGGACGAAATGCAAAAGCCGAGTAACACCCTGATGGCAAAGAGCTTGGTGTATTTCGACAAGATTCGACGATAATATAGAGCTACAAAAGGCCCGGGTCAAGGAATTTGCGGCAGCGTTATCTTTTTCAGGTCGGTGCTTTATCGTGTAGCTGTAAGAAGCCAATTCCAGACGCCAACATTGAATTTTATTGTTCTTAATTTTAGTACGTTTGCGATTATCCAACATAAAGGAAAGTGATCTCTGGTCTGTCACCAAGGTAAAATGTTGCCGCGAAAGTAAATGATTCCACTTTCGAACTGCCTTGATAATGGCAGTTGCCTCCTTCTCCACCGCCGGATAATAAAGCTCGCTACTCTGCAAAGCCCTGGACACGAAGGCAACGGGACGACCTCCTTGATTTAAAGTTGCGGAAATAGCAACTTCCGATGCGTCGCACTCAACAACAAACGGAACGCCTTCGTCAATTGATTTTAGCGTAGCTTGAGCGATTTCTTTTTTTATATTTTCAAAATCCGCTAACTCATAATGGTTAAGCGGAAAGGAAGTCGCTTTTTTTAAGCGTTGGATCTTATCAAAAAATTGGTGGATCCACTTAGCATAGTAGGCGAAGAGTCCTAGTACCCGTTTTAAGGATTTTGAACTGGTTGGCGGGGGAAGCTCTCTCTCAAAGGGCGTAGTCTTTCGGGGTCTGATTTTATCTTTCCATTATCAACTAAGTAGCCCAAAATGTTGATTGTGGGAACAGAAGCAATTGTTTTCTTTTCATTTAACGTCCACTTTCTACGATGTAAGGCATTTAACAATTGTCGCACGTTGTAATCATGCTCCTGTTGAGTCCGCCCTGCAACCGTTATGTTATCGAGATTTGGAAATGTCTCCTTTAGTCCCTCTTCTGACACCAAATTATCCATTTCTCTTTGGAAGGCCGGGACCCCATTCGTCAATCCAAAAGGGATTCTGGTAAACTCCCATAATTTTCGACCAGCCTCAAAAGCCGTAAAAGGTCGATCACTCTCTGCAATCGGAATTTGGTGATAGGCATTGCGAAGGTCAAATGTTCAAAATACACAGTACTTCGCTAGTTCATTAACTAAAAATTCAATTATGGGCAGAGTATAGGCGTCAAGTTCGATGAACAGATTAACTATCTGCGAATAGTCAACACACATACGACGTTTATTATTTTCGGTATTCTTTACAACAACAATTTGTGTTTTCCATGGTGATATGCTCGGTTTAATTATACCTTCAGAATAGAAACGATTAATTTCCCCGTCAATAAACGATTGGTTGATGCTATTAAAACGTCTAGATTTTACGGCGATAGGTGTGCAATTCTTAGACAAGTTATGAAAAAGTGACGGAGTTTTGGCGGACGCCGAAGAAACCGTACAAGTTGGCGACACAACAAAATCGTCTTTTCCTTTAAATTCGAAAATTGCTTGTCTATGCTGTGACTGGAAATCCTGCCCCAGCAATATATCGCTACCCGGTGTGTCCAGGCTCCCGCTTGGCGGTAGCTAAGAGATGGCGCGCGAAAACTTCATTGGGTGCTTTGGAAAAAAGATTTCTTGGAGTTGCTATCGCGGTATCATAGGTGGTAGCTTCTTCAATGTACTCGTACACCTGATAGGATACGCAATTTACCAGAGCTTTTAGTCTATGTGTTGGTTGTTCATCCGCACACGAAGCATCCAAGACCTCCACATAATTCTCAAAGGTTTTGAGCCAATGACTTCATTCCTTCGGAACCGAGGGCGAACCTGCGTCCAAGTTGAGCCGAGATGGCTGCATAAACCGATCCATTACAGTGCACGATATATAAGTTTAATAAATTGTTATAAATCAGAATCTTGACAATTTACCTGGCTTTATTAGACTTATAATGACACCTTAACATGTGAAAATAATCTGCAACAATAAATAATAAATAAGTACTAAGCAACAACTAAAAACTAGGTGCCCATTTGACAGTTGCACAAAGAAACTGACACAAAGAAAAACACGTGTAGAAACCAAAGAGCAATACCGCGCTTCAAGCGCTGTGACGTCTTATTACGACAATTTGTAAAGAATAAAAATATAAGATGTGTTTGTTTTAAACTCGCTGGCAAAAATTTTGAATCCGCCGACTGGAGATATAATTTGTTCTAACATCTTTAATTGCCATTAGGGTGTCCATAAAGTCTCTTTACAATTTAAAAAAATTATTACAAAGTGAAATGATGAGATATCGCAATGAGGGTTGTTTTATGTTAATCAGTATTTCATAAAGTTTTTATTGACACTAAAATTTATTGTTTCAGATAAAATTTCTTAAATAAAATTTCTTATGTTTAATGATTGAGTTATATGAACTGAACCCCCATAAAATGACTACTCCTCAAGAAAAAGCGCAATGTGTATCCAGATTCATTGAGACAAAATCAGATGTTCAGACCCAGTAAAACTACAGAAGTAAGTATGGAAGAGACCCACCATCATGTCCTTCAATTCGTTTATGGCACAAGAAATTTATGGAGACAGGGACAGTGTTCGATACATGGAGGAGTGGGCGACCAAGAACATCTGAAGAAAACATTGAACGTGTAAGGCAAGCCTTTCAATGTTCTCCTATGAAGTCCATCCGTACTGCTGCCAGACAATTGGAACTACCACGTTCAACAGTGCACAAAGTCCTACACAAGAATTTAAGATTGTATGCTTACAAAGTGCAAATGTTACAGGCACTTCAGCCAAACGACATGCCAAGACGAAAAGAATTTGCAGTGAACATGCTGCAACGAATTTCTGAGAATGAAGCATTCCTCAAGCGAGTTTGTTTTAGAGATGAGGCAACTTTTCATGTCTCAGGAAAGTTAAACAAACACAATGTAAGAATTTAGGGATCAGTAAGAAGTAAGAAGGGTCAGAACATCTGATTTTGTCTCAATGAACCAGGATACACATTGCGGTTTTTCTTGAGGAGTAGTCATTTTATGGGGGTTCAATTCATATAACACAATCATTAAACATAAGAAATTTTATCTAAAACAATAAATTTTTGTGTCAATAAAAACTTTATGAAATATTGATTAACATAAAACAACCCTCATTGCGATATCTCATCATTTCACTTTGTAATAATTTTTTTAAATTGTAAAGAGACTTTATGGACACCCTGTAAATGACCTATTGACAACACAGATATGCTTTTTTTATGACGATGTTGATTACAACGCTTAAAAGTTAAAGTTTAATCTTCTTGGTTGCTTTCTTCTCTTTCTACTATAAGCCTAATTGCGGATTTGGATTAAAAATCCTGCGCAGCGTATCGCTAAACACATTGATCTGCAAACAGTAAGTTCGTTTTTTACTCAGATTCAAATGTTCATTCAAGACCTGAATCAAATCACGGCCGAAACCAAACGTGTAGAAGCGGCTCAACAGGGAGCTCATTCACTTCCTAGTAGAGGCGACGTTTAACGACCGGGCAATTAACTTGTCTTTGAAAAAACTCGTCGTTGCTTCCAGAAACGGCGCTTGCTTCGCCCATTTTTTTACTTTTCCTTTTCGTTCGCATGTTTGTGTGTAATGTTTTGATTAATTTGTCGTTTCGTCAATTGTTTTTACCACATGCTAGATTTAGCAATGGGGTACTTATACTGTACAATGAAGAAAGTTACGTATATTTTTTGTCCAAGATTTTTAGCAGCATCATTGATTAAAGCTGATTTTGAAGCCTAGTTAAAAAGAAATTTTTTTAGGTTTACCCTAATTGCTATTAGTTTTGACCACCGGTGTAGACGCGTTTGGTATTTTAGTTGCGTCACCTATAAAATCATAGCTTTTAGCCTCGTTTTTAGAAATTAAAAAAAATTGTTGCTAGTAGGCCTAGTTGTCGAATTGAAAAACCGTTTTGGCGTTGAGCCGAAAAACTTTTTAATCGATACCCTTTATATGCAAGTTAACCAATTTTTAAGAAGACCTCAAAAGCCTGCTATGTAACAACACTTTCTGAACTAAATTGGGCATTAGCAATGTTATTAGCATTCAGCAAAAGGTATCAACAATAATTATATCACATTAATTGTATAATCAGTACTTTCCAACCCGAGTTTAGTGGCTCAGGACGCTTTTTGATTAATGAATATTTTTAGGGGCCTACAAAATCTGTTTGAGTGCCGTCCTTTGAAACAAATTTATTTAATGCAAGATTTCGATCGATTTTTACTCTTAAAAAACTTTTTGTATGACCAGCTGTGCAAACATAACCTGACCTAGCAGACTGCCTTTGATGAGAGTCTAAACCGGGGCGCCCAACCTTTCCGGGCAGAAAGCCATATTTCATTTTGTAGAAAATATATGCGGGTCAAGTAAATAAAACACTGAAAAGTAAAGACTTTTTTTTGGTCTTCATCTAAATTTGTGACGTGATCACATGGTTTTGCCAAAAACAATTACATAAAATTAAAGTGAAGACAAAAAATAACTTCACTTACGTACCTGTAGTTTCTAAAGCAAAAAAAGAATTAGAATCACCGTGAAGACTTTCTTTTTTTTTGGTCTTTACTTTAAATTACTGGGTCAATTGCGACTGGCAATAAATTTATTAACAAGGTGGGGCACACCCAGTGGAGCTTTAATACGGAGCGGCCGCATCGGGCCTCCCTAAATAAATAACTTCAAAAAGTGGTCCCACCTTTATCAAAATAATGTTCTATTCGTAGCACCAGGACGGAAAAGTAGGAATATTGCACTCGATTGAAAGTGAAGACCTTTTTTTTAAAGAACTCTACGGTTCGTTTTTGAGACGAAAATAAAAATTTTGAACATAAATTAAAAGTAATAACCTTTTAAAGGTCACTTTAATTTAGGACGAAAAAAAACTTGCCACACGAAAAAATGGCGCCCCTTATTTTTCTTGCACCGCCGCCCCCTGTTTTTCTTTTTGTAAGGCCATCACTGGGCACGCCTAGCTTATCTAGTTTAGGCTGCATCATTTCGGAAAACACCGTGCGGGTTACGTGTTGGACGCTCTTGCTTTAAACCCATAGTCAGGTAGTAAGCTCGGATTCGTCATTCGTGTGCACAATGCCCTAGATAGCATTTAAAAGGCTGTCTACTTACAACTCGTGTAATTTTCCTAGCTTCTGGGTGTCGGCGTGTGCTATCCACAATGGCGCTCCTGGCGGTGAAGTAATACATTGAGAGGGCCACAAATCTCGTTTTTTCCAACCAAAAACGAAAAGGTTAAATTTTTTGTATAAAAGAAATAATTTTTGTAAACTTTAGTTTTAGAAATCCGATTGCCAGTTTTAAAACAATTTCAAGTTTAATATTCGATTTACTGGAAAAAAGGTTAAAAAGCATTGGTTTTTAATTGGTGGATAAATCGGAATGATTCAGCATGAACATAATAAAAATTTCCCACGAAACAAACGATTCGGTCTTTATTCTCTACTATGACAAAAATTTATCTTTAACCTCCGCCGAAATAAAAGTTGAAGTGATTGAGGGTTAAGCTTCGAAAATAAACGAAAGAATTCCGAACAACACAAGTCCGCAGCAACTGATCTAAGGCAGGGATGTCCAACCTGCGGTCCGCCCTTCTACTCAAATTCTTTTAGTTTTATTCTCATAACGGTATCGAATTTAATGTCACTGCTGTCGTAGTAACGTACAGTGGAACAAGTGAATACGTGAGTTGATTGCTGCGTTGAGTGACGTCCATTAAACTGATCTATGAAAATTCTTGTGAGAAGAGTTTATCATAAAGACGCGTGCCCCAAGCATCATTTTTGGTATTCACAATGTTTGCAATTAAATTAATATTGAATATGTTAATTTCAAACATTTTTTTACAATATCAAGTGATAGCTGTTAATGACTTGGTGGTAGTAAATATAGTAACTTTGAACCAATACGGAGTGGTTTGAAATAAGATTACTGTAGTAGCAGCAAAGCTGCTTGTAGTAAAAACAAAAATCCCGTAGATTTATTGGGAGGGTGGAAAAACAATCAGACATTTTTAGATATTCTAGGTTCAATATAGGAATATAACATATGGTCGGACCTAGAATTGCACTGTCAGCCAAAAAAGTGTCGCTTCTAGTCGGCGACGTTCAGCTGGCTAAATGCTTGAAAGTATTTGTAGGAATTATCAATTGGGGTGGGACGCAGGCATCCAGTGACAATGACCAAAGCATCGTACAGGACACTGTCTATAACACGAGTGTTAGCGTTGCAACATCGGACTGGTGCGCAGTACTCAGCTATTAAATAGTCCAGAGATAGGGCGATTGTGAACGCTGTTTAACAGAAGTACCTCATTCTGAGCCTGCAAATTGCTTCAGCAATGTAACGCGCTAATATGGTTTTTTGCTCAATGCCACGAGATTGTGACGGAATGTGAGCGATCTGTCTACAAAATAAGTAGGGTTGCACATAATGGTAAAAGTCTAATGCTGTTGTAAACATTTGGCTAACGTTTCGCCTTTTCGTTATTTAAATAAAATGCTATCGTCACCGCCTTAGTGTGACCAAGCCTCTCAAAGGCTTTCCAGTTTCCAGAGGAGTGCAACAATGTTAGATTGTCTGCGTAGGTAAACTTTCAGGAAATTGTGGAGGGCAAATGTAGACGTATAATAAATATAAAAAAATTGGAAAAAAAAAGGAGCCCTGACCGATCCTTGAAGAACATCATTTTCAGACGGCGGATCCTTGCTTCGCTTGCGGTCACCGGTAATAAGGGTGAAGCTTCGGGTTTGGACACAAGCTCCATGATCATTCTAACTATGTGCTTATCTGGGAGAAGGCTCAAGCAGCTTGTATGTAAGGTCAAGATGCCATACAGAGTCATATGTGGCCGTCAGATGGACAAAGATATCCTTGATGTTTTTTGTTAATAGAATGACTTAATCCACGGTTGATTTTTCGCGTCAAAATCTAGCCTGCTCTCAAGAGAGCAATAAATCTATAATTGGTTCGACGCGGGTGTAGATAAGCCTTCCAAGAATTTTTTAGGAGACACAGAGCAGAAATATCGGTCGATAACTTTTTGGGTCCTCTACTAGCTTTATCAGCTTTGGGATTGCGACTACAAGCGCTCTTCTTCAGATCTTGGGAATTTTGAGTCAGTGTAAACAGGAAGGAAGGAAGTTGCGTGCCAGGAATTCAAAGCAGCTCCAGCAAGAACATTTTTAACACTAATATGTAATGATGTAATACTAATATGAATACGTAATGATTTTAATAGTTTTACATTTAACTTAGATTCCTAATCAGATAATTAATTTTAAATTTATGTTTTGATACTCATCATTTCGTCATGGCATCTAATAGCCTACTACAAAGGTAAAATTTTATAGGCATTTAATTTTGCGGCCCGCTGAATGTACACAAATTTATAATTTGGCCAATTATGAAAAATGGTTGGACATCCCTGATCTAAGGTGTTTTGGGTAAGTCCAATCCAATGGGAGTAAATGTGACTATATAGCTTTGTGTCCTGGGAATAAATGCAAAAGGCGTAGATAAAACCTAATTTTACAGCAGACTACTCTGACCACTCTGTGTTTCATTTTGGCCGATAATTTGTCCACTAAAGCGAAACCAAAACTTAAATTAACTTACACCTTGGTAAAGAGACTCAATTAAATTTTTGGTTAAAAAAGAATCGTAGATTCAATTGTTTTAAACGAAATAAATATAATAAAAGAAATAAATAAAAGAAACTGAACTGAACTGAACTGAACTGAAACTGGCTCGTCCGATAATTTAATAGAATTCAATTGCTTTTCTCCGTCCTGCTAGTCTTGAACTTCGTGGTTAAGATTATCGAAATCTCCCAAGTCTACAACTACCTGTATATTTAAAAATGCTTATCTCTGACGCCTGACAAGAAAAACTATGGTTGTTAAACTGAGATTGGGATCGAATTTGTTATTTATTTGCGTTTTAAATACGAGCACAGCAGCTTAGCAAAACACAGCAAACTTCTTCAGCAAAAAAACTGCACTTGTTCAACAAAATAATGGCCACTTGACCATCGGCAAATTATGGTCACTGTTCTGTTCCTTCAGCAAAGTTATGGTACACTCCGACGGGAACAATGCCTTTTTATTTATAAGAAACTTGAATCGGGTCACGTGGCCCAGGTGACAAACTTTCTAAAGAAATTAATTTCACAGGCCACGCAAAATCACTGTCCAAAGTGAAGTCACATCGTTATTATTCAATTAGAAAGATGCATTCATGATAATCAACAGCGGGACACGTCATTACATCTGAATTAAACAGGCTGCAAATGGGTCGATCATTTAAAAATGTCAAAAAATTTTTAGACGGCTGCCAATTCTTCACGACGGTAATTTAATCTTTGTGGACAGGCGATTTGTATTACAAAACACACCTATTGTCATTCTAACTACGACCTACTACGTTAATATTGGCTTCAACGATTCTTTTCGGGCCTTGAAAAGTGCAAATTATTCTATCGTTTCCTGGGCTTTGGAGACGAAGCCCCAAAACCGTGCATTTTTGAAAGGGCCGGTGCGAAGTTGGAACTCTGTAAAACAGTGGTTCTCAACCTGTGTGCCGCGAAAACTTTTTATGAAACATTGGTCTGCAACTTTTATTTCAGTGGACACTACTTTTTAGGGACAAAAATTTAAAAATCCGAGACAGATTTAAAGTGAAGACCTTTTTTTAGAAAACAGTACTATTAGGGACGAAAATTAAGATCTGCACTCTGGTCCAAGTGTCGGGAATTTTAAAAAAGTCCCAAAGTGAGCCGCAGGCGCGAAAGTTTGAGAACTACTGCTGCAGAATTTAAGCGAAGCAGGAGCTGGAATTTCAACCAGCTGTTTGAAAGTTGTGCCAGCTTCAATTTTATAGGCGTAGATCTAGTTTATCCGTATTCAAAGTTTTTTGCTGCCCATAAAATTTTAAAATAGCAATGAAAATAAAAAATTTCATTTAGATACATTTTTGTTTAAATAGGTAGCCTTAAAAAAGGCTGTTTAATAAAACTCAAACGTTTTTATCTAGGCCTATCTAGTGTTTCGATTTAAAATTTTAAGAACAAGTTCTCTTTTGTATAGAACTTACTAACAACAAGTTTCCTCATTATACAGAGATATAGAGATATAGTAGATCACGTTAAATTAAGATCGGGTTCGCTGAACGTACTGAAATTCCAAGAACCGGTTCGTGCAAACCCGTGCAAACCCCCTGAATCCCATCAATAGGCCTATCTATTTTTAAGAGGTTACCCTAGCACAGAGATTGGCAACTTTTGCATGTTTACTTTATGAAATTCTCACTTTAACTTTTTGCGCTATCATTTCGCCTTGGAGGTTACGTTGGCTTATGCCTGATGGGGCTCATAAGACCGAAACAGGCTTGTCGCATAATAATCGTCCTCTTTGTTAATTTGTTTTAGTCGATTTTTTACTGTTTCTATTTAACTCGTTGAAATTACATTTGATCGGTTACATTGTGATCTCTTTAGAGCAGTGGTTTCCAAACTTTTTTTGTTCATGGCGCCCTTTAAAACTTATCAATACTCGCGGCGCCTTAATGAAGCCAAAATTTGCAAATTTTAAGTTTTACAAAGAAATTGTATTTAAGTCATGTTCATTATTCAAAATGCACAAAAATGTCAGCATTATTCGCAAAATACTAAAAAACATTTAATGTTAGCAGTGAGCTTGTTGCTCTATGCACATTTTATTAAACCGCGGTGCAATGTTTCATATTGCAACGCACATGTCGCGTTCAATGTCAATCTTATTGCGACACTTCGACTTGATTACTGCTACCGCAGAAAAACCGGCTTTACATAAGTATGACGTTGCAAATGGCAAAAGAACACGGAGAGCTTTACAACCTACAAGTAGCACTCAGATCGAGCCTTAACCCAGAATGAAATGGGTAAATTAAGGTTGTATAAGTTTTTCAAAGTGAGGTCAGAAGAAAGATCGATAAATTGTTCAGCTTCCAGAAATGTAAACCCCTGAGAAGCATTTGGATTATCAACAAAAAGATTTCTTATCCAATTGTGCTTCTCCATGTCTTCAGAAAAATATTTCTCAAAACGCGAGATTAGAGCATTTAAATGCAAACACATCACAGTCTTCATATCACACTCATCGGTATTCTGCAGGAAGAGATTGCCAGATTTCGAGTTTAAATGGGATTTTAAAAGTGGAAAGTTATCACATTGCTTGTTATTTATCAGCAGATCAGTTTGTTGCAACTGTAGTTTTCTTTTAAAGGCTGTAATTTTGTCATGGAGTTGCAGAAGGTGATTTTCTTTTTCTTAGAGGGAGATGTTTAATTGATTTAATTTTTAAAAATATCGCAAAGATACACCAACTGTGTCGGGAAAACTTCATCTTCAAAGGTAGTAGCAAGTGCATGGTTTTCTTTTAAAAATATGGAGATTTGTTCTCAATTCGTACACACACAAAAGAACTTTGCCTTTGGAAAGCCCCCTTGCATTACAATAAAACAATAAATTGTTGTACTCTCCTAATTCATCGCAAAAACGTTGGAAAAGCCGAGCTTTAAGCGGCCTTGGTTTAATGAAGTTCAAAATTTTGACAACAGCTTTAAGCACTCCATTAAGGTCACCACTGAGCTGTTGCGAAGCCAGCGCGTCATGTTGTATTAGGCAGTGGGTCCATTTTGCGTTAACGGCAACGCCCTGCATTAATGTTCGCAGCCCACCAAAGTGACCAGACATATCTCGGGTACCATCCGTACATAAACCAACGCAATATTTCCACTGAAGATTATTTTCCTTAAAAAAATTGTTTAGTATTGCAAACAATTCATGCACTCGACAATTTTTTAAAATGGGTTTACAAAAGAGCAAATTTTCAACGATATTGTCGTCGTTATCGATAAAGCGTACGTAGCAAATCAAATAAGCATCTTTATTACTGGTATTGGTTGTTGCCTCATCTAACTGTAAACTGAACTCATTTCCACGCATTTTCGCTAATAGGGTAGACCGGGGCACGTAGTAACACTTTTTTTTCTTTTCGGTATGTCTCCCATAATAAATGCTTTTTTCAAAATTCTTGTTTAATATGAAAAATTTTGGTCACTGTTTAACTAATATTAAAAAAATGAATTAATAATTTTCAAAGCTTAGTGGTTAAAATTATGATTTAAATATTTAAAAAAAGCGTTACAATGTGCCTCGTCAATGGGGTAAGTTGTAACAGCAACAAAATCACTAATAAATGTTTAAATATAAATGTAACTTGAAAAAAATAGCAATATGAAAAAGTAAACACAATGAAATCACACATAACTTAGTCATAGACATGAGTATCATGCACAAAAAATGAGATATTTGGCGTTTGTCTAAAAATGTTAAAACAGTTTTTTTCACTGCTGGATTAGCTTAATCATAAATTTCAGAATCACATTTGTGACAAAAATATGTATTCAAATTTTCAGCTCAAGCTAAATGTGACTTCTTTAGGTAACTATAGCATCGTACCACCCACTCCTCATCAGGACGACTGTTCAAATAGGGCTCAAAAAATGTAATGCAAAATTACTCTTTTGCTTTTAGTGTTTTTTCGAAAATTGATTTTTTTTTGTTTAGAGCTGTAACAGATTGTCCTTTTCTGGTGTGTCTATTAACATGGCACACTTTTTAGACCTTTTCTTGTTTTACACCGAGGACTTAGCCTATCTTTAAGCTTTTTTAGCACTCTGTAGAATTTTACATGGTAAACACCAACGTTTTGCTACTCCCCTTATTAATCTCTTTTTTCAATTATAGCAACTGCTGCAGCAGCTCTTAAATTGTCTTGTAATGATGAGCTGGTGTTCCTGTTAGTCTTTTTTTGGGAATCTTCATATTATTCACAAATGTTGTTGCCAACGTTACTTTTAATATAAGCTAGTTAAACCTATGCACAAAAATATGTGTTGCAACTTAGGCCCCTTAAGCCTATGTTACAACTTACCCCATCTCATACTTAGTCAAGTTTTTGTTAATATCTCAAAGAGTTAAGTTTTAGTTGCTAAACCTTGTTAGTCATTTAATATCCTATTTTTTTGTGTTTTGACTGATATAAAACATTTCAATAAAACTGCACCCGCTATCTTTCAAGAAGACAAAAATTAAATTTCGAAAAATTTACTTTGCCTACTCAAAAAGCTTGTTTTAACAGTAAGCCTATTTTTAGTCATTGAAACTAAACAATGTTATTTGCTAGCAATCGGTCTTAATATGATTGTTAATTGGGGCCATTTAAAATTTTGTTAGTTGATGTTAGATTTCGACAAATACGAATGTTACAACCAGGGCTGCGAACTCGAAGCATTTTTAATCGAGTTCGAGTTCGAGTTCGAGTTCACAAAATAGAGTTGAAAAAATACAGTCGGAATAGAGTTAAGAGAATAATTCAAACACGAAAACTGAGCACATGTTAAAAATGCTTTGCCATCAATGTTACCAATTTTAATCTATTATTAAACAAAATAAAAGAGGATAGCAAATTATAATTTGGCACCAACGCTGAGAAATGTTATAGTTAAATTTACTTATTAAATGAACTCAAACATCACAAACTTTTTTCAAGTTCGAGTTCAAGTTCGAGTTCAGAAATTTTTATTTTTCGAGTTCGAGTTCGAGTTCGCAGCCCTGGTTACAACTCACCCCATGTTACAACTTGTCCCGGTCTCCACTAGGTGATCATTAATATCATCCAAAATTTTATTGATCCTCCTACTAATGGTATTGTTTGAGAGTGGAACAGCTTTTAGTTTTTGAGCAGTTGATTCTCCAATTATTGTCCAAACTAAGTCAAGAGCAGCAGGAAGCACAAGTTCTTCCGCAATGGCATGCAGTTTTTTACATTTCGCGATTTTGTACGCAACTTTAAAAGACGCAAGCTGTGCTTTGGTTGGTGTTTGCAAAAAATTTGAAAATACGTCCGACTGCTTATTCATTTTTGATAACTTACGAGCAAAAAATCTGCGTGATTTTCTAGACAAGTTGTTGTAACTAACAACTAACAAGCGGTTCCACACAGCTGCTGCTCATCACACAATGTAAAATTGTAAAAAATTGCTAACAAGTTTTACATTGTAATTTTTGTGAGGAAAGCAGTAAATGCAACAACTTTCACAAGTTTTCGCGGCGCCCCTGGCAAGGTCTCGCGGCGCCCAGTTTGGGAACCGCTGCTTTAGAGAATACATTGTATTTGTTCAAAATAATTGCTTGAATGTTTCCGATAATGAACAGTTTGCTTTAAATCAATTTAGCCAAAAGGTCTAGTTTGTAAAAAAATTTTAAACCAGCATTTAGCTAGCCTCAATTTTATTACTCTCAATTTATGCCGAGTTTTTAAATTTTAGAGTGTGAGATTTTAATTTTACAAAAACCTTAAACAAACTATATATAACAAACTCCTTTTATTTTAAATTAAACGCATTTAACGCTAAAGGGCGACAAAAAGTCAATTCCAGCGCCAGCGTGTAGAAAGACCTTTTTAGATAAGTTCGAGATACCAACAGGTAAGTTTAATTGTAAATTATGAGTAAAGTCTCATGTCATTGAAAAAAATTGCCAACCAAGTTTTAATTTGTCTTTTTCGCTTTTTTTTTTTCCATGAAAGATTGTAATCATATCGTTGTTGAAATTTTTTAAAATCTTATGTACTACTTATTTTTTTAAATCTTATTCTTTTTTAAATTTTTTAAAATCTTATTCTTATGTACTAGGAAAACTACAATGCCAGTAAATCGGTTTTCCTTCACTATTTGCTGAGTTAGTTTATTAACTTTTAAAATTTGGGAAATCCCTAAAGGTTGCACAGTTAGTAACGACGAACAGTGAATGAGAAGCATTAAATCAAATATGTTTTTAGTTGATTTTATTACTATTGATGCTATTATGCATTAGCAATATATTCTCTCTAATCATATTACTGTTCTGGTAATAATTAGCACTAAGCAATTTAAAAAATTCAAAGACCCATTACTGTAGTTATCATTTTATTAATTGTGATGTTTCAAGTACAACTTAACTTATTTTCAAAACAGTAATCATTATTATTTCAAAAATAAGTTTAGTTGTACTAAAAATATCAAAATTATAACTACAGTATTGGTTCCGTGACTTAGTTTAATTTTACTAAAATGTTCCAGCCATCCTTGAAAGGTGAAAAAACATATTTCAAAACTAAAAAAAAATACATATTAGTTCAATTAATTTGGAATATTATGATTTAATTGTGGTAAACTGTTGTAGCACTGTTTTCATGATCTATACAAAATGAGAATTGCTAGTTGTTGATTGGTCTTTTGTTTAAAGTTTTGGAGTATTGTTTTTGTGAGAGTATAGTCATGGTTGGGATGCAAGGAAAAGCTTGTGTCATGATTAGCAATTAGTCAATAAAACAAAAGAACAGCTGCATTGTCTTAAGTAAAACCTTCAAAAGTTCAAATTAATATCGAAGTTTTAAAGATTATTTTAACACTAGTAAATTTTTCAAATAAGCAATGCATAAATTCATTAACAAAATCAGTCAAATTTCAATTTGCTGAATATTTAATATAGAAAAAAAAAGTTAAAAATTTAAAACCAACCAAATCATTACAAAAAATCAATTTCAACCTATAAAGGTCATCATCAGTTTTGACAGGTTCAAATTGATTTTTTGTAATGATTTGGTTGGATTTAAATTTTTAACTTTTTTTTTTTCTATATTAAATATTCAGCTCATTGAAATTTGACTGATTTTATTAACAAATTTATGCATCACAATTTGATCAATTAGATGAAATTGTCAATTTGACTTTACTGGAAAAAGGTAATAGATTTCTGTTAAAAGACTTTTAATATTTTTCAAGTAAGTTATGAATTTATGGGCTAGCTGTTTCGATCATTATTGAATAAGCAGTCATTGTTACGTAGCTTAAACAAATTTTTTGTTGGATATAGTTATGTGAGTCATGTGATCAGATTTATGTCCATGCGTCTATGATTGAATGAAATCCAAAATAAGGTGCACTGATCTAAATAAAAAAATTTTAAAATTTAAACTTTATTAACCAAACTATTTTTAACCTAAGTTAGCTTTAAAACTAAAAAAACCTTACCCAAATTAAAGTATAATGATATATTAATCAAACATGAATATCTCAAAATAAGATTAAAACAAATGCTAATGTTTTATGATTTATCACTCTATTAATTAATCAACATTGATTATTTGTAAACTGCAATCAAAATGTTTTAATCACTTAAATTTTAAGATTAATTCAAGTGCTCCCTATGCATGATTCTTGTAACTGTGTAACAATTGCAGACAGAAAATTTGTTACAGTAATATAGCAGTAAATACTGCATATCAAATAAATTGATTATTACATTATTGTTTATTGCATATACGAGGGCTGTTTGAAAAGTAACGGGACTGTGTAAATAATTATTTTATTTGAAATGCCACGTAAAAATTACAACTTGTCCCCTTCAAAGTAATTTCCTTGAGCTCAAATGCACTTTTCTAATCTCTGCTGCCATGCTTCTATGCACTTCTGGAAAGATTCCATTGGGATCGCTCATAGTTCCTTCGTTATGGCTGTTGTTATGGCTTTTGAGTCTTAAAAACGGGTTCCTTTAATGACTCCCTTGAGTTTAGGAAACAAGAAAAAATCACAGGGAGCCAGATCTGGCGAGTAGGGTGGTTGCTCCAGCATGGCAATGTTATTTTCTGCAAGAAATTGTCGTATGCTTAAGGCATTGTGAGCAGGAGCATTGTCATGATGAAGCAGCCATGATTTTGTCTCCCACAATTCTCTTTTCTCCCTTACCGAACGCATCAAACGTCACAAGATGTCTTTGTAAACATTCTGGTTAATGGTTTGGCCCTGTGGCAAGAATTCTATATGAACAATTCCATGAACATCAAAGAAAACAATCAGCATCACCTTAATTTTGGACTTGAACAGCCTTGCTTTCTTGGGTCTTGGTGAGGATGCACTCTTCCATTCAAGGCTCTGCCGTTTGATGAGTGGATCGTACTCGAAGATCCATGACTCATCACCGGTAACAACTCTACTCAGCAGATCTAGTGTAATTTCAAGTTGTTTCAGGATGTCTTGACACACTTGCACATGATTTTCCTTTTGCCCATCATTCAGCAACCTTGGTACCATTTTCGCACAAACCTTCCTCATCCCCAGATCTTCTGTAATGATCCTCCACACCCTCTCACTATTCATGCTCAACTCATCTGCTATCATTCTAACAGTAAGGCGGCAGTCACTGCGCACTTTTTCTCTCACACGCTCAACATTTTCGTTTGTTCTGCTTGTTGTTGGCCTTCCACTCTTAGGATCATCTTCCACATCCTCTCTTCCCTCTCTGAACCTCTTGTGCCACTCAAAAATCCGAGTTCTTGACATCATAGCATCTCCGTAAACTTCTTGGAGCAAATTGAATGTTTCAGTTGTAGTTTTTCCAAGTCGAATGAGAAACTTCAAGTTGATTCTTTGTTCAATGCTCATTATTTGTTAACAAAAAAAGAAAAAAATATTTACTAAATAAATTATCCCAAAACGAACTACAATAAAGCACCTTTCAAGAAAAGCCTGTAAAAAAGCATATGGTTGTCACAAAATGCTGAAACTACATTTTTACAACCACAAGACATTGTGCCAACTTAAAAAACAAAGCTTTTATCACTGTTTCAAGTGTTGTTTGTGCAAAGCATACAGTCCCGATACTTTTCAAACACACCTCATATATGTTAATTATTGTTTACACACAATTTCTCAAAAAATATAATAATTCTATGTATTTAAGTATAAATGATGATTTGGTTTATTCTGTGTAGATATTTGCCAATAATTATTAAAGCATAAATAAGTAATAAATTGTACTTTTTTCAGGCTTTTACTTTAAAACACCATATTTGGAAATCCTTAAGCAATATAAAATGCCTAGGGAAGATAGAAAAGCCTGGAAGGCTCGTTATTTCGAAAAATTACTTGTAAGTACTCCATTAAGTTACTGTAACTATTGAGTTGTTTACTTCCATAATGCCATTTAGGTTTTGTTGCAAGAATATCAAAAATGCTTGATTGTTGGTGCAGACAATGTCAGTTCCACTCAGTTTCAGCAGATTCGTGCATCAATGCGTGAAAAAGCCACTATCATTATGGGTAAGAACACTATGATGCGAAAAGTCATCAATGGATATGCTCCAACTGACCCTGGTGTAACCAAGTAATTATATTTGTTAGAAAACTCTTGTATAGTTGCTTTTAAATTTTACGTTTTTAGATTGCTTCCTCATGTTAGAGGAAACATTGGTCTTGTGTTCACCAATGAAGATCTCATTGAAGTTCGAGACATGTTGCTTGCCAATAAGGTGACTTCTAGCTCACTTGGTTCTGTTTGTGATTTTAAGGCTATGATGCTAACATGTTATGATATGTAGTTTGCTTCTTAAGCACCAGATGCTAGTAATAGCTGAACCCACTGGTGTGGCAAACTGCTACTGAAGAAAATTGTCATTAGACTGTCTGAGCCTCTTTTCAATGACTATTGGACAACTTTAAAATTACATGTAGTGATTTTTAATTTGATATTTTTCTGTTTTAGGTTGCTGCTCCTGCCAGAGCTGGTGCAATTGCTCCAAATGATGTCATTATTCCGGCGCAAAACACTGGCTTGGGACCAGAAAAGACCTCTTTCTTTCAAGCTCTTTCAATCCCGACAAAAATTTCCAGAGGAACAATTGAAATCATTGTAAGTATTTTGAAATAGTTTGGTGCTTGTGTTGATGAGAAGTTCTTACGATTTTCTAATTGCCTTAGCACTAGATGCTAGAAATAGCTGAACCCACTGGTGTGGCAAGCTGCACATGAAATAAATCGTCAGGCGACTGTCTGAGCTTGCAAGAATCAGCTTTTAGACCAAGTTCAACGCTACTTGAAACAGTGATCAAACGCTCCATCAATGATTTTAGAGCAATGTTCACATATTGAAGCCTGGCGACAAGGTCGGAGCTTCAGACGCAACTCTGCTTAACATGCTGAAGATATCTCCGTTTACCTACGGGCTAGAATTGTTGCAAGGTAATTAAGCAGTATTTCGATGATGACGTGTGCAATCGGTGTTCTCGTTTCTAGTTTACGACCAGGGCAGCTGCTTTAGTCCCGACGTGCTTGACATTACCGACGATGACATTCGCAAGAAATTCATTGATGGAGTAAGGAGAATAGCTTCCGTTTCGCTCGCTATCGGTTACCCAACTGTCGCGTCTGCGCCACATTCGATCATCAACGGATTCAAGAACTTGCTGGCGATTGCTGCTGAAACTGAAATCACTTTCCCTGAAGCGGAAAAGGTAAAGCGTCAACCAAGTAATTTTAGTGTCACCTCTGAACGATCCCTTGTGTTACATTTGTCTTATACGGCAGTCGCTGGTTAATCGCGGCGTCTGCTACAGACAAATGGAAGATTAGCGCAAGATCCAATTCGAGCATTTTCTTTGCAATGCCTCGAAGTTCGCTTCGCTACATATATTTAATTTTTCTTTTAACGAATAAGTTTTTCAACTTCATCTTTATAACTTCTGTTTCAGATGAAAGAATACTTGGCTGATCCGTCAGCGTTTGCTGTCGCCGCTCCTGCTGCTGCAGCTGAAGGTGGTGACGCTCCGAAGGAGGAAGAAAAACCAGCAGAAGAGTCTGAAGAGGAATCCGATGAAGACATGGGCTTTGGATTGTTTGATTGATCGCGATTCAATCAATAAAATTTTGTGGAAATGCATTGTTGTTTTAACGCAACGAATAGTTATAATATTTCGCTATGCCCGCCGCTCAGTTATTTAATTACCTTCAGCTCGGTCAATATTAAATTACGTTTGACGTTTTCGTTGTAGCAGCGACGTTCCCTCTAAGAGCTTGCTTACTATGCTTAGTGTGCGCCGAATGAAAGGCCGTGTAAGCTCCAAAAAAAGGTCTGTGCCTTAGAAAATAGAATTTATTTATACAGTACACTAAAATGATAATAACTTTAAATCGTCACGCCTGACTTTGTGTAAATCGACAGTTCTACCTGCATTTAAATACAATTTTATTCGCATAAGATAATCCAAGTGGGTATTGCCTAGACCAGCGGTTTCCAAACTTTTTTTCACGGCGCCCTTCGAAAACTTATCAATACTCGCGGCGCCTTAATGAAGCCAAAATTTTAATTTTACAAAGAAATTGTATTTAAGTCATGTTCATTATTCAAAATGCACAAAAATGTCAGCATTATTCGCAAAATACTAAAAAACATTTAATGTTAGCAGTGCGCTTGTTGCTCTATGCACATTTTATTAAACCGCGGTGCAATGTTTGATATTGCAACACACAATCACACATGTCGCGTTCAATGTCAATCTTATTGCGACACTTCGACTTGATTACTGCTACCGCAGAAAAACCGGCTTCACATAAGTATGACGTTGGCAAAAGGTACAAGAACACGGAGAGCTTTACAACCTACAAGTAGCACTCAGATCGAGCCTTAACCCAGAATGAAATGAGTAAATTAAGGTTGTATAAGTTTTTCAAAGTGAGGTCAGAAGAAAGATCGATAAATTGTTCAGCTTCCAGAAATGTAAACCCCTGAGAAGCATTTGGATTATCAACAAAAAGATTTCTTATCCAATTGTGCTTCTCCATGTCTTCAGAAAAATATTTCTCAAAACGCGAGATTAGAGCATTTAAATGCAAACACATCACAGTCTTCATATCACACTCATCGGTATTCTGCAGGAAGAGATTGCCAGATTTCGAGTTTAAATGGGATTTTAAAAGTGGAAAGTTATCACATTGCTTGTTGTTTATCAGCAGATCAGTTTGTTGCAACTGTAGTTTTCTTTTAAAGGCTGTAATTTTGTCATGGAGTTGCAGAAGGTGATTTTCTTTTTCTTAGAGGGAGATGTTTAATTGATTTAATTTTTAAAAATATCGCAAAGATACACCAACTGAGTCGGGAAAACTTCATCTTCAAAGGTAGTAGCAAGTGCATGGTTTTCTTCTTTTAAAAATGTGGAGATTTGTTCTCAATTCGTACGCACACGGAAGAACTTTGCCTTGGGAAAGTCATCTTGCATTACAATAAAACAATAAATTGTTGTGCTCTGCTCCTAATTCATCGCAAAGACGTTGGAAAAGCCGAGCTTTAAGCGGCCTTGGTTTAATGAAGTTCAAAATTTTGACAACAGCTTTAAGTACTCCATTAAGGTCACCACTAAGCTGTTGCGAAGCCAGCGCGTCATGTTGTATTAGGCAGTGGGTCCATTTTGCGTTAACGGCAACGCCCTGCACTAACGTTCGCAGCCCGCCAAAGTGACCAGACATATCTCGGGCACCATCCGTACATAAACCAACGCAATATTTCCACTGAAGATTATTTTCCTTAAAAAAATTGTTTAGTATTGCAAACAATTCATGCACTCTACAATTTTTTAAAATGGGTTTACAAAAGAGCAAATCTTCAAATCTTCTTCAACATGGTCGTCGTTATCAATAAAGCGTACGTAGCAAATCAAATAAGCATCTTAATTACTGGTACTGGTTGTTGCCTCATCTAACTGTAAGCTGAACTCATTTCCACGCATTTTTGCTACTAGCTAATCATTAATATCATTCGAAACTTTATCGATCCTCCTACTAATGGTATTGTTTGAGAGTGGAACAGCTTTTAGTTTTTAAGCAGCTGATTTTCCAATCATTGTCCAAACTAAATCAAGAGCAGCAGGAAACACAAGTTCTTCCGCAATGGCATGCAGTTTTTTACATTTCGCGATTCTGTACGCAACTTTTAAAAACGCAAACTGTGCTTTGGCTGGTGTTTGCAAAAAATTTGAAAATACGACCAACTGCTTATTCATTTTTGATAACTTACGAGCAAAAAACTCGCGTGGTTTTCTAGATAAGTTATTGTAACTAACAACTAACAAGCGGTTCCACACAGCTGCTGCTTACCACACAATGTAAAATTGTAAAAAGCTGCTAACAACTTTCACATTGCAGTTTTTGTGAGGAAAGCAGTATATGCAAACTTTCACAAGTTTTCGCGGCGCCCCTGGCAAGGTCTCGCGGCGCCCAGTTTGGGAACCGCTGGCCTAGACTATTGCCCGACTTCAATGTTATTCATAAGGCTAAAGCCTCGTTCACAATCTGCACTGGAAGCTTGAAAAGTACAAATGTCAACTAACATTGAAAGTAATTTATACTGTTCATCATTTCCAGTGATGTAATAGTGCCCGATATTAATTTTTAACTCATCAGTAGAGGTGTTTAAATTTAGGTCATACTGAAAAAGTGCATGTTTTCGGAGCTTCTATGGTACATTGGACCTTAAAAACACCTCCCATGCAAAAAATTATCTCTGCTTTCCTTCATGAGGGTTAAAATAATACACCTAATTTGCTCAAAGGGAATCCCCTGATGACGTGAGCTGATGAAACTGGTCATATGTGAGCTGCAACAGATCATTGAAAAGGAAAAAACAACGAAAAAAGCTTTTGTGAGAGGTATAGGCAATGTGCAGAAAACACACTTGCATTGCTAGGTTTTGGTCCTTCTAATTTTTTTTATCACAAACCTGGCACTACTTCCAGCGCCCGATGGATGGGCAAAGTGTTATACTGCCAAAAAATGTTCATGTGGTCCGATTAAATGTCTTATGACCGTGAATTTGTAAAAAAGCTTCATCGAATAAATTTGTTTATTGCTCTTTTTTATGTTCCAGCATGGCCGAAATGTAATATCGGTATGGATGCTCCAATTAACGATTTAACTTTTCTGCATGACATGCTAAGGTACAAGAACGAAGATCTGACTGTAACTGATACCGCCTTCAACAAACTTTCATCGCATCAATGGCATCTGACGCAAGAAACGATGGCATTCTTTTTTTTAGCCAGCATCCTTTGCTGACAAATAAAATGAAAGAGTCCATAGCATTCCAGCTCCTTTTAATATCACCACCAGATGAATTTCGAAGAGGAATTTCCGTTTTTAAAAGAAACATTGACAGGTGTTCTTAACTTTGCGACTTTATTGGACCTGAAACTTGGTTTATTTTTGAATGTCTGAGAATGGACAAGGACTGGCTCTACGACAAACCAGAGCAGTGGGCTGCAAATGAATCATTCAAAAAGGGTCAAAAATTTGTTGCCAACATTAAAGTTGTTATCGATCCAGCTGAAAGAACTGTGAAACTATATTCAGACTATGCTGCCTTTTTAACAGAAAATGAAGAGCAACGAGCTAGTCTGTTGCAGGTCGTTGAAAAACATCGTAAACAAGTTGGCGACTTTAAAAAACAGACTTTAGCTCTTAATTTATAATTCGCAATCACAGCAGTTACAAATATTTCCGATAAAAAGCAATACTTCACTAATAAAAGTACCGGTAGTTTAATTTAAAAGTAGCCCATATTTTCAATTAGTGAATTACTGAAGATTAGTAATTTTGTGAAATTTTTGGCGTGCATCACTCAAAAAGCAATGTCTATTAAATTTTCTATGCATTTACTGTAAAAATGAAGTTGTCGCTATGACGTCATCATACACAATTGATGTCATCAAGTTTACTCTCAAAATGAAGCACATGCTTGTTGAAAACAAATACAATTAGTTTTGTTTTTCTATATACTCTGAAACTCAAGTTGTAATAAACAAACCAAAAAAGACGTCTCAGGGGATTCCCTTTTGAGCAAATTTGGTGTGTTATTTTAACCCTCATGAAGGAAAGCAAAAAGATATTTTTTTCGAATTTTTTTTGCATGGGAGGTGTTTTTAAGGTCCAATGCACCATATAAGCTCCAAAAACATAGATTTTTTTCAACATGACTTAAATTTGAACACCTCTACTCATCAAGAATTTGAAGTCATTACTGCTTTATAATCAAATTGTCAATAAGTTAATTACATCTTTATATTGCATGCACAGTTTCTTAACTTCTGCAACACCAAAATCAAATGTGCAATTTTTCAAAGCAGTAGGATCAAAAGCAGACCAACATTTTAGTTCATCAGACGGAAATCTAGCATATACTGTAAATGATCACACACTGATCTAATAAACTGCCTAATTTGTCTTGTGTCAATGTCTTCATTTTCAGTTAAAATTGGTTTGACTTTATCCTTCCCAAAAGTGTTGTTGCCAAGGTAGCTACTATGCTTCTAATTTGCGAACTTTAGAAACGCACAACTGGTGAGCTTCGATTGGTGATAAAAGACTTCTCTGTAGCAACTTTGATAAATTTGCTAATTCGTTTAAAACATCGTTCATTGTATACAAAGCTAGTAAATATTTTGGATTTTGTATACATTGCAAAATATAGGTACAGATGGGATCACTGCACTCGTTAATTTGTTCTTCACAAAACGAAACCAATGCATCTATATTTCTTACAGAGGCGCTGACAGCAAAATGTCGTGATAGCCAACGAACTTCTTGAATTGGTCGAAAAGATAAAACATCCACTTCATTTACACTGACCCATTCAGCAAATGCAGTTGTTTTAACAGAAGATCGACTAAAAAAAGTATAAACAGTGCGCAAAATGTTCGATTGATTACTGGCACAGTGAAGTTCAAGTTATCACTGCACAATTAATTGATTGCACCTTGATTTTGTAAAACAATATTGTCAAATTTCAAATGTGGAGCTTACTTCTGATTGAAAGCACGTATTTAGCTTGTCTTGTCAATACTTAGGCAGTGCACGGCAAAATGAAAGTACTGCGCGGGGGTTTTAGGCACTTAGAGGGAACGTTGGTGAGCAGCAGTGAATTTCAAAAGCCGCGGCCTGGTGCAAAAAGTAAAATTTATTTTGGAGAAAAAATACATAATTATGGTATGCTTTTTCTAAGTGACAAAAATATACGTAGTAAGTATAGAAACAAAAAATAAGTGTAAAATCAGAAGTGTTGGAATCGGGGCTGGCTAACCACTCAAGGACAAAGCGTCGCATTTACTGTGTTACCGCAAAAAACATTATTCACGAACTAACCAGATAAACAACATTCAAACAGATGTATGCTCCGTAAAATATACATGACACGTACAAACTAATTTACATTTAAATAATCAACATAATGTGTAATGTTTTCACAAGATTAATTCCAAATTCAAACAAAAATTAAATATGGAATGCTTAACTAATTTCAGAGTAAAAAGTATAGCCAATATATTTTGAAACATAGTCTTTTAAGGACGTTTCGGAATTACAATTCATTCCATTATCAAAACTAAAAGAAAAAAACAAAATAAAAGTATATCTGTACTTTTATTTTACGTACAGGGTCTGAAGTGTTGTCAAATGAATGATCTGACAGAAGAATCTGCATTTTGTCACCGTTTGAAGTTTTGTTGCTATACCGACGCTTTCTAGTGTTTTTAGCTTTCCGTTTTGGTGCTTTCTGAATTTTTTACAACTCTTTAAAAGCTCTTTTTGGAGTGTGTCAGTTAAAATCATGCTCCAACCTTTTTTTCTTCTCTGGTGTCTTTTTTCCTTCTGGGAGCTTTTGGATAACCAATTATTTGTTCTGAAGATAAAAAATTATTTTGGAATGTTTCCAGATTTTGGATCTCAACGCTTTAAGCAAGCCTAAATCTTGTAGCTGAAAATCAACATCGTGGAAGCTTTCATTTTCTTCCAAATGTCTGATGCTTGTTGATGCATCATTAGGTTGATCAGTGACCAGACTGGGTAAAAAATTGCATTTATCAAAAATGTGTTCATCTTAAGGGAAATATACCAGTCTTTTTAAGCCCAGCTTTGATACTGGTTGGAGTCATAGCTTTTTCTTCGATAACACACCAATGGTAGACTTCCTTTGTCTATTTCTTACCTTAATTTTTATGAATTATTATAAAATAATAAATATTATCAAAACTAAGAAAAATTTTTTACAATTTATGGATCATATGTAACTTAAAAATTAATTGTAGTTATAAACTTTAATAAAATTAGTTATAATGTTAAGCCTAATTACTAGTTGTTGATAAATCAAACGAAATAGGCTATTGTGGAAAAAGATCGATATAATCATCAAAGAGCACAGTCGGACAGTGTCTGGCTGCTCCCCCCAAAAATGTCCGATTGTACTCCAACCAGAATTTTTTTTAATTTTTCAAGATGGCGGCAAAAATTTAAATGTTACTTAAAATTATTTTATGATATAAGACAGCATAAACCAAGTTCTAAAATGTATCAACAGTGAGAAGAATTTAAATTAAAGTTAAGGTAAAAACAGGTTCAACTATAGGTCTACCCTTTTGAAAATTACTTGCCTATCCCAAAAACCAAAATTCATCTACAACATTTATTTTACAATAATTAGTTTTTTCAAACCAACACGAGTGAATGCTCTGTGGTGAAATATATTTATGTCTGCAGTTTGAAGTTTCAGAGTTTCGAACTTTTTTTTCAAATTACAATGTCCGACTGTACCCAGTGTCCAGCCGGGCCCCACTCTCCCCTACTATTTTTTCCTCCACAAGTGCAGTGAGTTTCTTGTATTAAGATCACAAGTGATTTAAACTGTAGAACAAAATGAAGAAAAACCTTCATTCCGAAAAGGACAGTTTTTTTTATCTTTATTAGTCAGCAGTCCTATATTCTTTTTAATAGGTTTGGTTTCGGTTTGTGTAATTAATGGACCCAATGTCTCGATTCGACTCTATTTAAAGTTTCAGTTAGTTCAACCAAAGATAAATGCGTTCCCAATTTTTATTGTTTATTTAATTTGATCCTGTGCAGAAACATAATACCTCTACTATCTTTTGCGTGTTGAACTCTTCTTGCAATTCGAAAGGAAACACATCGTTGTTCTGTTGCTTCAACTTGTCTATCAACAGACAAAACAAAATATCCGGTTTTGAACCTCGTAGCCTCCAAACTAGCCGGCCCCTACAATATACTTGCGCTAAAAAGATTGTTGAAATTGATTCATCTTATGTTGGTGTGTGGCATGTTGTGAGAGTAAAATTATAGCGACTCGCCAAATTGTAAAGAATGGTCCGTTGCTCGCAACCGGTATCTTTGAAACATACAGGTCGGCGTGGTCGGCGTGGTCGACGTGGTTGACGTGGTCGATGTGGTCGGCGTGGTTGGCGTGGTTGGCGTGGTCGGCGTGGTCGGCGTGGTCGGCTAGATTGGCGAGGTTAATTTGGAATGTTTAAATTTTGTTGACCCAACTGTATTTGTAGACCTAATCTAAATTAATGTAAAAACAAGAAATAATGAATTTTTCACTTTTGAAAAAACTTATCAACTTAGTACAGTTTGCCGAACTAGTTAACCTAACCAACATAGCACAGCCCTCACATATCAAAGCATATCAACCTCACCAACTTCGTCCAGGCAAACCTTGCTAAATGATTATGCTTTTCATATTTATTTACATTACAAATACATCGGTTTCAACAAAATTTTAACATCTTCTACAATCTACAGTATAGCCAAACCAGCCAACTTCTCAAAACTGAATGATTAGTATATAGCTATTTGCGTTACAAATGCAACCGGTTTCAACAATAAATAAATATTTATTCAACTAACCCAGTCAACCACGCCAACCTAGCCCACACGCCGACCACGTCGACCACTCCGACAACGCTGACCGCGCCGACCACGTCAACCACGCCGACCTGTACATTTTAAAGGAACCCCTAGCAACTACAATTTGTGTTTTGCTACGCCGTTTCTCTTGTTTTAACTCCTTGTTTTAACGCCGTTTCTCTTTGTTTTAACGAAGCACTCTTGTTTTAACTCCTAGCTATGGCTATCTTGCTATCTCGAATTGCCTTTTTGTGTACTTGTTGGAATGCATTTTCCCATTATAGGAGAACAAAACCGCTCCCAGGAATATGAAATGAAATAAGATTTACTGCGATGCAGCTGACGAGTTTTGAAAGGTTTTACTTGATAAGGCTAGTTTTTTCTTTAAGTTTTGGATTCGTTCTGGGTCAGTATTGTAGCATTAACAAATTTTTATTGTTTATTTCCTTTTATTCAATTCAGAAAGGCGAGGCCGCTACTATCTATTGCATGTCGTTCTTTGATTCTTCTTGCAATTCTAAACGCGTCTATCTTGTAATTAAATTAACAAAATTTGACTTTTCAAAAAGAAACTTTGAAAAAACGCAGTTAAAATACGGTAGTTATAACAAATCACAAGACTAACAAAAATCTGGCTTTAAACTTCATGCCCACCACAAACCAAAAAGTGCAAGCAAAGAAAAATGCAAGTTTTATCAGAAGGCAAGAAACACACTTGTATATGAACCGGCAAAAAACGATTCCAAATGGCATTACAATGCGTTCGAACCTTTCGAGGGACACTATAAAAAAATGCATCAAACAACTAATAATGCGTTTACGTAACAGTTTGTCATACGAAGTAGAAAGTAGAAAATCTGCAAGCAACCCTGGCTAAGAAAAAGCAGCTGTCATTTGAATGCGAGTCCGAGTCATTACAAGTTTGTTATGGTCATTACAACAGGATTATGGTATTTTCTACAGGGCTGAGCCTTCATTGGTTAAAATATAAGTCATGATAAAAAAGCTACAAACTACTACAAATTAAACAAAAATATTATCACGTTTAATTTAGATTAGTAGTTTATGTCTATCTAATATTTTATCAGATATACTATAAATACTTAAATAGCGTCATATTTATTTATTTTTTTATTTATTTTTTATTTATTTTTTTATCTCTATATTTATCTTCCTGACTCGCAGGAAAGCGACCGAGGCGCTATACATAGGGTAAGCAATTACCCCGACCTGCTTCCGGAGATGCCAAGATATTGCTGTCCGCCAGTAGTTTAGTAGAGATATTACTGTAATTTAGAACTGCTTTTTGTGAAGACCACCAAGCAGGGGAAAGTGCCGTAAAGTGTCTTTCCCAAGGACACACTACAGAAGGCTTTAAAAAAAAGAAGAGTAACTTGTTTTAAAGGATGAAGTACGAATTTTTTAGGATCTTTTTTGTCATCAATTGCAGGGAACACTGTTTTTTTCCATCAGCCCTACTCTTTTTTGTTTATTTATTTTTAAAAAATTTACAGATGGCTTTAAACAAACTGAAAGGAATTGTTTAATGCAATTCAAAATCCAAAAGGTCTTTACTAAAGTTGAACAATTTCTTTAAAAGATGTCATTATCCTAAAAGGGGATACAATTTTTTAAGGGAAAAATTTTTTAATTTTTTTAAAGTTGAAGTTGGTGCGGCCGCTCCGTTTCCTCCATTTTCAAGCCATCACTATTTATATCGACCACATACTAAGGCCACAAGTGAAAAAACTTTTAACATAAACACGTGTTCAAATTTTATTGCCGTTAGGTGACAGTATTGTTTTGCGAGTTCCAGTTATTTTTTTCTGTGATGGTATTAATTTTGTAATAGCACTGAGAAATCAACAAAATTATTTCAATGTTATTAAAAAATCTTTTATTGAAATAAGTTTGTTTACCATAAGTAGTTAAAAAAATTTATTTGTCTGAAATATGTTGTTTACATTATTCAACAAAATTGTTATTTTTTGGTTTGTCTTTTGTAGATATTTTTAAATTAGATTTTTTTTAGCTATTTATTCAAAATCACCACTGAAAGTAACCATGTTGCAATAAACATTCAGCAAAATTTTTATAATTAATTTCTATTATTTATTAAACAACAATTAAACATTTTGGTTAAGAACAATTTTTCTGTCTTTGTAAATGGTTTTAGGTTGATTAAGTGTCTATTTAGAAGACTAAAGTTAATATGGATTATTTATCAGTTTATAGGAACTTGATAAAGATTTAAGCTTGCCTCAAACTTTTGTTTCCTGTTTTTGTTCAATAATACAAATAAATTTAACGAGTCTAAAAGGTTATAAGTCCAATATGGCTGCTTTTAGATATAATTAAGTGATACCGGTATAAACAATCTCTGGGTCTTTTGAAAAAGTCACCGTAAACGATTTTTGGGTGAAACTAACTCGGAATCCCCCTACAGCACCAAAATGGAATAAAAAAAGAAAACAAGAGGAAAAGGACTTCTTTAAGAAGTGATAGTAATCACAAGGAGGATCCAGGTTAGTTTCATAAAAAAATTGCTTACGGTGACTTCTTGAAAAGACCCTGATTTCTTATCCCCAAAAATAGGTTCTTGCTCACTGTTTATTGTTACTAACCTTGCAGGCTTTAGGGATTCCACCAAATTTAAAAGGTAATTAAGTAAATTCAGAAAATAGTGACCAAAAACAAAAAAATATTCATTACATGGATATAGAGGTTAATGCTTGTACTTTTTAACTAAAATGCCTAAAACAGAAATAATAAAATGGGGAGTCTATTTAAAAAGTCACTGTATGCAATTTTTGTTTGTGAAACTAATCCGGATCCCCCTGCGATTACTATCGCTTCTAGAGAGATCCTTTTTCTTTTGGTTTCTTTATTCTATCCTGGTGCTGAAAGGGGGAGATCAAGTAGTTTCATCAAAAAAATTGTTGACAGTGACTTATTGAAGAAATTCAGGCGGGTTCAAGAAAGTTTCGACCCAGGTGTCTTCCAAAAGTTACCATAAGCAATTTTCTTGTTAAAACTAACCTGGAATCACCTTTACAACACTAGGATGGAATAAAAAAAACTAAGAAAAAATTTTTTTCAAAAAGTGATAGTAACCACAGGAAAGATCCAAGTATCCAAGTTGGTTTCATGAACAAAAGTCTCTTATGGTGGCATTTTGCAAAAACCCAATAGGCCTATTTTGGTGTATTTTCAAAAATAAAACCTTAGACTTAAATTTAAAAAATTATTTTAATTTTAACATAATTTTTTGTGAACAAGGTTTTAATTTAATTTTGCGGCACTATAGACGTTTTATTAAAACTTTATTGATAAACTGTAATAAAATTAAGCAGATATGTTTGTTATAAAATAGAGTGAAAGTTTATAACTATCTTTACAACTTCATGTGTATAAAATGTTTGTTTTTTGTAGCTTTTAAAGTATAGTATGACTTTTAATGTCATTTACATTGGCTGTTTATTTTGTATATACTGTTTTTTAATAGTTTATGTTTTTATTAAGATTATTTGTTACATTTCATGAATGTGGTAACATTTATCAATTATTGATATTAACACACTAAACTAACTGAATAAAGAAAAATAAGTCTATTTTATTAGAATTGTTTAGGAATGCCATTGAAATCATAAAATCTTTTAATAAAGTGTTAATTTAAATATGATGAGTGATGCAATCACAACTCAAGTTGCATCCAGTGGCATGAAAGAAAGTGACTTATCTAAATCAAATCTGGATAATGAAAGTGATAAAGGTTCTGATAAAGACATGAAATCAGACAAAGCTAAAACTGTAATTGATGAAAATGGCTTAAATAATGTTATAGAATCTGAAAAATTAAATAATGGTGCAGAAAATCAAGCCAGTGAAAAAGAACCAAACGATTCAACTAAAGAAAATGTATCTAAAGATACAAGTAAATATTCTAATGTTGAGTTCTATTTTTATTTAAGTTTTTTCTGGTTAATAGTTGTAAAGAAATTTTGAAATTGTATTTACCAAATAAATTTGGGATATATTAGATTTTTAAAACTTTTAAATGACTTATTTCTAGGGTGATAGTCTAGCCCTTGCAATTTTTGCCTAAAAACTGTGCACAATTTACAGCCATTCTATTAAGAAACATTGGTTTGAAGTTACATGACACAAATATTTCATATATAAATGTTTAATATAAGAAATAGATTATTGTGTTTACAGTCTATTTCTTATATTAAACATTTATATATGAAACATTTGCATCATGTAAAAGAAAAAATTGCTTCAAGGTTCTTAGTAGAATATTTTTAGAAAATGATCAAAGTATTTTAGTTCCTGCTGTATTGCAACAAAGAATTGCTCTTGATTCAGCACTGCAAAATTGTTATTAGATAAAAGATTTATATACCTGTAGTTTGCATGGATTTTTTTGTTTATCTTAATTTTGCTTTGTGCTGTTTAACCTTTTTCCAGCATTGACTTATGGCAACACAAGCTTTGGTGCTTTTTTTTTTAATCTAATTTGACACTTGACAGCAATTAAAATATTAAATCATAAATAGCTTATGATTGACTACTAAATTGCTTTTTTGCTTAAATAACTTTTTAAAAAATGTTTTTTAATCAAAAGATGAGTCTTTAGCATCAAGGTTTGCTAGAGTGTAAGATGTACTTAAAAACCAGTAATTTGAAAGGTAGTTTTTTAGTAGTATTCAAAATACAATACTTATTTTTCTTACAAATATTTTGATTATTATGACTCACTATGTGAACAAAAACTATGTGACGTAAATCTTTTAATTTATCATTATAACTTTGTGAAGTTAAAGAAGTTGAGGAAAGACAAGATTTTTAGGCTTTGTGAATTATTTCTTTATTAAAAATTTTTAATTTTCTTGTTGAGAGTTGAATTGATGATATATTTGGGGTAATTATTATTGATTAGTATTGAATGAATACTGTACAGTTCAGATTTATAGTTGTTTTTAAAGCAAATTAAAATGCTCTGTGGACTAAGGTAGCAATGAGATTAATTTTTGTTTATTTGGCATGAAAGAATTCCGATGTATATATGGGCCAGTATAAGTATTCAATAAAAAAGTTTCTTTTATATGATAACTTTTTTTGTGTTATTGATAATTTTTGTTTCGTTTTTCAGCTTACATTTCTTTATTCAATTTTTGTGTATTTTTTATTAGTAACAAAATAGACTACTTAAGTTGAAAATAATTTGTTCAGTGTTTAATAAAGTTTATTTCAACCTGTCCCAATTAAACATTCTAAAAATTTATTAAAATTAACTATATGCCATTCAATTGTTTTAAATTATAAAAACAATCATTTTGACACTTATAGAAAATGAAGCTGAAATTGATGATCTCTCTTCTGATAGAAAACAGGAATCAGCAAATGTTGAGGTAAAATCTTAATGGTGGTTATAATTTCTGTATTTTCTTTTTGGTCTAAATCCTAGTTGTTCAAAATGTGGCTTGCAACAAAATATAACATCTAAATTGTAGTTTAACACCAGTTTATTTGTTTGAAAAAAACAATGGTCTTAGTTAAATCCCTCCTTGTTATGTTTAATTATGTATAATGAGTGTGTAAACATTTTTTACTAGAACTCAAGAGTTAGGCTAGTGGATTATAATCTTTAAGATCAACTGCAAAAGAAAGGATATTGAAGAGTGATGTCCCATATGCTGAGCAGTTTCAATCACCCCGGCTTCTCTGTTGTAACTGACACCTGATTAAATAAATTTATGTTGAAACGAGAAGAGGCTAAATTTTTTAGCAATCTGTTTATCCTATATATATATATATATATAAGAATTAATTTGGTTCTTTTAGACAGCATTAGGTCCTTTCAATTGGAAATTTTAGGTAGGGGCCTGTTGTCCTCTACAATAACAATTATTAGATTTTGAAACTTTAGAGAAAATATAGAAAACAAAAACAGGGTATTAGCTCTTGTATCAGGTCTGTTTAGTTGAAAGTGGAAGTGATTTGTTTTTTGTCACTTTTGCTTCTCCTTCCACTTTCCTGTGAACACTCATGGTTTCTTACATTTTTCTGAAGTGGCTGGAATGGTGTACAACTTGAACCACCTTGTAAGTTGTTTTGTTACCTGCAATTGTTAATATTTAGTAATTGGCCTGTACTTGATTGTATGGAATTGCTTTTTTTCTTTATCACTTGGTTCAAAGAATCCTAATTTATATGTGATAAAGTTTCTATCCTGCTCAGGCAAATAATTACTTCAAAGAAATGGTTGCATCAGAGCAGTAGAGGAATTATAAGTGTCAATAAAATAAATACTGGTTTAGGTTTGGTTGATACAAATAAAGACAAAAAACATGCAAAACATCAAAACTCCAAATGTACAAATATATACAAAAGAGAGAAAACAAAACATAAAAAAGTAAATATATACAAGCTAAAGCTACAGTAATACTGACATTCAATAAATTTTACCTTAATGATTCTGATAAAAATTGTTCAAAAAAGAAAGTTTTAAGTTTGGTTTTGAAAATGGATTTTAAGTTTAAAATAGTGTTTTAACCAGGACATTGAACAATAAACCTATATTAACCACTCATTTTCTCTAAAACTGTACCAGAACTGAACAACTAAAAATAAAATTTGTTGAACCTAAACCAGATCATTCTTTTAATTGATTTCAATTCCATCATTCGACACATTGATTTTAATTTTTATTATATTTGTTGATGAATCACAATTTCGTTTTTGAAGTTGCTAAAATTTGTTTGATCACTCACTGGTTGTGTGCTAATAAGGAGAGTCATAAACAACTTATTTGGGCAAAGAAATTGATGCAAAAAAGCCATGTGTGCAAGATATATGAGTGTCCATTTCGGAGAAAAGGCAAAGGGAAACTTTGATCTTTTTAACCCTTTGACTGCTACATTCGACTATGGTCGAATAAAATTTTTTTGTCTTACATGCAATATTTAACCACTTGAAGAAAAATGTTGTTACAGCACGTCATATTTGACTTCTGTTTATCGATTTTTTTGATTGTTTATTTGAGTAAAAAATAACTCATTTTTCATCAAATTCTTTTTTTATACACCATTGTGCTTAAAATAAAAAAATTTTGAAAATATTATTTTTATGTGCCTTTTGGTCAATTTGGACCACAACACCTTCCCCATATTCAGCAGTCAAAGGGTTAAATTTCAAATTTTACTAAATAATATATAAAATTTGCATTAAAATTACTTTTTGTTTTTGCCCCTGGTAGTAAAGCCTTAATTTTTTTTATTTTAATTTATAAACTTAAACCATTAAATGTTTGTTTTGAATTCATAAAATATAGCCTACATAGGTTACATTTCATATTTATACATCTATTGTGTAGAGCCACCACCAAAAGATTTTAGGGTTTTTCTTGGTTTTGTCAGTGACTAGTCCAGGAGGAATCTAATAGATGCATGACATATACAGGGTGCAGATAAAGTCCTTGGACAACTTTAAAATGCGATATTTTTGTAAATAGTAAATAAAACTACAAAATATTGAGGAATATATTTAACAAGACATTTTTAAACATTTGTATTAGATTTCATTCAATATATCCCCCTCTGGCCTGAATTACACGCTTAAGTCTGCTACGGAAGCCCTCTGTGGCTTTACGCAAAATTTCTTGAGGCATTTTGGCCCATGCTGTCACGAAAGAGCGCTTCAGAGCTTCAATTAACTTATGAGGAAAAGCACAAGCATTTGCCTCTAAAAGGGACTAAACACAACAGTCCATTGCCTTCAGGTCTGGTGATGGGGGAGGCCAAACCTACTTGCTCCAGAAATGCGGGAAGTGATCCTGGCACCATGGTTTCTTTGGAGACTTCCATGTTTTTGGATGTGGCAGCCCACACCATAACAAAAGAAGGTTTCTGGCATATGAAAACCCTTGGAATCAGGAACATCTGCAAAAGATTTTGCTAGGACTCGGTCATTTTGTCAGTTGCAGATTGCCTCAACAGTGAACAATTTCTCATCAGAGAAAATGATCTCGTCCATGTCCATACATGACCTCATCTGTACATGACTGTGTCCGTAAATGCCTTCAACTTGTTAAGAAGGATCTTTGCTTGATCCAGTCTCTTTTCTTTTTGAGGTCTGTGAGGCGCTAACAAGTTTGCATTTTGAGAGATAACAACTTCAAATCTGTCTTAACGATGTTTTTCATAATCTTGTCACTCACATTTATATCACAGGCTATTCCCCTCATGAATCTCTTTGGATGGCGCCAGACTCAAGCTCTGACAGCATCAATGACCTTTGGCGTCTTCCACATCAAGGACGATCTTCAGTACTTTTGAGTTCTCGAAACCTTGTTACAGTGTAATAAACAGTCGATCTTGCAGCTTTAAGAAGCTTCACTATTTTAGAGCTTTGTCATGCCCGTGCAATGGAGCTCAATAATGGCTGCACGTTTAGCACTCATTTGGTATTAAAGCAAAATTTTTAAAAAATAAATGATAAAATCTTAAATATGAGGCTTGTTATAATTCATAACACTAAAAACTTACTGCATATACATATTTAAACTTCCATTAAATTGAATTTTAAAATTTGTCCAAGGACTTTGTCCGCACCCTGTACACACCATTTATAAATAAAAAAAGTTTTAACATCTTGTAACTGAAGTAAATAACAAAAAAAAACTTCAAATCAAAAATATAATTACCAAAATTACTGTCTTTTTTTTTGGGACTAGCCAAACTATTACTACTTATTTATTTAATCTAGTTGAAATATACAGAATTGGTTTTACAATGTAGCTCGCAAGTGAATTGATTTAGTCTTCAATTTTTTAAAAAAGCTATCTAAAAAATATTATTCTGGGTATACAACTGTTTGTTGTACCCTCCTCATTGCCAAAAACATGTTAGCAGATGCCTGTAACTGAATAAACTGAACCAGAACTAAATCATAAAAAATAAGATTTGCAGAACCTAAACCAATTTTAAAATCATTAACATCCTGCACTTAACTTTTAGTAATGTAAAACAAGTTGAGCCATTTGAATATTTAAGGCTAAACTTCAAAACAGTTTGTGACAAAATATACGTAGTTGTTTCATTTTTGCAACTCTAGCATTTTAGATGCACCCAATATACCATACCAAACTGAAGTTTGGCATCTTTTGATTAGTTTGTAAAATCTCACAAAATTCGACTATACAAATATGCCTTTGGGTAGGTCTGGGTATTTGCTGCCTCCTGGGAAAATGTTGTCCCCAAGATAAAAACAAATCCTTTAATTTAATAGAGTCTTTAGGCTTGTGGCCAATTTCAGTTAATAAAACTAGGAGCCGACATTTTCTGACCGGACTTGTCACATCAGGAAAAAATGCATCATCTTGTAAGTCCGGATAAGGTATTTTTGCCTAATGCATAAATGATATTCCACCTTGTACACTTGAATGCAATATAGTTTAATGATGTGGAATTGCAACTTGATTGGTAATTTGTTTGGTTTTTAATTGCATTGAAATGGCAATTGTTGATTCAAAGCTCCAGTCTTTTCATTGCAATAAAACAAACCACAAGTACTTACGAGTATTTCCATTTATCCTCTTGATTCGCAGGAAAGCTTCAGTGGCGTCATATGTAGTGCAACCATCAAGCTATTACCCAGCCTGCTTTCAAAGATTCCAAGACATGAGCAAGATATTTTCTAATTAAAATTGGCATTTATTATTGTGCAATCAAGAATTGCTGTTATGCTTAATTGTGCATTATTTGTGCATTGCATTATCTTTACAAAACAAGGATGCAAATTTGATGCATACAAATATTAAATAACAACTCACAGTTTATTTTGCACACTTACATGAGCGTATAGATTGTTACAAAAAAAAAACGAACGTATTTGTTGCTTTCATGACTCCATCAAGCACACGAATTTTTGATTGTAAAGCACATGATTGTGATTATCAATTTATAAATTTGACTCAGAGCTCTAAGTATTATTTATAATTGTGCTTTTTGTTTTCTTTGTAGTAAATGCTGTCACAATATTAAATACTTTGCTTTTTTAAAACAATTTTTAAGTTACATGCCATATTAGCAGGACAGAAAAATTATTGCTTACATAATAATTGACTACTAAAGGTTTGGAGCCACCATTAGTAAAAAGAGAAAATGTTTTACTTGTGACTCTTAGGCAAAAGTACATAAACAAAGCACATCAGTAGATCTTTTAGATATTTTTTTAGTTTGTAATTTTTAATTGGAATGAAGTCCATGATTCCAACCAAGGCTGTATTAATTAAATCTTAAAATGTATTATATAAAAAGATTTGTTTAATGATGATTGAAATTGCTCTATAATATTGTGTTTACCAATAATGACCATTTCATTTATTTTCAGGCCTCAAAAAACTTGTCGACTATTGACTCATCAGCCATTGAAGTAATGGATACTGAAGATGCTTCACAAAAGAATACTGACAAAAGTGAAATTGATAAACCAGTCGAATCCAATAAAAGTATTCCATACATTTAAATTTTATTTACGTTCTTCACGGAAGTAGATAAATTATGTTTTATATAGATAACCGCAATACAGAAAATTTTGTGCTTGGCTATTATTTTTTATTGTAGTACATTCATCTGCTATTTATCCACCTGACTTGCAATACAATGATATAGTGGGGTTAGTTTTTGAGCTTAAACCGACCTTTAAACAAATATTTCGAGTTTTTCGACAAGACTACGAAATTGCCGTCTGATCAAAATTTCTTTGTTTTTGTTATTATATAGTGATTCTAATTTAGAGCTGCTTGATAACTTGGCTCTTTTTACGAACATCACCTTAGAAAATATCGTGTGGTTATTTCTTAAAAACGTGTTTATTTTAGAGTTAAATGCTTAATTTTTATTAATGTTTTTTTAATTTTCATTCCCTTTTTCAGAAAAACGTGCTCATTGTTTTCTTGGGAAATTTTTTTCTATTTTTTAAAGACCGTGAGACGTTACGTTAAACATTTAAAACTTGCATTTTTCGTGACGTGTTTTTTCTATCTTTTCAAAAACATAATTTTTCAAGTGAAGATAAGATAAAAAAAAAAAAGATGATCACGTTGAATGGAGCAGTCCAGTGAAAACTTGGTTTGATTTATAATTTAAATTGCGCATTTAAACAATTTATTTCCATATCAGTTTTTATAGTATCTTTGTTGATGAGAAAACCAAAGACAAGAAAGTGACGCAAAGCATCAATCATAAGGCGCAGCAATTCGTCGACGCCTGGAGTGAATTGAAATACTGTACTTGAATAGAGGTTTTTTTCTCTTGAGCGCCATTTATAAAATTGTTCCAACTCCTAAAGTCTCACACAGTTGATTTTAGCAGCAATGCTCCATCTCTTATGTGGGCAGCGCGACGTCATTATTGATTAGCACAATGGCATAAAATATTGATTGGCAGAGGTCAGTGAAGACTAAAAAAAATTATCTGTTGAACATTTGCATTTAAAAGGTGGCGCTTGCTAGTTAGTGGTTTGAACGGAATATTTTCCTGTTTATTGTTGAAAAAGTATTTTCGACGAGGTTCACAGTCTCGTTTAAATTGGAACGTTATTAAGTTTCAGGTCATTAAACAGGTTATATTTCAAAGTGGTCGTTTAGTAGCAAGGGTGCAAATACTGTTTGGTAAATGGCCAGCGGAGCGATGATTTTTTGGTGAGTTCCACGGCACTGATACAGCTACGGTAACCTATTTGCAAAACTACTGAACCAAAAAATGTATGATTATTAATGTGAAGACTTTTTTCGTCTTAACTCGTTTTTCTTCGCATCTTCTGTAATAGTAAAAACAAAGTTACATAAAGTGAAGACGAAAAATAGACCAAAAAAAATAATAAAAAGTTTTCACAATTATAATACATTACTTCAGTTACGTGTCGGTACTGGATTAGGGGTCGATAGAATGTTTATTACTCAAATTGGGGTCGACGTGCAGAAAATTATATGATATGCTTTATATTATATAACTGCCACTGCTTTATATAATGATAAGACCCGTATACTTGACGACAAAGCGGTTTGAAACTGATTTCTTTTCGACCAATAGAGAAGCGAGGTCGTCCTTCAGCCGAAAAACGTCCAGTGTCGACGATCACACTCGAAACAAGGCAAAAATCGAAGCGGCCACGTCGTCACATCGCTGAATCTTCACTGAACTACGAGTAAGAGCTTTTTGTCAATAAGAGAAGATTCCGCAACGTAAAATTGAAAATTTGAATATGGCCTGATTTGTAATTCTGTTTCGTATGATCGCACAACTTGTCCCTTTTTTCTGCTTTGAAATCGTTAAAGCGGTGTCACTGTTGAAAGTATTCGACGCGACCCATTTAAGAATTTGTCGCGAAATATCTTCTTAAGGGCGCATCGGAAGTCGCCTGGTTAGACTGAGCAGAAGAAGTGAGTTTTAAGTCAAAGTGTCATTACACTGAGCTATCCTGCCAACATTATTCTTGCTGTTTGTCTATGCGTGAGCCCTCCTAGATGTAAAGAAGCATTAAAAGGTCTTATGTGGAACAGCTGGATGCTCGTCTGTTCTATCTTTATCGGCCAACGACTTTTTCACTTTCACCTGCATTGAGTAGTCGAGAAATACCAAAACAAACCAAGCCGTAGTCGAATTGGTAAAATTAACTCCTGACTGCTGTGCTCATTTTTATCATTAAAATAATTGTAGAACACTGATTGTAAAGTTCCATTAATCAATTTTTAAAGTCGAATGTTTTAAAGTTTAATTGACAAAAATTAGTATAAAACGATTTTTTCTTCAACTTGAGTCTAAGTTGTATGAAACCATTCTGGAAAAAATTTTGTTAAAAAAGTCTGCCGCCTTTCAATTAAATTACAAAAAATAAGCTATTCAAATGTGACGCAGTTACGACACTTCGCCAATTGTGAGCGGCGGTTCAAAAACGAAAAAGTCTCTTTCCACGCCGCTAGCTAGCAAGCAGAGGAAGTCGGACGGCGCCGATGCAGACTCGCACGGGACTCCGTACTATGCCAAAGGAAACGTGCTGGCTGTCAGAAACGAAGACGGTGAGTGATAAAGGACATTTAATCGCTTGAGGATGTAATCCTAGGTGGATTCGAAATTTCCGTCGCTTTCACTCTTGATTGAGCAATCGTGTTTTACGTTGAGTTTTCATCATTGCGTTCGCATTTCATAAAATTGTCAAAAACCTGGCACTTGTCATTTCACTTATACGTTCCTCTGCGGTTGTGCACACATATTTGAATTTGCATTGCAATGAAGAAATTCATCGACGTAATTTGTGGGTTTAAAAAATTTTTTAATCATTTTGATAACGCTATTAAGATTTTCGTTTATAACCAAAAACAGCTTCCTACGAAATAAGCTGCTGCATGTTTTGATTTTCTAAATAACTCGTGCTTTATTTTACTTGACCATTAATTAAATCGCACTAAACAGAATAGCTCAGTTGGAAACACAGCTTGTAAGCAGAAGGACCCGAGTTTCATGTTCAGTCGATTTGAGTGATTTCATTTGTGCCTTTGGAAATGTACTTTGCGTTTGGAAATGTACTTTGCGTAAATTTTTTAATTTGCCCGTTATCTACAATTGTTCTCAATCAAACTTTTCAAACGATTTAATATTTTTCGTGCAATCGATTCATATCGATCTGGCTGCTTCTGTCTGTCTTAAGCGCAGTCGCCGTTGTAGATAAGCAACTTGCTTCCGTTTAAGAATTTGTTGTCGGTTCGAATTGACTGAGCGTCGAATTTGGCTCTTTCTGCTCGCAAGTAAAAGTGTGCGCACAGAGCTATCTTACCTACAACAATTATAGCAATGCAAGAAATTTTCGCTACGTCTTTTAAACGCGTTCTATTAGAGGAATTGATGTTGTTCAGGAGGCTTCTATCTCTGCATTTGCCCGAACAACATCTTCAACACGGTCAAACCATTCAAAGTGCAATGGCTCGATAAATGTGACGAGCCGAACATCTTCAAGCGCTCGTACTTCGATTATCTCCACGTCAAGAGCGTTCTTTACGCCGGGGTGCAGCTAAAAAAGCTGGATAATACCCAATTCGAGTTGCCCGAGGTATTTGTGCTTATATAAAAACCCGAAACAAGAATTGTTTTCCGGGCTTTGATGTGATTGAATTAGCAAAAAGTCTGTACGCTGATAATACTTGGAACAATGCAAACTTAGAAACAATGAAGTCGAGCGTAGTGCTGCTGGTTGAATTGTTAGGCTGTCAATTCGTTTTATTTTATTCCGTCTTTATTCTGTTGTTAATCACAGACACATTGTGGTGTCGATTCGATACATAGTCTTATTAGTAAATTTGTAGTCATGTTCGGGTTACTTCGACCTGGTTCCCAGTAACGAGAATGGCGATCGATAACGCGAATCTAAGAAGTACAGCGACATTGCAACATCTTACGAGCGGGATAATCGTTGACGATTGTAGGTTCTGGCCAGAAATGACCTATCAGCAGGATATGTTGAGCCACATCACGTCATGCGTCGACTTTTCTAAAAAAAAAAAGTTTATTTGCTTTAAAGGCGCAAGAGAAGAAAATCAATCATCGTTTGGAGAAATGTCTCCGTGGCGAGGAGGAGATCTCGTCCGATTCCGAGGATGATGGCGACGGGAAAAAAAGCTCGCTCAAACGAGCTGCCAAGCAAAAAGAGCAAAAGGAAACCGAGAACGGTGAGTGCCATCGATCTTTAAAAGACGTCGATTCCATTTTGAGCGCTTTTTTGCTGTGATGTGTTGTCAACTAGATTTTATTTCAGCTGCGACGGAAGAGGATGAGGAAGATATGCCGCTGGCTGCAATAACTCCGAAAGTAGTCAAGACCGCTAAGGCAGAGTTTGTTTTTTAATGTTTGTCTGACGATTTCTTAATTCGTTTTTTCTTTCACTAGCAGTCCCGAAAACCATCAAAGGAACCCGACACTACTCGTAAGCTGGGCAAAATTCAAATTGGCAACATGCCAGCAACAGGAGTAAAGCGAAAATCTCAGAAGTACGAAATCGGTGTTTCCAGTCCTCATATTCGACTGACTCCGGTGAGAAGTTCTCGGCGTTTTCCCGCGTCTTGAAGAAGAAAAAAATCATCGCTGTTCGAGCGTTCGTTGTCGTAACGAAATCATCGCACGTTGCATTGTTGAGATTGACGCGTTAATTTTACTGTGTATATTTCATGTATATTTGCAAGTCGTTTTTTCAATCCAGATCAAAGCGGGAGTTTCGGGCGCTACTTCGAGACCTCGAGGCAGACCTCGGTCAACGGTAAGTTATTGGTCACTCTTCGTGTTGCGATCTTGTTGTTTCGAGCAGAAACGACTGCTTTATTTGAGCAGCAATTAAAAAGCGCCTCGAAATATAACTTCGCCCATAATGTCTGGAATAGTGACAAAACGATGGTAGTGATGACGATGACGACTCGATTTCGCAGGACACGCTGGGGAAGATCATGAGCTCCGCTGACTCTGACGTCAAGTACATGTTAAACCCGGATTTGGTCGAACAGCAGACGAAGTCGCACAAAAGCAACGCGAATCTGGTCCCAAACCAGGCCATCGACGTCGTCGTCAAGGACCCAGCCTTCGATCTCAGGTGCTCGATGCGATTTTTTTAAAACGATTTTTCGAAATTCCTTTTTATCAATTTTGCTGCGTTGATTATTATGTTTTTGGTTTTTTTATATTTTTTTTTCGTCATAAAATTATTTGAATCGGAAAGTGACTGTGATTTAGAAGATTGAAAGATCTCTATCACATTCCGCTCAAGCGTAGCTAGTTTGCTATTTCTTGATTTATCGCTAAATCGATTCAAAGAAAGTCGTGCCGAATGTGTTTTTTGACGTTGAGCTGTATTGCAGACAATCGCAGAGTCATCTTCCCGCCGACAAACTGGCAATCCGCGCTGCAATTCTCCAGGACGTCGAAGTCCTGGAGAGTCTCTTCAGCGACATGGCCACGCTCCCCCAGGTGAGCTCGACCTTACTGTTGTCTATCATGTAAGTGCGAGCGCTTCATTATTTTCTTCGTGTTAATTAATAATTAACCGACGGTCGAAAAGACATTTCAACTGGATTTATTTGTTTGACGATTCTACTTGATGCTACATGACAAACTAAAGTCAGCTCCGGTTATCTTCACATCCGGGCGTGCGTTGCCGTCTCTTGATTTCAGCCGCTTTGTTGCGCTTTTGTTTCACTATTTTACTACTTCGTTTTCCGTTTTTCAGCTCCTGACGAAATGCCGTTCGGTCGACGTTCCTTTGACGGCTTTGCATTACGCTTTAAGAAATGGCAACACTGGTGTGTTGCGTTCGCTCTGCAACGAGCTTTCGCGACTCGGCGATTTTTCCGTGAAGCCAGATAAAGAGCCGCCTACCGTTCTTCGCGACTCGTCGGATGCTCAGTAAGTTGGTTCTTTGACGATCGCAAGTTCGCGAGCGACCTTGACTATTATTCGATTCTTTAACTTATTGATTTTTTAGAAACGGATTCAAAGGTGATGAGCTCTCTGCTGTTGACATCAGCAAAGGCCTAAAAGAAGGAAATCGCGCTTTCTTGAAGGTAATTTCAATGTAACCCTTGTATACTTCAGCTCTACTCCTCCCCCTTGTACTTCCCCTTTGTATACTTCAGCTTGACCAAGTTTTCATTACCAGGACATAAAACTGACCTTCGAAAATTCTTTGGCACTTGCGGCCGACGTCGCCCACTTTGCCTGTTCAATCGGCCTCAGTCCCGACTTGCTCCAAGTGCTGATTGACGTTTATCCGAAAACGAAAGACGTCGACATCAAGGTAACTGAGCATCGGCAACGTTCTCGAAGCTTCGCGTCGCTTCACCTCGAAAGAAAAATCCGCTTTTCAGGAGCTGCTCTTCAACAACATGTATCGCGCGGTCGAGATGGGCCACGTCGACACCGCCCTGTTCCTCATACGGCTCTCCCGGCAGGAACCGACTCCTTCCCCCATTCTTGGCACGTCTCATTCCCCAACGTCGGGGGCGCAGTCCGGTTCCACCAGGGGCCTCACCGAACTGCACGAGCTTGTCTTGCACAGCGAAGACCCCCTTCCCCCTGCGTTTACGGTGAGAAAACTTTTAAGAACGACGATATCACAATTTTCCACACTCGAAGTAAAATCGGATATGGTGTTGGCAACACTGACAGACGTTTGCGTTTTCGCAACAAATAGCGAACGATTTCTTCAACTTCAGGTTAAAGATGCAAAGAAAAAAAGCGCGGACAGTCATCGCTTGCTGCCAGTGCATTGCGCCGCCTGCAACCCCAATGACTCTTGTCTCAAGCAGCTGATCGCCGCTGCCAAGGAATGCTTGAACACGAACGACGGCAGGAACCGACGCCCGATTCACTACGCGGCTGCTGCTTCCACTTCACAAACGCTCGAATTTCTCATAAACAAGTCAGTGTTGCCCCTTTTTCTTTTAATCGACTCGAAGGTTTTTTGATTTTAAGCATTTTCACTTTACCGTTTTCGCGCTTTCCAGCGACGACTATTAGAAATTTGTAAAACGTAAGTCGCAATTTTCTTTCGCATCAGAGTAAATATGGAGGAGCAGGATTCGAACGGAATGACTCCTATAATGATCGCGGCGGAAGCGGGCAGGGAGAAGAACGTCGATATCCTGCTAAAGGTCGCCAGTAACAGTCGGGTCCTTCACGTGGTCAATGTTGTCGAGCGGCCCGACCGCAGCAATCGTTCAGCCGTCCACTACGCCGCTCTGAACGGTCACTCGGTAATAAAATCGCCCGATCGCTCGAGGACCGTCTTTATCCTAATCGTTATCGTCTTGTTCAGGCGGTGATCGACATGCTCGCCAAATACAAGGCTGATCTCAACAAGCCGCTGAGCGTTTCGAAGGCTCGCGCCACCCCCCTCATGCTGGCGGCGGCCCAAGGTCATGTGCAAACCTGCATCACGCTGGTCGAGGTTTGTCATCTTCTCCCGTCGCTATCTGGCGTCGTTCTGATCTCTTGGTTTTTTTTAGCACGGAGCCAGCATCGAAATCCGCGACAAGCTCCAGCGCACCGCGCTCATACACGCCGCTATGAACGGACACTATCCCGTCATTACGTTTCTACTCAACAAAGGTATTTCTGTACCGGCTCTTATGACTTTTTTTTTTTTTTTTTTTTTTACTGTGGTTAATTTGCAATTTAATTTTCTAAAGTAAATTCATTTGATTTCATCGAATGAATAAAAAGGGAAAACCCGTGTCGACTATTTTAAGTCAATTAGAAGAAGCAAAACAATGCACTGAAGTTGTTGACTTAGTTTTTTTTAATCAAACTAGCTTTCGTAAACTACTGATCACATCGTCTTAGTCAAGTTTAGTGAGTTTTTTGTTCATTTTTGAAAGACGAATTTCGTTTGTTGACTTTGGTAAGAACAATAAATTAAGATTATTTTCCTTAAAAAAAAAAGCAAAACGCAAGTTGGTTTTGTTCAAGGTGCTGATCCCAACGTGTCCGATTCGTCCAACAATAGAGCCATTCATTACGCGGCTGCCTATGGCTGGTACCACTGTGTGACAGTGCTTCTGTCGGCGTCGGCTAACCCGGATGTGTACAACGACAGAAAGGTTTGCTCGCCTTCGTTGATTCGCTCGTGTTTAGTTCAACTTCTGCTCTTTCAGATGCCGCCGATTGGTGTCGCTTTGCTCAAAGACCACCGGGAAACGGCCCAGCTTTTGGCCGATCACCATGCCGACGCTAATTTTCGCGACGAGAGAGGGCGCACTCTGGTGGCTCGTTTGCTCGCCGAAGAACCGCTCAACTGGAAGCTGGTCGATCGCGTCAGTTACTTGATCGAGTCTTTCAAGCCTGATATCAATGCGCAAGACGTGCAAGGAATGGGTCCTGTAAGTGTTTCTTTTTTTTTCTTTTGATGCATAGCCGATTTTGATTTAGTTGCGTGTATGCGTGCGCGTTCTTCGCAGTTTATCGACCCGATTGAGATTTTTTTTCACGTTTAGATTCACAGTCTGTCGGCGAACTCTGTTCGCGTCGGCAAAAGCAAGGAAGTAAACGCCGAGATGCAGTCGGTCAGCGTCTACCTGGCCGAGATGTTGCTCGACAAAGGCGCCGAGTTGAACATGGCTGACTACAGAGGAAGGCTGCCGCTTTATTTCGCCGTGGAAGACGTGAGATCGGATTTTTTGAGGACGTTTCTGGCGCCGTTTGCTTACTTTTTTTACCGCCGCAGATGAACGTGTCTCTGATCGAGCTCTTCGTGCGTCGCGGCACGCACTGCCCACGCAGCACCAACTCCGCGGCCGACAACGTCCTTCATATGCTCGCTCGGAACTGGGACCAGGGAAACATGGCCGACATCGTGTCTGGCCTCGTTAATATGGTGAGGTGACGTCCTAAGAGAACTTAAATCCTAGCGTTTGTGTTGGTTTTTGAAATTTTATCGTCTCAAAATCCCCAGATGCGGGAATGTTGAATTGCAACTTGACACCAGCTTTGCAAATAATGAAAATTCGGTGACGCAAAGTTGTAGTTCCTATCAAACTTTTCGTTCTTTCATACGCCAAAGTGTGTTAGAAATTAAGAGTTGTCTATCTACACAACATTGCGCTTGGGCAACACAGCCACTTATGTTATGTTATTGCAGCGGTGGCGGCCCGCTGGCGCAACTGTGTCAAATTTGGCCAACCCGGAAATCAAACCCGCCTCTCCCACGATCATACTAACCAAGCAGTATTTTAAAGATCAATCATTTTGAATTGCTAGAAGCGTCGATTTATGAAGTGTTACATTAAAATCGATTGTTTCACTATTGTTTCTTAACTTTCAGACTTCGCAGTCCGTTCAGGAGTTAGCGGCTCGGCGGAACAAATACGGATTCACTCCTATGCTTCTCCTGGCCAAGTCGATTGCGGAAGTAAGTAGCAGAAATTCTTCTAAAATTTGCTCAGGTTTTACTTCTTCTTTCGTGCAGCACGCCAAGCCCCCCGAAGTCGGCGATTCCGACACCGAAACGAAGAAAATCGTAAGTCGATTGTGTAACGTCGCGTTTTGTTATTTACTTAAAATCGTTTCGATTTCAGATGAAGAAGTTGGAAGACATCGCCTGTCCCTTGCTTGAGGCTTTTGTTCTCGCTGCCAAGTCTGACGTCAGCGCCGTGGTCGGGAAAACCAGACGAAATTATCGCAACGTGAACGAAGAAGGAAAGTCGGCCGCTCATTACTTAAGCAAATCGGCGATTGATAAGGTGAGGAGGGTCTTTGTCGTGCAACTCGCCCGTGTTTTGACGGTGATCGTCAATTTAACGCGCTTTCGTGTTCGAGTCTTATCTAAGGCATTTCTCGCAGGATTGCAAAGTATTGGCATGCTTATTGCGTCACAAGCCTAAATTGGATGTCCTCGATCAGCAAGGGGCTTCCCCTCTCGTGACCGCCCTTCTCAACCGTAATTGCCGCGCGGTGCAGATGCTGCTCGATGTCGGCGCCCAACCGAACTATTGCTCAAACAACCCCAAACAAAAGTACCCTGCGGCCCCTCTCATTCTCGCCGTGGCCCGGCATGGGTAAAGGTTTTGTTTTCTTTTTTGGTTTTTGATTTTTACGAAGAAATCTTTCGCAGTCCTGGCGAGCAGAGCTTACTTCCAGCGATTCGCGCCCTTCTTCGGACCATTTCCGACATTAAGCTTGTTCCTCCTGATCCTAGAAACGGAAGAACAGCTCTGATGTTCGCCGTGGAGAAAGAAGAAGGTGAGCTGTGCTTGGCAGTCGCAATGGCGCCTCTACAATAAGTTAAATCCTCAAAAATAGAGATTCTGTCTTTGTTCAATATGGCGTTGCTTTATTTCTCTCGATTAAGTACTCACGCCCATTGTCACGTGTCAATATGCACGTCGTAAAACTTGACGATTGCTGATTCTAAGGCGCTGTTTCAGTCCAGATCAATCTGATGATGATCGTTGTTTTCAGAGATCGATTTGGTGAACGCTCTGCTTGAAAAGCAAGCTTCACTGAGCGAAGTCGATTTTCAAGGAAGGACTCCTCTTCATCTGGCTGTGAACGCGAGCGGCCCGACCTCCGCTCTCTTCGACATCCCGGACCTGCTCATCGAGAAAAGAGCCAGCCTGACTTCAGCTGACAAATTCGGCCGCATCCCGCTTCACTACGCCTACACCAAGATCGAAGAGTAATCAGGTTGTTTGCACATCGGCGAATCAGCTCGCTCATCGCCGGGTTTTTGTCGACAGAAAGCCGGGCGTTTCCAATCTCTGCTGCGATCCGATCGAACTGACCGCGCTGCTCACGAGCGGAATGAGCGGTGAGCAGGTCGACACTGCCGACGCTGCCGGTCGCACCCCGCTGCACGAAGCGGCGCGACGAGGAGCGATGATCTGCTGCATGCATCTCGTCGAAAGAGGAGCGAACATCAACAGGCAAGACTCGGATTGCAACACTCCGCTCAGCCTCGCGGTCAAGTCGGGACATAACAGGTGAATCTCGAACGTTCGAAATGCTTTTTGTTGTTGTTGTTGCCTCTCCTACAAGGCTATATTGGAGGTGCCGTGACTAAAAGAAGTCAATTTAGACTCTTCGAGCTTGCAAAGTGCTTTAGTCTTTATTGCAAATTGCCTTTGATGCTTACATCTGCTGAGCGATTTGTACAGTGCGCTTAGTATACTTAATTGTATAAATGACAAAAGCTCAAGGTAATTTTTAATCTTGAATTACTGCAAGACCATCCAAGGTTTTGTTATTGACTCCTACCACTTCATTCTGCAGCTGCGCCGTGATGTTGATACAGAAAGGCGCCAACGTCAATACAAACGTCATCACGATCGCACGACCTGCCGATGCTGACAAAGACGAGAAGTCGAATGTTTCGAAGTGGAAGCTGCGTTCCAGTATAATTCCTCCGCCCAAGTCTACTTGCGAACCTGTTTTTAAGGTTATCTTTTTATCCTGTTGCTTTTTAGAAGGCGTAAGGTATATTTGTTAAGCTGACTCTTGATAAAAGAAGTAAGACAGTTGAGAATTCATCATTGATCATGCTTTTTTATTAGCAATGCAGAGCAGCACAGATTTAACACCGGGCAACGGTCTCATCATTGCGATTGAGACGTTATCGGTCGTAATTTGAAGATTTTTTGTCAAAAAACCGTTACATTGTGAAACAAGCTTCTGAAATGGTGCTCCAGTGTAAACGCAATCAAAGCGGCGCGATTCGCGCTAAAATTTGTCACTTTTTTCTCGATTCAAATCGAATCGTTTCCTTTAATGTCGTCCATTTTTGATGAGCAAACGTTTGACGCTTATCTAATTGTTGTTGGGAACAGGTCGTGGTTGAGAAGGGCTGGCAAGGTGTGACCTACGTCATGCTTGATCGACTTGAAGCGTGCGGGGTGAAGTACGCGAATGCAGTCGAGGTAAGCAATGAGAAAATAGAATTGAACTTGAGATATACAGCAACCTTGTACGTGATATTTTGGTTTTGTTTATTATGACGTCAATTAATTACAAGCGACGCAATCGTAGTGCTTTTACAATTACTTGGAAGAATTTTCCTCACTTCTTTCACGTCACATCCGTTAAACATTTAATAACCTTAGGTTTATTCTTTTATCAAAACCTTCGTTATTTCTCTTTCTCTTTTACAGTCAGCCATGCGCGCCCGGAAGTACCACGTCGTGTTGTCGCTGCTTCGTAAACAGCGAGACTCGAGCAAGCTGTGCGAGAAGAACGACCTGAAACAAAACCTCCTCCACGTGCTCGCCATCAACCGCCCCCCCAGCACCGACGTTCAGCTTAAGGTTACTCCTTGCTCATTGTTTAAATCGATTTCATGATTTTTTGTTACGTGATCGCAGGTGTGTTGTCTTCAATTCTGACTTTTTCATTGGCAACTCTGTTTTCCAGGTCGCCCGTGTCCTTATCGAGAAAGGCGTTCCCAGTTACACCACCGATGACAGGGGTTGCACCCCCCTTCATTACGCCGCTTTCACTAAGAACCTTACCTTGATTAAATTTTTTATCGGTTTGTTGTCGTGAATTATGGTTATTGATAGAACGCGGTGCAATCACGTGACTTTTGCTTTTACAGATCGCAATCCTTCGTCTTTTCGCGGAATGATCGCTCTGACCGATTTCAGCGGAAGAAACGTGTTCGCTTCCCTCCTGTGGAACACGATGATCAACGACGACACGACAGTCGCCATCTTGAAGTAAGTTTTTTCATTGGTCAGGCCCGGCTTGTCCAACAACCGAATTCCAATTTACTGTAACGATCAGGTTGTTTCTGGAACACGATCGCGGTAGCGGAGCCATCAACCGAGTGTGCAAGTTTCCGCTTTCCGTGCTCGAGAACATGAACGCCGATTCCGATCCCGCCCTCGCCGTCAATGACTACTTCTGCGGCGACGTCGAATGCATCGTCATAAATCCTCTTATCAGAGCCATTCAGCTTAAAGCGCATCGCGTGAGTCTTCGTCGTTCGTTCGTGATCATGATTCTCTTACTCACCTGATCTTTATAATCGTGATCCGTGTGTTTGTGTACATGATGATAAGCGTAATCTAGAATTGTCTGTTTAAAAATTCATCGCGATCTTAATTGAGCAGTCATTGTGATCGTGATTACCCAGCGTGCTCACGGCGTGATTAAAATTTGCTCCCACTTCAGGTCATCGACTTGCTTCTTGAATTCAACGTCGACATCAACGCTCAGGTCGAAGGTTTGAAAAACCAGACTCCGCTCATGGTCGCCGTCCAACAGGTTGGTGCGCCTCTGGTCACGTGCTTGCCTCCGGCGCTAATCGCTCGACCGTGACAGAACGACGAGTACGTCGTAAAGAAGCTGCTCAACCACAAGACTCCCGTGCTGCTGTCGGCGCTCGACAACGACAACCGCACAGTTCTACATCACGCCGCCAAGCCTCTGCCCTACGGCTACTGGGAAAACATGAACATACTCAAGTATAATTTTTGTTTTTACCCAAACATACCAAGGGATTGAAGTCTTTCGAAGTCGTGCAACATTACCACTGAGCACGATTATCGCGCCCCAAAACATCCACATAAACCTTCTTCGATTTCTCAAACAAGGTGTCAATCCATGGAAGTAGCTAGAGTGATTACTAAATCATCCTCTGCGAAATACCACTAACATAGAATGATCCGGGAAATTGACGGATATTTCGATTTCTGAGAAACAGCCAGCCACCCACCACGAGCGCTGATTTATCGTAGTGAGATTTTGCAAAGTTGCTTTTCTTGCATAGAAATATCAAAAGCCAACACAACGTCAATTTAATGTATTCTGATCTTCACGTCTTCGCTTCTCGTGCGTGTAGCCGCTTTGACGCACGACGTCAATTTTCAGGCTACTTATCGAGCAGGGAGTGGCGGTCAATGTGGTCGATCAATTCGGAGGAACGGCTCTGTCGTACGCGCTCGAAGGCGGCTCGGGCAGGATGTCGGACGAACTACAATCGGTTCTTGGAATGGACAACAATAGCTGGGTTGGTGGCTGCTTTCGCGATTCTTTTGAACAAAAACTTAACTTGCTGCATTGAGCGATGCAAAGTGGCTTTTTTTCCATATGATGTATTTACTCTCGCCATGAACGACTTTTTACTTGTGACACCCCTGTCAAAACGTTTTGATTCTCAATCGCTAGGCGACGGTTTTTGCACGCGTTCAATACGCATGCGCAGCGAGAAAGAAGAGCCGACCTGTCGAGTTTTATTCCGGCAATCATTACACGCAGTCGTATGAGTGACGTGAGCAGTTAATGGCTGTCGTAATTAAATCGATCAGGCCGCAATAATTCTGCGATTCAATGTAAGCAAGTCTAGCTTTTGCTTGACATTTGTCTCGAATTGAAATCCTCTTGTCGTCGCGCGAGTCTGGAGGATTTGAGCCGAGCACGTGATGACAATGCCAGTTTTTGCGAAGGCAAAACCTGCTTGCATCACCGCCGAAACTCTTGACACCATCACGTGGCCGACTCCCGCCCCCGAGTTCGAGGTCGACGCGGTCACCATCCTGGAGCGTATCCGAGAAGACGAGATGGAAAACGAGAGCGAGCAACCGACTCCTAATCCCGACATCTTGTCAGGACTTCGTGAATCTGGGTTCGTATCGCTGCTGAGCAAACGTCGAGTTTTCTTTTTCATTTAACTTTGAATTGCAGTGAAATTGTTTACGATCCGACTGTCAATCGATACTGTGACGTCTTCCTGACGTCGGTCGATGTTCAGCAGACTGGAGTCGTGCAATATAACTTCTTCAGAATGCAGGTCGAATTGTTTTGCCTCTTTTGTTGTTAAAAGTAAATGCCAAACCTCTTTTTGCGATTTTTTCGATCTTGTTTCTTACTGTAAATTAACAAGTTTTTAATTCGGCTTCAATATGCTCTTTGCTCATTCGAAGTCACGTGATTTTGCAGGTGATTCACCAAAAGGGGAAGAACCTGTACATGTTTTTCACACGGTGGGGATTGATCGGGGAGCGTGGCCACTGGCAGACGTCGCCATTCAGCACACCTGCCAATGCGATCAAGGAATTCGCCAAATACTTCAAATTGAAGACAGCCAATGAATGGAGAAACATTGTCACGTGAGCCGTTTTAATTTGAAAAATGTGCTCTGTGATCCCAAAAAATTACATTTCAATTTCTCTTAAATTGCTTAACTACTATATCTTAAAATTCTCGCCTTGGGATTTTTCTGAACTGGCTTTGCGCAATACACAACTTGGAATTAGATGGTATATTCCTGAAATCTTAGACTTCATTGAGAAATATTCATAAAGGATTAAAACTTTCAGATTCAAGCCGCAAACCAGAAAGTTTCACGTGGTGGCAGCAGACGTTCAGAGACAAAAAGGAGTGGCGGATTTGGAATTCGATCTCCGCACGGACATCGACTCCTTGCTCGAGAAAGATGTTCAAAATGTCCTCAGTGACGTGGTGCGCAACGCGCTCGAATAAAATCAATCTTAAGAAATAATTGGCAAACTTTGCCCGCAGATCAACGTCGAAAGCATGAAAGAAGCGATGAAGGACAGCACCAACGTTGACCCGGATGTTATGCCATTTGGTCGGTTGGAACGGGAAAGACTCACCAACGGCATCAACATCTTGAATGAAATCAGGTATCGAGTAGTTTCAGAAAGTGATTTTTGGTAGAATCTTCATGTTTCGTTGAAAATAAATTGCGAAATTAGGATTTAAAAATAGTAACTTTTTCGTGCGTAAATTGAAAGATCATTGAAAATGGTAATTTTTCAATTTTTACGTTTGCTTAGGTTCTTAAAATTCGTATGCCCATCGTCAGTAAAATTTAACAAGCTTAATTTACAAATCAGATATTTGTGATGCTACTAAGCATAGATAAATGGCGATTGAACGATAGTTTGAATAAAAAAACTTCTTTACTTAAACGTGGAATTGTCCCCAAGCAGTCAACAAAAGTGTGGATGAATTTGATTCAACTACACTGAGCAGTTAGGCTAATTGTTTCCAAGCGCCATTCACAAAATACGCTCTGCTTTTCGATTCAAAACTAAAATAAACGCCTGTTGTTAAACGTGCGATGGAAAGTCTTAATTGTAATAGTATGGCTAAACTAAAAGGTAATGAACACAGTCACTGAGGTTATGAACAAAAAAATTAGGAAAACAATGTTTTGAAATACTTTTCTAGACTCCGGTTGGCCTTTACTGTAGAACGAAATTTAATAAGATAAAGAGACTTGCTCTATATAAATTAGTATTGGCTACAAGCTGTTCTGGTGTTGCTTGTCAAGAAAAACCTCATTAATCGTATGTTGTTACAGAGACCTCATTCATTCGACGAGCGAATTGAAACCGACTGACCCTCAAGATCAAATCCGTCTCCAGAGAACTCTCGAAAAAGTGAGTCCTGTTTCCTGTCGGTCCTGGGATGTAAACCGAAATCACTTCTACTTGTCGTTTATCTCTCTCTCTTTCTTTAATTAATTTGCAACAATGACTATTTCTACAGATACAACAACGTAGCACAGAGTATTATCGTGTGCTGCCACCTCGCGGGGGTATTTTCGATCGCATCCGTCCGATCGGTGATGTTGACACGCTATCGACACTTTTCTTACAAGCCAAGAGATTATCGGAGTTGGAATTCGCAAATAAAGTTTTGCTCGGAGCCCAATACAGGATCAATGGTGAGTAATTGAAATCACAAGCGACAATCTTGTTCACTGTATTCCCGGCTTCTCGGGAGCTTAACTGACCGTTAACCGCATTTGTGTCGATTGTTTTCGATCGGCAATTTTTAAAGAACTTTCGAATCGTTGGTTTGTGTTTTGTACTACTGTATAATACCCGTTAAGGTTTTGAACGGAATTTTGACTCCGAATCCAATTGGTTTGATTGAAAACTTGTTAAGAGTTCGCGATTTTATCAAGTTCTGGATTGAACTTGTCGGAGTAGCAACTCCGGACCCTTTTATCAAACTTCATCCGCACAGAAATCAATCCTCTCGACTACGTCTACCGTTCGATCGGGTGCAAGCTGCATGTGATGGATCCGGAATCGGACGAAGCCCAGTATCTGCTGCAATGCCTGCACAACACAGGTAAGGCCCGCCTTTTGCCGCCCCTCAAGCACCTGCGCCACGACCTTTGTCACGTGACCAGGCTCGGCCTCCATCAACATCGACTGCATCTACCGAATCAATCGACCGGGCGAGAGCAGCGACATCGTGGCCACGGGCCTCGGCAACTACCGCATGCTGTGGCGGGGCACGAACATCCTCAACTTGATGTCGATCCTGCATAAGGGCCTCCAGCCCAGTGAGGCCCCGAGCACGGAAAACCTGCCCAATTTCGGAAAAGTAAGTCGTTGGTCGGGTGCCGGGTCGCACGCACTCGCTAAAGCGATCAGCTCGTCTTTTGAAGGGGATCTACATGTCAGACACCGCTGCTAGAGCCATGCAGGACTGCAAGAAGTGGAGCAACGAGAAGAAGTACATGCTTCTCTGCCAAGTACGTCGTTTTTCGAGCGTTGTGATGTTTGAAAGCAGGGCGTTGAATGAACAACATCACGAAATCGTTTCTTTGTCGGCTCAGGTTGCTCTTGGTCACGTGAAAGAAATTCGCGGCGGTTCGAGCGCTTCCTCCGATGCCGAAGTAGCCAACTCGATAATGACCGCTGGAAAAATGATCCCGACTCCAGGAAAGGAACTTATTCTGCCTGAAGGTGAGTGTTGTGCTTCGGCGGCTGGTTACTGGAAAGTTTGAAACTCGATCGGTTTCGTTGTGTTTGTGTTGTTTATGTGACCGCTTGGGTTTTTTGATAGGTGGCGCTATTTCGTTGGGCGAAATGGTGAAGAATCCTGATATGACCGGCGTCACGAACACTTATAATGAGTACGTCGTGTACAGTCCAGACCAGGTATGATGATATGTGAGCAAGTATGATGCACTTCAAGTGCGGTGTTTCAAACGACTGAACCATTGCTTTTCGATTGGCTGCCCGCCCGGAGCGTTGTTATCAGTAGGCCACAGAGCTTGGCAGAACCTAAGCAGTACAACTTTTATGTTATCATGGTCCAGTAAAAGTGACAAACACAAGGTGTAATCAATCACGCTGGTCAAAATCCGAATGATTTCAGCCAATAATATAAGTGTCTGTCAAAAATCAGCAATAACATTTAAGTGAATATTAAGTCAATTTAAGAAATTTAATGAAATTTTTGCAGAGGCCCAATGATAATTTTTAGTTATTCCAAAGATGAATTCTTTGCTGTAACAATATCATTCTAAGTAGCTACTGTTCGAGCAGAAACTAGTAAAACAAGAAGGTTGCCACTAATTTGTGATTAAAAGGGACCAATACGAAAAAAAGCTTAAAAACATTTTTTTCAAACCACTGAGGAAAGAAATGCGAGTAATACACAAAATTAATATGCTGAGCGAGTGAAAAGCGGCTTAAAAGATTAAATGGTTCTAAACCCTTCAGTATGACGCTCTCTATATGCTGTCCTTGTTTTAATATTGAAGGTTAACGCCATTTTAAAAATATCAATCTTAATCGTTTGCTTTTATCCTTGTACAATAAAAAAGAACGTCGACATTTTTTGATCGGCATTTTTTTAAAGAAAATTTCTTAGTCGTTTATAAAAGTTTAAAAAAAGGTTTTAAATTTCGTCCGGTGTCGTTGTTCTGCGAGTCGGTAGGATATTTAACAGAATATTGTACAAAATAGTTCCTTACTTCAGGTATGCCTTCGTTATCTGGTTCGTTTTGCGAATGAAGAAGTTTCCAATCGAGTCAATGATGTCATCAAAACGACAAAGTAAAACCTGCGTCGAGTTGCGTAAAACCTGTGTCTTTTTCCAATGCTGCTTCACGTACTCTTACGTGCACTGCCACAGTGATCCAGCGTAGACTGCTATTGAAGCTTCTTATTGTACAGCACCTGCGTGTCACCATGATCACGCGAATGAAAAAAAAACGCTTGTTTTGTGTACTTTGTAACCCTTGTAATTGTAATTGTGAAAAACACGCGTTAAGGAAATTTTTTTCAATCGTCTCTTTCAATTGAGTGTTGCCAAAAATCAGAAAGCTTTCCACCGTGATAAGAAAGTTTCTGCGTCTTGATGACTTACAGAATTATTTTGCCCGAAAAAATTTTTCCATTCATTCCATCCATCCGCTATGTCGCAGAGACCCGACTAAACGCAGTTTGCAAGTTTGAAGACTTAAACTTTGTGTTTGTTAGCTCTAACAAGCAAAGGATTTAAAAGGATATCTTTGAAATAAAACTTTTTTCGCTAATTGGTACACTGCAAAAAATTGTTTTTTCAAGCTGCCTCGGGCTTTGCGAAGTCTAAAAAGCGCATCCTGGTAATTGGCAAAGTTATCTGTCAGAAAAAAATTTTCAGTCAGCTTCGTCGAAGTTGGACATTAGTGAATGGTTTTTACTATAATTGGGTCATTTCTGCTAAATGAACTAGCCTCTTGCTTTTAAAAAGAAAGTCACATTCTCAGGTTACAACATGCACCATCACATTACTAACTTTCTAAAGCGATATACACTCAGAACCATAAATTGACATATTGTAAGTGCTTCGTTACATTTATCTAGAGAGACATTTAAGAAAAACAATAGAGCATTTCGTAAAGGCCGAAGTTAATGTTCAACAACCATTCTATGATACTGGCCTTGGAATTGGTCTACTTATTGCGTAACGCTAATTTCAACGCGCCTAACTAACTACCACATCAGGCCAGCTTCAGTAGACTTTTACAATCCGGCAGGCTATGCGCTTGCACCACACCGCTATTCCTCCGTTTCTGAAGATACCAATGTACCAAACAACTCCTCCCTTCACTAAAGCAATGACAAACTATCTTTATAGTGAGAAAACTAATGCAAATAAATTAAACTAGCTGCAATTACCTTCGATTGTCTATTTTAACAAAATATTTGAAAAGAACGAATATTGGCATTGTTTTTCATGTGAGCACTGTACAAATACTAAGGACAGAATTTTAAGATTTTACGAATTAATTTTTATATTCAACAACTTTTCCGTATAACTTAATTTTATGTTTTAACCCCAAGGTTGGTTACTTGAAAAGAGCGTCATTAAGTTTCAGGAAACACTAATGTTGTACGTCATCAATTGACCTAGGGCGAGTAAAACATTTTTAAAACTTAAATTTTCATCATTGTTTTAGATTTGGTTAATTTATCGAGTAATTTTCGCCACGCTAAGCTTGATTGACAAATACTTTTAATTTGTATTAGTAATCCTGTTGCACCGAGATAAGACTAACTGAGCTCAGGCATAAGGTACTTGAGAGCCAACCTAACGTAAAAATTCTAACTTCATAGAAATACTTCCATTTCTACCCAAGTTTTTTACCAATTAAAAGAATAATCTCTCTTGCGTACACCAATTATTTTTTAAATGCCTTATCTGTTGTGAAATTTGGAAGCCGAAAAAGAAAAAGTCGCAAAAAATACATATTTTCGAAAAACCGGGACGTTCGTTAAAAAAAATTCCTCCCTGAAAAGCAGTGTTCCTCTAAAAAAAAAAAGTCTTCACTTTAAATTGAAAATATCGGGACATAATGGTTAACAGAGCAGGCCCCGCCGGAAAAAGGTCCCAAAAATCGGGACGTATGGTAAGCCTAACTATAAATAATAAAAGATTGTAAACTGAGATACGATGAATCATTACGAATTTATTATACTGGTAAGCCAAAACTATAAATCATCACCAAAAAAGATGCGTCACCGATTTAACTGAAACGATTACCATCACCAAAATACCAATCACTCCACTACGAGCGTGGAAAGGAGCATTCTCTGTTTGTTTTATTGATTTTTTTACTTCTTTCCGGGCTTAAGCGCTAAGCGAAGCAAAAAAATTAATAAAAAGCAAAGAAGACCCCATTCCACGCTTGTAGTAAAAACAAGTCTTAGCCTATCGTTGTTTTTTTGCTAAAAGAATTGGAGACATATCTAATTATTGGAGATTAATCGCATAAATTTTCATTGCTAAAAAAATTGGGTAGCTAAAAGAGAGGTGGACCATGAGCCAATCGATTATTTTAAACAACACATTTTTTCCAGCCATTCGTAACACAAAAAACAAGTGTTATCAATCTTTTCAGTCAAAATTTAAGATTTCTAATACAAGCAACTTTTTATAAAGTTTTTCGTTTGTTAAAACTAATTAATTTCTAGAATTTTCGACAAACAAACCAAAATTTGGTAACGATGCAGATTGAACTTCCGTTACTGCTAGCAAGCTTTTCAAGACAAAAAAATGTTACAATTAAGAAGCAGTTTTGAGGAAAGTTGAAATTGCAAAGACCCATGAGCCAATCTCAGTTCATTCTGACGATTCTTGAAGCCTTCAAGCTGTTTGACCAAAAAGTTGTACTGAAACTAGACTGTGACAATGACTGAAAAAAACTTTTTGCCTTTTCTTAATATAATAATGTAGCTTCAAATTTATCCAGCAAGATTAAAATAATAATATAAGCTCCCCATTTGTAGTGAGTACGGCGAGGTTTTGTCGCTCGTATTTACGTTACTTCCTAGTTGTTTTAACTTAAAAATGCTTGATAAAAAATCTTTTTATCTGATTTAATTTGGTAAAACATAATAAATTTAGTTCTATGTTACAAAAATAGGTTTGAAGATTGAAATTGCTGTAATTTTTATGTAAAGTAAAGCCAAAGGTTTCTCAACATTAACAAGCTAATTAAGAATTAAAAACTTTTGGAAAGAAGAGGGATGAAATTAAGTAGGTCAAAGACCGAATATATCAATCAATCAATCATTCATTTATCTGTGCATAATGGAGAAAATGACAACGAAACAGTGAAGATGGAGGATGCAAAAGTGTCAAGAGTAAAGGAATTTAAGTATTTAGGATCAACGGTGCAAGAAAGTGGTAGTTGTGAGAGGGAGGTAAAGAAGAGAGTACAGGCAGGATGGAACAGATGGAGAAAAGTATCGGGAGTAATCTGCGATAAGAGGTTACCAGCTAGAGTAAAAGGAAAAGTGTACAGTACAATGGTGAGACCAGCAATGGTGTATGGACTTGAGACGGTGGCGGTCACAAAAAGACAAGTGGAAGAGATGGAAGTCGCAGAGATGAAAATGTTGAGGTTTGCTATGGGAGTGACGAGAAAAGACACGATTAGAAACGAGTACATTAGGTGTACAGTGAAGGTAGAACGGTTAGGAATGAAGATGATGGAGGGCAGGTTGAGGTGGTATGGACATGTCACGAGGAGAGACCAAGACTATGTAGGAAAAAAGATGATGGAAATGGAGTTATTGGGAAAGAGGAAAAGAGGGAGACCAAAGAGAAGATTTTTAGATGTAGTAAAAGAAGATATGAGGGAAATTGGTGCGAAGGAGACGGACGTTGAAGACAGGACGATTTGGAAAAAGATGATACGCTGTGGCTACCCCTGATTGAAGGGAAAGGCCGAAGAAGGTGCCAGCTGACCAGTTTCTCTGCGAATAGAACTTTTGTGGTAACTTTTGTCTTGGATTATCGGACATATCATAACAGTAAGTCATCAGAATTCTTGAAAGTTTAAAAAAACCGATTTTTCAACCAACCCCGATCTTTCTAATACTGGCCAAAATAAAACTGAAAAATAAGTTTCAAAAAAATTTGTAAGATTTAAAGTATTAAGGACGACTAAAGATTGAAGGAATAGTCTTACAAAACACTGCTCCACAGTTCATATTATTTGCATCAAGCAGTTACTTTTACGGTTTTATTTTTACCTATAAAATCAGCGAAAGCAAAAACGCAGCAAGCTTGGGCTGCATGCAACTTACGCAATCAAGTAATAAAAAAAATTTTTTCAATAAATTTAGATAATCTTGCTTAAAATATTTTTCCGGTAAACGCAGTTTCATAACAACTCAAAATAGTTTTGTGAAAGCTCAAACTTGAGGGCACATACCGGTACCCGATTCGTCTAAAGATAATGACGTTAAAGAAGTTGTTTGACGTTAATGCAAAGTACCATGGCTTTTTGAGAGCTATTTGCATCCTTAAGAGTAGCCAAACTTAAAATTATATTTAAAAAAAGTGGATATTAAAAAATTCGACTAAAAACTCCATCTTCCACAAAATCTGCTGAAGGTTGATACATCTCGCATGCTTGCACACACCAAATATCATGAACAGGTTAAAAAATAAAAAGACACAACGAAAATCGAAAGATTTATTTACACTAAATCGAAAAAAAGAATTATTGACAAACGGTACTATACGGACTTGATTCGATCAAACGCAAAACGAAACAGAAATTCACGATTGGAAGTAAACCAAGTGATTTGAATGCGATCTGCCGCTACTGTACTGTGTTCAGTGTAGGCTGCGTCACAAATCTTAGCAGGCCGCAGCGAATCATTTGTTCAACGATAAAATAAAAGCCGCTCGAGTTCGAGTTGATTTCACCGACCAGCGGCTGCTTTTCCTCAACGACAGAAAGCAGTGACCCGGCTTTGATATTGCACTGCTGCCTTTGGAAAATGTTCGCTGCTTGTTTGAAAAAAAAAAAAAAAAAAAACGAAGGAAAAGAAAAAATATCACAGCCTTTTAGACTCGGAAACACCGGCCGAGACCAATTCCGTGGCGTTATCAAGCCGCTGGTAACCGCCAGAGACCGGATTCTAGATCATTCGATAATAAATAAGCGAAAAGCACCAATCAAGCTCTGCGTCGCTATATGACTGCATTTCGCGAAACTGATTTAGTCAAAAGGTCCGACGACGGATCGTCGCTAGGCGACGCTCTGATGTCGTTGACGTTTTGCGATAAATGGCATCGCTCGGCGTGCGTGCGTGAGTTGACGCAGTCCGAGTCACAGTGAGACGAAGATCCGCAACAAGATCTTCCGGAAGTGTAGCAAGGAGAAAAGGAAGAGTTCCCTGATCTTGGAGAAACTTCAGATATCCTCCACGACTGTAGATGCTGCTTGGAAGGATGGGAGTAGGACGGAGGAGGAGATTGAAAATAGTGTCCGGAGGATGATGAAGGACCCGGATGATAGGAGCAATCACACAAGGACGCGGGATGATCGTGGACAACACTGTCGTACGATGGCAAATCATGATCGGTGGACCTCAAAGGATGTCGATTTGAATCTGATCTTGCACTCCCCACATCGGTGCAGAAGCAGGGATCGTCGATGTTGGACGAGGATAATCGCGCGTGACGTGATCGGCGGAAGTGTCGCGAATCGCCACTACGATGAGAGCGCGATCGATGACAGCGACAATGACAGCTGGAGCATGGTTGATAGGGATTTTGAGAGGAAGCAAGAAGACCCGCTTCATCAGGTTCATCTTCTGGATTTAACCTCAAACATTGATGCGAATGTTGCTGGCAACACGCTTCGCCGGAACAATTACTCAGCAAGCGGCTGCTTTCGTGTGGCAACGCAGCCGCGTACGACGCTTCGGCAACGTCCTCACGTCCATCACGACACTGGCGTGCACAAACGTGACGCACACGATGACATCGAGCGACGCAATGATTTTCGGAAACCGGAGCAACAGAGCGAGGAGCGGGGCAGAACTGGTTCCTTGTCGGTATCTTGCTGTTGACAGCATCAATTAATTCTTCGTTGTGTCGATTGCCGCGGGAGCTCTTGTTCAAAATCCTAGCGTTAGGATAAATTGGATCTCCGCGCTCATGATAATCCAAATCTTCCTCCTCTTCCTCAGGGAGCGAGCTGATCAGCTTTTTTTCCTCTTCCAACGGCACGGCCAGTTTCACAGGGACTGACGATTTATAATTTGATTTTGTCGCCGACAATTCATTGACATCCAGTATAATGCGGCCTTTGTGCTGATTCGGAAGCTCTTTGTTGCTGATCTTCCGGTTGCTTATTTCCCCATCGCTCCTCTTACAATGTTTTTCTTTCACATCTCTGGCAGTCTTTTCTTTTGAAAAGTAGTCCGTGTTTTTGTCGCGTTCATCGACGCCCGACGCACTTGGACGCTTACGTCGACGGTGTTGAATGAGGCAAACCCAAAACACAAGCGAGAGAATGATCACAACAAAGAGCGCGATGCTGACGACCACAATCAACGTGGCTAAGTCAACCGAGTCTGAAACGAGAAACTCATCGTCAGTAGTTATTTGCAGCAAGCTTTGCGCGTCGTTTCATTCAGTTCGATTTAAATCCACCACTTTTCGTTTTTTTTTAATTTTGTCCAGGTTCTATGCGTGATTTATTCGGAAACCCATCAATTACCTTTCGACGTGGTGTCAAGATCGCGCGAGTCTATGTAGACGTCCAGCAAGGCAGACATGTACACGATCGAAGAAGAGTTTCTGCTGGACATCTTACCCAGGAGGTCGGCCACTGCTTTGACGGCGTCATTTCCGTCAGTGGCGTTGTTGGTGCTCTGAGCAGAACAACACCAGCTTTACTTTCATCAGCGCTGAACAAGACACATAAACTCGAGACATTCACTTACAATGGTGACGTCAATCGCTTCTCTGTTGACGTCATTGATGACGCAGCGTATCATAATGTAAACGTTGCGAGCATGGCCAATCACGGCCGGGAGTATTCGAATGGACATGCAAATGTCTTGCACCCTGACACCCTGGATGTCGAAAAACTCGAGTCAAAGTCGAGTTCGAGAAGAACACGAAGAGAAAACTAACCGGCTGCATGAGTGTGAGGTTGAAAAGCAAGGTCACGCGACGGCAATCGGACGATGGAAGAACAGTGGTCGGTAGATGCTTCGGTTTATTTTCAGCAAAACACATGGAATGATTTTTGCAATTGGTAGAAAAACAATCGAAATTGGACTCGCGGCAAGTGTAGCCCGGGCGGCATTCGAGTTTGGAGTCGCATTTTTCGTCCCCACACCACATCTGCGAAGAAGCGAACGTGAAAACCTTCACTGTAAAAGCGGCTCGATCAACACTTTTACCTTCGTGCATTGTGTAATTCCCTTCTGGCAGGTGCATTGATTACACACGTTCGTCCAATTGGCCTTGTCAGGATAGATGCTGCCGTTCATGATACAAGATCCATTCGGAGCGAAAACTGAAAACGAGAAAAGCGTAAGTGTAACGAAGCGTGAAAGCAGTTCTTGGATATGAGAAAGTCGCCTACTTTGTTGGCAGTTCTTTCCGGACCTTCCAAAGGGGCAAATGCACCGATAATCTCCGATCAGATCGACGCAAGAACTGTCGTATCCGCATGGTGCAGAAAGGCACTCGTTCACGTCTGCAAGAGCATGCAATCATCGATTTATGCAAACGCTCGAGCTTGATGGACGGCAAACGAGTCACGTGACTTACAATCGTACGCATTAAATACAACGCTCAGTTTACTTACTGATCCTGCAGTTGTGCCCGGCGAACCCGTTCAAGCATTGACAAGTGTAGTGGTTCACTCCGTCGATGCATTTTCCCTCGTTAAAGCTGAAACCAAACAAGACATGCGGTTACCACTGATTTACTTGCTACGAAACAAACTTCGGAAAGCTTCGGAAAGCTACTTACCAAGGCTCAGGCGAGCAGTCGTCCACATCTGAAAAATAAAATTCAATCAGAACAAAAGCCAACAATGCGGATGAAGCGATGCGAGAACGGTCGTAATCACGTGATAATAAACAACAATTCGCTACAAAATGAGGAACTTCAAAGCGAATCTGCAGCCCGCCGACACAAAAGAAACGAAACCGTCAGCAGCGGGTGGCAAAACTTTGCAGCGCCAGTTTCCGTCTGCATGACGATCGCGTTCGAAGCATCGCCACGCCTCGCCTCGCCTTCGACGTCTGTTCAACTTGACCAAGCCAACTGTCGAAAAAGCCGTCGCAAACGTGACAATTTAGCAATTGTTCTGTAAAGAACGGACGAAAACGAAACGCTTACATCGGCCCTGAAACGTTCTGGCGAGAGTGAAGCAAAAACCGCTGACGAGGCTCTCTAATAAATCTCGATTAAGACTTGTCGATCGCGAGGAATTAAAATATTACGCAGTGAAAACACATCGCACCTTTCACCTCAGCTCTCCAAGACAAATAAGGAAAAAAGCGCCGACTTCAACGAAAATGACGGTTTCAATTTAGAAAAGCAATCAAAATTGACAACTTGACACAAACACCAACATCGGAATAAAAAAGATAAAGCCGTGTCATTTGATTGAAATCCATCGAAAAAGGAAAAAATAAGTAAAATGTGCGCTGAAGTTGACTGAGTTTTATAACCACACTAGTTTTCATGAACTGCTGCTCCACTTCGTCAGGTGTGAGCAGTAGAGGGAGTTAGTCGTGATGCTAAAATTCAATAAACTTCAGTGCACATTTTATATACTTTTGTTCTTATCTGATAAACACCAACATATTACAGCAGATTACATCAGACCCTTGATGAAACGAAAAATAAAGTTGCCAAAAAAAAAACTCACCTTCTTCGCAGCGAGTGCCGGCAAAGCCATCGCGGCAGTAACACTCGAAGGTCTCGCCGTCGCCGACGCAAATGCCCCCGTTCAAGCACGGGTTGCTCGCGCACACCGAGTCGATCCCTAAATTTAAAAAATCGATAAGGTGCAAATCAATTTGACGGTGGGTTAGCCCATCTTTCATAGGAATAAGGGTGCGATTTATTAAACAAAAGAGCTCGTCCTAGAGGGAGGGGCAACAAAGTTTAATCTGATTTGACAATCCACTCGGAGGGAGGTTATAATTTTGGTGGTAAAGATCAATTGAGATCACTAGAGTCTTGTTTATAAGGAGTTCGCTACGAAGAGCACGGAAAGTTACTTGGAATTTAACCAAAAAAACAACATGACCGAAATAGGGGACAACTTACTTAAATTACACGACTTTCCGGTCCACATGGGGGGGCAAACACAACTGTAAGCCGTCTCAGACTCGGCGCAGGTCCCACCGTTCAAACACGGGTTTTCCGAACATTGAAAATCTGCAAGCACAAAAAAGTGAAACTTCATAGGAGGCGGGCGGCCGCCCGCGCTAAAAGCGAGGGGGTAGATCGCGGCGGCAACGTCGCTCGTCCGACGCTAACGACGAGCGCCGAAAAACGTCGAGCCTTTTAATTTACGAGCCAGGCATGTTGATGATGGCGCGATAATAAATTAGTCGCTTTAAGATCAATTACAGCTGAGTAACGACTCGAAAGCTGGTGTCAGATTGCGATGAGAGCGCGGTACGAGTTGAGTAATTGGATTTGTGCTGAAAGCCGTTCTCGCCTTGTTGTGTCGATGATTAAAAATCTTCCTGAAGATTAATCAACTCTTTGAGAAGGAATTCGGACGAACAAACTCGTTGATTTCAGCTTGGTCAACAGGTTTTGTCATTTCTCATACAAGCATGTTTGCTTTCGAAAGCGTGTGATGCCATCTACTCGACATACTCGAATTGAATTCAATTTAAAATCACAAAATGTCTTAATCTTCAAGAATGCTATTTTCCAGTTTCAGTCAAGTGTTTTTCTAAAATATAACTTCAATGCCTAGAGCGCGATTCGAACAACAAACCAAACGACTACAAGACTGCAAGAAATCGCTTCAACCGCTGAGATATGTTGCTATAACAATCGAAAAAATTTTTTGCGTTGTTACCCTTGCACTATATCGCATTTGATTATAGTTTGGCGCTTCCTATAACAAAAGAGTCGAACTTTTTGATCTGAGAAAATTTGGTTTTACGAAATCACGTGGCTCAGGAAAGCATCCGGTTGCCAAGGAGATGTCGCCTACTAGGACTGACGTTCACAGATTTCATGTTACAAGATAAGAGGGCTTTTGAAATTCGAGCCGCACTTAAAAAGTATAAACAAAAATGGCACAGCATTAATATCTTGCGATGTTGACAAAAAAAAAGCTTTTAGATTCTTTTCGAGTAACTGATAACACATTAGAAAAGACAAGGCTGAAAAAAATTTTGTCGCAAAGATCGTGGGAACTATAAATAGCTGACAGGCCGGTCCGGGCATGTTCGTTAAGAAGAGCAGAACATGTTGCCATTTAGTTGCGGCTCGACCAGGTATGACATTGAGTCGAGACCAAACGAGGCTGAAAAACGTTGTTCTTGGGCGCGATTGTTTATTTGCTTTTAATAGATTGTTGTGTTAAGCAAGGACGGGAGAAAAGAAGAAGCGCTTCTTTCTACGGGCGCAGGTTTTCCCGATGTCGCTTTTAAAAACGATCAAGAAGCGAAACGTTTAAATCGGTATCAGACAAGTACAGCTGAGCGTGTGAACGGGCCGTTTGCTGTGGAGATGCTGAAGGAACGCGAAGCCAGTAGCGACACTTTGTTACAAAGGCGACAAGAAACAAGGGCAACGAAAAAGACAAAAGAACGAAATGTAACGAATCTACTTCGATTTATGTTCACAAGCGGAGCAGCAAGCAAACGAAAACAGAGGATCCAATTTCAACATTGATTCATTCCGTCCTACGCGCCAAAAAACCATCAAACAACTACTAACCTATGATGAAGCGAGACAATAAAAGACATTTGGCCTTGTCCTCTACGAATGGCGAAACAATGACCTGATTTAAAGCGCGAAACGCTCCCGAGCGAGAGACTCACGTGATCGGCAGGTCTTTCCCTTCCACGAGCCGTTGCACTGGCAGTAGAAGTCGTCAACGAGGTCCTGGCACACACCGCGACCGTGGCACGGGTCCGGTAGGCAGTCATTGATGTCTAAATTCGATTTGACGGTTAACTTTTTCGTCGCTAACAGACGAAACGAGTTGCTTTGTGTTTCGAATTTGAGATGACGGCGTTAAACCACGTGATTAAGTCGAGTTTCGGCTCGGACGCAAGCAACCTTCCGATGAAACGAACAAAGCGAATCGAGCAAACTGCAAGCGTTTACACTAAAAACTTTAAAAAGCTAAATCTGCATCGGAAAAAAATCAATTGTTTCCATATCTGAAACGTGGGGGTGCTAACCAGACAGACAAGTTAGCTTGGAGATATCGAGGCCGAAAATTAAAAGGTCCGCAATAAAAGCGACCTCGCTCGCACACGTCCGGCATCACTTACTTTTCTCGCAGTGTTCTCCTTCCCACCCATTCGTGCAGATACAAGTGAAGCTGTTTTTCTTGTCAATGCAAGTCCCACCGTTTGAGCACGTGACGCCTGCGCAGTCGTCAACGTCTGAAAAGAAGCGAAATTTCAGGTTAGAACGATTTGAAAGACTTCGGCCGGCAATCATGATAATGTCGCCTTACTCGAGAAAACTCGAGTTTGTAAATTATTAATAGTCACTAGCCATTGATTAATTATTTAAAAAAAGCCAAATAAGTTTATTCTCAAAAAACTAATTTCATAATGTCGTAGAAAGATTAGAACGAAAATACCACAACTCCTCTAGTATCAGCTTCCAGCTTTACCCAGTTCTTAATTGATAAGTATCATTTTGACAAGAGCAAGGAGTGACGCGAAATTATAATGGTTTCGGACTTTAAGAAAAAAAACTGGATTTCCGAGCGATAAGGCCGATTACGCTGGAGCAAGCGAAGAAGTCAAACTCATTCAGTGATGCGATATTTGGGTTTCTCGGAGAAGGAGAGCAGGAAGCGTTTCACAAAGAACGAGGCAAGTTCTATTAATTTGTCCTTACACAGTTTAACGCGAACAAAAAGAGAAAGGCTTTTCAAACGTTAGTGCAGGGGTGGGGGGCACGCGGTCCACGTGTGGTTTGGAAGAACGGCCAGTGCTAGTTTTTCGCGACAAAAATCGAGAAATCAGATATGGATTTTAAGTGATGAATTTTTTTTGGTCTTTACCATGTATTTAGGATACAATTTCTTCTCGCATCCTTGAAGTGCTAGAAGATCCATAATTCGAGCAAAGGTCTATAAAATCTGGGCAAAATTATATTGCTCTCAAAATTTATGCGGCCCGCACCAATGTTTTTAATTTTCGGATACGGCCCGCAGTGCAATAAGGTTCCCAACCCCTGTCTTAGCGGAACGCTTGGCGAACCAAAAAAGCAAATGACATCCGATAAATGTGCATACCGAGTTCGCAGTGCTTTCCTTCGTATCCAACCTCACACAGGCACTCATACTCATTATCGGGGAGGCTGTTACATTTTCCGTTCGGCCCACATATCTTGGAGAGCACGATTTCGAATCCGCCCGCGGTCCGGTTTGACGCGACACGGATCGTGCACGAATCGATCGCTGAAAGTGTACGACATGACATCAGCGACATTAAATACAAACAAATGCTGATATTACTTTCACTTGCTTAAAAATTGCAAATAGAAGCAATCGTGTTCGAACAAAGCGATCGCTCACCTTCGCAGGGGAAAGTTCGGCAAGCGTCACGCGGAATTGAGCACTTTTTTCCTTCGTACTCCGAGCTGCAGTTGCAGAAGTAGTCGTTGTTGATGTTGAAGCACTCCGCTCCGTTTTGGCAAGGATTCGGTTGACAGTGGCCCTCGTTCAGCTGTCAACGACAACGACAATAAAGCGGTAGAACCAAGACAAAAGTAAACTTTTCACTGGATGGCGATGGCGCGGTCTTTGCTTTGCAAGCAGCGAACAGCGCTTTCTCAACTAAACGAAGTGGCAGTAGGTAAAATCTTGTCGAAAAACAACGCGCTTCAAAACCCGCCCCGAAACACGTCGTGCAAATCGTCACGGTGACAAAAGGGGTCGTTTGACAAACGCCGCCTCCTTGGAAGCAATGAAGAGCCGAGTTGCAATTAGCACTACATCAAAATTAAACAGTCAGTTCAGACGCGTTTTCACTAGAGCTGACACAACGACTACGTGGAAACGAACCACTGCAGCGATTTCACCGCGGTCTGGCGAAAGCATTGCGAAATTCAATAAAAGTGGAGCCGAAAAAGAATCTTCTCGAACATGCACTCAGTGAAAACCCCAACGCGGGGCGAACAGCTATCTAAAGTCGAAGATCGAACGTTCTAAAAATATGCGCCGATGCAAAGCAGGTAAGACCCGGTGACCAGATGCTCGCACGGCGTTAGAAGAGGTTTTTCAATCGATGTTTGGAGCAGGCGATCGAAGTCGATAGTTTACACAAGGAAAAAATTCAATAAAAAATCGCGATCCGAAAGTTGTTGGAAGCAACAAAACAGAGCGCTTAAAATAGAACAAGCAAAAGCGTTGAAACAATGGCCTGAACAAAAATCCATTGAACTCCTCAAGGTTTGTTGGCGAAGATATCTGGCAAAGTGAAATCGTAAAGGTCATTGTGCGGCTTTTATTTTACGAGATCCCGAAGCAATCTCATTCAATAGCATGGTCACCAGCTAATCCCAAACTAGTTAATTATCAATCGCGTATCATCGAACAATCACCTGACCGCGCGATGACGTTCACGACAGTAAAACTTGAGAAATTACAAAGCAAAGCCACAGGCAGCGCTTGCTAACACGAGATGATAAAGCAATAAAACGAGTGCCGACGTCAGATACATGAATGTGAGTTGCGCCCGAATCCTCACCTGGCAACGCTGGCCCGAGAACCCAGCCGGACAAATGCACATGAACGAGCCGTACTTGTCCACGCACTGACCACCCTTGAGACAAGGGTCGTTTTCGCACTCGTTCACGTTTACCTCGCATCGCTTTCCGGTGAAGCCGGGGGGACAGGAGCAGTGAAAGGCGTTGACCAGGTCCTGCAAGCGAGCGATAGCGTTATGACGCGTTCACACCGAATGCGCCGTTGTGGGAACGACGACGTTTACGACCGCTATCTTTCATTACAACGACGCTCGGCGAGTTTTTAATTGGAAAGAACGTCATAATGAAAAGATAATTGAGAATTTCGGCGTTGCGATCGAACGCAGTAAGTTTGAAAGCGTAATATTAAAGTGACCGAATGACGTTAATGAGGTCACGACCTTACGTGCTTATTCGGCGACGGTGCTTGGCAGCTTTAAAGGAGGTGTTAGAAGCGGTCTAACTGACATAAGACGACGAGAAAAGTATCAGGACAACAGTTAACAAAACATCGTCAAAAGAGATGAAAGCGGTGGCTTTTTGAGTCATAATTAACAGTGACGTCACCGCTTCTTTCCACGCGAGCATACGAATCGAAAAAGCTAGAAAAGATCCCAAGGAATTCAGCGCAGTGAGTAGTTACTTGTAGATAAACTGTCGACTCTACCAAATCGACGCAAACGGCATTACAAGAAAAACGGCAAACAACTCACCAAGCACGTGGCTCCGTTCTTGCATTCATTCAATGAGCACTCATCGACATCTGCGAGACAAAAAGCTTTTTTTATGCGGAGCCATAAAAACCTCACCACTTTGGATCCGGTACTCACTGAGATCGCAGTTGACTCCTTCCCAGCCCGGATCGCAATCGCAATAGTAATTTCCCGGGAGGTTCATGCAGTTCCGGGCATGGACGCAAGGGCTATTCTCGCATTCGTCCGCGTCTAAAAAAACGGCGCATGTCAAAACTTCGCTCGACGCTAGATCGCTGACTTCGAGCCTTGCGATTTCAGGGAAACCCTTCAATCGACATGATGAGATTACAAGTGACACTCGGTGTAACTTCGTAATTGGTCGGTCATTTTCGGTAACAAACGACCCGAGTGATTCATCGCAACACTTGCGCAAGAAAGAAATATCATCTCGTTATTACAAAACGACTGACTCATGTCCAGTCGCTAACAAGTCAACAGCGGTAACAGAATGTGCGGAATGCAAAAAGGGAAGCCATATTTCATCTCGAAAATTCTCGAAGGAAGGGTAAACACAGCAGCGACTGTCAAACAGGGCGGAAATACACAAGATGCTTCGTCAAACTCGTCCTTCATCGGACATCTACGGCTTATTCACACAGTTAAAACAAAGATTGTCAGGTGCTGGCAAGGATTAAAACTATATAAACAAACGGGTTATTCTTCGTAAACGGTAATTAAAAGGGGCCTTTAAAAAATTCAAAAACCTTTGGAAACTATCAAACTGACAAAAGAAACATTATCGTAAATCGTTAATCACAATAACCTCAAAAACTAAATGACAACAAAGAAGTCTGGAAACTTCTTAAAAAAGTTTTCGACAGCTTTTGAAAGTGTCGCTTTACGAAAAATCGAATATTAAAGAATTTTTGCACCGAAAAACCAGTGTCACGTGATCAGCGATGAAGACGAATCAGATACGAGAACACGCGTATACGTCAATTCAAGTCGTTTCGTTTCTACGAATCGGGGTTAAAGATGGAAATGAAAGTAATAATCGCTTATCAATTATGCACGAACAAGGGACGGTTATCTGACTCATCCCACCAAGACCAAAGCAAGTCCATCACAAAGTGGCAATTTGCGGCCCGGGCAAGAAATTAAGTTCTTTCGGGATACGACCGTCTGGCGCTCGGTCGACTAACGATAATTCCCCGGTATTAATTTAACTCAAATTTAATTCCCCCTTTCCGCGCGATGAAAATCTCATAAAAGAAGACGATCGAAGAACACGACAATAAACACCCGGTAATAGTGCGCCGTCGATTCGATAGTCGCTTGGCCTAGATGCGAGCGAAAATAAGGACAAATTACTTGCAATTTGTCGAAAGCGTTAAAGCGTAAAAAATAAATCTTGCCTAAATTAGAGAAAAAAACAATTTGCAAAAATTTTTTTTTAACAAAATCGTTCTTATGGTTCAGGGCTGGACGAACTGAAGCTATAATCATCGCAATCTCCTATTTTGACGTGTTTTTTGCCAAGCCGAGCAAACACTCATGAGCTACCCCAACAAACAAAAACTTACCCAACTGACAAGTGGCGCCCTCCCAGTGAGGGGGACATTCGCAGTGAAAGCCGTTGACAAGGTCTATGCATTTGCCGCCGTTACGGCAAGGCTGGTCGGCACAATCGTCGATATCTGAGACAAGTAAAAGTTTAAATAAAGTAAATGAAATGAAAACAATAGCCAATTCCTAACACGTAAGCAGTAAATATAATAGAAACAATGGACGTTTGGTTATAGGTAAACTTGAAGGATTTAAATGTTTTACGAAATTAGAATGTTTCGTTGAATGCTGTGAGTAATATGTACAGTTTGATTTTTTAATCCCAATAGTTTCTATTTTTAAAAAGAGATTTTAAAGTGCGGAAATTTTAATAAATGTTCAAAGGACCACTCCATCTTAATCTCATAAAACAATCTGACGAAAAGAAAACAGTGAATATCTTGTTGAGCGTCGCAACATGAACTGAAGTGAGGCCAGGTTTGGTTGTAAGAGACTTGAAGGCGTCCGCCGTCCGATCAAAAATCGTGTGGCCCTTAAAATCCAAGCCAGTAATTCAAACGTACGCAGCTCAAAACACGGTGTTTCCAGCGTAAAGCACTTGAAGGAGTCCGTTGCGACAGGTGGAAAATGTGCAGGGGTCTCTCGGCCCACACGTTAAGTGACAAAGCGAATAAAAACTCCGAGAGCGCCGGTAAGGATTTACTTTAAACCGGATTATAGCGATAAGTGTTGTAGAAAAGCAACGGAGACGAGATGGGGCTGCTATTAAATCGGAAACTGCGAGCCACAACGGGCTGAATTAAGTCGGTGAAATATCGTTTCGACAACCCTTTAGTGGTCAAAGTCGAGGCCCTCGAAACAAAAAAACCTTCCGTGTTCTCACGACACTCGAAGTCTTTTTAACCAACGCGTGACAAAAACGTCATTATGATTATGATGACAGCGAACGGAGAAAGTCAAAATTACAATGTCTTTGTAAGTAGGCGATTGTAATTGATTACGCTTGTCAATGAAAACAATCAAATCTTTAAGACACTGCAGAAATAACGAGGCGTCAGGGAGCAAAACCTATTTCCTTCTTTTCACAACGATTCGAAAAGCGAAACGAATCGAACAAAAGAAGATTTGCAGACGCAGTTTTCCTTCGAAATCTAATTCATAGTAAGACACAATCACATACATATGCCGACCCAGGCCGCGAGCCACGAATAATTCGGTTTTTAAATCAGTAACAAGAATAATAAAGTGGTTGATTAAAAACCAATGCATTAAGAGTTTTGCGACATATCGGGGACTAAGATGCTTACAAAGACGGTTAAAATTCAGATCACACATAACACTACGACAACGACGCTAAGCCAGGATAGAAAGCAATAGTTTTCAGAACACAATTTCAAAAGACTTTTTCTTAGGACAAAACACGCTGGCGACGTGGCAACAAACAAAAAGGACGATTTCTCATCAGGTCGAATATTAAAAGAAACCATCGATCGTGTATATGTTTACGTGATTAAAACGAGCCGTCAAAAACTTCGAGCAAAGCGAAACAACGAGTTTGTTTAACGACTATTATTTAAGGGTTTTTTTAATGAAAAGCAGCAAAACGATTATGTCAGCAAGTAGCGATAATACAGATCCTGTCGTTTTCCGAATAAATAATTTACGACTTTGGAGTTGAACAGCTTTGGTATTTTAGGGATTAAAAAACGATTTTTTTGGATTTGAAACTAAGCCCGCGAACAGAGGGCAGTGGATGCATGATTATCAAGCATCAGCCAGACGATAAATGCCAATTGCGCAGCAGCGATAAGCATCACCTGCGCAGTTGAAAAAAACAACTCACCAGTCTGACACACCCGTCCCGTCCATCCAGCCGAGCACACGCAACGAAATTGCCCGTTCTGATCTTGGCATGTACCGTCGTTCAGACACGGATTCGAAGTGCAAGAGAACTCCACTGTTGCGAAAGAAAAAATTTAAATATAGAATGAAATTTAATCGATAACTAGGAAATATTCAATCAATAACTCGGAAATTTCCACTTCCGCATGCTCAGCGGTCCGTGGTCAAAGGTCAAAGGTGTATAATGTTTGAGGCCAATGCAAGTAAACATTACTATGGAACACAAATATAATACGGATGTTTAAAATACGAAAAACTACTAACAATTCTTTTCTACAACATGCAAGTTAAATTGTTTTTTATACGTTAATAATAATGGATTTAAACAGAAAAACTGTTAGTGCTGACCAAAGTTAAGTAGTCAGATTTTCAAAAAAAAAAAATAATAATAATAGAAGCAATTTTAATTGTTTTTTTTACAGTTTGATAGCTGTCTCTTTAACGAGCTGGAAGAAAATTGAAAAGTAAACAAATTCTTTTTACGTAATCGAATCAAATTTTTTTTGCACCATGACAAATACAAGTTTTATGACCAAAGGTATAAAAAACTTTTCGAGAAAAAAACCGCTTTTATTTATTTTCCAAAGAAAAAAAATGTACATTTTGAAATAAGCTTTAACAAACGAATATTTCTAATTTTTACATTTGGAAAGTGATTACAGTTTTGAACATTTTGAAGAGTTTGGATTTAAAGTTCGATATTTCGGTACATAACGTTCGAAGCGGGATCAAAGAATTATTTTACTTTATACACCTCCAGGCGACAAGACAAAAAACAAGATTTAGGATCAGACAAAATTTAATTCTCAATTTGACTACATCCGAGAAAGTTGACGCTAAAGCGACACTAAAAAGGGCATCATGAAAGAAAAAACTTGCCTATTTCACAATTTACACCACTGAAGCCATCTAAGCATGAACACTGAAAGCTATCCGGAAGCGGATTTGTGCAAGTTCCGCCGTTTCGACATGGGTGATGAGTTCCGCAGTAGTTGAGATCTGCAAAAGCAACGGCGATAACATTTCGCATGGATCAGTAGAGAATGATTAATCGAGTAAAATATATTCGACTCACTTTTGTCGCAGAGCAATCCTCCCCAGTTAGTCTCACACTGGCACTGCCACGGTTGACTGCACGTCCCATGAACACATCCGGGGTAGCGGGCGCATTCAGTGCAGAGATCTCCCTTCCAACCATATTCACAACTGCGCATAACACTAGGGTTGAAATTTTTGAGAGCAGCAAAAACAATGAAGATTAAGAAGCAGAATAAATGCAAGAGACTAAATTTGAATTCGTAAAATTCTGTAACAGACTTAAAAATTCAATGATTAAGCTAAAACCTTCTTGACATTTTAGTTTTTAAACAATAACAGTAAAAGGATTAAGGATGGATCAAACAATCGTCAATATAAGCGTTTGTTTATAAAATGTTAAATTTATCGAACATGTCGAAACTATGAATTAAGTATAAAGAAATGGCACTTCAGGTAATGTAAGATAAATCTTGTGATGTTGAGCAAGTGCAAACAACCGCAGAGCAAGCGAACAAACTTACGTAATAAAGTGTAACTATTTAATACATTTAAAATACCTTGACTGAAAAAAAAAACTCGACTAAATTGCCAATTGATCAATAATCACTTGTTTCGAAAGGGACAACAGAACAAAAATACCCGCCAACACACGTAAAAAACGAGGTGTTTTCAAAAATTTAAGTTAACAGCAAAAACCACAGTTCTCTAGAAAATGATAAGAATTGAAGATAGCCAAAAGTGATATATCTATTTGTCAGTATGAAAACTTTTTTACTTGCACTAGTATGCGGTGGCATCAAAAAGGAAAAGCCTAAATAAAGCTGATTTCTATCTAATCGGCTCCTTTCCCACGGTGGAGATGGCTTATCAGATGTCGTCCGCCGTCTGCTGCTTCAAATTCATCCATTCTATAAGCTAGCTAACTTCAATTCAACGAACGCCGAGCTTCATTGGCTAAAAAATTTACAAAACTACCGATTTCAACTCGATACCGCAAAACCAGCAGCCGCAAAATAATTTTTTCAAAAAACTAAACTCGAATGAACGATCATAAAACGAAAGAGTTGGAATAAAAAAGAATATCGAAAAGGAAATCGCGTAAACAAACGCCATCACTTTGCGAAAAAAAAGCAGATCAACTCAGAGCGAAACAAGTTACAAAATCCGAAACCAATATTTTAAAAAGCAAACATAGTTTGTTCAACGTAAATAGTTTACGGTTGATAATCGTCGTTCTTACAAGCCACAACACAAACAAAATAGCGATCGAAAAATAAAGAAGAAAGCTGACAGCAGCAGCATTCTTGCATATTATCATAGTTTCAAAATGAAGCCGAGATTGTCTTACATCGGTTGCGGTAAAATTAATCGTCTGTTAAAAAAAAGAAGTTAAGAGATGAACAAGTTGGTTTTAGTGTAAGCGCAGTCAATTTACGCTGACAAAAGCGCCTGACGAGTCAATAAACAAGGAAATAATCTTTTTCAAAGCAAATCTGAATCGGTTTTCTTGCATTGTTATTTTGAGTTGAGATGAAAAGCAACCAACCGTGAAAGCGATCAGCTTCAAAAAAACTTCTCGCTCGTCAATTAGCAAAGAACTATTTAAAAGACTTGATTTTAACGTAATGAGAACCCTTGAGGTTTCAAACTATCGATTTGGGATTACAGCAGGTGTGATTTTGAAAATACTATTAAAACAATGAGTTTAAAAACGGTTGCAAGCTCGCCAAAACCCACTATTTAATACTGCAGCATGTGTCTTTGACATTGCTTTAAAAAGATCGTTCACTTCACAATTCAGGCTAGCGACATATGGCGGCCGACTTGATTATTTATTGGACGGCAGCAACATCTTTAAAGAATGTACACGCAAATACATATAAAATTGGGGTCACGCCTCTATAGAATTAATAATCGTAAACTCAATTCTAGTTCTTAAAAAGAAAAGCAAACCGAATTGACTGGCAGCGATTTTCCTTATTATTGATCCGCAAATGTCTTCAAAAGTAATTAATTCATTTCAAAACCTGTTGACATTACACAACCACAGAGATAAACCTAATGCCAAAAACATTTACCAACATTTACGTATCATTTCGTACAAATTCAATAGAATAAGAGACAGATGGAAGAGAGATAAAAACGAAGTCGAAGTTATTTGATAACGCAATAAAATGTTTTTCAGACCTAGATGGCAAATGTCGCGTTCAAACAATAAACAAAAGTTGTTGAAAAACTAAACAATGTTAGTTGAAAGCGGAGATGCAGAAATTGCGGCCAACCTCTTAATCGTGATCGCTGTTACTCAACCTTAAAAGAATTTGATAACACGGGAACAGATTGGCGATTATTTCAACACAGTTTCCGAGAATCTGCTTTCAAAAAGAGCAAAGAAAACGCACATTTACTTCGCTTCCAGTTTTTTTTTATCTTCCATTGGTGACGCGAAATTTCGTTGGCAGCCTTTGATGATTGAAAGATGGTTATGTCATCAATGCAAGATGACGACATAAAAAAGTTAATTGCAAGTAGCCCCCAAGAAACTAGATCTTGCCTTACAATTCATACATAACAGTTTCGTTTCATGATTTTCTCTTTTGCTGCACGATTGTCAGGTACGGAGTAGGGCGGCACTAACTATATTGTAATTAACGGCAGTTTGCTGTTCATCTAACCAAGACAACAAAACTTATTGCAGCAGATTGAGATCGAGGGCCACAAGTTTCGAGAATAAAGGAATCAAAAATGTTTTTCGATTTAGGGTTAGAATTTTGCGAATTAGTTGTTGCAACGCAAAATAATTAGTTATTACAACACCGAAAAAGAAGGGGCCCTAAAACTTTGGAGTTTGTACAGCCCTTAACGCTTTTCAAATAAATCTTCGTTCCGGTTTTCAAGTTACCAAAACTTATCTAATTATTCTCCGACCAAAATAATCTTTAATAATATATTTTTACAAACCTTCAACCGTTCTATTGTAGTTTTTTTCGTTCAGGGTATTGGCGGGCGACCTTGCAAGGTTACAACCTTGGCTCATAATTACTTTTTTAATTCGGACAAGAAACCGATTGCCTGAATCCATTTAAGGATTTAAAGATTAAAAGCTATTCAAGAATACCTCAGCAAAACTGCGTTCAAATTTACAACACAATATCAGAAAGAAACAACGCGAAACCACTGTTCAAGAAAAAGTAATTATTATCATTGCTTTTTAACTGGTAATTTAATATGTGCGCTTCTAACTCTTTCCAGACAGCTAGTCATCTGCGGATATTAGGGAGGCATACTCGAAGTTTGCGACGCGTGTCACATCTCCCTCCTCTATATGACGCAAAAATTAAGCTCTCAGAGCGAACGTAGGTCGTTTGCCAATCGAGCAGAAAAATTTTCGAAAAATTTTTTCGATAAAAAATGACGTTATTCAACTAGAGAAGTAGTCCGTAGCAAGCGAAACGAAGCGTGTAGCCGTCGTCAAAACGTCACAAAGCGCAAAATTTCGACCCTAAGCAAAAACAAGAAATGCGGTAAGTCGACAGTTGAAATTGCTACAAAGATTTTTCGCACCTTGTAATAAGCAGTCATGTGACATGGCGCGTTTTTTTTCTTCCGGATCCGAGAAAAAGGACAACAAAATTTCTGTCATATTTCGCTACGAGATTAACTCGGTCATGAAAAACAAGAGGCAGGAAGGAGACTGCAAATAACTATTTAACAACTTACAATTAAACACCTGTTCTTCATACTAACTTTAACCAACCGAACTAATTAGGAGTAGCCCGTGTAATCACAACTGCGCGCTCGATTTTGATTACTGTTTAAGACAAAAATGTCTCACATCAAGAAAAAGTAATGGTACGGCGGCATAAGTTTGGGTTTTGCTCAAAGTATTAATTTCGGTTTTGAAAATTTTTACGTTTTTCGAAAATACAAGTTTGTCATAAAAAGACAATTAATTATCATTATTTGCCACAAAATGGAGTCTTATTTTCAAAGTTTTGTCATGCAAACCGGGAAGCTGTTTAATTGCCGTTGTCCATACTGCGATCATTACATAGCGTAACAAATTATATTTAGAGAAAACCATACCCTGCCCTCTTAATCAACACCATGGTTTCACTGAAAAATTTTTTAACTGTTACAAGTAGGTACTAGCTACAACCGACAGTTTTTAATTGCTTGAGGTTTGATGGGACAGCGCTGGCCTTATAAAATAAAAAAAACGTAAAAAAGTTTGTAATATGTTTTATCTATTCTTTCAAAATCATTAATCATGCTATCGTGTTTTGTGACGCCAAATCGTGTACATTGCGGTATTTATGGTTCTGCTATGTCACTAGCACAATTAGTTCAGGTGTGCTATTTTCGATGTTGTTCGACAAAAAATTAAACGGTAGGCCAGCGGCGAACGTTGCCAGGCAGCAAAAGATGGATTTTATTAAGGTCGAAAAAGAGAAGAAAATAAACGACAAAAAAGTAATTTTGTCTAATTTACAACGTCTGGCCAAACAAGGCCGCATACACGCGCCGAGAGCAGGTGTAAACGCTGATCACTCCTGCCACATTCGGCGCCTTGCGACATTGCCCGACAAAGCTCAATTAATCCGAGACGATTGCGATCGAGCGAAAAGGCCGCGCGTCCCGCACGCCTCGGCCACTTTCTCACGGGAAAAAGCGACAAGCGATCCTCGCGGTTGGCAACGAAACGATACGAGCTCGAGCGTCGAACGGCAAGCAAAGCCGCAAGCGAAGAGCAATGAAGAGAGAGACGGGACGACATGGATATGTTGTGTTCGCTTGTCAGTTTAGTGGCGCAAGTTAAGCCGATCGCTGAGACGTCATAAGCGAACACGAGCTAACAACAACAAAAAATTGACAAAGTTATTAAGACGCGGACTAACGTCATTAGTATGTTGCAATTTCAGCCTTGGACGTTGAAAGGTATTAATACTGGACGAAAGGCGAGGAGAAATTATGTTTTTAAAAAATAATAATTATCGGTTCGCACTTAATCGTTTATTTTTTCAATGTAATAACAACAAAAAAGGCAGTTTTACAACGTTTAGAATTTTTTTTTTGGTAAACTAACACAAGTGCTGGAATCCCGAAGAACTTTCAAAAGTTAAACCACCTATTGGCTTGGACAAGTTTTTATACCTGTATGCAAAATTGCAAAACCTTTGCTAAACATTTTTAACATTTTACCACATGCCAAAGCCATTTTCAACCTCTACAGATTACATCTTCAAATCGCGAAGGCTATAATTACTTAAGAAAAACGCGACTATACATCCTCGATGCGAATTCCAAAGCCAATATGGAATCGCGAACCTAAACCTCGCGAAAACCGCAACATAGTGCAAGCACAACGTCGATTCTTGCGCAGAGAGATCCTTATAACGGATGGAATGTTGTCTAATTGACACGAGTCGCGGGTCACTGTCGGTGTTTGTGCGGACAAGCGAAAACTGCCGTGGTTCGGATGGGGTAAGGCGGCGCTTATCGCAAGCAATTATTTGCCGAAAAGCGATGAACACAATTATTCGCTTTGGTCGTCTTTTATCCGTCTGCTCTCTATCTCAAAGGCAGCGATTAGAAAATTACTCGGCAAATACGAGTTGGAAAAAAACAACTGGCTAAAGAACTTCAACCGGCACAAGTTGGCGTCTCGACATAGCTGCCATGGGACAATGATGACAATGCACATATTAGCATAACACTCGAGCAAGGAGGTTTGGCACGCTGCAAGAGAGATAAGGTAGATTTGAAGCCGCGTATTTAAAGCTATGCGAGGCAAGGGTTAATAGCCGGTGTGTCTAGAAAGCGCAATGCGGCAACATAAGAAAACACTAACCACACACGAGCGGCAAAGATTCCAATTATCTTGCCAATGTGTTGTAATAAAAGATGATCTCGATCAAACAAGATACAATTGAAGGGGCAATCACCAAAATCGAAGCAAAAAAAACTCAATATTAAATAGAAATTAAACGGTCTTCGGTTCATTTAAAGAGTTGCAAGATCAAAAAAACTTATTTAGACTATTGCTCAAACTATATTATAAATAGCAAATGAACACAAAAAAAACTTTTGAGGTATGGCGCGAGAGTCCAAAGTCAACGAAAACGAGTCAAATCAGTGTCGAGCTAGGCGTAAAAGTTACTTTGTTCCAGAAGTTTCGTTCTGGTCTCGATGTAAACCCGTGTAAAAATTAATTTTATATTTTTATCAAACGAATTCACTAAAAAAAAAACATTAGATAACTGTATTTCGTTCAATAAGATATGCTTGCAAAGAAATTGAATTCTACAATTAAAAACATTATTTATAGGCATTTTTCAAAGACGATTATCCGGATGACATCTAAAGGAGCGACTCCACGTGGTTTGACACAGTGATAGCGGGTAAAAGCAAAAAACCAAATATAATTCCCTTAAGCTATAAAAACTATTTGAAACTAATCTATTGAATATATTACGAGTTAATAAACGTTTGACCTCTACAAATAACCAAATAGACATGTTTAAAACGTTCGATATTTCCGCAAAAACGTGGGACAAATGCTATACAAACGAAATTTTTGCTTGCGGTTCGCACTTCACATGAACAATCGATTTTTTCCCCGTTTTTTGCTGTTGTTGTTTGCACGGCAAAAATGGAAGCGATCGAAAAACGAATTTAGCAGCAGAGCTTCAGCTATTATCGGTGTGAGATAAAGTGTGAATGGTGGGATTGTTAGGCAGATTCGTGACGGTCTGGCTTTTTCCTTCCGCTGCTGTTATATCGGAAACGGCTTAAAAATAATTAGGAAAAGGACATTCTTGTTTTTCTGATAGCGACAGGACAGCCGGGGGTCACGTCTGACCATGAGAATGAACAGATGCAAAATCGAAGTGTTACGCCGCTGCTAACAATGCAAAACTGCTTCCGAAGTGAGAAACATCGATTAACCGCGAATCTGGCATCGTTGGCTCCTATTGTAACATGCTAAAAATCAAATCTAAAATCAAATATGAACTTGTCGGGGTTTGAACCCGCAGTACATCGCAATCGAATCACCAGACCATCGCTTGCTGTACCAAAAACCTTGATGACTTTAGATTTAAAAACAAATTAGATTCGCCATATTAAAGACGACTTTTATCGAACGTTTGCTTTTTAGGGTTTATAATATTGAAATTAAGATGTTGAGGGTGCTACTAACCGCGACGTAATTAGTGGAATCCGTCTACAAGTAAAGGTGTGGCAAGTGATACTTGACTCTATAAAAGTTGCAGTACGACACAAAAATTCTGGCAGCTAATCAATTTCCAAACAGTCCATTGATATTTAATTCCAATTTCCAACCTTTTACGCCCCCAGTTTAAAACCTTCGACTAGTAGAGACAACATATGTACGATTGTTCCGATATGAGTTGATCGGAAATCGAACCCGTCAAAGCAACAAACGGACGACTAACCACGTTACTACATCACCGAGCAATATAAATTTCATAAGATAGTTTCGGCCAAAGAGTTTGACAATATAAGCAGAAGGATCTGAGTGACGATAACCAGACAACAACTAACTCGTATCAAGCAACCCAACTCAAACAAATTTAAGCATTTCGACAACATTTTAACAATTAGTTGAGTGTCACAGTGACAAGTCTTTTTCTTCCTCTAATTTCTTGCAATTGTCCCAGAACTTCACACATAATAAATACTAATTTATTCCTGCCTAGTTTTCAAGGTCACACAATTCAAATCTGCTAAAAGAAAACAGAGCTACTACTTACATGCATTCGTTCGGTTTTGAGCACGAACCGTGTTCGGAATGGCATCCAAGTCGACATTGCGCTGTAAAACACATAAAGAGGACGGTCAGATGTAGCAGCAGACTAAATAGCGAAGTAATTGCGGCTTAATAAAGTGCTTTTTCTCGCAACGTCACGCTTCAGCATTCCAAAAGAGCCTACAAACCCGATTGCGATGCGACGAGATTTGAGAGAGAAGCAGCATCATGTGACAGTCAAGATCATCTTAATCGCTTTCGCTTTAAAGAGAATCGACCTTTAAATCTAACGACATCAAACCACCCTTACCGCGGCAAGAAGTGACTGAGCGAGAAATAAATGACAGCCTATTCTTCTTAAGAGAACATGCAAGCTGATGAAGAAGATTAAATTATCGGGTAGCGTGATAAGAAAGACGAAGCCCCTAATTAATTCGAGCTCGAAATTGCTCGTATACATTGATAAAGACGAGAATGGTCGCTGCAACGTCTAGGATAAAATTTCCTCGTCGAAGTATTTTTTAATAAAGGCAATTTTAATTAAATCGCGGCGCGATGATAAAGAGTAATTGAACTTTGACTGGCGAAGACAATCGATTTTTTATCGCAATTATCTTCAAAGAGTTGCGTTTATTGTGATTAACCTTTTTTGCGGCGAAAATTCTTTGTGTTGTGATATAAAATTGTTTCAACAAATGCAAATAAATATCCATTTTCGTGTAAAATTTTCTAAAGATCAACGACTAACAGTCGACCATTGATTAAAAAAAGTTGTCACACAGGTTAAAAGACAGGCCTTGTTGAACAGTTGTACATCAAATATGAAGAGTTTAGAAATTAAAATTTGACATTTAAAGCTTTTAATTAAGTTAAGTTGTGATAGTAATTGACAAAATAATAAGCTTTGATGACCGTAAAACTCTGGCCTGTCGTTCTACAAACGGGTCATATATTTCAAAACAATTATGATTAGTTTAATTGACTGCTCACAAAAAAAAAAGAAACTCAGAATTGGAAAGCAATGCTTTAATTAGCCTTTCAGCCACAAACGACGTTCTATTAAGAAAAAAAAAAAACTGTCTTTTAAAACAGGGACAGACCAAATGTTTTAACCAAGGGTCATTTTTCAAAAAAAGTAATGTTTACTGGGGGTCAAGCCGCTTCACTCATTGGGGTGACTATCATAAAAACAAATCTTCACCTTTAGGTCAGAGGTTCCCAAACTGGGGCACATTTAGGCTTCTCAAGGGGTACATTATTATGTGACAGAATGTTCTTATTTAAGTTAAATTCCGTGTTCGGAAGAAATAATAGACTCAAATGTCTACTGTAGAATTTTCGAATCCGGTCGATTCTAATTACGTCAAACAGGACAATTAAGAGGGAAGACTTTTTTTTACAGATCACCGTGATTTTGGGTTTGAATGGGAAAATTTTTTGGCTGCTGTAAAGTGAAGACTTTTCTTTTTTTTTTAGAGATCACCTTGATTTTCGGCATAAATTGGGAAAATTTGTATCTGATTCAAAGTGAAGACCTTTTTTTTTAAGAGATCACCTTGATTTTGGGCATGAATTGGGGGAAAATTAGTGGCTGATTCTAACTGAAAGCCTTTTTTTAGAGAAACGTCACAAAATTTTGGGGTACATGCAAACCTGCTACAGTGTCCAAAGGGTACTGATGAACTAAAAGTTTGGGAAACCCTACCTTAGGTTAAAGGTATGGACTATCAAAAGTAGTCTTTACTTCAAAGCGCTTCTTGCTTTTATTTTCATCACAATATCAATTATCTATCCTCCTGAATCGCACGACTACGTTGGGGGCGTGCTTTCGGAGATGCCAAGTTATGACTCAACTTTCTTAATCCACAACGCAGCCGACAGCTCCACCAAGTTCCAACATGGTGAACACATAAGATAATTTAGTAAAAAAAGAACTCGAAGCGCGAAAGCTACCGAGAAATTGACAAAGAGCCGCAGGTTTTCCACCTTGGTTTCGAAGTTGGCCAATCAGTAATCGGTTTATTTTCGACGCGTTAAGCGATGTCAGTTAACCTACGTTTGTTGCAGTCGGTTCCCATCCACCCGGGCAAGCACTGCTTGTTCCCGTTTCGGTCGCAAGTGTAATGACCGTGATACCCATCGCGAGGCTTGCAGAACTTCGTGCAATTGTAGCCGTAATAATTGGTGTTGCACCGGACTCGTATTCGATATTTGATATGCGCCGCCCGGCCGCTGTGGATACCGGTGTGCCAGTCGGCGTCGGGATTCAGGAGACCGGAGTGAACGTGGCGATCAATCAGCTGGCTTTCCCGGTCAATCACGCGAGCTGCCCCTAAAGAAAATAAGATGCTGAAACTACGCATGCGTACAATTTAAATCAAGGCTATTTTTTTTTTAAATAGGATAAAAAAAACACCGAGGCTATGATTTTGTTTCAAAACAAGCTACTTTTCCTTTTTGAAACATTTCCTTTCTTCATCCATTTTGGCAAACAGACAAATTATAGTTTTTATTGAACTCTTTTTCTAGTAGGAAAATTCAATAAATTTTTCAAAAGCTTTCAAAGTGCAAAGGATTTCTTTTCCGGTCGGAAAACACAGTTTTGAGATAAAAACCTCAGGAATTTTTACAACAATCATTGCTTAATCATTGGATAACCAAAGCAACATTTCGTAAACATTCTCTCGATGTACAAAGTTAAGAACAATGATTTGCAACTTTAACAGTTAGTAAAATTTAACAACAATCACGATAATAGCCAATACGATTCTCACGCATTCGCTGCAAAGCAAACGAATTCAAGAAACGTACCGGTGCCAGTAGCATCTTCTTCATCAAATGCTTCAAGAATCAGAGTAAAAGTGCGCTGTAAAAAAATGTAAGAATCAGTTACAGTATCGGCAGTACCAAGATATCTTAGAACAATAGCAAAAGCTTAGCAAATCGTCAAGAAACTTGTAAGCAACAAAAACACTGTAACGCGAGACAAATGCGTTTGCGGCTTACTTGAGAAGCTGCTGAATGACAAGAACATAGAAAAACAAAAACAAGAGTGTTGCGATCGGATCCGAAACTCGTAGCGTAGAAGTCTTCTTGTTTTTGTTGCGCAACGCTCAATCACGCGATAACAACCCTCGGCAGTCGTCACTCAATAGGAATATTTCTCCTAGTAGAAATGATGTCCCACTGTGATCGGGCCAATGATACGCGATAGCTTATCAAAAGGAACGAAACATGACTTGTTTATTGTATGCACAATTGTTAGATTCGGGTTTCTGTTTACATGCAACAGCACAACGTAAGGGATGAAAAACGCCCTCCCTCACACTTTCGCTAGTTTTTTCTTTAAACCAATCTCGGGCATTTTGTTGCTTTAGAGAGAAAGAGGAAAATTACTCAAAGCATCACCCGTTATGAAACAGTAAGGAAACTCGTGAGTAAGCGGTCAGATATATCGAAAACAAATTGGATTGCAAGAATCTGGGGCTCTAAAATATCGTAGAAGCGAAAATCTCTAAATTGAGTTCATCTATCAATTAAGTTTTTCATTATCCTTATTTAATTTTTTTCGAAAAGTACAAAAAAATTTTTTTTTATTGCAGTTTTTTTAAAGGTATGCAATTTTTTTTTCGGATAGTTGTTTAAGCATAAAAAAGGAAAATGCGGATGGGAAACCCTTTGATTTAAACAGCAAGAATTTTTGACACTCGCTGCCTGCACGTGAAAACGCAAAACTCCAGAATAGCGTGTGCAGTAAAGCGCAGTTTTCGAGATAAAAATGGGCGTTAGGGCGATCGTTTATTGACTTTCGCACTGCTACTCATCACTTCAACCGACATCCTCAGCACTTGATTGCCGTCTTTCGGTAGTCAATAAGTAGGCACTCCAACATGTAAAAGCAGCTTCTTGAACCAAGTGAAGACGGCACGTGTTGCTCGATACAACGTGCAACACAATGGTAAGGTAACGTTACGTGCGTTCAGTTTGGCTTGTAATCGACCTGCTATCTGACGCTTACACTTTTTTAATGTTAATTGCATACTCGCCCAAGCTACGGTAAGAGTCTGGAAACTGGCGGCTTTAATCGGAACTGATACGGCTGGCAACGCTGAGATTCGTGCCTGACAATATGCTAATTTAAACGTTGATAGAAGTGGGTCGATTTGATGACCAAGAAAAGTGCTTTGAACGATAAGAAAAGTGCTTTGAACGATAAAATACATCAAAGCAAGATTAAACTTTTGCGAATTCGGATCCCAGTAATTTTGACGGCCTTTAACTAGAAAAATTTAAAAGATATGAAAATGGACGAATATAAAGTCGCTTTTGAAACACTTTTAAATATAGACTTGGATCATTGCATTTTCATTGATTACAAGGCATCTTAGTGGGGAATATGTCAAGGCACCTCAATTCATAAGCCTACTTGGATGTGTCAAACGGTTTTGGTTTTATCATACTATTTTACGATTACGTACAATTAAAGTCATGTTCCAGTAACAGCTCTATTAAAAAAAAATACATTTGTGATAGAATGTAATAAAACAGAAACTTAATTTTAGAGATTGAAAAATTGTGCGAAACTTCTAATTTATCAACATATCAGCTATTATAATCCTGACTCCCAAAGCAATCTCGCAGGCCTTAAATTTTAAAAGCAACCATCAAGCAATTATTTCGACCTGCTTTAGGAGATGCCAAGATACGGCTGTCCGTTTGAAACGTACTTAATGAAATGATATGACTTTAATTTAACCCGTTTGTTAAAACAACCCAGTAGAAGTGCCGTAAAGTGTCTTTTTCTAAACAAGGCAAGCAGCTTGATGAGGCTACAAGTTGAACCGGCAACGGATCGATTGCAATCGCCATTAAAAACGCGCTTAAACATTCCACCACGCTGCTGGCCATTACGAGTCGATAAGTTACTAAGAAACTTGGGAGTCTTTAAGAGCACAGTTGACAAATGATTTTGCGTTAATAGAAGAAGTTTAAATTCAAATATATATTTTTTCAATTTAAAAAATTTAAGAGCATGACAGATTGCTTGTTACTTTTCCTTAATAATATGAATGATTTTAGCGTTAAAAGTAATTGAATCAAACAGTTCAAATTGACAACGCAAAGATAATAAACTTGGAAATAAAACACGATTGTTAGCTCAAACAGCATGTAATCCGCCTCCTAAATTAGAAAAATTTTCTGGACACGTACACGATATACATGGGTTCAAATTTAAACAATGACACTAATCGCAAAACAACCTTTATCAAAAAGCGAGAGTCATCTACTACAGCAAAACAACTACCAATTCACAGTTTGAACTGGTTGAGTTCTTCGGAAATACTAATCAACGGGTGTGTTCTTCTATGACAGTTATACTAAGACATATCGACAGTGATAATGTGGTGGAGTAAGCAGTAAACTACTTACAGAAGGTAATATTGCAATTTATGTCTCTTTAAAACTTTAAAAGTTAAATTTTTCACCTTTTAAAAACGTGGACAAGCTCGTTTGGTTGGCGATAAAGAACTTTTCGAGACATAGTTTTATTTGTAACCTTAAATGATATTATATTTTAATGCCGCAAGCAGCAAAGCTACAAGTAACAGGTTTCGTAATTAAAAAAAAAAAGGAGCTACCTCAGAGTTTAAAAGCTTAAAAGAAAACATTGGTTCCTAAAGCATAAAATTTTGTTGTAAATTGGTAAAGAAAAAATCAAAAAGGCAACAGAGCGTCTCAACGGTGGGGCAGCGAATCGTCAAGTAATGAAAAAGGATTTGTTTGCGTTGAAGCTGGTTCACTGATCAGAAAATGTTTACCGCAAATAAGCGCAACGCATTAAAGTCTAAAAGAACATCGCGTAAATAATCAAACAGACAAAACCTAATAAAGAAATAGCTCGAAAAAAATGATATCTGCAAAGAATTGTTATGAACTTAAACTGTTGAAGCTCTAAACGACAATAGAAGATTACCTTTCATAAGCCAGATTTAATCTCATATATTAATTGCAACTGAACGCACAGGCGATTAGTCAGAGACGATTTTAATGACACTCATTAAAATTTCAAAAATCCTTTATCCCTCTTAAGAAATCATTTTCGTATGATGAAGTGAGTCGTAAAAATGTACTTGCAGCTACAAATCTATAATGAAATATTGACACGTAATTAAAATTAAAGACGTTGAATAGAACTGCGCCAGTTACAAACAAGTTGCTTTCTTGTGAAATATTGTGTAAAAGGCTAGGTTGACGTTAAGCAAGTTGATACGCAGCAGGCAAGATCAAGCAAAATCGAACATGACAAACTTAAAAAAAAGCGCTCGAAAATTTATAAAAGTTTAACCGAAGAAAAATTTGTTTAGGCAACATGTTAGTAAACTATGAGCGACTGTTTTAAAGGTAAACATTTTTCTTCTGGAATCCTATAAACAGTAAAGCAATCAAATCCTGATCATTTTATGAATAGAAAAATAACCAGTCAAGACCCTGTTACGGTGCCTGCGTAATATAATCATTTGCAACGTCAAATAGGTGACAACTAGAATGTTAAATCAAACAGACACGAGCCAAGAACACATAAGCAACATGATAGAACGAGCAGAAAGTCTTTTCGAATAAAGAGAAAAAAGCGGTCTACTGGCAACAATCGAGCTATTTGATGACGTACTCAAATTAAAGGCGTGGGAAAAGCAAACGAAAATTGGACGAACATTAAAAAACGCGATGGCAGTTTACCTGCCTACTGACAACAACGATGAAACTTTACTTCGATGCAAAAACCTTTTCTTTGCGTCATGCATGCATAGAACGAATAAATTTTTTAAATTTCTAAAACATGTAATAAAAGTACTTTGAGGAATATAAAAAGAACTTGATGGAACCCACGCCTTTCTATGAACTCGAAAATGTATTGAATTTGAAACGAACTCGGTTAAAAAAATGCGGTAGCAATGTTTAAAAAAATTATTTTTAGTTATGCATTCAGAACAATCTTGATTCAAGACTTTTCAAAAATCAAAGTAAGCTTACAAAATCGATAAAAACTTTTTAATTGTTGAAAACAATCCGATTTTTTTACAGTTACTCAAAATTCACCTAAAAAGCTTATTTATTTGTGAAAAAATCTCAGAATAAGTAGGCTCACCATGTGTCCCGATTTAGGCGGGGCAATCTGGATTTTTATGGGTATGTCTCGGCGTGCCGCCAGCTTAACATTATGTCCGGATATTTCCAAATTTAAGTGATGTGTTTTTCTTTTAGAGAACACTGATTTTTACGGACGAAAACCAAGAAATCTATGACAGATTCAAGGTGAAGACTTTTTTTTTTAGACAAAACACTACTTTAAAGGGACGAAAATTAAGAATCCGATTCAGATTTAAAGCGAAAACTTTTTTTTGAAAGAACACTGCTTTTTAGGAACGATTTTTCTTCTTTTAACAAACGTCTTGGTTTACCCTTTTGGAAATATGGTATGCCTGAGAATAGGCAAAAATTTGTTTTATACCAGGTTAAGCGACTTTGTTTCTTAAACACAATTTAAAGAAAGAAAATTTCAATTTAGTTTTTTTTAAATATAGTCAGCAAAACCTGAAAATATTTGGAAAACACAGAACGAAACGACAGACTTTAAAATTAATCGACTCTTGATTAAGATAAGTTCTTCAAAGGAAAAAAAAAATTGGCCAGTTAGTAGAGTTATTGTTTCAATAATTCAATCGTCCGGCAGAGTCTAGCCCAACCAAAAAATCTCAAGTCAAACCGTGGCAAAGAAGTGGCACAGTTGTTGGTCTATATGGCCTTTAATCCACTTTGAGATTGCCTAATCAAACAATTGATAAACTTTTTGAAATATTGGTGAACGATTTCCTGAAGACTTGCATTTAAAAGCGAATATTTTGTTGAAGTTTTTAAAAACCTAGGCTAATATTGGTAGTTGTCGGCAGCCACGATTGTAGAGGTATGACAAACAGCGATTTTCAAAAAGTCAATAAAACTTCTTTAATCAGTCTCAAACATTTTTATCGCATAATATCCAGTCTTTGTAAATCAGTAAACCAGTACTCAGATATAAAATGATTTTCAAAAAACTAATAAAGATTCTTTCACTACGTCAAATTTCAGATATTTTAGAAATATCAATAACAGACACCCTACAGGGACTACTTAATGACACAGAACTTCTGCAAAGCCAAGTAATTTTGTTGTCTGAACCAAACAGGCAAAAAGATTCCTTGACTTAAAAAGTATTAGAAAATTTTTTTAAATTTAGGAAGAGAGATAATTTTTAAAATCCATTTGTAAATGATAGCAATAAGAATTCAATATTTTATCATTTAATTTGCAATAGAATATATTTTTGTTTTTAAATAAAATTTTGCAAGCTAAATGGTAAAATGTTGGATTCTTATTGCCATTCGTATTCAAATTAAAAAAAAAAACAGAACGAAAACAAACACATTAAAGTTATGAATTGATTGAATTCATAACTTTAATCACAATGCATTAAAATGGTCAGACGAAAACGCAGATGCAAGAGTCTCATGTCATTTAAAGATGAAGGTAAACGCACTGCGCTCACCTTCAATCTAGCCTTATGAAATTCTTAAAAAATATCAAACAAACTCAGATAATTCTTAGTTATCCGATAAACCTGTTTGTTTGTTTTGTAAGTATTGCCAGGAATTGGACATTCGCAATTTAGTGCCAGTCATTAATCATACAAAAGGGATCAAACGTTTGCGTTAATGAGAAACTGGCAAAAAAATTTTTCGATAAGACAATTTGCTTAAACTGCACAATTGTGGGAAGGTGGCAGAAGGATAAATTGCCATCAGATGAGGCGGAACGAAAAAAAATTGCTGTGCATTTGCAAAAAGAAACTTAACAGCCTTAAGCATGAAAGCAAGCAGGAAGGCGAAATTGGATAAATTGGCCAGCGCACGCGACTTGGAACCATGACGAAGACTCGCGTTTGCCTCGCGCGTCCGGCAAGGCAAGTCGCGTGGCATGCTTATTATCAGGCTAATCAACGCGAGAGGCCGCGCATCCGCAAGATCAATAAAATACGAGTCACTTTACGCGACAAATTGTGACTAAGAGGGATCGAAATCGCTGCCTAGTTATCAGAACGACTCATCAACGTCCGAGCGCTCTTCGCCATAAAGCAGATGTTGGCTCGGTCAACTGTAAGGAAACCATGCCGTTTGCTTCAAGGAAACAGCCCCGAAGTCAGATGACACCGCAACTTGGAAGCATTGACGTCGTTTTGAATAGTTTTTCAAGAAAGATTATAGTACCGCCCAGTTTTCAGACGGAAAGCTGGAAAAAATAACTTCCAAACAGGTTCAACCTAATGCTCCTGACCATAATTGCCGTCTTTGCCAACGAATAAACGTATATTTACCAACTATATGAAAAAAATTAAAAAGTTAAATCTTTTTAGATTAATTACAAGTTATCGAAAGATTAAGCCATTTGATAAATATTTTAAATATGTTACTCGATTTTGAAATATTCTTGACACTAAAATCTCGTTGATACAGACAATTAAAGTAATTTGCAAGGTCTTTGCAATATCTTTTCTTTCTAAAAGCCTAATAACTCTCGAAATTATCAAAAATAATAATTAAGTAGCTTAAATTTATCAATAACCCAATGATCACCGAAAATAAAAAAACTGTTGCAGGTAAAGGTTCAGATAATTCCATCTTCAGATAGGTAATCAACAAAAAATGTTGTAGGCTTAGGATGGCATAATGTCCCTGACTGCTTCCTGTCATTAACTTCAATAATTTTTTTCTGTATTAATGGATATACGTCTGTTTTGTTTCGTTTTTTTTTTTGTAATCGAAAACGATTACAGAAACGACAATGGAGTCGCACAAATAGAGACAACAGATTGTCACCGAAAAGTTTTCTAAAAGTGCATGTATGTCGAGCAAAACTAGCTGTTGCTTAGGCGTATACTAATACGCTAGAGAAAACCATGAAAAAAGTAAAACTGTCTTTTTGTATCAATTCAAGAATGTCGACTGAACGGTGTGAAATTGCACATAGTTAAAATTGGAAATACAAGAAAAAAGTCTTTTGTCCAAATGAAAAATCTATTGCTTTCTGGTCAAATGCAAAATTAAGCCATGCTGGAGTTTCATGGATTAATTAATTACAAAAAATTAACGACAATATAAATGTATTGCAGGAATGATAATTTTTTCCTTTAAAACATGCACTTTGAAATTTTTTAGATCTCAAAACAAGGGAATTAATGTTAAAAAACTTACCGTCCACGTAAACCATAAAGGTATTTTGAGCCTTCCCGGGTTGTTAGGATCTTCAGTATTATCCAAGGAAAAAGAATTGTGACCCAAAACGTCGCTAAAACCACTCCCAAAAGTACAAGAATCACTTTCAGTTTCATATCCAGACACCTGATATTCTTTGAGGCAAAGTCGAAAAAAAGTATCGCATTCGTTGTCACGGCAACCGTATTCACTCCTGTTTCCATCGCAACATCCTCCGGTGAATAACTCTCCACCAGTGTTTTGAACTTTCAATATCTGCAGTTCAAAATACCCGATCGGAGAACTAATCGTTGATTCGGCGGATATCTAAATAAAAAAGGATGTTTATATAGAAGCAAAATTTCAACTTTTAACCGCTTGCGCTAAGCGATGCGGAACAACGGATTGGCACGCAATAAAAAAAGATTTAAATAACCTTTTCCGTGAAAAGAAAATGCGTTCAACTAAGACAATGATTATTTTTATTCTTACGAATTATATACAAGGCTGCCTGGAAAAAAATAATACTAAATCCATTTTAAAGTAGCAAAAAGAAAAAATTGTCTCTTGAAAACAAACAAAAAACGTCATGTTTCGTGAGTTTTTAAAATTAAAATCTCAACTTTAGAAACGCACTAATCAGATTTGCTTTTGGCAGTGTGAAAATAGCCACAGTTATTCATTCGAGTGCCCGAGGCGTTGATTAGAAAAGTTTCTCACGATCCGATGCGACGTTTGTGGTCGAAGGCACATAGCCGCTGTCACCATCTGAAAGAAGTAACTTTCCGCTGACGAGACAGGCCGCATCAAGATCAGGCGTAAAATAAACATCAAATCAACAATAATCTTTTCAGTGAGGCTTACAACTGGAATAAGAAGCTGTAATACGTTTTGACAAGATACCACCGCATCAGAAATACTTTTAACGCATTAGCTTTTAATTTGAGCCACCTTTTTTTTATTAAAAAAAACATATTGCTAACTTTAAGATTTATTGAAATCGAGAAAAAATTAGCTTCTTCTACCAAAAAGGCTTTTAAAACTTCAAAACAATTTGTTTTGTTAAAGATTTATCATACAGTCTATTTATTCACTTCAAACTTATTTTGATTTACTTAAGTACATAATATTAACTCGAAAATCAAAATCTCAAAACGAATGATTCAAATTTCAAACGGTAATCAACGAGTAATTACGTAGAACCGCTTTTGATTAAAAAACAACAAATGGGTTTAAACAAGCTTTTTAAAAGATTTTTTATGTAATATGTGACAATAGATTTAGTGTCACAATGATTACTCATGTGTTATTTAAAAAATACAAGCATTTTAAAAATTTAAAGGTTTTTAAAATATGGAAGACTTAGTAAAATTATATATAAAATGCTACCAAATATCACACTTGTAGGGAAAGAATATACGATTTCAAAAATGCCTTGACCATTTCAACACATTGACTGTTTGACTGCAAACATTGACACAATCATAAAACCCATCCAAAAATTTCAGCAGCAACCAACAGAAACAATATCATGGACTGATAAACTAATAATAAATTCAGAAAAATAATCTAAAAAATAAAGCCTCTGCAGCTTTTTCACGAAAAATATGAACTTTTAAATAAACACTTGGCTTACTTTAATGAGATGACATAATTATAATATTTGTAATGGCCAAACTCCTAAATAAAATTATAATCATAAAAACTAAAATGCTGCTACTAAGTTCTACCTTACCTTTATGAACAACGGTACAAGGAAAATCCATACAAAAAGTTGTTTATGAGTAGAAAATGATTTCATTTTGCAAAGAAAGCGTTGTAGGCCTATATATTTTCTTGCTTGGAAAAAATAGTTGATTAACTTAAATGTATTTTCTTTACTTCTTCAAACTCATAAGCATAATCTACATTATTGCAAAAAGTTGTAGCTTGTGATAAACCTTGACTTTAGTTTCATTTAAAAAAATTTTAAAACTATTATACAATCTTTCTGAAAAGAATAAAGTTCATTTTGACGACTACATAACAATTAAAAACAAAAATAAACAGTAAAAGTTAATTTTTAACTAGAAGATCAACTCTCTCAATAATTTAAAAGCTAACGAACAAAACCTTAATCAGATTGGTGTACTTACTAATTATCTTCAGCATTTCTATCATTTCCTTAGAAAAACAATTTTTCATAACTTCTATCTTAGTCTGAAGCTTTCAAGTCAATTTTTTAACATGTTTACCCGTACAAAGGCTACAAGCTGAGCTTTCAAACTTTGTTTCAAAGTGCGCGAGACAAGATAATTACGTTCATCAATGCATCAAGCACACATCTCAGATAAAAGCGTTTGTTACGTCACCAAAAAGATTTTTTTCAGGTTACTTGATTTCTTCTTTCCAAAAATTTCCAAGCACGAGAAAAATACTTTTCGTTTGCACTTTTACTGTTTTCAACTGATTGTTTGTAATTTTATTTTGAAAATTGCTTTCATATATAGGCTAATTCTGACTGTTCTTAACGTAGGCTTTAATAGGTTACAAGTAAGACGTCAATATAAGTTGAAGATTAGGTTTAAACCTACTTATATTTTCTTAGACTAGATATTACAAAGTTTTAACATTTTTTAGTTGAAATTATTGATTTTAATTGCAAGTGTGCTATCAGCACCGCAAATTTAGTAAGTTATATAATTTTAACATTTTGTAATTTGGAAGAGCAAATCTAATTCATAATGTCTTCCGAGTAAATTTAAACCAATAGTTTTCAATGGGCAAAATTGATGATAATTGTAGTAAAGCTATGGTTAAGCTAATTTTTAAAATATAACTTTTTAATATTCTTAATTGACTTAACAACAAATTTTCCTTTATCTTTGCATTTTTTGAAACACGTATTTACCGGAAATATAAATGTGGTTACAATTAATGTAGAATTAAAATAACGCTAGAAAATCCAGCGAAAAAAACGCTCTCGGCTAATTCTTTTATTTGGCAGAAAAACCTAGTTTATTGTATTAAAAAATTTTTAGACAATAATTATATATATTTAGTTTTGCTTTATTGTTTTCATTAAGACAAAAAAGTGGATTTATTTATTTTCTTAATACAAATTACGTCACTTATGAAACATGGCATGAATTTGTAAATTTGAAACACGGTTTTCCAAGTCCAACCAAGTTATTTAGTCCCACCATGTCGAAAAACAAGCTTTGCCAAAATTATATAAAACGTTTATGCCTTCTATCCTTTAAACGATCAGGTACTTCAAAATTTGTTTTTAACAAATGCATGAACTGAACTGACTTTCGCAAAATTTTGTTTGCAAAAACTATGATTATTTTTTTAACAACCGGCACTAACAAATTTACTGATTTAGAAAGCAGATGAACTATGGCCGAAATCTATTCTAACTTATTAAAATAAAAATATGCTAAGAAATGTACGATTGATTCTCGTGCCAAAACGAAACATTTATTTACCAATTTAAAAAAAACAATTCGCTATTTTATTTTTTTATATATATTTAGAAATCTAATAATATGATCCATGAAACATCATTCAAATTCCTTGTTTATTTTTTATGATCTTATCTAGCAGAACTGTAAAACCGCTTTAACAAGCTACGCTATTCTTAATTCTATATATCATTATTATCTAGCAGCTCAAAATTCTTCTGTTTGGCCACTCTCGAATTGCGTTTTTTTTTTTAGGTTCACAGAAAGAGGTTTCTTATTCGTTTCTAGGCGATCACATCGAGATCATACTGCCCTCAAGTGGTCAATACAAATGCAATACTTTTTATTCATCATCGTCATCATCTTCGTATAGTTTACAGCCAATTACGAGTCAAAAAAAAGTAAAAGTTAGAATATTAGTTAAGTTCAAACCTTGGCTTATTCAGTTGAACAGTTTATTTTAAATTTTAAAAATTCCAACCCAGTTGAAAGACTATTGAAATTCACTATGGAATAATGTTCAAAACACCTAGATACTGTAGTTTCAGAAAAAGTCAAAAAAATAAATTTTATTTCTTTAAGTACCAATTTTCATTGTAATCAGTGATTTGTATAGAGATATCTTTCATTTTCTGTGCTGCAAACAATAGTTTAGTATCTTACATTTTCGTTCTAAAGACGATGGCTGTCAGTGCACAATAGTTGATAATGAGCAAGAGTACCGTGTGTTCGTTTGTTTTTTTGTTTTTTTTAGATTTGTCGTTTTCTTGGTCTTTTCGTTGGAGAGCACTGACTGTGCTTTGTATTCGGTAATTCAGCCTCTTAACTATCTGAAAACACTGTTAAAGACAAAAATGACGACCACTATCAAATTTTAGCCCAAAATATTTTTGGAAACGCACTTTCAAAGAGTAGGCCAAAAAAACAAAAAAAGTTTTGAATAAGATACCATTGAATCATTTTAGCTTTCCAAATTACTTAACCTGCTACGCTTATGTTTTTGTTTATGTCGATTATTTAATTTAATAATGAAGGTCCAAATGTAATACTAATACATACAGTACATGCCTTATTGACTCATGAGAACGTGGTAACTCTTGCGTTATTTTTTATGAAATTAACCTGAGTTATTGTTTTCACAAAAAATGTGATAAATTTTTAAAAAATTTTATTTAGAAATTTTTGCAGAATATTACAAGATTCGCTAATAGTTTATTGTAATAAGTAGTCAATAACAAATGATATTAATAAGAATATTTTAAGGTGGCTTTGGACATAGAAGACCATATGTTCATTTTCATTCTCTCCTTGTGAAACATTATTTGTTACGTGTTTCTTTTTAACTGTTACTTATTTATGCACTAAATAAATAAATTGATTGATTGATTGATGATATAGACCAGTAACTAATATCCGGTCAAAATAAAGTAAACGATTAAACTCAAGCGGTTTAAAATGAATAAACTTACTTTTACGTTCATTCTAGGTGCTGGTACCAATAATTCAAGGGCGTTACTTAGATTAACATTCGTAGTGTAAACCAGTAGTGTGCATACTTTTCCCACAAAAGGGCACAAACTTTTTTTAACAAACCGAGGCCGAAGTAGTATTTGTAATCTGAAAGACAAAGGGTAGTCTAGCCAAGTCAAATTTCCCTTCAAAACATACGACAAAATGATGCTTTTTCTTTGTTTACATACCGAAAGTACATATACTTTTTGCATACCGAAAGTGACGTATACTTTTCGACTTTTTCAATTACAGTGAAACCAAACAGATATAACCACTTTTCTCTATACAAAATTGAACACTTGGCGGCCCAGATAAAAATGCTCAGCAGGCTGGACTTGGCCCACGGACCGTAGTCTGACCACCACTGGTCCACACAGTCAGTTAATTTTGTTTAGTAAATGCATCAAGATTTCGGTTTGCTTCTTTCAAAACACATTCCTTACTCTGTCTCGCTAAATATTCAAACTTTAAAGCTTTGATCGACAGGATAAGTTCTTAAAAGTAAAAAAAGAAAAACATGTCTATTTTGTAATCCGTGGTATGTTTCTGAAGAAAAATTTCAGGACTTAACTTTTTTTTAAATAAATATATTATTTAACAATAACTTGTATTTGCTTTTCACAAATAAAGTTTTTTTTTTATAACTTCGATTTCACCAGAACAAATTGAACAGAGCAAACTTTTTCTATTCGATAACACGGTTGCCTCTTGACACTAAGAATTCGACAAGCTTTTTGATTTAAAACAACGATTCTCTATCTTTTTTTTTTGATGCATGGATCATCTTCTTTTAAAAAAAAATATCAAAAGGACTGCTCGCGAGCGCCACTTGTCGAAATTGTGCGGCACATATTTTATTTTTATTTTATCCCAATATTTATCCTTTTGACTCGCAGGAAAGCGTCGGAGGCGCTAATGATAGGGCTAGCAATTACCCCGACCTGCTACCGGAGATGCCAAGATAATGCTGTTTGGTTGCAATTTTTTATTTTTTTAATTTTATAAAGATATGATGTATCAGTAACATGCCGGAAAACATTTTTAACGTAAAGCGAAGATAAGAAAAAGTTCTTACTTGCCTTTCAAGTCATCTTTGTTATTTGGAATGTCAAGAAAATAGCAAAAAAGTCTTCACTTGACAATAAAGCTCATTGTGCCAGTAATCAAACATTAAACCAAAAACGTTGCTGCAATCTTGGGTCAGTAACAGAATTTTTTTATTTGCAGTTCCTAGATATTTCATTTTAAAGGATTTAAAGTTTTAAAAAATGTTATATCAAGGATTCATGAAACTCTAAAAAAATATATTTTGTAAATCTTTTACATTTAAAACAGCATATAAGATTTAAAACAGCATATAAACAGCATAATATTTAAAACAGCATATAAGAAAATTCTGTAAAGTTTAAAAGATATATTCTAAATCCTATGTTGGAAGCGAAACACTCCGTAAAAAATTGCACTTTTTTTATTGGTTTTCAAAGCATAATTTCAACACGTAATCAATTCGTTGAACGGCTTCAAACTAACTTTCAGAGGCTACTTTAAGTCTTCAACTTGACATGAAGTTTTAGATATTGACTCGAAGCAACAGCTATTTTTCAAAAAAAGAATAGAAGGAGATGCTTCCATATGCTCGTCCAACTTCAATTTCTATAAATAGAAAAAGAAGGAATTGGAATGGCTGTGTTCCTCTGTACTTTTAAATTTATACATATCGTCATTCAGAACACCGAAAACTTGTCCATTTGATCAGTATTCGGGCGCTTATTCCACTATAAGTCAAATTGACCTACTGTGACGAGTTCTAAAAAGTTGTACATTTACTATTAAAGAATAATAATGTAAGAGCAGGAGCGACTCCATGACTTCGTCGCTACTCGGGCTCGTGTTTGATACAGATGCAGCAAGCTGCAAATACACAACTACACAGTTGATTATTTCTGTTGGCTAAAGATAGTGGCTATATTTTGTGATAAATTAAAATTTATGGTGGCTGAAACTATAAATTGTTAATCATTCACTAAAACAAAGTGCCAGAGTCGCTACTATGAGATGATACCAAAATAAATAATAGAATGAAAAAAAAGTGGAAATAATGAAAATAATTAAAAATAAAAAAAAATATTTTGGCGGCAACCGATGATAAAATAATTAAAAATAAAAAAAAATATTTTGGCGGCAACCGATGATGTCGCACACAACACACAAAAAACCGTTTCAAATCAGTGTTTCTCCGCTTCAAAATAGGTTCAAAATGGGTTTAACTTATAGTTAAGCTATATTGGCGACTCCACTTAAAACAAAAATAAGCAACCAGGCCAACATTAACAAAAAAAGCAAGCGATTACACGTGGATACGCGAAGTGAAATCATTTGTGAAAGTTTTTTTTTATTTTTTGCGCTTTGCTCTTTAAGTTTCAACTTGAACATGAAATTGCTCAGGAACGGAAACACTTTTGTTAGCTTGAGCATATCAATAATCTTCTTTGATTTAACTATACGATGGACTATCAAAGTAACTGCCGTTGCTTACAAAGCGTTCAACTATTAATTTTAAAATACAAGATTTCTTGCTCTCATTTCAACTCGACATTTTTGCAAATCTTAGATCAAACTACGTGGACTTCCACCAACTTTTTCATACATGGATTTGAACAAACTAGACATTATAATTAAAAGCGGAAAAACTAAAAAATGAAAACATGAAATCAGCAAGAATTAAACAAAAATCAAGTACTTATGAATTTAGATAGCTCGTTGCTTTTATTTTAAACAGACGCTTCAAGGTGATTATTATATTCGCTTTTGGAATGTACCGGTAGTGCAAGCTTAATTTAAGCCTGCACCTGCTGTTTGAGCACGAAAAGAGCAAAGTCGTAATTATGAAAAAAAGTTGCGCATTTTAACTTCTTTGAATGAAAACCGAAAAACATTGATTGTTACCTTTTTTCCCAATTGAAAAAACAGTTCTAAGGTAGACATCGAAAATTTAGGTTTTAAGATTTAGGCATGGTCTACACTAGGCGTATAAAATTTTGTTTAAGCTGAGCGTAGGCGTACAGCATATCAATGAAAAAATATATTAACAAAAAAACAATTCAAACGTTTTTTTTAAAAAATGATTTTTTTACCATACTACCAGGGCAATTTTTACGCAGAAACATTTTTTACGCTGAGCGCAAACGAACCGAAATATCGCTTACCAGCGCTCGGTGTAGGATTTTTGGTCGACGACAGGAATAAATAAAGACTTTTACGCTGAGAAACTACGCCTAGTGTAAATAAGACCTAAACGTGAATACATAAAAAGCGGAAGCCTCTGACTGTAAGCTTTAAAAAAATTCTTTTCGTTTTTAATAAACCTGCTTTTTTATTCACACGGAGAGAGCTACTTGCTTTAGCAGCGGACATGTTCATGCTTTTTAAACCAATGACGTGTAAACGGAAAAATACCAACCTGAAAAAATTTATTCAGGGTAAAAATAACTAAAAAAAGGTTGGGCCGCAAGTTGCTCGCCCCTATCACATAGTGATATTATTACTTAGCCTTCTTACATTGGCGTTGGTTTGATTCATTGGTTCTTGACAATTGAAAGTTTTTAGTGAATAAACGTCGGATGACTTTCGTTTTCTTAATCGTTCCATAAAATGCTCTTCTGTTTTTTGGTTTGTGGTTGTTACGCTTTCAAATGTTTTGAAAGAACTTTGCCGAGAGCGAGTATCCACATAAACGGAATTCATTTCGATCGGTGTGCTCTATATAGACGTAAGCGGTTGTATTATGTCGAAAATCAGACTAAAATTTTCAATTAAAGCTTAACTAAATCTGCCGCAAAGTATAACAAAGCAAAAAAAGTCCAGTGAGCTCTGCAACCTCGTATAAATTATTACCGGTACGAGTTAGGAGTGGGGAACATAAGGATGGAAAGATGTTGTAACTTCCGGAACAGGATTTGCTTCCATCAGAGACAAAAGAAAGTGTGTGTGTCTTCACTCTCCTCTCAAAAAATATTAGCTATTTCATCAATAATACAAATAGCAATTTATTCATTTAAATAGGAATGCATTTTGTCCTTTTTAGCCTATAGATCTAATGTTAATCAAACGAAATTTTTAGACCCCTGTATAAAGTAGTAAAATTGTACAGAATCAGCACAATCTGCTTTAAAAAAGTGGTGCTTGAGTAAAAAGTCTTTAAATTACAAAAGATACCCTAATAATGACTTACGCAGAAAAATCCCCTAGAGGGGCAAGAAACAAACAAATTAGAAAAAAAAGAGTTATTAACTTCATCAAATTTTCATATAAATATTTATTTTTAAGTGATTACGCAATGCCATGTGACAATATCATAAAAAAATTGTTTGGAAGTGGAAGAAATTTACATACATTAAAAGTGTTTTATATATTCCGTGCAAATGCCTTTTTCATCTAACAACTGTTCTGAAAATTGTCGTTTGAAGTTATCAATTTAATATCAAAGTAATTTTTATTAACAATACAACTTACTTTGTCACTAACTTCTGAAAAATTTTTTTCAGCTTTTTTGAAACCGCAATTTAAGTCATCAATTTTCCAGTCTCCAAATTGGTGCGGAGTGTGGATATAGCTTTGTGTCAGCATTCGCAAATCCGTGATTCCTGATTTCCTTCGTAACGGATAAAATCCCTCGTTCATCTCTTCTTCACTGAGCACCAAATAGATAATTTAGAAAAAAATATTTCATATTTTGCGTTTTATTTTAAAAAAGGCAAACATTACTCAAAAAAAGGGTTGTAAACATCCATCCACAAAGGAAGAATACCAATCGAAGATTTTCAATAACTTCTATAAAAGATATAATCGACTTTACTATAGAAGTGGACAAATTTGTAACACTGAGTGAAAGTTCAAGCGCATTTGATTCAATATCTAATTTATATTGTTGTTGTTAGTTCGATTCTCAACGGGACCAACTTAACCACAACATTAAAGTTTGTAGCCTATTAACTGTTCTTTTTTTTCATAGAAATTTGAAGTTTTAGAACGCACATTTGCAATAACATGCTGATGGCAGGTACAAAATAAGACTAGAAAAAGTTTTTAAAGACCAGTCCTGGAAAGTGCATAAAGTTGAGGTTTATTCTTATTATTTTTTAAAAGAAAATTAGTATCAAATTGTAGATAAATTTTGAATTTTCATTTAAAATCGCTTTTTTTTATGTAGGATGAAAAAACTAATATTATTTTGAGAAAAGGTTTTTCTGTTTTCCCATCTTTTTCAACCTTTTTGTTAAAAAAATGAGAAACTTTAACCTCAGGCAGGCGAAAAATCATTCGATCTTTGTCTTTTAAATAATCAAACTAAAGCAAATAAATAATTACCTGGAACTAATAGGCGATGCATTCATGTCAAAATTGTGAATACGAAAAAGTTTCCAGCTGTTTGCCTCGAAAGACTTTCTAAATTTTAAAACGTTTATTTCTGTATAACTTGTTAGCAATAAAGGCGAAATTTCAAATTATCTTGCTAATTGAAGTGAAAGGAACAATTTTTCGTTTAGCAGACAATTTTTCGTTTAGCAGTTGCATTTGGATTTTGTTGATTGGTTAACACAAGTTAACCAGGTAGGCCTACTGTAACCATATAAACAATTTTGGTTAGTAAAATCTTTCATAAATCAAGCTTTGTGAAGAAAAGTGTTTCTTTTGATTTATTTTGTTAGGGACCTTTGTTAAGTGTATATTTAACGCCGAGCCAGCTAAACAGAAAGTAGTAAAAAGATCTATACGTTGACCTCTTTTTTTTACACTGTAAATTGATTTGATTTACAGAAGCTAAGACATGCTTAGAAATTTAAGCGGATCAGCAAAAAACAGATATATAATTCTTATATTTTAAATATGAGACTATATTAAATTTAGTGCATAGTTCAGTTGTAAATTTAAACTTTAAGTACAGCAACAGAGTACAGCCTACATTAGCAGCTTACACGAGAGGGGCAAAAGACTTTATAGTTGGTTTATTTTACTAAGTTGTCGTCTCATAGTCTTTGACAAGGCCGTTGTTATGGACTGTCTGTTAAATGAAGAACGAAAATACATAAATAAAAGCAGAAGGGTCGGTTCTCAAAATTTTTATTTGTGAAAGAGCATGATTAATAAAAGATTCATTACTCAGGGTTCACTTTCAATTAATAAAAAGTTTGTAAAAAATTCTCACGCGTTATATTTTGCCATTTATAAAAAGTAGCCTACTACAACTAAAAAATTAAACTTGGCAGCATAACCTATTTAGGCAAACAATAAACCTGAAAAAATGTAATTTGCACGCAGTTTTTTCAAAGATCAACTAAGAGGAATTGAAATAGGCCTTACACACGAATGCTATGAAGAAATATGCGGATTAATAAATAGTACAGCCTACATCTAAATGAAAAATTTTTAAAAGACAAAGATAAGAATGAATAAAATGAATGCTAAAAGAATCAAAAATTTTGTTAAACATACGCTTATTATTTTATTGGTCGATTTTTGGTTAGTTGGACCCGAAACTTTTTTGGGTTTTTTAAAAAATCCAACGTAAAATAAAAAGATGAAATTTAGAAATGAAGGCAATATAACCAACATATTTATCGAACCAGATTTAAAGTTGTATATCGTCAAAATTATGACAAAATCTAGAAATATATTTCTATTATCTAAAACCCTACTTTGTTCGCTGAAATCAAAAGTTTAAAAAAATAATTGACTACCTTTCAATGTATTGTATTTCACCAAGATTTAAGATCCATTTAAATCATTGTTTGAAACAAAACCAGCGTAATTTTTTTTCTTACGGAGTGAATTTTTTTCATTTTTTTATAATTTGATTTGTCTGTATCAATGACGTCACCGTCCAAGCATTGTCACGTTGAATTTCAGGCATGATGACGTAACAAGTCAGTGTCAAATCTCAAAAAGCCGAAGCTAAAATGAAATAAAGAATCTGCCAAACTTCACCTGATTTAAAGTTTGATCCTTTTCGTTCTATGTTAGCTTAAGAAATGGAAAGTCACGAACAATGCGGGGACATTATCAAAGACGACTTCCGAAAGAAAGTGCAACTTCCGTCAGAACGGGACATGCTAAAATACAAGGGCTATCTGTTACATGGTGTCGTCGGCGAAGGAACATACAGCAAAGTGAAGGTTAGAAAGTTTTACTCAGTTTTGATAAACTTCAAAAAATAAATTAAAACCCAATCATCATCTCTATTAATCTATCTGACTCGCAGGAAATTGTCGAAGGTGCTATACTTAGGGCAACTGTCCAGTGATTACCTCGACCTGTTTTTAGACATGCCAAGATGTTGCCGTTCGGTTGAATTTTATTTGGCTTTTTAGTTTTAATTTAGAGATATGACAAAAATTAGAGCTTACTAACACCGGCAAGCAGAGGAAAATGTCCATTAGTGTTTCTACTAAGGCGACAAGAGAATGACGAGAGTAGGTTTTGAACCACGACGACATCGATCGTGTTCGTCATTGAAGGCCACGCTGCTGACCTTGAATTATGTCTTCCAAGAAAGTGATAATTTATTAGCGTCTAGACGGGGACATGCATTAGTGGTCCACCAAAAGTTTTATAAACCTCTGGAGTTCACTGACATATGTACAATACAATTTAGACTATTGGCATTCATCAGATGTCAGCATAGCAAAGTGGTCAAATGAAAACTAAAAAAAAACAAAGATTCCTCATAGATTCAAAACGATTGAGAACAACATCTCTAAAACATCAAATCTCCTTTCATTGCTTTGCTTTTTGGCACTGAAAAGTTTTCTAAAAAGCAATTCACCCCGTGTAAGAGAAAAACAACCCAAAAACTTTATTTCGGCTCTAATCAAAGCTAAGAAATTAAATTTAATAAATTTAAAGCTAAATTGCAAAGAGTAAAAAATTCGAAATTGAAAAAAACAGACGATCAGTTATGCTTGCGTATTTTTGTACTGTATACTCATAATTCGACACCTCGTATAGGCCTACAGGTAATTCTATTTTATCATAATCTAGAACGAGGTGACGTAAAAAGACTACACCTTGAGCCTCAAGACCCAAACAAATATTTCAAAGTTTGTTTCTGCAAAAGTAAAGTAAGAGTAAAAAGGTCTACATTTATTTTCAAAAAAATAAACACGTTTTGGCCTTCCGTTTTGATGAACTTTTTAAAAAATTTTAAATTAATTGCCGTAACTTCTTCATTTTATTTACGACCCAAAGTGTAACGTCACGCGATTCAATTTTGATGTAGAAGTGCTAGAATTCAAAAATTATTTGTGTATATGCATATGCAGAGTGCGCTCTACATGCGCACTGACATTTTGTATTTCCGCCTATGATGTCACGCTCAATTTGCCATTTGAACATTAAAAAAATGGGGTTTAATTGAAACCTAAAGAAACTTGGAATATCGCACTTTGTGTATTTTATATTAACTCAGCAACAAGTATGTTTATATAAAGGTTAGGTTTAAAATTTCAAGCAGATTTTGAAGCAGAGATTTTTTCCTAATCAGAGAGCATCGTCGCTGGCTTTGAGACGTGATGTTGCGATCAAAATCATCTGCCGCGACGAAGCGCCGTCCGTCTTCCGTCAGCGATTCTTACCTCGCGAAATCGAAATTCTCTCGTTTGTCCAGCATCCGCACATTGTTAAAGTGTATGAAATCTTCGAGACAATGGCTCCACCTAGAGTCTACATTGTGACCGAGTTTTTGCATGGGGGAGATCTTTTGGATCACGTAAAGGTAAACTTCCAAGTGTAGAGTGGAGTAAAGCAAAGGTCAATAAAGCTTTCTAAAATCTTTCAGCGATTATGACTATGTACAAGATTTGTAACTGCTTGGTTACCCTTTCTAATGAAGATTAATCAAAAACACAATATAAAAAATTACTGAAAATTGCCTTGAAAAACTTAAAAAATTGCCTAAAAACACTTTTGGAAGGTAAAAAATTTTTTTTGTCGCGGCCGGGAGTTTTGTGACCATTGGAATAGAGTATAGGACTATGATAAACAAAATTGCAGCTTTCAATAAAATAATTTTTGATCTAATATTATTAAGTCAGGTGAAGTAACCTTACTTCTTGTAATACAACGTCTATAAATGATTCATTACTATCTTAGCAAGCTACAACGTACATTCGTTTTGTTACTTCTTTTTTCTAATCCGCAGTCTTAATTATGTTTATTATTAAATAATCACAGTTACATTTTTATTATGTGGCGGAGCAGAAATAAAAGAAAACCGAACTGAACTGAAGTTGTTGATTTTTTTTGATTTTGTAAAAGCAGGCATGTCAAATCATAAAACGTTCAGCAGACGATTTGAAGTTATTAATACAGAAAAATAATAGAAAAAAAATTACACAAAAAGCAAATAAGGAAAGTTAGGCCACGACCAAAAGAAGAATCTGATGTCACAAAATTAACTGATCAGTTTATGCGGAACGTTGGCGCCAAATTTGTTACTTTGTTAAACAATGAAGTTACTTTGATAACAATCAAAGTTTTGAAGGAGCCAAAACTTTTAAATTATTGAAGTATCTTTAAAATGCTTTGAGATTTTTTATCACTTGCAGGAGTTAACCACATAAAAATGTCCACATTGCTTTCGGTGTCTCATCGACCAAAAAGAGAGTTAATCAGTCACGTGAACTTTTCGCATTTAATCGCGCAGGAAAACGGAGCGGTCGTTGATTCAGAAGCTCGCTACGTCTTCTTCGATATCTGCCGCGCCACAAATTATCTTCATGACAACGCGATCGCCCACCGGGACATCAAATGCGAAAACATTCTCTTGGACAGAAGACGAGCCGGACAGAAGTTTTACGCGAAACTGTGCGACTTTGGGTTCGCTCGACGATTTGCGAACGTAAAGTCGGCCATGTGCAAAACAGAAAAAGTAAGCGCCAAAAAAAGTTGCTATGGTAATATACGAGACAAGAGCTTTTGCTTTTATTGGTTGATATTCGTGCCGAAACGTTTTCGCTTAAGGACGACTTCGTTGTTTAAAGGTTGTTTGTTTGCAAATAATACTTTTATTTTAAATCATGTTTCGAGCTAAATTAAATTTTGACAAGAGAAAACTATTTCAAATAAATTGCTAAGATTGAAGCAGATAGCCTATATATCATAGTTTTTTTGTGTGGGACTAACTATCTAAAGCTGTTGGGAAAACTTTTTAAATTGCAATTGACTTGATCTCCTAAAAATTTCTTGATAAATTGCTTACGTTCTATTTTGTTAGCCTGACAAATGCCAAGATTCATTAATCAGCGTCGCTTTATAAAATCCAAAGCTTTGAAAAAAAAACAAAATTAAAAAAACTTTCAGAAACTTGACTTTATGACGAGCACTTTCTGCGGGTCAGCGGCCTACGCATCCCCGGAAATCCTTGAGCGAAAACCCCACAACCCGATGCTTGCCGATGTGTGGGCTCTGGGAGTCGTCTTCTTCATCACTTTGTTCGGCTCGATGCCTTTCGACGACAGAGACATCAAGTTAGTTGAATCCTTCATTTTTCCGATACTCCCCCTGCGAAAAGGTTGTCATGGTGAAAAAGTATTTTGCGTCGAAAATAGCATCGATTACCGGCGAACATGTCGGCAGGACTATTCAGTATGATAACACCTGACTTGTGAACAAAAAGAGGAGAGTTAGACACTTAGTCGACCGGGATGATTTGTGTTTTGTCCTCAGGAAAAGCACTTCACTACAAAATCGTCAATGGGGTCATGCTGTTTACCTACAACGGTAATTTTGTGTAAAGAATAGAAAGCAGCTACCAGGCCAGTACAGCCATGCGAAGAAGATCACTGAAGATCAAATTTATAACTCGCCAATATTCTATAGCTTACTTTTTTACTATTCTATTGGAAAATTACACTTTTTTAAGCTATGTACTTGCAATTACTGCGCTTAAGAATCTGTTCATGAGCTTTCTATACAACTCTAAACTAAATTTACACAATTTTTAAGCAGAAATCAATTTTGAAACTAAAGTTGTTTGGATAAAAATTTTTGTAACACTTGGTTTATTGGAGATTTAAAAAAAAGTGAATACCTTTACAAAGGGTTCTTAAATAAAAATTTCATGAAATTTGAGAATTCAAAACAATTGAAATTAGCTTGAGCAGAGGTCATTTAACCTTGGTTTGAGTATCCAGAGCGGCATGGGAGAAAAAAATTTCGGGTATGGGAGACAATTTTTTGAACCGGCACATCATTGTATTAAAGTTTTTTGTGATGCAGGTTTCCCTTTTATTTGTGAACTACTGCACCTCTATCTAGAAACTGTATTGTTTGGTGTAAACTAATGTATAAAACAGCAAAAAATAAAAAAAATTTACCCTACACTTCAATTTGGTGGGAGAAAAGTATTTTGGAGTGGAGCTTATGGGTGAACTTCTTCATTTAAAAAGGTATCTCCACATTAAGATGCAGCTAAAAATTATGTATTTAAAGTTCAAAAACTCCAAAGCTGACTTGATTTTATTAAGAAAGTTGTATTCCCCAGCTGTAGCACACGCAAAACTTCACTCCAAAAATTGATAGGGCAGCCCTCAAGCAATGAATGCCAATTTGATAACGCAGTACTTGTTTGAGCTAAAACAAAAGATAATCTTTTATAAGTGCTGCAAAAATATGACTATTGCAGTTTTTTCATTTGAAACGAATAATGTTGTAGAACGATGATTGAACATCAAAAACAAGACAATCTCATGAAGAGCCGAACAAAGAAAGTATGCAAGCATGCCCAGGACCTTGTGGGATTAGCTTTGAGGCCCGATCCCAAATCGCGGCCGACAGTCCGACATCTTTTGCATCACTCTTGGTTTCGAGTTAATCCGGGTCCTAAAGATCCTAGGGAAGAAAGCATTGTATCAACAATTAAAAGCAATCAAATTTCGAACCATTCAAAATCGACGTATTTTTGAAAAATTTCTGTTGCTCACAATCATTAATTTTGTTTGTTTAAACTATTTCTGTGATGAAAAGCTTTTTTTTAAATATACATTTTCTTACTGGCTTTAAAAATCTCTTAGGTTTCGGAGCCACGGGGTTGTTTCTAGTTCAAAACAAATCTCCGGTCGGAATCGAGATTTTCTTGCTACCACGGCAAACAGCAATACTGAATCTATTGAGCGGAAGCATTGCTGTGCAACAGGGTGAACTGCTTCAGCACACGAAGTGTCATAACATGTTAATGAAGTATGGATTACTCTCTGCTTACGGAGTTTTGCAATCGGTTTCGGCCAACCGTGACATGATCACGACGTTGCTTACGACTTAAACCGCTGCGGCGTCACGGAAGCAGCTTAGCTGAACACTGTGAACAGGCGTGATTGATGTTAAGGTTCGTTTTGGAGCATTCTTTGTTTTTTATTGATTTTTTTGCTTCGCTCAGTGCTTAAGCGCGAAGTAAGAAAACAATAAAACAAATAATACTCCATTCCACGCTGGTAGTGGAAACGAGCTTTTAAGAGATGGAAACGCGAATTTACGGTACGCTTTGGAATATGAATATAAGAGGTAACCGAAACGGTGTCAGATCACTTATCCCCTAGTATTGTTTTGGTCATATGCTTGGGGGTAAGTGGTTAATATGTGACCAAAGAGTAAGTGTCCGAAGGGTATATGACCGGAGGTATGTGACTAGGGCGTAAGTCTTTTAAAACCAACCGAAACATCTGTAAACGTAATATCGAAAGGTTAGATGTTTTAAAGCAGTCACCAAATGAAATTTATTGCAAATTAAAATCGCTTCGTTAAAATTGCATCGCGTCAAAATGGGAGTGTTCAAGATTTGATTAAAGTGTTATCAATTTCTTCTATTAGTACGTTCGACGATGCGAGTTTCTTCAGCTTCTGCTTGCACAACTCTTGTAGAACACTCGTTTCTCGCTTTGTTAAAGACTTCAAACAATTCTAAAAAAAAAAGCAAATCAGAGAAAGTCGAAGAGAAACACTTTTCATCTCAAATTTGTTTTTTTTTGTTTCGAGATAGTTCAAGCGACGTCAAAAGCAAATGTCTCAGCTGTCGATTTTATTACATAGTCGTCAATGCTATTTTGCCGACATGGAAGAGTCGCTTTACTAACCTGCATTAAATGTTCTCCCTGACGTAGCTTCAACATGGAAGCTATAGCGTGCTCCGCTCCTGAGCGCACTCCAGTGTTCTTCTCGGCAGTGCGTGGCAGGAGCAGTGAGAGAAAGTAGCAAGTGGTCTTGATCGGAATGCAAGCATCTGGCGAAAAAACGAAATTGACATTCAATGAATCAGTGTAAGCAAACACGGACGATGATTTAGAGGCGGGTTCAAATCCAACTCGGAGCGAGCTAAGCGTCAAAACGATAGTTACGCGGCGGTGCCTCCTGGCGTCTTGTCATTGTTCATTGATTTAAACATTTTACGACGGATTTGAATGACACCACAGTCGGCTGACCAACACAACCCAAAGAACATTCAATAATGATCGAAAGTAGGTCAAAGGTCAGATAGTTGTCATATGTTTGACGCTTCCTGATTTTGAATTGCAAAAAAACATAAAAATAGCGGTAATGTTGTTACGCTCTTGAAACCAATTTAAGCAAAAAACTATGAAGTGGATCCGAGATTGTTACGTTACAACGAGCAGTATGTTCCAAAATTAACCTTTTTGTGAAGAAAAAGCGGCCAAAACAAGACAACGAACTATTTTCACCTTCAACATCTCCGTTAGAGAGCTGGTCGGCGGAAGTTGCCTCGAGTTGTTGCATGCACCAGCTGATCGATCGGGCTGCTTCTATTTTTACGTCGTTCGATATGTGTTCGAAACCCTAAACAGCAAATTCAATTTGGTTCTTTCTGACCTGGTTCAGCATGCCGAGCGATATTACGAACGATCGATCGACGAAACTCTCTTCTCCATGCTCTCGTAACGACCCTCCCACCCTTCGCAACGCCGCCGTTACTTCCCATCTATCCTCCCTACCCCACAGCGACATCACTGCCTAGGATGATGGCTCGGTTCCAGGCGGACTGGGAGAGGGAGAAGCTGGGATCCACATTCAGTGTACAAAGCGTCTCACTGCTGCCTCCCTCTCCTTCTCGGCTGGACTCTGGGCCACCAGCTACAGTGCCGAGACCTATGCCATTCTTCATGCCCTTGAGTGGTGTATCTCTCACTCCACGTCACGTGCGTTAGAATCTGTCACCCCCATCTGTCTTGTCAACCCTCTCTCCTCCTTTACCTTACTTAACTCCCAAATCCCTCTTTAATACTTTATCCGACTCTAAGGTAGTCCATTTTTAATGGATACTTGGTCATTCTTCCCTCCCAGGCAATGACTTAGCTCACGCTTTCGCTAAGTTGGAGCCTCTCTTGACCCCTCCATAATATCACTGTCTCTCTCACCGCTTAGTTCCTCCCAACGACTATCCCTTTACACCAGTTGAAGACGCAGTATCCAATCTGGTCTCTTTCAACAAATCCCTCCAGTGTCTATATCCACATGGTTGGTCGAGCCGAGACTCCTTCATGCAGCAATTGTGGTTCTGAATCACAGCACCTTTTTCATTTCGTGCTAGACTGCCCTGTACTTGACTCTATGCGTCGGGCCATCTTCGGTTATTCCCTCTCTATTCTGGACCTCTGGTCCCGGCCCTGAGGAGTTTCCCCGATTATTGGGACTCCGCGGAGTCAGCCCCAGATGGGGCGCGGCCCCATCCCCAGAAATGGGTCGGGTAAGCCCACCACCACCACTGTATATTGACGGCAACTGTGGTTCGGAATCGCAGGGCATCTTTGATCTCATGTTAGACTGCCCTGCCCTTGACTTTCTACGCTTGGCCACCTTTGGTAACTCCCTTACTATTCTGGACCTCTGGTCTCGTCCTTGAGGGGGCTGCTTGACTATTGAGACTTCGAGGAGTTGATCCGCGCCCTCATCCTAGGAATAGATCGGAGAAACCCGCCACGACCACTCAACGAAAATCGAAGAATATAAAAGCAAAAAGTTTAAGCAAAACTTTCACGTTATATTTTGTAACGCTTCGCTCCGGTTTGAACTTTATAATTCACTAAATTCAAACAAATCTCTAAATAATATAATGCTCGAGACTTTTCGGCAGAAATTCTAAGTTCAAGCATTGTTGAACCTAATGAAGAGCGAGCTGAACTTTCAACTTTTTGACTGACGGGATCGGAGCGCGTTTCGACAAAATCAAAACGCGAAAGAGAAGTTTTATCGCCGAGAAGCGAACCCACTCACCGCTTTGAAAGCGTCGGCGACTTCGATCGGGATCGCTTCTTTTAACCGGGAAAAGTGATAGAGGAGGTAAGCGGCTGAGTGGATTCCGTCGAACACGATTTGCACCTAAACATCGCGCGTTTGAAACCCGGCCGAACACGCGGGACGCACGTCACTCACTCGGTCCGTGCTCACGTGACTGAGCATCTGGGTCAGGATTTTGCTCCGGTACGTATCGCGCACGACGACTGCAAATGACTCCTTGAGGGCGATAGCGAGCAAAGTGCTTCTTCCTTGCTTGACCAACCACGACGCAGAGCTGTCGTTCGCTGAAGTGCGACGCAAGTCAATGCAGCTCGGTGTAACGAGCACTGATTTGTGATCAGAAAGACACGAATTCATTTCTTAGGCCGATTGTTTGCTTTTTTAAAACATTTAAAGAAAATCAAAATGTGAAAATCGAGCCGGTCGCGGCTGGGCAGCGTTGAAGCCAGAACCGACGAGACTACAATGGATATGAATTCCTTCTGAGCACGACAAACAAGCCGTCTTTACGATTATTTTCTTTTTCGTAATATGAACACTGAGCAGCGCTTGGTGGCAGCAAACCCTAATTGCTTTGCAACTAGCACCTTCACACAAAACAGCTTTGAAATTGCATTTTTCTGAGTCAATGATATTGCTAATGTCATTATTATAGAAGCGCATTCCTGTCGTTCAAAAAAGAAAATAATCAAAACCATATGAACAGTTTTCTAAGCTGGACTCGACGTCACAGCGTCAAATTTGAACGACACCAACCGAGAGCGTGATGTTCAAGAATTTGCGCGACTTGGCCGCCGTCGATGAACGAACAGAGAACCCCGAGGCATGCGGCCGCACAACAGCGACATCTATCTTCGTTGACCGACAGCAAACCCGTCAGAGTGGAGATGAGCTGAAAAAAAAAGTAGTTATGAGAAAGCGGATCAAAAATACTGTTCCAGAAAAACCAACCAAAATCTTGGCAAATATCAACGAAACACATGAGGGCCGGATTGATAGACGTAAAAACTGAATGACCGCGAATCTCATGGCAACATACGGCCTACTATAACAATCTAAGCACAGCCTCTCATGCAACCTTTTCTCTGTAACGGACACATCTTAACTCGAAACGAGCAGCTGCACCAGGTCATTAGAAACTAGAGAAGCTCGACTCACTTCGGTTTTGATCTTGTCTCCGATTTTAGTTCCGCCGTTTCGAATACAACCTCTCATTGCTTGTAATAGGGTTTCCCTGAAACAAGGAGAAATGAATGAAATATTTCCTTATTTAATAAAATCTATTGCCTTTAATAATTTAATTTTGAATTGCACGTATAAAATTATCATTCAGTATTCTCAGCTTTTGTTGAGCTGACGATAATTAAGGCCCGTTTCAACTACGAGCGTTGGCGGGATTATTCTTTGTTCGTTTATACATTTTTTTTATTTCTTTCGACGTTTAAAGTGAAAAATTAATAAACAAAAAGCGAATAATCCTGCCAACCTTCGTAGTGGGAAAAGGTCTTTAATAGAGAGGAAGCGATTTCTTTGTTAACAGGTCGTTCCAAGTATTCATCATTCACGAATACATAGAAATGATGTTCAATTTGATGAAAGAACCTTGCGATTCAAATTAAAGAAAATTCTAGAACAAGGGAGATGGCGCTATTACGCACTTCATGGTGAGGTCTTCAGAAGAGCGGACGCTGTTGGACAGTTCGGTGAAGAGCGGATCGATCCTGGTGTGGATGCTGCATAGGTTGGCCAGAGCCTTACCCGCTTGGAGTCGCACCGAGCGATTCGGATCCTGCAAGGCCTTTGTGAAGGTGGTTTGCAGTTGTGGCAAGAAGGGCTTGAGGAAAACACCGACCTGTTAAAAAACAAGGGGGGGGGTCAGAACAAGCAGTTTGATAGAGAAAGACAAGTCGCACTTTTTCGAGAAGGTTCGAAAGCGTTTCGAGGACGGCCAATTTGACATTCCAACTGAAGCGGTCTCCCAAGATGCGGATCAGCGGACCTGGATAAAAACCTTTTGAATCAGTGCGTAGTTCTCTTTCACTACACTCCCGGGGATCAACACAAAACAGAGCACTGTAAAGTATGTGGTACGCGGCCGATCGAGCCACAAGACATAAAGACCGAATTTTCTGCGACATAAGAAACAAAATGACGAGATTCCTCCAGAAGAAGAGGAAGAACACCCACGCGATACCGAAGAAGCGAGCCATTATTACCTGTGATGCCAACGACTGACGGTTTAAGAGCGGCGGGAGTAAGATATTTGATCGATTCTCCGATCGCCTTCGCCGTCTGTTCTTTGAGGTCAGGCGACCCGTTCAAAATACCCTCGCGGAACATGGGAAGAATAGGGGACAGACCCTGGGATAATGATTTGCAATTAGACGGCGCTACAATTCAACACAAACGGAATTTCGGACCTTCTTCGGCAAACAAAATCCGGGAAGAGTGCCGGTGCGAAGAACCACTTCTTCGTTGCGTATATGACGTAAAGCGTGACGCAACGAGCTGACGTGCTGCTGCAAATCGGCGGCGTCGAGCGACGATGTCACAGCGGCAAGAGCGTCCCAGGCTTGCGCTTGAACGCGCGGCTCCACGTCAGCGAGCAACTTGATAAAGGTCTGAATGAAGACGGAGACGTAGTCGCTGAAGTCGACAGTGGATTTCTGAAAATAAACTTTTTTAATTTGTAGATCGAACAAACGACTGGGTGAATCTTCGCAATCAATTTCTAAATATTGTGGTTGCTGCTAGATGATCTCAATGAGGCTAAACAGAATGCGGCACCTTGCAGAAGATGTAAAGAAGCAAAGTGTTGACGTAACGCATCTGAGGATCAGGACTCTTGACGTTGAGGAGTAAATCGTCAACAACGATCCGCATTCCATGTTCTGTCTGAACACTGAGAAGCACTTTCTCCGAGTCTTGCACCACCGAGTCGAAATTGTCGCTTTCGTCAAGATCGATCAAAATTTCAATCAGCGTCTGTCCAATAAGCAACAAGCAATTTATCACGTGATAAAGCTCTTATGACGTATTAAAATACAGTAGAATAAAATCATTGAACGTTAAAACCTGCGACAAACCTTAAGCACGGTGGAGAGATGCTTGATTAAAGACTGGCCGGCAACAGCGCAGAAAAAGGAGAGGATCTTTGTATCGACGGGCGGCTCCAACAGCTGAACACAAATGTAGTGAGCACGAGAATATATTTAATGACAATCGGGAGTTACCTTTGGAACGACAAACGGAAGAACGACCTGGCCTTTAACGGCGATTATCTGCTTCAGTCCGTCCACAACAGCCTCGGAGTCTTGTTCATCGTCTGCCGGAAAAACACAATCGCTGATCGGTAACATTTTCACAAACGGTCGAGATCAGTTTAAACTTACTGAGTAATTCAAGCATAGGATGCAAGACCTTATCGAGCACCTGGTTTCCAAGCGTGGTGTGGAGGTTGTCGAAGGTCTTAGATGCGGCGGCGCGTACGTCAGGTAGGGGGTCACAGAGGGCCCTGCGAACAGCAGGAACCAAGCTCGAAGTAAAAGCGGAAATCTGAAAACATAAAAACAAATTTAAATCTTTTAAATGAATGATTAAAGAGAAAACTTCCTCAAACTTTAAATAAAGTAAATTGTAAATAAGAACTTTTAAAAGATCTGGCGCAAATGATTTTCGATCATTCGGGGTTAAGCAAACTAACTTACAACAGAAGGAAAAACGCCGCAAAAGCCCAGGGCCAGAGCTAAAATTCGACGGCACTTCACTTACCGATTCACGGCTGCACGATCGAATTATCTCGGTCAGACCAATGCAGACTCCTTCTCTTTGAGACGCATCATTCGAGTCGAGACCGCCCTCCAAAATAGGAATCAATTCTGGCAACATTCGCTCCCCCAACTTCCGCACTATCTCTCCGAGGGTGCGGGCAGCGATCTGTCAAAGGTCACGAACTTGTCGTAAATGTTGCTTTAAAAGAAAACTTTCGTTGCTAAACGCGATTTTCGGATCATGAATAGTCAATATCATCTTCTCTTTATGATATCGGCAAAGAAAGAAATGCATTGATGTCGTCATCAATAAACTTAAAACAATTCACTATAAAAAAAGCTTTCAATAGTTCAAAACAAGAAAAAGATAAATAGAAACTGCTCGCTCGCACAATCAGCGTCGTGCGTCACAAACCTGTCGCTTGTCGAAGCTAGTCGAGGCCAGGCAACCGAGAAGTAGCTTGAACAGGGTCGGAATGATTTCGCGAAGGACCCGGGGTGTGTTGGGGACGACGATCTTCCAAACGTGGACAGCAGCCTGGCGCACTCTGTGTTCCACGTCACAGCGGCCCATGTACAGGCCGGACAGAGCGAGGTCCCGACTTTCAAGTCCCAATCTTTCTTCGAGGGCCTGAAACAACAATTTCGATCCAAAAACAAAGAACATCATCGAGCGACGACGATTCTCTTACCTTGAAGGTTTCAGAAGTGCCGTAGTTTTCGTCATCGTCGCCGGTGGCGCTCATCTTGCCGGTGACGCCGGACACGTGATAGAGAAGGTCGCCGACCAGCTGCACCGAGCTTAGCCTTGAAAAAAACAAACAAACAAACCGTAGAGAATCATTCTTTACATGAAATTGACACACAGACCTGATTCGCCAGTTCTCGTCGAAAAGCCCCTTCTCCAGTTGCGGTAAGAGCACTGTGATCGAATTCTCGGAGAATAACGCGATTATTCGCTGGCCCGCCGTCAGCGCGGTAGCTCGAACGTACTCGGTTTCGTCGGCAAGCGCCTGGAACAAGGGACGAGCGATCGAATCGTCCGCGATTGCGAAGAAATCAACAACTTTCCTACCTTTAGCAGCGGCTGAACGATAGTGGAAATGTAGGGAACGAAAGCGTCGCCGAACGTGAGCGGCAGGTAGACGAAGAGCATGACGTAGCCGTCGCGAACGTGCGGGCCGATGTTGTCGGAGTTGGCGGTCTTCACTATTTCGGGCATAAACTTGCTGAGCTTACCCGGGCCAAGGGAAGCAAGGACCTCACTCATGCCTTGAGCAGCTCCAGATCTGCAGAAACGAAGGGTCGTCGATCGTTTTAACAATTTTACATGAATAGGTTAAAAATCCCTCAGGGGCGGGACATAAGGGGAAGAAACAAGTTCAACCTGTCTTCAATAACATTCTTCTTGAATTTTGATGAACCGACCTGTCGACAGATGTTTGCTCCGACGTCAGATGTTCGATGAGCCAAGGCAGGAGGGCTTCGAATTGCGACTCCCCGCTCACCCGAACCATAGCCCCAAGCGCCTTGGCCGCGATTGCGCGAACTTCGGGCATCGGATCGAGCAAAGTGCCCTTTAATCCCGGGACCACGCTGGGGAGATACGGTTTCAAATCCTTTGCAAGAGAATTGAGTGAAAGTGAAAGTCTGCCCGCGATCGAATCGCTCCTTTCGGCCTCACCTTTTCGTCCGTCAGCGAATACATGTTGCCGATAATCTGCGCTGCCATCTTGCGGGTGTCGGTAGAATGATCTCGGAAGGACCTTTGGACGACGGGAAGGATGAGGGCAAGAGAAGGGGCATCGATGAAGTGAACGAACCTGAAGCAAAACGATAACTTCTGCTCAAAAAAGCGACCAATCCCCGGAATAACAGTGGTCAAAGAGTGGGGGGTATGAACGCACTTTGTGCTGAGTAGTTTGCTGAGGCACTTGCCGATCTTGTGGGGATCGGTGAGTCCGGCGAGCAGGACGCTGCTGATCGCTTTGATCTCCGGATTGCGGATCACGGATCCGATCTTCTTCAAAGCTTGCTCGCCTGAGGTAAGACAAGCTAGTTTTCACTACGAGGTTTAGTGCGATTAGGTTTAAGTGTTATTGCCGGGTAAAACTCGGTTGCTTTTGGTGTTTCGCGATCACTAATGGAATGTTATTCCGACTATCGTGCGAGATTATTGCTCAGTGAAGCTATTTGATTTTTGTTTCTATGGTAAACTGCATCAAAAAGCGATTTCCGAGTCGCTAAACTCGCCTGCTTTTTGAACTTTCGGGTGCGAATCGGTGAGGATCTCGCAGAGCTCGGGAACAATCGAAGGAAGACACGACGAGAGTTGCTTCGGCGCGCAAAAGGCCATTGCTCCTAGCAGCTCGGCAGAACCGGCCTTTGTTCGCCAAGAATCTTCGCTTTTGAGCCCGGTCAACAGCGATGGAAGCACGAGCCTGACGCCGTGAGCGCTCAAGTTCGCCATCACGGCGTGAGACGTGTCGTTGGCAGCCTGAAAAAAAAAAGGGCGTCGGCTGAGTAGGATTCGATTTGATAAAGTCTTATAACAGAAGGTCAAGGTCAGCAGCCAGGGTGTGAAGCCGGATGTTTTGGGGCGGAATCGGAGTCACTTTCTTAGAATGTCAATGAAGGGAGGTTAGACAATCTAAGTAGATTAAGGGTTTAAAGCTGCACATAAAAATTGTTTTTTTATGAATATACAGGTTTGAAAAACAGCGTATTTATATCTAGCAGTGCACATATGTAATTGTTTAGTAGTACCATTAGTATTTTAGTACGTGAAACTAATCGTCTAATCGTCTCTACAAGTAAATTAATAAGTATTTAGGAAACTTATTGCTTTTACATTCAAAGCTATCATTCGGCCCATTTTGGAATATGCAAACCATATATGGAGCCCTATCATATCAAACACCAACAGCAAGAAACTGCAAACCATTCAGAACACAGCTTTGCGCATTACTACTCTACACATGACACAAACACTCAACACCTACATGACGAAATTAGTGTGCTTCCAACAGACACCCATCTTAAGTTTCATGCTACTGAATTTAAACAACTGACACAAACACACTCTTTACATGATCTTAATGCACATTGAGATTCACACAGAAACACGAAAGCATCTCAGATCCAGACGCAACACCCGAGAAATGTAAAACTTTACATTTACACTAGCATCACCTCACAATACCTCAGATCCAGAAAAAGTAATAAAGTTTACTAACACCACATCCAATGCCGTTACTCATCAAAACAAACATTACCACATTATATGTGTATAAAACACGCACAGCTCAGAGCCAACAAATCACCACTCTTGCAAAGTTATGTATCAACACACAATAAACTCTGATACTTAAACACCACAATGCCCACTATGCTTAATACACTTACATAACACCAATCACCTCTTTAACTGTAGCCAAGTACCAACACAACCCCACTAGCCTGTGATCAGTGCCTTTAAAACCAGCGAGGTAATCCAAGAGTGGGAATCTAGATTAGCTTCTTTGCGGGGTTAAGGGATGGCTACTCCAAAATATCATTCGAAGAGAGCAAAGAACAACAACAGTACGTGGAATATCAAGGCAAATAAAGTTGCGAAATCAGAGTTGAAAAATAATTTTTACGATCTCACAATCTTGTTCAGCAGAATATCTTAAAATTTAATAGGGCGGAAAAAGGACCTTTCGGACGTGGGCGTTTCCGTCTCCGAAACAAAGGAGCAAATGGGGCAAAACGTGGACTATGTAAGGCTCGAACAGGCGACCCAGCATCTTGCAGAACATTTCAAATGCCATTAAGGCGCCTTCCTTGCGTCTGCAACGAAAAGTTCGGTCGTCAGACAACGGGACAAGCAACGGAAATTACTTCGTTTGTTTGCAACCAACTTGAAATCCTTCTTGTCCTGGATGGCTTCGGTTAACGTGGTCATGATGTCGAGTTGCTTAAATGAAATTATTCCGAGACCTTTTACAAGCCCAGCTAATCCGTAAGCGGCACCTGAGGCGAAATGTTAATTTCAATTCGAAATTTTATCAAAATCAACATGCTCTTGAGCGATCACTTCATTCATTGGACAAATTAATCGCAAGAAAAGGTCTGATGACGCGCGTAATCGCCACATCGGCCAAAATCGATTTCAACAATTAAATATTAGCGCCGTTCGGCCTTTCTTGTTCGAGTCGATCACAAAAAATTCAAACCAACTACGAGTTTCTACCTTTGCGCTCGCCGTACTTGTTCGATTCGATCAAAATGACAAGAAGTTTTCGGACGATCTGAGGAGCCTCGGACTTAATTGACGGTACCAGCGACGGAAGACAATTGGCGACCGCTTCCTGCACCTAAACAAACACCGAACCGATGTGCGGTCAAGTTGCCAAAACCAAAAAGCAAAGCAACTTGTTGACTGTTTGCCGTTGCTAACCTCGCAGGCATTGGGATTCCCCTGAATTTTAAAGTTAGTGAACCGGAACCGAAGCAAACACTTACAATCTGAGACGGGGTCGAGAGGGTCTCGGTCAGCTTGGCGACGATCGGCTTGATTTTCGGATCGCCCTTGTCGAGATGTTTCGCGAGTGTTCCGAGGAGGATGACGGCGCTCTGACGCACGTCGTCGTACTGCTGTGAGTTGGGCGCCTGAAGCAAAAAGTTTGCCTTAAGGCCTGGTCTACACTAGGCGTATAAAGTTTCGCTTACGCTGAGCGTCGGCGTACGGCATATCCTTAGAAAAATATACATAAACAAAAAAACAATTCAAACATTCTTTAAAAAATGATTTTTTGTACCTTACTAGGGCAATTTCTACTCAAAAGCATTTTTTACGCCGAGCCCAAACGTAAAAATCGCTTGGCAAGCAATTTTTCGCCAGCGCTGGGCGTAGGATTTTTTCGTCATAGGACTTGGCGTAAAAATGAAATAAATAAACACTTTTACACAGAGAAACTACGCCTAGTGTAGATAAGGCCTAAGTAGACCAATCAAAGACGCGCCCGTCCGAACACGCGACTACGACGTCGTTTTGGAGCTGTATTCAAGTGAACAGCAAACGGCACCTGGCGAAGAAAGTTCTCGAAGATGGGGAGCAGGGTGGAAGTGGTATCCTTGCCATGGTCGTTCACAGCTTGAACGGCCGCTTCCAGCATCTTGTTGCGGACCTGCACAAAGGTGGACGGTGACGGAAGGGTTCGCTTCATTGAGAAACAAGCTCGTGAATAAATCAGATTTACTTCAAGACTGGGGTCGCAGAGAGCGTCCGGGAGAAAGAAGGTGAACAGGGTCTCGATGTCTTCCGTCGGTAAATCGGGAGAAATCGCCTTCAAGGCCATGGCGATTCCGACGCGAGATTGAAAGTCATCAGGAGGAGCTTCGGCGAGGACGCGTCCAAAATCATCCATAACAGGAGGAAGACGCTGGATGAGAATGATCATGAATCAAGCATATTCGAACTTTCATAAGCGAGAGTAATTTAACATGGCATATTAAAGGCAACAGAATACTCGATCTTTTACGTCAAAAAAATATTTGTCACAAGCACACAGTCGGTCCAAGCAGGAACCGGATTCCTTCGATCACAAATAAGAACCGTGCTGACTTGCAATCGAAAACTCGGAGACGTCTCACCTCTCTTTTTTTGAAATAGAAATCGAGCAAACACTGAAGAGAGAGGGACGACACCTCGCGGTGGACGGACAGGGCCTCGTGAAGTGCCGAAGCCGCAGCTTGCTGAATGACAGGTTCGTGATGCACGACGTCGTTCTGTAACGAGAAGACAATCGTAAGCACGAGCGTTCGAGTTTTCGCTGTCGCTGACAAATTTCCGAGCTGCATGTTCGAAACCTTTTAAGTCTCGAAAATTCGCTTTGGAGAATCCGATCAAGCTCGCTTTAAATCGGATTCTTTTCGACCGAAAAAAGCACGACAAAGAGCAAAAGGAGAAATCGCTCAATTTCATCTCTCTTTTTCTTGCACTTCTTGTTGAAATATGACCTACCAACAGCTCGGTACATATAGATGACGTGATCTTGTATCGCAGCTTGTTCCACAAGTCGACGGCGAGTTCTTTTACATTTTCATCCTCGTCATGCATGGCCACCCACACACGACGTGTCACGTCGCATTTGCTCGCTGCTGCGTCGTCTAGGAAACGCACTTTATTGTGGATTGTTATTAAACCCTGGAAAAAAATCGTTATTTGCATTTTTCGGAAGGGTAATGACTCATTCAAATAGCGATTACCTCCAGGACAATCATTTTCAGTTCCGGCAAAGGCGACAGCAAGTTTGCAAGAAGAATTTTGATTTCTTCGTACACATTTTCGCTAAAACAAAAAAGGGTAAAGAGAAACCAAGGTAAAACCAGAATCTTCATCATGTACAAATTTTCGTCAACAGAGCTACAGCATCCTCGGGAGTTTTAACAAACAACAGTCTTGTGTTAACCGTGGCGGGGTTGCTCAAGCACCTTATAAAGTGCGACATAAAGATAGCCCATGAATCGCCGACATTTTATTCACAGTTCAAGATAAATACAAGGCTTTTCAAACGGCACCTGTCGCCATTACAGAAGACCACAAGAAGATTACGAGGAACATATATAATGCAACGAGCTGTAAAGACGTAATTACCATAATTAACTGTAATAAGATTGCAATTTTTATAGGAAAATCTAATATGACTATGATTATAGGCAACAGAATATTTGGAGTCGTTAATCCTGGATCAATGGACCGCAAGCGCTGCAAGAATCACGATTAAACTTATTTTTGAAAACACGACAACATTTAAAGTCGTCAGCGTGGTCCAGTGGTTAGAGCGCCGTGATTGTGGTCGACACGGTCATGGTTCAAAACCTACTCGCGCCATTCTGTTGTGTTCGTAGGAAAGACATTTTGCGGCACTTTCTTCTGCTTGGCAGTCTTGGGAAGAAGTTTTTAATTTTAATCATATCTTTATATAAACTAAATAACAAAATATAAAATTTTAACCGGACAGCAACACTTTGGCATCTCCAGAAGCAGGTCGGGGAGTGGTTGCCCTATGTATAGCACCTCCGTCGCTTTCCTGCGAGTCAGGAGGACAAATATAGGTAGAGATGAATGAATGTATCGGTGTCGGTTCCAAGAAAGTTGAAGCACAGCACAGAGGGTAAATGAATGAAATTAACTTAAGTGTTAGTGAAAAAAATGGGAAAAGACGTGATCATGAAGATACATAAAACCGGCTGACTACCTAGGGGAAACCCCGGTTATCATCTATGTCGTACTATCTAGAGATCTAAAGATGTTGATTGAGGAATATGGAGTAAAGAAGAAATGCTGATAGTTTAAGAGTAGGATCGGCCGACATGATTAAAGGTTTGTTTTGACGAGCAAGGAACCGTTTCTGAAAAAAAGCAAAATAATGCTCGTTTGCTCATGCTTCTTCCCCACATTTTTAAGGCACTTAGAAACTTCAAAACCCGACAAATGACAGAAGAAAACATAAAATTTTCGCAACACTTACTGCTGTTTTAAATTGGCCGCGTGACAAACCGCCGTGAGGACATCAGACGCCAGCTCTTGCACCTCCATCACCGAAGTGCCGATCAGTTGGGACATGCACGATATTATACCCGCTCTCGGGATCAACTCGGACTCGAGGTTGTGGCGGACGTGGGCCAGTAGGAGATTGATGGCCGAGCACATGGGGGCAGTTTCGCCTTTGACAATGGCACCGGAATTTTGAAGAACTTTCTCCAAGAAGGGAAAGAAAAAGCAAAAAATCGTTCCTTCTTGCGGATCTGGAAAAATATTTCTATCCTAAAAAAAGAAAATTTTGCTCCTGACAATCACTCACTTATATTTTAGTTTTGATTACACATAGTGACGCAGTTAAAATTAAAATAAGGAAGAAAGTGACAAAAATAAAAGCGGTCACAAGGCACTTTTATTTTCCGAACTTTTTTGACAAATAACCCTGCGCTGAAATGTGATCATTAAACGCGGAAGCAGGAAGTAGGATTAAAAAAAAAGTCACAACGATTAAACACGCGGTGTGTTAACTCGACCAATCAGACGTCTCGATTTCGTTCGGCATGTCAGATCGCTTACCAGACTGAAACGAATGCGACAAACGATCAAGAATCTTCAGCACTTGACTGTCCAGCGATTCGAAGCACCATCGCTCATCAACAGCGACTGCTGGCTCGTGAATCCGCAGCGTCGTGTAAGCGATTTGCTTTCCTGCCGCACAATACGTTCAATGTGAGAACGACGACGTTTTCGATGCGCTCACCGCGGGTCGCGTTTTACGCTCGGTTTAATCGCGGGTGTCAACATCAGATGACAAGTGACAAACTATTATTGATTGCGGCTAGTTCAATGCAGATTGCACAGGCGAATACATCGGCAGTCGGTCAACGTTATTTGGTATCGAGAGAGCCAGTTGCTGATCCTCTGACTTACAAGCAGAAGCGAGTTCTTTGCTCAATTTAAATGAATGATTTTCATTATGCCTTAAGGGCATTTCACGTTCAATTCCCATACGACTGTCACGCTGCTTACCAACAACGAGAACTCCGATCAAAACAGAAAGCAGCAACGCGGTCATGCGAAGAAGTTTGGCGGGAAGACGAAAGCTTACCGAGAAGCGAGATTTCCGGCGGCATAATCGTCGATGTGAGTTTAACGAACAACTCCTGCGCTCGACCTGAAGCCAACGATGACGGAAGAAGCGAAAGAAGAGATTTGACAAGAGGAGCAAAGTTTATGAGGAGCAAATCGCTGCCAATCGATGTGTCGAGCACGGCGCGAAAAATCTGACACGAAGTCTCGAACTTTCGATCTACCTGCGCGGAAAAAAAAAACTTTCTCGAAAGAGGTTTCAAATCAGATCATAAAGCAGGGAGTAAACAAGTGAATGTTGCCACTGTTTTCTGGAACACTTAGAAATCTTTTTAAATTCAACAGTTCGTCGACTCATTTATATTTTGATAAAAAAACCATACTTGCCTCTTGGATTTGGGATCGAATGTCCTTTTCCTTTTGAAGCTCCTGATCGACTATCTCCTGCTGCTTCTTGGTTAAGTTGGTTGGCATCCGGGAGGCTTTGACGTCGCCTCCCGGGCCCTTTGCCCCGCCCGCGCCTTTCTTCTTCTTTTTTTCTTCGAGTTCCTTTCGCAGTTCAATTTCCATGAGCTGATCTTGGAAGGAGTAGGCCTTGCTCTCTCGTTTCATCGTTTTGTTCTCGACGATCTTTGGAAAGCTAAATTGGCGAAAGGGGTTGGGTTTAGCAAACGAACGAAAGGGAATACGTAAGCCCAGGTCATATTCGGTGCTAGCGAATTTTGCTGTTTGTTTATTCAAAGCAAATTTCATCACGATTCATTCAATAGGCGCCGGCTGCACATTAATCTAAGTCAAATCCTCAAAATATGAACCGAATATAATAAAAAATCAACCGCAAATAAAATCGAGTTGGAAATGACGTGTTCACAAAAAACTTCAAAACCTTTCAATGATTTCCATGTTCCACAGTTCACCATCCGGGGTAGTCATGATCTCGAACTCGCGCTTGGTCACGCGGTGAAGCTGCTTTCCATCGAAGTTCTCTAACAGCCGCTTGCTGATGTGAGGAAGAAATGAAGCGGGAGCAAGCTCGACCATGGATTTTAAAGCGGAGAGATGAGCCTGTGATGTGGAGAGCAAGGTTTCTTTCGATTTTTTCCAGGTTAAAGATTTGATTTTTTTAATTGGAAGTTTTTGTTATTTTCGACGACAGCCGAAGAGAAAACTTTACCTCTGTTATTTCCTTTGCACAAATCACGCTTCGAACGATTTCTGTTGAATTGTCTTTAACGAAATCAAGTTCGTCGTCGTAATAGCGACAAAGGAACCTCCGAAAGAAGCGCTCGCACGACAAAGCTGATAAAACGTCAAGGCTAAAATAAAACAAACGGAGCCACACGCACTTGACACGAAATCAACTAACCGATGCATGGACGATGAGCGTCCACTAGGAGTCGCATCCCGACCTCGGACAAAAGGATCTTGTTGTGCTTTAGATCGGGCAGGTCGATGCAGCAGCTGAGCGCGCGATTGCATCGAATCGACAGCTTCCTTGCTTCGATCTCGTCTTCGGCCGCGTTGAAGCCGATCGTGTCGGCGTCGAAAGCGAGAGAAAGCTCGTCGGCAAGACCGTTGAAAAAGTGAAGCCCTTCAAAGATCAACAGCCGCTGGATAGACGAAACGGCAAGAACGCGAAACGGTTTCGCTGCTTGGTTTGAAGCCCTTCGATTCATTCGGAAACATTCCTTGTAGCAGGCATGTCAAACTCGTGGGCTTATGCGGGCCGCATTGATGACGTGAATGGGCCGCAAAGCCAGGGATGCTACACCATTTTTCGACATTTGGTTTAATAAATTGTGTAATGTTTATTCCTGCGTCTGGCTACATTAATAAAAAATTACACTTCTTTGCAATTATGATTTTTTATAAATCAAAATAAGGATTTAAAATATTCCAAAAGTTTAAATGTTTACAAATCAAAATCCAATTGGTCAAAAATAATTATGAAAAATAGTTGATTTGGTATTTAACACTTGATTATGTATAAACATTCTGACTCAGACATCGTATTCTCCTTACTAAGTTTTTAATGCTCGGTTAAAAACTATTTGCAATCCCAACTTGACCAGCAAAACGTGCGTCAATCGACCTGGTTCTCTGACCAGTTTTTAGAAAAATTTTATTAAAAATAATTGTTCACAAACGTAATTTGACCCAAACAACGCTATAATTTTTATTGGTGGTTTGCGAATGTTACTGCAATCTTGATTGTTTGCAGATAAAAATAAGGGTATTCCAACTCTATTATACTTTGCTTTTAGCTCAAAGCTGTACTTAAGTCAAACACTTTGTAAATTCTTCTAACAGTTGGATTTCATGTCCGACAAAGATTCTAAATTCATAGATCTACTGTTCTCATGTTGTGTGGATTGAGAAAAATATGAAAAACGCATAATTTTGTTGAAGCCAAAATTTGCCAAAAAATTGCCAGATAAAAAAACCATAAAAAAAACAATTGCGCGGGCCGTGAGTTTGACATGCCTATCTCAAAGAATGCTTTAAATACGTAAGAGTAAAATTATTTAAATGCCTTACTTAAAAAGGCAATTTGCTTATAGGATCGCTATTGAATCCAATCACACTTTTCTAATGCTTTGACCAGTCATTGATGACGTACCAGCACTCGTAGACAGCAACTTCTTAATCGCTTTTTTCACGACGGAAAGGACAGTCCAAGTTTTGGTTAAAAGGAAGAAGACAAGTGATCGATTCAACAACCTAAAAAAAGTCATTTAGTTGAATGAAAGAGACGATTGAAATAAACCGTCACCTGGTTACATCCGGGTTTATCTTTGCAGAGTGATCTTGAAACAGCTGAATGACGAGACAAACGAACTTTGAGATCGCGCTGTCTGATGCGTTTTGTAGAAACTTGTCCGACGTGAAAAGGGAAGCTTTGCCATTCAAAATTACGTTCCAGAAATTTCCTGTTTTGACCGCTTAAAGATTTCCGGTCAAGATTAAAGGCGGGTGACGGTTCAACAAAGAAGGCACAATCGAAAGCAACTTACGTTTTTTAAACTCGACGTTATCGACTTTGACAAGTAAGCAGGAAGCGTATAAAGCCTCGGTGACGAGAGGCACCTGGGCCTGCTGGAGATTCGCCTTTTCAACAGACTGCAGGAGATAGGGGACAAGTGGTTCGATCTGCTCCAAAACGCAAAAAAGTACTTGGTTTAAAAATAAAAAAATTTCTGAGTTGGTCAATACAATACACGAGTCAAGGATAAATTTTTGGCGTTGAGGTTAAATCGTCTTTTTTTTTTTTTTTGCAAAAATTTAAGATCGACGCCATATTGTTTACAATCGACCAAACAACGAAGCGACGACGTCTTACCGCGTGAAGGTTGTCGGTGTTGAACATCGATATCATGCAAACAATGTACGCCGTCCTGACAGGAGGCGTGGACGATTTCAGCGATGGCATCTTGACCAGCCACGACAGAAGCTCTTTCGGAATGTCGTCCCGCAAACAAGCGCACCAGTTCGACATGCTCGAGATGGCAGCGATGAGGGTCGAATCAAGGTTTTCCTTAAAAATTCACTTGGCGTTACTCTAGTTTTAAGTTTTTGTTTTTGTAAATACAAATCGGGACAAAACAGTAACAAGATAAATCGGGAAAACGCCAAAAAAATTTTTTTTTCAGTCGTTCAGCACATTGTTTCAGTCGAAACTACCTGCGGTAAAAACGACAAAAAGTCGCCAATGACGCTTCGGACTACAGTCAACGCAGTGTTTCCACTTCCAAAGGGCGAGGTTCCAAAGCTGCCGATGGCACCGACCACGGTTATCTTCAGCCCGGCTACTGTCAGTCTTCCTTCAGACCCTGTGACAAACAAGCCAAGCCGTTTCTAGCAATACCAAAAATTCATCAAACAAGAGCAGGATTATGTATTAGAGAAGAACGGATTTCGCAATCGCGTAAAAAGCGCTGATAACGAAACCTTCACGTTCGGGTTCAAATCTTTTCATAAAAAAACTCGAGTTGATAATCAAGTTTACCTTTTAGAACTCCGAAAAGATATTTCACCACTTCTTCCACTGCTCCGGCGTCGCTGCACTGCAACGCTAACGACGCTACAACGTCGCTAGCGGCTTCGCGAATACTGTCAGTGTTCGATATTAATTGCTTTGTTAGCATTTTGATAAGCGTCATCGCGTGGCGACTCAAATCGATCCCGACGTTGGAGACGATGTTCTTGATAACTGAAAAAAAAATTTTTTTAAGGCAAACTAAACGCAAGCAGGTTGCGTCTCGCGGTTTGCTCAATCAAAGAATTGGAAGATAAAAGACAAAACGAACGTAAAAGGTTTTTAATAAAATCGACGGTGAATCTAATGATTTTGCCATGAGTTTATGTTAAAATGTGTTTGGCGGTAGCAATCAATAACACGCATTGTTATTTACAAATACAAAAAACACTTCGATAGAGCTTTAAAAATCGGTAAAAAAAGTCCAATTGACAAGATTTTGAAGATCTTCACTTGTAGCTTGATGATTTACATTAAAAAGATGGCAATATGACAAAGATAAAAAGGCCTTTATATGGAAGGCAATGGGAACGATGTCGCCTCAAAAATGTCCTTTGATGTAAGCAGTTATATCTAATATTATGAAAATAACGATATTAATATACCTTTGGTAGAGCATTAGTCAAGAAATAGCGACGAAGAAGGTGTAAATTATTGAAGCAAAAAAATGAATTTTTCGATCATTCGAATATATAAAATTCTATCAGATAAAGAAAAGTACGACCAATTCAAAGAATTACATCAAAAAAATATTGCGCGCGAAAGCCAGGTCTTTCTTTCATGAATGTAGTTTGGTTCAAAATATAATAAAAAATAATACCATTGCGTTTCATAAACCCAAGAATGTCAAACCTGAACCGAAAATAACTTGTAAGGTCAACACTGACTGCTGTGCAAGGGGCAATTAACAACAATTACAAGTGTGTTTTGATAAGCCAAGCCACGTGCGGTAACAATGGGAACAGCAAGTGCATGCGACACTGAAGAGGAAGCAATGTTAGCGCTACATGCAGCGATCATTTCAAGCAGGCTTAAAAGCAAATTTAAATGAACGGCTCGAGGGTCGAGCACTCTATTCGATCAGGCATCTGATTGGTAAAGGATTACACGGCAGAAACTCGAAAAATCCCCGGTACACTTTTATTGCAGAAGTTCTTTACAATTACGAAACAGATTGTTTTTCTACAAAAAAACTTTGAAATACATGCCACAGTACTCTTACTCGTCATAGCTTTTTCAGCGGTCCGAAGCAAGGATTTTTGAAGAGCAGGACAAATCACGGCTTCAAAATTATGATGATCAAACTCGACAACAAAAACAAGGTAACAATCCTGCAGAGCAGAAAAACTTGTAAAAACCGTAATCGCAAACAAAAAAAAGTATATAAAAAAAAGTGATGGAAGGCCAGAGCAAAATACACACTTCTAAATTTATAAAACGCATTTCAAAGATTCTTGTACCGTGTGTATTCGAAACAGTTGACCAGTCGGTTTTGTTTTTTCATGTAAAACAGAACCACCGTCACGGTTCAACAGCTTTACCGTATTAAGGTTTGAGCACGTGATTTACGACACTCGTTTGAATGCTTCAAACTTCTCGTCGTTAATTTTACCCGGAGTTATGTTGAAATATTATTTTTTTCCGCAAAAATTGTGCAGAAGTAATCTGTTGTTCTGAGAAAACGAGACACCGGCACGGAATCGGTTGGTTCGCAGCGTCGTAAATTTTAGCGCGAATGGCTATTTTTTTGTAATAAAACAAAATCTTTGTTACTGTTTATTTTTTAAATCTATTTTAAGGTTTTTGGCTCCAATCAGAGCATTGCACTAACGAAACGAGCGTCGTGATGCACAACGATACGACAAATAAACATGAGTCCTGATGCACAAACAGAAAAAACTTAGCAAAAAACAACTGCTTTTTGGCAGAACTGACCAAGGCATAAGATGGAACAGCTTCTTTCCTAACAATGACGCCTTTTGTAAAAGCATTAAAAACTTCTGATCTTTTTTCCCGGAAAAAATCCGAATTGAATGCAAACAGAGCAGCCAACAGAACACACTGGGCGAGTGTCGGTTCGTTCGCTATCAGAACATTAAAATATTTTTCGAAAGAAATTGGAAACTGAAAAAAAATTTTTATATCAAATCGTTCCAGATCAACTACGAGGGTCAGTCAATAAGTAATGAGACTTTCTCAATTACTTTGGTGTTCTTGGAGTTATGCAACTGAAATTTTATGTGATGATTATGAATGGAGTTGTCATCTTATTTACAACAAAACTTGTTTATTTTCAGATTACTGTAGGTGTGACGATAAATTGAAATGACTACTAGGCTAGGAAACAGCTCATGCTTGGAACAAAGAGGAGTCATCAGATTTCTGTTGGCAGAGAGTGTAAAATCATGTGAGATTCTGTCTAGAATGCAAAGACAATATGGTCCTTCCTGTATGTCTAGAGCAAACTTCTACAAATGGGTGCAAGCATTCAAAGATGGACGCGAAAGCATTACTGATGATCTGAGAAGTGGAAGACCTGTGGATGTCTCTACCCCAGAAGCAGTACAGGCAGTTGAAGACCTGATCAAATCTGATAGAAGGGTCACTTTAGATGAAATTGCTACAAACTTGGACATCTCCCATGGCACAGTGTACGCAATTGTGCGTGAGAAGCTGCGTTTTTCAAAAGTCAGCTGTCGCTGGGTTCCAAAGATGTTAACGGATGATCACAAAATGCAGCGCCTGATGGCTTCCAGAGCATCACTACGCAGATACAGAAAGGAGGGAGATGTATTTCTATCGAGAATAGTGACAACTGATGAGACCTGGGTCTTTCATTATGAACCTGAATCGAAACGACGATCAATGGAGTGGAAGCATGTTTCTTCCCCAGTGAAGAAAAAATTCAAATCTCAGAAAAGTTTAAGGAAAGTCATGCTCACTGTGTTCTGGGACAGAAATGGGCCGATCACTATCAGTTTCTTGGAAAGGGGCAATACTGTGAACTCAGAGAACTACTGTGAGCTGCTAACTCAAGTGAAAAAAGACATTAAGAACAAACGGAGAGGACTTCAATCAAGAGGTGTGATTCTCCTTCAGGATAATGCAAGGCCCCACACAGCAGCAAGAACCCTAGCCAAAATTGAAGATTTAGGCTGGAAACTTCTAACACACCCACCCTACAGCCCAGACCTTGCACCATCTGATTTTCACCTCTTCGGCCCACTCAAAGAGAGTATGAGGGGAATTCACTTCCAGACTGATGAAGAAGTGAAGGCTGCTGTGAGCAACTGGCTAAGGACCCAGTCCACGGAATTCTATGCCAAAGGAATAGACAATCTAATATCAAGATGGAACAAGTGTGTTGCAAAGGAGGGAGACTATGTTGAAAAATAAAAAAGCATTTTTTGATTACCAGTCATTGCAAACTTGAGTTATTAAAAAAGTCTCATTACTTATTGACTGACCCTCGTATAAAGATTGCGTAAGCTATTGCATATAATAACAAGGTTAGTGCAGTGATTTCAGGCAAATTGACCCGAAATAAGGAGATAATTTCCTCAAAATTTATTTTTTACAAAGTTACTCCAACTAAGTTTTTCAACAGATTTTTATACATTAAAAAGTATTGTAGAAGATTAGTATTTTTTTTATTAAAAAACAAAGAGTATTACAACTAGTAAAACATAATTTCGTCACGTATAGATAATTTACATATAAAGTTTAAAAAAGACAGATCATCTTTAAAAGAATTTTTGATGATACTATACACAAATCTAAATTGTTACATATTATTACCTTTTTCCAAATTCTCTTCATGCATTTATCGGCACTGATTGCAATAGACGATTTTTTACAAGCTTGAGCGCCGTAATACAAATTAGCTTGTAATTCTACCAACTTTTTCCAATCAATTTTACATTTTCCCTCTAATATTAAGTATTTTTCAACAAGAACACTACACCACGTCAACCCAACCAAACACTTGGCAGATTCCGGTCGACTAAAAAAATTTAAATGAATTAAGTTTAAACGTGCTTCATCCACAGTGCAATTTTGTTTGAGAAGAGCCCGACATTAAATCGCAGCAAGCAAAAATACAAATTAGTAAAAATACAATAACAATTCAGTTAATTCATAGTATGACCATATAACAAATACAAGCTTCGTGCACTACTATCGATGCATTGCTGCACTTAAAAGAAGCGGCATTGTGCATGGCGCACGACGATAAACAGATGCATGGAAATGTACACGAGTAATAAATCTTGTGAGGCTTTTACAGTATATAGAAATGCCATATCCTTGTTTTTACAACATTAGATAATGATAAGACTTGGTGAAATAGCTTATCACGAAAACCAGTGGTGAAAGTAAATCTTTTCTAATCGAAACATCCTCATTAATTGATAAATATAAAATGAAGACCCAAAAAAGTTGAGACTCAGACGGGAAAATAACAAGTTGAAAATAAATATTACCAAAAGATGTCTTCGGTCGTGATTTTAAATAGTAAAGTGAGGCAACAGATTCCTTTTGTACATCTTATGCAATCTAAGTTTTTCGCTTCGTTTTTATTTACAAAAAAATCTTATCCAAAAACGATTCCAACAATTTTTTTTCTATTTGAATCATGTTTAAAATCGTTTTAGTTTAACCAAAACAATTTTTACCATTGGCAAAAACGTAATCATCAGAGTGGGTTTTAATGCTTATTTAAAGCATTTTTCAAAGTGTTTTTTAAAATAGTAAATATTTTTTCTGCTGCCCAATCTTAAAAATTATAAGTGCTATCAATAATTGCCAAAAAAAAAAATAATAAGTGCATCAATGACTTGGTTGAAAGGGTCAAAATAAATGCTTGGCAAGTAATACTCGCCAAACACAGATATTGTGAAAATATATAAATAAACTGACCTACTTATTTTCATTGAATCACATTTATAACAAAGATGTCCACTATTTGATAAACTAACTTAAGTTACAATGCTTCTCTTTATTAAAAATACGGCTAAAAATGTGCATTAGCATATAAAATATAAATCACAGTTATGTCGTAGAAGACTGAAAAAAAAATTTCACAAGATCCAGTTTTTTATTTCCTACTTATACCTGCGTGCTTGTTTCTAAATCCATTAGTCAAAGTTTGCTAAAAGATTTTTAATTATAGGAGTAAAATATATTGGTATAAAATTTTTTGCTAATTTGTTTTGACTGTTAAGCAAAGCAAATTATGCAACCAATAACATTACTCTCAAAACAAGATCTAACTGTATATATACTAAATTAAATTACTTGGGAGTTTGATTTGTAATTTGAAACTTTGAAACAGGTTCCAATATTTGCATGAAACCAAGTATAGAAACATCAGGGTTGCATTCCACTATTGCTTCAATTAGATTAAGACATTGTTTTCTTGACTTGGAATCATGGTAAACATCAAGAGTTCGTAAAATCCCATAAATACAAGCTTGAAGAATTGCTTGAGTAAGTCCTAAATAAATTTGATTATCAAAAAAAGCATAAAAATCAAAACTAAAAAGAATATATATAATTTTGCTTGCAAAAATAACTCAGTGCATTGATTTGATTGAAGTAAAAGTTCCATACAGACAAAAATCTTGAAGTAAAAATTCCATAAAAAGCAATTTTAGCATCAGCAAACAAATTAATGGTACAAACAAATACACTAAAAGTTGATTATATTAATGCATTCACATTTTTTTAGCTTGTAAACTTTCTCTGGAAAAACTAGCTGAATTCAAGCTGTATGAGATCATTCATACAACTTTCTACTTAAGTGGGAAACCCACAAACAACTCTAAATACTTTTTTCACTAAAAAAGCATACTATAACTCCATACATATAAAACATTGCTAAAAAAAGTAGGCTTTCTATTCTTTTTAGTTTTTAGAAAAAACAATAAAAAAATGTTTGGTATTTTGGAAAAGACAATAAAATGTTACAAAATTCAAATATCCAAGCAATCATTTAAAACAAAAAGATAAAACCAAGTAATTCTTAAATACTGAAATTCTTAAAACTTTATAAATGCTAACTCCAATGCAAAGGGCATTATAACCAGAGTTGGTATTAAAAAACCTGCGCAAAAAAAAACCAATAAAGCTTAGGCTCAAGAAGGTTTTTTTGGGTTTTTTTAATTTTTTCATTTTTTAAGGTATTTAAAAGCATTTTATATTAATTATATTAATATTACTAATAATAGTATTACTGAACATATTACCTTGTAATGGTAGAAAAATATATGACACTGTATATACTTACATATCCTATGAATAACATGCTATCAATTGATAACTATGACCTTCATAAATAATGTCGGTTCTGAGACTGGAAATAAAACTACAGCCTCAATTTGATTCTTCAATTAATTTCCATTTTACAAAAATCAAAACAAGCATTTAACTGCATTTACTACTAGTTAGATAAGTAGGTTGTAATAAATGTTCCTATTTAACCTGTTATAGGATTACCATATTTGAATAGATAGAATTCCAGACATAGGCATACCAGCCAAAAATTTTTTGGAGGGGCAGACAAAATAAAATTGTCTCTCAGACAATTTCTAGGATTCTAGGATGAAGACCAAAAAAAAAGGTCTTCACTAGAATTAGTCTCAGATTTTTCAATTTTTGTGACAAAATGATGTTGTTCTCTAAAAAAAAAGAAAGGTCTTCATTTAGAATCAGTCTTGGTTTTTTCAATTTTCATGACAAAATCATGGTGTTCTCTAAAAGGTCTTCAACCAACCAAAGGCAACAAACAAATGAGTTTCGTGAAATTTTAAAATCTTTATTCTAAAACTCCAAAATTCCAGACAGTATGGCAACCCTAACCTATTATGAAAAATATAAGAGAAACTTCCAACAAAAATTAAAAAATTGCCAGAAACTGTAAAGAGAAATGGAGATTTGTTTTTAATTTCTTTATTGTCTATATATTTTAACAAGTTTCTGTGCCTTGTCACTGCTCAACCTATTCCTTATCTTAGACCAGACAAGTCCAAATAATGAGAATACTCGTTCAAGTGATGTTGAGCTATCTGGGCATGTTTGGAGTTTTGAATAGAATTTACAAAAACCTTGAGGCAATTTTTTGTCTGCAGTGCTAAAGAAAATATTTTTTTTAATCAATGTATCTAGGCTGCCTCCAGCAATTAATTTCTTAAAATAAAATTTTAAGTAGAAGCTATTTAAATTTTTTTTAATAACTACAAGCATATTGATATTATATTCTTCATTCCTGCCGCTAAATAGAAATATGAATCACTAAATAAAGTATGCCTAGTGAGTAGTGACCAAGATATCTCTGGCTTGCTCCACAGACACATGCAGTAAACAAACACCCAATGCTTGTGGTGTCTGGTGCTGTACTGAACTGCAATGGTCAATATTGCACATTGCCGGTTTGGCTGCTCTCACAGAGCACTGGTGCATCTGATCTGCTCCCCTAACTTAACACTCATCCAAAGGCATCAAGCTGCCTATGCTCTTTGATTATAATCATTCTTAGTTTGATGTGGCAAAAAACTGGTGTGCACCATGCCCATTTCTCAATATACAGTGAGAATTATAAATTATGTTCAATAGAATTCGGTGGGACAAATCTGAATGCAAGTTTGATGAATTTACTGGTAATAGTTATTTATTATATAGGCTATAGCTAATGGCTACATCAGTATGTCAAGAGTAAACATATTAGCCTATTTGTAATTTGTATTAATATTTGTTTCAATTTACTTACCATTCCTCACTTTATTAGTCACTTTTATAGCTTCTTTTTTAGTAAAATGTCTCAAAAACAATTTAAGTAACAATAAAATATAAAAATTAATAAAACCCAAAAAAACCAGAATTTTGCCAACCCTGATTATAACCATTTCAAATAATTCTGCAACTGTTTACAATTCTGGTTAAACTTGAAAAGGTTTTGTGGTATTGCAATACAGTGTTTAGACAATCCACTGCTTTACAAGAAAATGGCAAAAATATAAAATTTAATGCATAGCTTCATAAATTGCATTTATCTGTGCTGGTCTCTTTTTCATTAACCTATTTTGGACCGTTGTTCCTGTACAAGAACATCTTATTCAAAGGAGTAAAAAACGTGTCGGTTGTTTTTGTATCAATGTAATGTTTAGAAATAATCCTAGTTTAGTGACCTACAAACATAATTTAAAATAAGTTTTTCTTTTGTCGCATTAACTTCCGTTTCAAACGCCTATTGAAAGACAGCCATTTTTTCCAATAAAAATGACCTGGACTTGGTAAAAATGCTGACTCAGCAAAAAAGTATGAAAAAGTTTTATATGCATTTTGTATAGCTACTACAAAGCCTTAGAAATGCAATGGTTTATTAGCTTTTGTATGATTTTGTCTTTCAAGTAATAATTTTTTAGTTTACTTTTTTGTTCCTCTAGAGAAGTAATGGTTCAAATTGCTATCACTAGCTAATATTCTAAAAAAAATTCACTGCTCTGTCTTCACTGAAAGCACTTTCTATAGCAAAAAAATACCACATGACATTAGTGACGACAAAATAACAGAACATTAAATGATTTAATCACTTGTGGTAATCAAGGAAGCACATAAGATGCAAGCAAACACCACATTTTTGAGATTTTTTTACAGTGTTCTTTTTGCAGTTTATGCAGCATCCTTGACTTTCCACATTCACAGGATGGTGTGAACTAACAATTTTGTTCATGATCCTCCTTCTGCTAGGCCCTGACAATGAAGAACTCATATTTTTCAGTAAGCCAGCTCAACTGACTGGATAAAATCAAGAAAATCTAAATGCGGCAAAGTTTGCACAGTAACATGGAGCCTCCATGCAGCCATGGTCAGCATTTCTAAACAGTTAACAAACAGCTGCCAACACCATTTCTTTGCTTGAATTGTTGGTCCGTATTGACTTATGAACCTGTCAAGCAGATCAACACCTCCCATGCCTTGGTTGTACTGGTAGAGGCAGAATGGTTGAACACAATGAATCTTTTTCTTGTCATGCTGGCTGTAGCATTTAGCCATTTTGGTAGGCTCAATATTATCGAAATTTAAACCAATGTAAACAACATTATTGTCCTTTCATTGCACTATGTGCACATATTCATCCAAGTGGTAGTCAAAAAAGCCATGCTCTTCTTTTTCAACAGCTTTTGATGATCGCAGAGGACACTTTATTGTGTGGTTTTCATGTATAGTTCTAAGAGCCCTGAAATTCTTTTCATGCAAATCTCGCAGTAAATAATAAGATATAAAGAAATTTCAAAGTAAACACAATGACAAGTAGGGTTTCCTACAATCAAAAGAAGAGCAGACACAACTTGGGGTCCAAGGGGCTTGCTACTGTCCTTTGTTTCACATGCTCCAGTATATGTTTCAAACTTGTAAGGGCAGCCATCATTTGACGTTAAAACTCAGTTTTTGTAGCCAAATCTGATTGGCTTGCTACGAATAAACATCTTTGCAGAGTTCCTGCTGAAGTATGGTACCATTTGTTCATTAATGGTCAAATCCTTTGCAAACACGCCAAATTGCTGAAGTGAAGCATTGACTCTATCTTGTAGAGGTCAAATTTTTGCAAGCTTATCTCTGGCAGGAAAATTATTATTATCAGCAAAATGGATGTACTTCTTTATGTCTTTAAATCTTTTTCTTGACATGGACCTTGATAACAGTGGGCAGCTGATATCATCATCTTTGCTCCAGTACAAGCGCTAACGTGGTTGGCTGTTGTATCCTGTCAACAGACAAATTCCAATAAATGCTTCAATCTCCTGCTTTGTCCATAAATGGCCTTGTTCCGTTGAGAAGCATACCTCTCCATTTCACAAGCAATTAGACTACGAATATCATCATTGCATAATAATCAAAAAAGTCCGACTGGCTCAAGCAAGGCAAGGTGAGGGTGGCTGTCAGCTAAGTGCACAGCAGTTGCTTCTGGTATCTTCTTCAGACTGGTTTTCTTCCAGGCCACTGCTTCCGTGTTCTTGCTTTTTTTCTTTGGTGATTGTTTGTTTTCTTCACTTTGAATTGCTGGAATGTTGGAAGCAGTTTCGCATTGATTGTTACTATGTTTATGTACCTCTAACGTTCCTGCAACATCATTTGAAAGCAAATCGTTTCTGTCACACTCATCTACATCATTCTCCTCTACATCAGTAGCACAAGAATCACCATGCACTGGTGGTAAAATAACAATATCTTTTTTTTCACTTCCTGTTGACTCTAAAATATTGTCAACTGCTTCCAGTAGGGTGAGATATTGTCTGTGTAACTGGTTACCAGCCATCTTCAGCAGAGAAATAACTTGCTCTACTGTAAATTCAAGGCTTGCTCAAAGAAACTACTCTGTAATAGATTACTTTCTTGCAATGCTAGAAAACAAATCATTTGTACTCAGCTTTTGTTTAAATGCGTTCTGTGACTTTTTTCTGAAAAAGGTTGTTTCTTTGTTTTATTTTCTTAGACAGGATTGTGTATTGCACTGATGTCCAGATATTAGTTTTCTGCTTGCAAATGAATACGTGCAAAAGACCTCCAGACTTATTGATCAGCTGCAGCTGTGCTCCTTTATTGGATCATTGTTCCTCTAGAACAGTGGTCACCAAACTACGGCCTGCAAAGCTCTTTTTAATAACATATAAACTCACTTTAAGCCACAGTTGGACAGAATTATATCAGGAACACCCCAGTTTCAGGTTTTTACCTTGTTCTTCTCATTGGAGGGGACATTAAGATTTTAAGAGAAAAATAGCAAAATTAAAGCTTGAATGGAAGTGAAGATCTTTTTTTTAGAGATCACTACAATTTCAAGAGAAAAATAGCAAAATTAGAGTTCAAATCAAAGTGAAGACCTTTTCTTTTTTTTTAGAAATCATTATAATTTTGGGAGAAAAATAGCGAATTTAGACATCGAATCAAAGTGAAGTCCTTTTTTTTTTGGAGACCACTACAATTTTTGGTGAAAAAATAGCGAAATTAGAGATCAATTTGCAGTGAAGACTTTTTTTCTCTCACTCTGGCCCAGGGAGGTCCAAAAAATCTGAATCCAGCCCCCAGCTCGAAAAGTTTGAGGACCACTGCTCTAGAGGAATATTGCATTGCTAGGTAACCAAAAGGGCATGGCAAAAATTTTAAACATTTTCTTCTTAATTAGGTCAAGGGTAACCAAATATTAAAAAATTACAACAAATTGACCTGTATTTCTGGTAGTGGTCATTAATGGGTTAAAGTTACGAAGTCTGTTTGAAAAGTATTGAGACTTTGTTTGCTGTGCAAGTTGTGCATGCGTTAGAGAAAAAAGTGCTTTTTTGCAAGAAAGTGAAAGCATTCATGAGTGTAAAAATGCAATTTCACCTTTCTATCACTATTACATAGCTTTTTACAGGTTTCTGCATAATAGCACTTGAGTATCTATTACTGTGTGATAATTTACATTATTTTGGCTTCATTGTTTTGTGAAATTGAAATGAGTTTAGTGCAACAAATTAATCTAAAATTTCTTGCTCAACTTGGGAAAACTCCAACAGAGGCTCTATATGGGGATAATGCAATGTCAAGAGCTTGTGTTTTTAAGTGGCATAAAAGATTCAAGGAGGGAAGGGAGGAGGTGGAAGATGATTCCAGAAGTGGAAGGCCTTCAACCAGCAGAAATGATGAAAACATTGAAGTCAGAAAGTGCATGGCAATGGTTGACTGACTGTTTGAATGATAGCAAATAAACTGGGCATTAGCTTCAAAAGAGTATGGAAAATCATTACAGAAGACTTTGGGATGAAAAAGATTTGTGCCTAAAATGGTCCCACATTTGTTTAAGGAGGACCAAATAGAGCAGCATGTTCAAGTGTGTCATGACATCCTGAAATGACTGAAAACTGAATTGGACTTGTTAAGGAGAGTGGAGACAGGTGATGAGTCATGGATATTTGAGTATGATCCACTTACCAAAAGACAGAGCCTTGAGTGAAAGAGTGCAACATCACCAAGACCAAAAAAGCAAGACAATTCAAGTCCAAGAGCAAAGGTGATGTTGATCACTTTTTTTGATGTGAGGAGGGTCTGCCACAAGGCTAAACAATCAATTAACACCTTTACGAAGGCATTTTACAACCTTTAATGCGATCAATTAGAAAAAAGACGAGATTTGTGAAAAACTCCTGGCTCTTTTATCATGACAATGCCTTGAGTATTCAGGAATTTCTGGCCAAAAATAATATTATTGTGTTTGGACCAACTGCCATATTCACCTGATCTGGCTCCCTGTGACTTCTTTCTCTTCTCAAAACTCAAAAAAGTCATCAAAAAAATGCATTCTGAGGATGAAGAAGCCATAAAAAAGACCGTGCCAAAGGAGCTCTGAGTGATCCTGCAAGAATCCCTCCAGGAGTGTATGGAAGCATGGCAGAAGATGGCAAAGTGCATCAAAGCTACTTTCAAGGCAAAAAGTTGCAGTTTTCTGTTAGTGCTTATAAGAAAGATTTTACGTTTACAGTCTCAATACTTTTCAAACAGACCTCCTACTTCAACTTTTTTCAAGCTTGCTATATTTTTCAGCAGCTGCATAAATAAACTGCTTCTTTGGTTAAAAAATACAGTATCAAGTAGTGTAAGTGATGTAATTTTTGTTCCATGATATGTAAGAGTTGGTTGGCATAATTATTACTTTTTCTTTCTTTCCATTACAGCAACAAGTCAAGCTGTGCAGATATGATAACCATGCGATGTAAAAATTAGCCATAAAACAATAGTAACCCATTTCAAGTTCAATTACAGTTTTTGTCAGTTGTCAATTTTTTCTTTAACCTGTTAAGTGTGGGATTAAATTTTTGTTATCCGAGTTACAGTGCATAATTAATTTCTCATCTTGCTGTTTTTCTCATCTCAATCAATTATAATTGCTGCTTGTGCGAGAAGCGAAATAATCCACACTGTGAAAAGCTGCAACGATCAAGACATATATATCCGTCATGCGCACTGAGAGAGCGTTTGGTCTTGACGTATATATACGTCATGCGCACTTAACAAGTTAAGCAGGAGCAGCACATTATTGATCAATTCTTTTTTTTTTCTGAAAATTAAAATTGGTCTTATAGCACACAATGCATAAAACTATGCATTTAAATTAGAGATATACTGGATTAAAGATTCAGTTCCAGTTCTGATACGAGCTGGAATGGAATTGATTCCAGTAGCAACTGAAGTGATTGTAGCCAATAGGACTGATTTATTTAAAAACATATCTATGCTTAGTTTACATGGTAAAAATGATGTAGGCTGTCATTTACTCAGAGATAGAACCTGCTAAATCGCACTTATACACTTCTCATTAATGGAAAACCAGTCAAAGCTGTTTTGCCGCTTTAATTTGAAAATTTAATAAGAAAATTGTCAGACAAATTACAACATTGTTATTAATATATATTAATGTATTAGGTCAACCTTAAATCAGCTACAATGCACTACAGCAAAATCATAAATAAATTTATACACATGAGTGTTATATAATTAAAGGCCATTAGCATAAATTGAAATTAATTCATTGTAGGAACTAAGGTCAGATGATAAGGGTGCTTAATTCCATTGATCTGGCAATAATTTTAAGGCACAAGTCCACCTAGTTATGAGCATTAATAGCACAGCCAAAACCTAACTTTACAGCAAATCCTTGGCAACATTTTATTGCAGTTTGATCAATCTAGCATCAGTCTTATCTGCTAACCTTTTCAAGTAAAGTGATCTCTGTATTCTATTCCCTACAATGGTTAAAGCCATAAAATAGCTGAACAGCCACAATATCATAAAAATGAACTTTTTCACTGTACCACTTAAATGAATGTGCCTATAATATTTTTGGTTGTTATGTTTCAAATATCCAGTGCTCAGCAGGGAGTACTCAAATAAATTGCTTTAATGTATACTTCAAACAAAACTGACTGCAAGCTTTCTACTTTAGTATTTTTTTTAAAGTGATCAATCATCTGCACTTGCAATACTATTATCAACTGATAATTTTACACATATATTTAATCAGTTTCATGTATTCTCAAGATTAATACTGCATTTCTAAATAGTTTCAATTTGGCTGGAATTCCTGTTGGATCTTTTATGCACCAATTCCAGCCGATTTCAGTTCCAGCTGCAATTGATTATTTGAGTTCTGGCACATCTCTAATTTGGTAGTTGGTTTTTTTGCCCAATGAAAATTTGTCCAATGGCACTTTGTCTACATCTTTTTGTCATATTTTTTTTTCCAACAACTTTTGGCCCAATTTCAAAGAAAAGAAATCTTGTTAAGAGAACCCTAACCCTAAATCCTATTGGACAAAAAGACATGTAGAAGTGTCGTTGGATGAAAAGTCAGGACATGCTCTAATTTAAATAGAATGCAATTAATCCCAATTTTTCCTTTAAGTTTTTCTTTACTGAAATTGATTTTACTGCAAATTCTTTTGATGCTGAAAAAAACAAACTTAAGACAAAATTTTTTACAAATATGTAATCCTAGCCAGACAAACCTGAGTTTGTTTGCACAAAAGCAGTAACTTCTTTAATTAATTCAAGACGTTGATTAACTTTGGAAACAGTTGAATGTAGACAGAATTTCTTTACAGAATCCTAAAAAAAATTTGCGAAATTTTTAGAACTATGGTATACTGGAAAAACTAAAAAAAGAAGTTGATATTAATGTTAAATATAATAATAATAATGACCAATTTTTTTGGTTTTACATGATTTCCACTAAAGTATAGTTAGCTTTTAGACCCATGACTTTAACCTAATACTTTGCCTTTAATGTAACACAAGTTAAAAACCCATCCTAAACCTTTCTATGATTAAAATATAAAAATAGAAAAACAAGATGAGTAACAAAACTAAAGTTTTTCTTGATGATCTAATGATCTGACAATTATGCAAAATCACCAGTTTAAACACAGAAAAATTTATAACATTGAGCATTTAAACAGCTGTTATAAAAATAACTGACAAAAAATTTATAATGGTCAAATAAAAATAGCTACTGTCTTTAAAAAAATTAGCATACATATTAAATATATATACAAAAAATTTTTTAAAATCTATTCTTCATTCAATTAATCTCAATGTTATTCTAGGACAGGGGTTTCCAAACTGGTGTGCATTATATGTGAGAGAATATCCTTATCTAACTTTTCTATTGTGAAAGTAATTACTCTCTGGCAGACAGCAATTAGGTAATGCTAAACTTTTGTTTTAATTATGGTAAATAAGTGGCCTGAAATATTGTAATTGTTTTGTTTTAATCTTTGCTTTGCTTTTATTTCTATTTGAATAAGTAAATAAATGTAAATAGAATCAAGTTAGTACTTGAAACCTTCTGAGTTTGAGCTGCAACAATAAAACTTAAGAAATAATGCTCGTAATTACTATAAACTACAGTCTGATGGTTTTGGATGATATAACTCTATGTTGGCTCAGCACCATCACTGCCAGCATCTGATCCAGGCAGTACAGCTGCATGGGGACTAAAAGAATAAACCCTTGGCCTCAGTCCTGTTTCTGTCTAACCTAGAGTGAATGCCCTTCCAAATGACAATGACTACTATAAACTAACAATTTTAAATTTTTTGAAGGAGAGCAATAGATTGCAAAGCTATAAAAAGTTGTGTATCAAAGAAAGTTAAGCTTAGCACTAAAAATATGACCAATTTAAGGGTACATGCAAACTTAAAAAAAAGAATATAAAGAGTATTTATGAGCAAAAAGTATGGGAACCCCTGTTCTAGGATATAACAGCAATTAATTTTTTAATTTGATTGAATTTAGCTGGAAAAAAAGAGAACAATAATAGTCTGAGCTGTTAACAAAAATTAATTTTAGGTATCTTTGAAATGAACATTAAAAAACAGGGTTTTGTTCACTGTTTGCCTTAACTAACCTAACAGACTTTGGGGATTTTCCAAAATTAAAAGCTGCAAAAGTTGGCTTGACAAATAGTGAACAAGAATCAAAAAAAATAAAAGTCACAAAAATTTTAATAAGATTAAAAATATAATCAATAACAATTTTTTTTATTTTTATCTCTATATTTTTATCCCTATTTATCCGGAGGATAATTATAGAGATAAAAATAAAACTACCACTATACATAGGGTAAGCAATTACCACGACCTGCTTCCGGAGATGCCAAGATATTGCTGTCTGCTAGTAATTTACTAGAGATATTACTGTAATTTAAAGCTGCTTGCCAAGACCACCAAGCAGGGGAAAGTGCCGTAAAGTGTCTTTCCCAAAGACTTAACAGAATGGCACAAGTGGGTTTTGAACCGAGACTATGTTGATCATCAGTCCGGTGCTTTAACCACTTGACCACGCTGCCGACATCATAATTAAAAAATTAGAGTTAAAATTCTTTATCTTACCATGTAGTTCAAATATCAAAAATTATTTAAAAACTTAATGGTTTAAACTTAAAACAGATCACTAAACAGATAGAAAAATATTGAAAATAACTACTTTAAAAAAAAATTTTTAAATTTGTTCAAGCAAAAAATAAAGAGGAAATTTTTAAATTATGTAACCTTTTGGCCACTGTACACTAGCAGGCAATGAGTGCATTTGTTTTATATTATTATATATAATAAAATTATTATAAATTCTTTAAAAATACTTTTATCATATTCTGATAAAGATATTTTTGCTCTTTGACATTATACATATAAGTTAAATTTTTTGACTTTTTAATTAATAAAATTCTGATGTAATTAATGATCTTTTTAAATTTTTAGCACAGGCAAAAATACTTTAGACACTTTATTGTTACACATATAATTATTGAACAACAATATATTTTTCATAATTACAACAATAACAACAAACCACAAACAGATTTATATATTGCTTAAACGTATTAGTCACAAAAAGTGACCAATATGCTGCCAAAGCAATAAAGAAATGTTCACCAGAGATAATATAGTCACAAACGTTGCAAAAAGTGACCAATATGCTGCCAAAGCAATAAAGAAATGTTCACCAGAGATAATATATAGGATATATACAATATACAAACGCATAAAAGAAAAGTATTTTTTATTTTTATTTTATTTTATCTCTATTTATCCTCCTGACTTGCAGGAAAGCAACAGAGGCATCAATACATAGAGAAAGCAATTACCCCGACCTGCTTTTGGAGATGCCAAGATATTGCTGTCCACTTGTAATTTAATAGAGATATGACTGAAATTCAGAACTGCTTGCCAAGACCACCAAGCAAGGGAAAGTGCCATAAAGTGTCTTTCCCAAGGACACAACAGAATGGCGCAAGTGGATTTTGAGCCGAGACCATGTCAATTATTAGCACAGCGCTTTCACCACTCAACCATGCTGCATTAAATTCAATCACACATTCTTATAGGCAAGATTGACATAATGAGCTTTGAGGCAAGACTTAATTTGATAATACAATTGCAGATCTGATAGAAGGTGATAAATTATTCCATACAGTAGGAACAGAATATCTGAAGGCATTTGAAACTTTGCTATATTTAGGAAAAGGCATAGGTATAAGATGATTAGCATGATTTGAGGTACACAAACCAGTTTGGGGTTGAAACAACACAATTAAATCTTTCACAGGTGCATTATCATGTAAACATTTAAATACTGTCCATGAAATTTTAAACAGAATATGAAAATGAACAGGTAAAATGTGCAATTCCATAGCAAGTTTAATAACAGATACACCTTCTCTTCAACAAAATCTGCACTTAGCATACCCAAAATAAACACAGCCATTTAATAATACTTTTAGTTAAAAGCTTTTTAGTTAACCTATAGTACAAAATGTTGCAACTGTCCAAACATGAAAAAATGTATGATGTCACAAGCTGTAGTTTTCTATCTTTATCCAACATACTACCAATTCAATAATATCCAAATCTTGAGATCACTTCCTTCATTCTTTTTAGCATAGATTTGACCAAGTTATAACAGATCTCTGGAGAAATTTCATTCCATTCTTGAGCAAAATCTTTATACAATTCTTCTTTGTTTCTGCATTTTTTACTTGGCTATTTTTCTTTTCACAATGACCCAAAGATTTTTGGGTCATTGTGGAAAAAGTCTTTAAAAAGTTTAAGTTAAAAAGACAAAAAAATCACCCTAAGCAATTTTTGTTTGTGAAACTAACCTGGATCCCCCTGAAGTTACTATCACTTCTAGAGAGATCCTTTTTCTTTTGGTTTCTTCTTTATTCTATGTTGGTGCTGAAAGGAGAAGTACAGGCTAGTTTCACAAAAAAGATTGTTTATGGTGACTTCTTGAAGAAACCTGTGCATTTTTTACACAATACATCCTTGAAATGTAGGTGCTCAAAAGTATTTAGTTCCATCAAATCTCACTGCCTGTACAAGTTTAGTTTCACCATCTTGTCTATTTCAAGGTTTCTCATCTGCTTTAAACAAGAGTCAGCTGTCTCTGAAACTCCAGTTGTGATATCTTTTGCTGGCCAAGTCAGCAATATATCCTCTATGCCACAACATTGAGAAAATTTACAAATAGGGTTCACAACCATTTTTTCCCATGTATTGTTGGGTGTGATATGATTCTAGAAAACAGTCCATCAGATCAACGCCACTCATATTTTTGTCCATCAGATTAACATCACTCACATTCATACCTTTATTATATGAACCAATAAGATAAGGCAGTTAACTTCTTTAGCTCCTCCTTTTATCATTTGCCTTACTTGGAGCACAAGTTCACAAGTTTCCCAGTTACTTGTGATATTTATAAGAGAGTTTTGTCATTTAGCAATGTATACCTTTCCATCACAGTAGTAATGAGTAATCATATGCATTTCTTTTTTTCTTTTGAAACTCTTTTTTTAACAAGCTGTTTGTTTGCACCTTCGGTTCTATTCTCTTCGGATCTCATTCACTATCCGCCGTTCCGATATTATAAATTTTTAAATTGTGGGAAATCCCCAAAGCATGCGAGGTTAGTATCGGCGAACAGTGAACGAGATCTTTTTCTTCTCTGATTCCTGTAGTTCAATATGCTTTTTCGACTAATTTCTTAGGCAACTTTCAGCTGAAACCTCTTATGTATCGCTTCCTTAATTACCAGAGTCCGGCATTCAGTGGAAATGCAACGACGATGACATTTTTTGAACCTCCCATAGCTTCATGTGCTTCTGAAATCATGTTGCTTTTCTTACTCCATAAAAAACTTTGGGTTCCATCTTTACTCATAACTGTCAATCTTACTTGCTTTCTAACAACTATCACGATCTCTTCAAGAAGCGATAGTAACCACACAAGGATTCCGGGTTAGTTTTATGAACAAAAAGAAATTGCCAACCGTGACTTCTTCAAAAACCCCCCAAAGAACACCTAAGACTAGTACGAAATGTTTAATTAATGCGTTTTTTATTTTTATTTATTTTTATTTTATTTTAATCTCTATATTTATCCTCCTGACTCGCAGGAAAGCGACGAAGGCGCTATACATAGGGTAAGCAATTACCCCGACCTGCTTCCGGAGATGCCAAGATATTGCTGTCCGCCAGTAAGTTAGTAGAGATATTACTGCAATTTAGTACTGCTTGTCAAGACCACCAAGCAGGGGAAAGTGCTGTAAAGTGTCTTTCCCAAGGACACAACAGAATGGCGTAAGTGGGTTTTGAACCTAGACCATGCTGATCATCAGTCCGGTGCTTTAACCACTCGACCACGCTGCCGTTCAAAGTATTAAATGAATAATTGTAATAGCACTAAACTGATTTAATTCAAGAGGCAACTGACTATTCGACTAGTTTTAATTGGTTTACTAATTTGCGATCAGTTAAAGACGAAACGTACTGATGATCTTTTTCGTACTTATTTCACAGATGACGTAAAAAAACATGCAATCGTATGTAACGCATGATTGCGCCATGAATTCGTAAAATAGAGATGAGCGGAGTCTGCATAGCTATTAAGCTCCGACTCCATTGCTTTTTTACAAAATTACAAGACTCTTCGGAAACTCAATTTTGAACTCTGTCCTGACAAAATATAAAGCAAGATTATTTTAAGTAGATTCTTAAAATCATATCGTATAATGAATAACGGCAATCTATAATAATAAAAAAGATTAATTGAATAATTGTTCATATTATAGATTATACATAAAACTTTTAAATATTATTAAAAACTTTAAATGCTTTACTGGTGACAATACAAAACCAAAAATCAGCAAAGTATTTTTATTTAAATTTAAGTTTCGTCGGTCAAAAATCAATCGACATCTTCAGCCATTAAAATGTTCCCAGTAACAACTGCTAAAACTTCGTCATCACTAATCGAACAGCGGGAGGGTTACTAAAACATCTTACTGGTTTTTTGTTTGGCATTGTCACCGGTAGAACATTTAAAGATTTTAGTAGAATTATTGCCTGGTGAGCAAAATCATTACATTTTTAAACTTTTAGATGTTATAAATCATATTTTTTTTTTTTGTACAGACATTGGAAAATTCTTTTTGACAATTTTATCAGAAAAAGATAGAAGATTCTAAATTGGTGCATGGAATGGCATGCAAAGTAGGAAGGCCAGAGACAAACTTCTGTAGAGTATTATCGTCGTCGTCGTCGTCGTCGTCGTCATCGTTTGAAGGGCATCCACTCCAGGCCAGACACAAACAGAACTGGGGCCGAGGGTTTATCCTTTTACTACCCCAGACTGCTGCACTGCCTGGATCAGATGCTGGCAGTGATGTTATTAAGCCAACATCGAGTTTCGTCATCCAAAACCGTCAGACCGCGTGCTCCATGTGGTGCCCGATGTATGGGGCACGCTGTTAGTACATGGTCTGCGGTTTGCTCTGAGGCGCCACACTCGCAATTCGGTGAAGGAGCGAGACCCCATTTGTGCATGGACGAATGGAATCGCCCAACACCAGTCCGCAGGCGGTTGAGCTTAACCCAAGCTGCTCGGGGTAAGCCCATCCCAACAGGCCTGACACTGGTCCCGGGCACAAAAGCACGGAGCCTGGAAGCATTTTCACAGTACTCCGCGTTCCATTTGTGATTTGTCCATTCAGAGGCGCGGATGCCAAGTCTGGCAAGATTGTCCAAGAGATTCCGCGCACCTGGCACAAACGGGCGTCTGGATCTTAGTCTCACTTGGCCAGTATCTGAGGACCCATTTAAAAGACCATGCAAAATATGATCGGGGTCCAGAGATCCACGGTGAGCCAAGGAGAGTGTCGCTCCCAGTCGGCGAAGCTCAGCTGGATGGATGCCTGAAAGTACAGGTAGGTGGTCCGTTGGAGTGGGACGCAGGCATCCAGTAACTATGCGCAAGGCGTCATTCAAGACACTGTCAATGAGGCGAGTGTGAGCACTGCGACACCAGACTGGCGCACAGTACTCAGCTGTTGAGTAGACTAGAGACAAGGTGGCTATGCGTAGTGTTTTAGCACCAGCACCCCATCCCGAGCCCACGAGTCGCCTCAACAGTGTGACGCGCGATGATAGTTTTTTGCGCAATGCCACTAAATGGTGACGAAACGTGAGCGATCTGTCCAGTTTTACCCCAAGGTATGTAGGGATTGGACAGAACGGTAAAAGTCTACTATTGTTGTAGACCTTTAGCTCACGTTTGGCCTCTCGGTTGTTTAAGTGAAAGGCTGTCGTCACCGTCTTAGTGTGACTAAGCTTCAACCTCCAAGTCTGGAGATACGCTGACAGTGTAGACATGTCTTGGCTTAATGTCCCCTCCAAGTCCTTCCAGTTTCCAGAAGAATGCAACAATGCTAAATCATCAGCATAAGCAAACTTTCTGGAAATCATGGAAGGAAGATCGTACGTATAGATGTTAAATAAGAGGGGAGCCAAGACCGATCCCTGAGGAACGCCGTTTTTAAGACGGCGTAGCCTGCTTTGCTTGCTGTCACCGGTGGTAAGGGTGAAACTTCGATTTCGGACAAGCTCCATGATCATTTTGACCATGTGCTTATCCGGAAGTAGTCTCAGCAGCTTGCAGGTAAGGCCACGGTGCCAGACAGTGTCATAAGCAGCTGTCAGATCGATAAATACGGCACCGGCCTTCTTTTTAGCCTCAAAAGAATCCTCGATGTTCTGGGTTAGCAGAAAAACTTGATCTACGGTTGACTTCCCGCGTCGGAACCCAGCCTGCTCTTTAGTGAGCAGTGGATCGATTAATGGTTCAACGCGGGCGTAGATAAGCCTCTCGAGGATCTTGTAGAAGACACAGAGCAGAGATATCGGTCGATAACTCTTTGGGTCCCCCACGGGCTTTCCTGGTTTTGGGATCGCGACCACAAGCGCTCTTCTCCAGATCTTGGGAATTTTAAGTCGGCGCAAACAGGAAGAAAGGAAGTCACGTAACCAAGACTTCAAAGCAGCTCCAGCATGGAGTATAAGCTCAGGGCAGATGGTATCAGGACCCGGAGCTTTACCTGGTTTTAAATGTTGAAGGGCAGCAGCAAATTCTCTCTGTGAAAAATTGTCAGAGATATTTACTGCGTCTGGTGTTGTGGCCCTCCAAAGGTCAGACACTTCTTGAAAAACAAGTCGAGATGACTTGCGATCAACAGCCTCGTATTTCCCATTTCTAACCAGCTGAGATGCAATAGCATCGACTGAAACGGGACAATGACGAGGAGAGTGTCGTGACCTACCAGTAAGGTTGTTCAAAATACTCCACGCTTTTCGACTAGAGTGTGAGAAGTCAATGCTCCGAACTGCTTCGGACCATCGATCCCTCCGTTTTCTGTCAAGCTTGGCAAGCAGAGTTGTAGCAGCCAAACTTGAGTCGTCTCCCTGAGGAGACTGCAGAAAGGTTTTATAGAGGGATTCACACTCTGCATCCCAACACGGAATATAGTTGTTTCGATACCCGCGTGGGATAGTCTTTTTGGCTGCTTTCTTAATGATGTTACAGAAGTCCTGGTAAGCCGCATCCACATCAAGTGAATCAGGCGGCAACAAAGTCTTTGCGAATTTATTCGTCAAAGCAATGTAGTGACTCCAATTGGCCTTGCGGAAGTTCCATCGCTTAACAGGCATGCTTGGCACTGCCATAGCAAACCTTGGTGGTGTAATAAGCGAGGGTCAATGTTGTGACCTGGGAAACTTCTCAAGGACACGTCTATCCGGTAAGCGACTGTTTGGACCTACGCTAGCGAAAGCTAGGTCTGGATTGGTGCCAGTGTTCCAGCGGCCGGAATAAAAACTGGCAGCGTCCTTGGCATTATATAGGAGGGCAAGACAATTAATACTTGCCCAGCCAGCCAAGCACTCACCGTCCGGACTGTTGTCATCATAACCCCAGTCAGCATGACGACAGTTAAAATCGCCAGCGTACAGACAGGGGTGAGGAAACACTGGGAGATCCAGGGTTCGCAATCGCGTTGGTGGTGGTTTGTAGACGTTGACTATTTTATAGCCATCAACGTCCACACACAGCCACTCGATCTCCGATGTCGGTGGAGATTGGTCCAAAAGCGTGTATCTCAGTCGCTCGTGGACAAACGTGGCAAGGCCATGCTTCCTGCTTAAAGAAGACCCAGCTAGTTGGTAGTGTGGTAGCACCAACTTCTCTGCATCAGTGCAGTGGGTCTCCTGCAGTAGGATGACGAGTGCCTCAGACTGCATAGTGAGATGATAAAGAACGTTCATCTTGCTTGCAGTGAGGCCTTCGATGTTCAGCTGAAGAATAGTGGGTCTTCGGAACTTGTTGGCAATGTGCCCTGAAAAGGGCAGTTTTATCCTGACATTGCCCCGTCCTGAAAAGGACATTTGCCGATTAACAGACCCACACTGAACATCGGAATGGGTGGATACCCTTCCGTTTTGGTAGGTTCGGTTTCGGTCTGTCATTTTAAAATCAATGAGCAGACTTACTCACGGCCCAGGCTGCGTGAAAGCACCTACCATCTGGGCCAAAATCCAGCTAGAGTATTATGACATCACAATACTCGTATGTTATAACTTTGCCTCGTGGTTATAAAGACTAATTTCAATTTTTGGTACAAAGAGAGATTATAAAGACTAAATTCAATTTTTGTTAATGAAGGAAAGACTCGCGATTCTTAAAATTTACTCTTCGTTGAAAGATGCTGGCGTGTCCGATGATTTAACGGAATTCAATAGTTACATCCGTCTCCGAGGTGCTGAACTTGTTTAAATAAGATCAGCAAAATCCCTCCAAGTTACAAGCTACCCTTATTTAATATGCGTAACTCTATCACGCCCGATCCAGAAAAAAGATAATTGTAACTGAAATACGAAGGAGAGGATTGAATTTATTTGTTACCTGCGGTTTCACATGCGCAGCTACTTCAGTTCAGTTCAGTTCAGTCGTTTTTTATTTCCGCCACTTGTCGAACAAAATACTTACATCAACGTAATTACACTACGGAAAAAGGGACATGCAACAAAACGAAACAAGGTTGTAACATGCAAAAACTCAATAAACTGCACTAGCAAAGGTAACAGCTTGCATGGTTGCATCACCTAGAGAAAAAATATATGTACAAGTATAAAAAATTTAAAAAAATAAAAAAATAAATAAATAAAAAAAAATGCCTAAAACAAAACAAGACGATAAAAAAAATGCATAAAAACAAAAAAAATTAAGACAGCCTTTTTTGTTATTATAATATTATTTGCTGGCATGTAACCCCAGCACAGGGAGGCTTTCAGGTACTACACCTTGCCCAAGGGTGACCTGGAGGAAGTTGTAATTGGGTATCCTCATTCATCCCGACTTATCAGTTGATAAGCTTACAACCGGATGCAGTTTACACTCATACCCAAGAGAAACATATTTATAGACAAGACTTGTTTTTGTAACACATTTATTTTCGTTTAAAATTCTTTAAATGCATTATTTAAAGTTCCAATATGAGTTTATTTTAAGACTCTGCTGGCATTAAACTTTTTTATCTGGTCAATTGTTAGAAAAAAAAAAAAAAAAGTTTGTCGAGTTTCAAGACTAGTGTAATACAATTTGGATTAAGCGATTGTTCTAGGTGCATGTAAAGTTGAATTCTTGAATTGATGTCGACGATGACCTGAAATATAAAAAGAAAACAGCAGCAGGCAGAAAAAAAGATTTTTTTTTTCAATTTTCTATGTTGCAGGTACGGCACTATGTTTACGTAGATTCGTCGGGTATTGCGCCAGTTAGATAATAAATTTTTAGTTTGTTTTTGAAAGAAACTAATGTAGAGCAGTTTTTAATTTCTTGAGGCAAAGTATTCCAAATTTTCGGTCCAATAAATTTAATTGATTGTTGGCAGATTGCTGTTCTAAAACACGAAGAAATAATTTGACTATCACTTCTAGTTTTAATTTGACATGGTTTAAGCTGAAATAGTTGTTGAATTGGAATAGGAAAAGTGCGTTTTTGAAATTTATACATTAAAATTGCAATTTCACTTTCATACAACTACTGTATATTTAAAAGCTCGTTTTTGATCATAATATTTTTTACACAGCCTCTCCGTTTTATTCCATACATGGCTCGAATAAATTTATTACAAATACGTTGAAGTTGATTGATTTTTGTGCGATTTCCAAAGCACCAGTTGGTGATACAATATCTTAGATGACTTAATAATAATGAATTGTACAAAATTAGCATTGCTTTAGTGGTAAGACACGGTTTTACACGCATAATACTTCCTAGAGAAGAACGAATTTTTTGTTTTATCATATTCATGTGCTCTTTCCAGCTTAAATTTTCATTAATTATTACACCCAAAAAGCGAATTGATGGAACTTTTTCAATAGTATTATTTCTAAAATATACTTCGAACGATGTATTTGAGACGGAACAATTACTTTTTCTAGGAGTAAAAAGTAGATATTTAGTTTTTGCAGAATTTACTGTTAGTTTATTCGCAGTCATCCATTCATCAATATTTTTAAGTTCAAGATTAGTTTTTGAATAGACTGATTGTATATTTTTACCAGTAATAAAGATGTTAGTATCATCAGCAAACGATACATTTGTGCTGAAATCCAAGCAGTTTCTAAAATCGTTAACATAAAGTATAAATAAAAGAGGACCCAAAATTGAGCCTTGAGGTACCGAGCTGGTGATTGGCTTTATAGTTGAAGAAAGACAATTATTGAATTGCACTTGTTGCGTGCGTCCTGATAGATAGCTTTTAAACCATTCGAATGCAGTTCCTCGAATTCCATAATAATTCAGTTTATAGAGTAGGATGTCATGGTCTATAGTGTCAAAGGCTTTGGAAAGATCCAAGAAAACACCAATTGTTAACAGTTTTTTTTCAAAAGCATCAGCTATGTTGCCAATAACTAGTGTGGTAGCATGGCTTGTGGCATGACCTGGGCGAAATCCAAATTGTTCTGCATTAAGAATGTTGTAGCATTTCAAGAAGTTGTACAATCTTTTATACATAATTTTTTCCAGAAGTTTTGAAAACGATGAAAGTAACCTAATAGGCCGATAGTTAGATAGATTTTTTGAATCGTCTTTTTTAAAAATAGGAACTATTTTTGTTTTTTTGAAAGCATCTGGAAATTTGCCTTGGAGGAGTGATAAATTGAATATATAGCTAAGAGCATGCAATGCATCATCTGAAAGATACCTCAAGACAACGGGTGGTATTTGATCAAATCCAGTACTTAACTTTGGTTTAATTTTTGCTATTAGTCTTTTTAATTCAAGGAAACTTGTAGGAAAAAGATATATTGAAGATAGATTAGAAGATTTTAAATAATTAGAAAAGTGAGAATTAGAATTAGGTAAATTTTTAGCTAATTTAACTGCTGCATTTGAAAAATGTTCATTGAATGCATTAGCAATTTCAATGTTATCAGTACGAGGTCTGTTCAAAAAGTATCCGACTTTTTTGTATAAAGCACACAACACAATGAATTTTGCAAGTTTTATTCAATCTTCTTCAAAATATTCCCCTTGGTGGTTCACACACTTATCCCAGCGCTTCTGCCACTTCTCAAAACACTTCATAAACTCCTCCCCCGGAATGCTCTGAAGCTCCTCCGTCGCTTTTTTCATAATGTCTTCTCTTGACTGAAATCGCCTCCCTTTCAGAGTTGTTTTTAGCTTAGGGAACAGCCAGAAATCACACGGTGCTAAGTCGGGAGAGTAAGGAGCCTGTCTAATAAGTGGCATGCTGTTTTTGGCTAGAAAAGCTTGGACCACATGTGCAGAATGAGCGGGAGCATTGTCGTGGTGAAGCTGAAAATTCTTTGCTGCCCACATGTTTGGCCGCTTTTTTCGCACAGCATCACGAAGGCGACGTAGAATCTCCAGGTAGTACTCTTTGTTGATTGTTTGACCTTCTGGTGCGTATTCATGATGCACGATGCCACGGGAATCAAAAAAACAGGTCAGCATAACTTTCACATTGCTGCGGACTTGCCGAGCTTTTTTTGGGCGTGGTGATTCCGGATGCTTCCATTGTGATGATTGAAACTTGGTTTCTGGGTCATAACCATAAACCCAGGTCTCATCACCAGTGATGATTGTCTTGATAAATTCTGGGTCATGATTTGCAACATCCAGCATGTCCTCCGAAATTTCCTTTCGGAGTTCCTTCTGTTGCTCCATTAACAGCTTGGGGACAAATTTAGCCGACACTCTCCGCAGGTTCAAATCCTCAGTTAGGATTGAATGAACTGAGCCTGTGCTTATTCCCATTTCTGCAGCAATCTCTCGTACTGTTAAACGACGATCCTCCAACACTTTTTCACGAACCTGATCCATCGCCTCCTCGTTTCGGCTTGTGGATGGCCTTCCTGAGCGAGGATCACTTTCCACTGATGCACGGCCATCTTTAAAGCGTTTAAACCATTGCTTTATCTGAGTTGGGCTTAAGGAATCATTTTCAAAAGTTTGTTGAATCTTTCGAATTGTTTCAACTTGAGTATCACCAAGTTTTTGACAAAACTTGATGCAATACCTCTGTTCGATGCGTTCTGTCATTGAAATGAAATTTTCTGAAAATCAAAAAACCGATGAACACGTACTACACGCCTGCACTAAATGCTTTACACAGAGAGATACGAATGACGAATCGGCCTGAAACGCTTCACGATTACGCGTGAATGTGTGTGTGTGCAGCCACGCTTTGCACCGGCAGTTTGCTCATACCTTATTGGCAAGAGGGAAAAAGGTCGGATACTTTTTGAACAGACCTCGTAAGTGTTTTATTTTTATGTAAAAGAGAAGTAGTTTGTAGTTTGAAAAGATTTCTTCCCATTAAATGTTTAAAACTTGCCAAGTTTTTTTGATATTATTTGTGTGAGACTTGAGTTTGTTTTGAATAAATGTTTTCTTTTTGTTGTTTATTAAATGAAAGTAAAAGTTTCTTGTTTTTTGATACTTTTTTTTAGCACAGTTGGTTTTTGTTTTCAGAAAATGTTTATATAATCTGTCTTTTTTTCTTGCTAAGTGAAGTAGCTCTCTGTCATACCATGCACATTTGAATTCAATATTTTTCATTTGTTTTTGTTTAAAGCTATGTTCTGCAAAATGATCAATTTTATTCTGAAAAAATTGAAAGCTTTTATCAGTGTCGGAAATAGTATACAAGTTGGACCAGTCAATTTTTGAGATAACGCAATACAGCATAAAACAATGGTCACCTGACCATTAAGCAAAACACGGTCACCGTACCCTGAGCGAAATTATAGTCACTGTTCTATGAGCGCCATGTCGCTCTATTTATAATAAACTTGAATTGGGCCACGTGGCTCGGACGACAATCTTTACAATAAAATCAATTTCATGCCCTTACACAGATCACTGCCAAAGCGAGGTCACATCGCTACTATTTACTTAGGACGAGGCATTTAGGTCATTAAGAGCGGAGATAGGTCATTACATTTAATTTAAACGATCGGAACATGTAAAATATTTAGGTGTCTTACTAGACAATAAATTGAATTGGAAAGCACATATATCTAGCTTGTGCAGTAAACTATCAAAAATATGTGGTGCTTTTTATAAATTAAGATATTTTGTTCCATTTCGCTGTTTAAAAACTGTGTATTTTCTCTGGTACAATCACATTTGCAATATTCACTAATCAACTGGGGACGTGCAAATAATAGCACTCTTCATCCGCTACAAATAATTCAAAACAAGATCATTAGAATTTGTTTATTCTGTCATAAAAGAACTTTGATTGATAATCTATATACAAAATTTTAGGTTTTAAAACTGTCAGATTTATGCAAATTAGAATATGCCAAATTTATGTATAAATTTGAAAACAATTAAAAACAACATTACTCATATTTTTCGACAACTATTTTACAAATTTGGATTCGATACATTCATACAAAACTCGACAAAAAAAACAAAACAAATATTTCTATCCAAGATTTAGCAAAAAATTTGGCAAAAACACACTACATTACCTTGGGTTGCAAACGTGGTCAAAAATCCCACAAGAAATCAAAAATTTATCATATACATATATTAGTTTTAAAAAAAGCTTAAAAAGCATTTCGTTTTTTTTATTTTTTTATTTAAATCAGACTCACAATCCATAACAGAAAAAAAAAAAAAAAACAGCAAAAACTACACAGAATGAGATACACATACAAAAAAACAACACTTAAAAAAAAAGAAGTTACCAAGAATCTATTGCAAATAAACTAATGTGTTGTAGTATTTATAATATGCTGAATTAATAAAACATTCCGAGGTCATTAAAGAAAAAATTAATTTATTATTAGAATCGTAACAACGATAAACGAAGGAGCAGGACATTTTTCTTCGAATTGCATCAAATGTTGTAATGCTTTTCAACACCTGATGTTCACGGGCACTTACATACCTAGACAATCCATGTAAAAATCGAAAAGAATTATTGTAGGCTACACGTATTCTTTTTAGACTAGAGGACAAAGTTATTCCATAATTGACATGCACACATAAATGAGCAATATGTGCGAAATAATACATTTTTTATTTTCGTCGAACACTTATAAAAGCATGTTTTTAACCTATTTGCAGTTCCATATAAATAACGAACCTGTCTATTTATATCTTCATCATCATATAATTTGGAGTTAAGAAATACCCCAAGGTATTTAATTTTATTTACAAACCGTATCTTGAAATCACCAAGTACCACATTAGGTTTAATATTTAATCTAAACTAAACGCTTATGAACTAATATACCTGATGACTAGATTGCAGTTTTCTTTTAGTTTGGTTTGTCTTACTTTTTACCATAGCTGTTATTTGTTGCTTCATTTTTCTGATTAATTGAATATTGTTCACTTGCTTGTTTTTGTTGCTTCTTGCTTTGTGCGAATAAAACACTTTTAAATTTTTTTTCCTTTTTATGTTTTGCTTTTCTTTTTAGGTTACTTTATTTTTCTGATTAAATTTGTTTTGTTCATTTGCTTTATTATTCAAACTACTATTAATTTTTATTAAACTTTTTTTTTTGTTTGTATTGTCCGTCTATTTAATATATAATTGAATGTGCAGGGGCGGATTAGCAAATTCAATCGGCTCGGAAACTTTGAAATAAAACCGGCCCATTTTTAACAACTAATTGCAAATCTTACTAAAACGTTACACGGTTCATCTTACAAACTACATCATATTTATCCTATTTTAAAAAAAAATATTTAGAATTAACAAAAAAACATTATCAAACACTATTTATAGAGCAACAGTCTTCGCATTTCTGCGTTCTTTTTTGCTTGTTTGTCGATGATCGTATGGTTCGAAATGCGTAACAAAACGTCTCGTTCGACGCACATCAAAAGAAGGGAATCCAAGCGATCTTCGTCTAGCTGATTTTTTAAATGGTTCTTGACATATCTCAGTTTGCTAAAGGTTCTTTCACAACCAACTTGTGTAACTGAAAGAGTAAGGATTACTTTGTATGCCTTATATAGAAGAGGATAACTTCTGCAGTACATTCTATATCTCCAAATCGCAGTATAACAGCTGTCACACTTCATTCCTAATAATTTTAATCGTGACGATGTAATTTATCCCCGTTAAAAGTAATTCGTAGTTTTATTATAAGATAATAATCGCGTCTCTTTGAGCGCTGCTCCCGTAGTATGTAATATACGTCCCATTTGCTCTATTGCTCGATATATGTTTCTTCTTTTCTCTTTTGCTCGACCGTATTGACGTAATATGTTTTTGATCAACGTCATTGTAATAGAATGTTTGCGTATATACTATGTGGTTCGAGCACAAGCGTATTCTCTAGAAATTTGTAGAATTGTCTAGCGTTTATGAGCAAATTTGCGTCACGTGATTTTTTTCTATATAAAGGCGATGCGTAGCGAGACCAAATTATTATTATTATTGGGTGATTTGGGACGACTCGAGAGACGGCTCGAGTGAAAGTGATTGTGTTTGGGTACAGAAGGTAGCCCATTAGATTTTATATAGGTTGACGATTGTTGAATTTATTTTGCACTAGTGTTTGGGAGTTGTGTTTTACAGAGGTAGAATTATTTGTGTTGATTAAATCAAGTTATAGTGTTGATTTCGCTTTGCAGTTTGGCAAAGCGTGGAAAAGAAGTTTCGTCGGTCGTGATTTTCGTAATACATTTGTTCTTATTAGAGACAGTGGTCTCTGTTTGTTGTGAAGAAGAGTCTTTAACAAAACCAATCCGAGCTTTTGTTAAACCAACTGTACAAAAACTTCAGGCTCATAGCAAGACTACTTCTTGAGCCGGAATAAAATAAAATTTAAACACAGCTTTGTTTCAGCGCAGGTATTCGGGTTACCTAGCTCAACTGGTCCTTTGGGATTCCCGAACAAAGTCTGTGACAATAGCACAGAAAACAATTTTGGGATCGACATTTTCAAATGTTGGGGCTTTCGTCCGATCTCACATCTTCGTCATCTGTTTTTTTAAAACAAAATAAAATTTTAGTTATATAAAAGAAAATTTATTAGTATCAGCACAATTGACCTGCAAAAAGTGCTGGATAATAATATCAAAACAAAATTTTGATCAAATAATTACATTTCCATCGGTATGTACAATAGGCATCAATTTATAGGCTCGGGTTGTATCATACAGTGAGATAAAAGGTCAAAACATTAACCTGAAAATAGTTTATCGATAATAAAATCAAAAAAATGATCACCTGCTTCATCCAATTCAGTGCAGTGCTCAGGTAAGATCTTTTTTTAATTCCGGCCATTCTGATGCGAAATTTAAGAGCTCTTGCAAAGATCTTGCTGGACAGGAGAATCTGAACTTTTATTTGGCAAAAGGTTGCATATCATATTCACACCTGAAATAGGAATCTCATAAATAACTGTTTCAGAAAAGCGTTTTTGATCGAAGTAGCATAAGTCAGCATATAACTTTTTATGCGTAGCAAATCTTCTATGCAAGCTTTGAACCACTAGAATTCTGTTATGTACATCGACCTCAAACTTTTTCATTGAGTCTGAAAGACATTCATCCAAGGGTTCATTTTTACTTTTTTGAACCCGTTTAGCACGAAAGCTGCTTTCAATCAAGACATCACATCCACGTTTTTCCAAAACTTCATTGACATGTTGAACAAAATGTTCAGTTTTGGTTATAACCATTGTGAAATCGCAATGAATCTGTTGAAAATCTTTTTTCGTAGCTTCCACAACTTTTTCACCACGGGAATTTTTGTCGCTAGTGGCGCAAAAAAAATTTTTGTGCTTCTAGCGGCAAGAACTTCATGAATTTACAACAATTTAAAGTACAATTTATGCATCTATTGTAAAAAAACTCTTTAAAATTTAAAACAACAATTTATAAAATCTCTTCAGTTTCCATATATTGCAGAACAACTACATAATGTAAGCTATTCTTAATAGTCAGATTGCTATAAAAGTTATCCAAAGGTGATTGAAATTTAGCAGTAACAACTCTACAACTAAAAATATGCTTAAGAAAAAGAGAAATCTTGTTTTAAATTTAAATTTTTCTATTGATAAAAACACTAATAAAAATTAGTTGTATTTATGCATACAATATTAATTGCTTTCCATAATTGCAACAAAATAATAACTAAAAACAATATAACTAAAAACTTTACAAACACTAATAATAAAAAATACATTTTTTTTTCTTTTTGTAGCAAATGCTTCATGTACAATAGAAACCAATAGAACACTAAATCCAGTCTGCAAATGTTTTACCATTAACCAAATTTATATGGAAATTTTCACTTTTTTTCAAACTTCTAAATTGATTCATATGCAATTTATTCATTTATTTGACTTTCAAGACTTGATTGCAGCTTTTTTTAAAGGGTTTAGCATTTCTCAAAATTGACATTTTGACATCTGGCTTGTGAGGTGATCTGGTAAAATCAACTGCTTGATTAAAGTTAAAATTTTCTATATTGTCATTCTGAAAAAATTGAATTAGAAATTAATTAGGTAAAGTATTTTGATTTTAAATGACAATTTTAAAAGGTAACCTAACATAGAATAAACTAAATGGCTTCTTAAATTAAATTTAATTGTGATTATCAGTTGGTCTATCTTGCACAAACAATCATAACATTAAATGGTTTTGACAATATTTCACAACACTTATTATTTTTACAATTTTAGTTTAAAGCTAGCTTTATTGCAAGTTTGCATTGCATATTTCTATTCCTTCAAGACAAAAATCTTTAAAACATTTAATTAAAGCAGCATAAGCTGAAAATATTAAATAAATAATTGGCTGCTTTATAATATATTAATACATTAACAAATTTTTAGGTTAGTACAGTATTTTTTTTCACTCACTTGCCTAAAAGCAAACATAAGTTATATTTTTTTACAAACTTTGTTAGCTTTCAAATGTAATTTAAATTTTTTTTGTAAAAATTAAGGTATTCATATTTCACAAAAGTTCATATTATTACAAACATTTTTTAACTTTTTTTGTGTTAAAAAAAAAACATAACTAAAGCTTCTCTTTATAATAATGCTTTAGGCCATAGATTTTTTGATTCTTATAATAAAACTTGTTGTACATTGTGGAATGGGCATAATTGTTGAGATTTAACATTATTTTACTTGACTGGATTAATTATTATTGTTATATATATATTAAATAAAAAAATTATTTTTGTTGTTGTTGCTATGCAGTCAGTGCAAATTTGTTTTTACTGCTAAAAAAGGATCAAATTTTTGTCTGTGATAATAGCCTACCTATTTAGTCAGTTTAATTTTAATTCTGTTGAAATATATTTTGACAATTTTATTATTTTTTGAGACTACCAAGACTAACTTATATACAAATGTTTATTATGTAGTGGTGAGAAAGTTTCAAAAATATACCGCTAATCGATTGCGTGCATGCTAACAGTAGTCCAACAACTTATAACTTTCAAATTCAAACCAAGTTCGAGTTCTTTTCAAAAAGGTCGAATCGATTCCAAATCCAAGACTACCAAAAATGATGTAATTTTAATATAAGTCCATGAAAGCATGAATCTGAGTCTATGAAATTCGAATTTTCAAAACCATTTTCCCAATTCGTTTCCATGCATTCCATATAACCTAGCTTACGAAGCACACAAAACCAATTCCAAGTCAACAATTATTGATTTGAGGACTTGGGTCGAGTCCTTGTTTTTGTAAAAAAGGGTCAAATCGAGTTTAAGCAATAATGAAATTCAAAAATTTAAAAAAATAAACAGGTTCTTTCCCCTATAGTATAGAAGTTATGAATAATAGGTGTTTTCATTATCAGAGATATAAAAATACATAAATTACGTTAAATTAAGAACGCGCTCGCTGGACGCTATGACATTCATAAGAACGTGTTAGCGCAAACCGGTGCAAACTCCCTGAATTCCATCACTGAATTCAAGTCTGTCCAAGACGTTTTCAAGTAAAAAAAAGGATTTTAGTCATAAGCATATGCATGGGAGGAAGGAGTTTAAAAGTTTAAAGGTACTTTGAAAAATGAAGGATATGCAGACCAATTAAAAGACAATAGAACAGTAAAAAAGTGAAGAGAAAAAAAGGTTTTCACATTATTTTAACTTTTATACTAATTGTGTTTTTAGTTTGTAAACCCAGTGCTACGACAATTGATCGAACGACAGTTGATTGAAGCGACACTTGATCGAAACGACATTTGACCAAAACGACACTTTATCGGAACGACATTTGATCGGAACGGCACTTGATCGAAATGACAGTTGATAAAAAAAATATTTATTTTTGTAAGTTTCTGCAATTAAACAATCTCTTTGTCACTGTAAATTAGATTCATAAAACGCAGAGGCCAACAGTAAGAAGATAATTTATTTTTATTTTTTATAATTTTCTGCCAATGTCAAGGTCAAGGTTTTTTAACTAGGTCTCTGGGCAAAGGGCGGCAACAAGTTTTAGGGGGGCAACAAGTAGATCTTTTGTCATGGTTATGTTTCATTACATGCTTATTGCTATCATTTTTTGGATTTTTTTTCGTAGTCAGTTATTTAGAGGGGGGAGCATTGTGCCATGGCTCCATCCTTGTAGACCTCTTGCAGAAATCAAAGACAGATTCACAGAAAAGATCTTGTTTCTAGAGATTTATAATTTTGGGACAAAAAATCCAAAAAAAACCGGGGCAGATTTAAAGTACTATGTTTTTGGGACAAAAAATTGACAAAATTGGGATAGATTCAAAGTTGTAAATTTTTTTCTTTCATTATTTGATCAAATGTCGTTTCGATTAAGTGTCATTTCGATCAGGTGTCGTTCGATTAACTGTCGAGTCACGTGTAAATCTTTCATGATAACTTTCTGTGTCTGCCGCTGATTTGAGTTATTTCAAGTTTCGTATCAGAATCGATTTTTTTCCAATATTTCGTAGCCTATCTTTCTGGATGGCATTGGTAAAATGGTAATCGAATACTTGTGACATCATTTTTTGGGGCCCCTAATTTCGATTTTGCCTCAGGCCCCTAATTTTGAATATTCACCACTGCACCTCTGCTCCTTCGCCGTGAAGAAGAAGTTGTTGTATTACACGGCGTTCTCTAAATCGGCTAAACCACTGCCATGATGCTTTATTTTTTTATTTTATTTATTAATTTAATTCAAACTCCCGGTCCACAACAGAGAAAAAAAACACACCAACAAAAAAACAAAACAAAATAAAACAGCAAAGACTGCACAGAATGATTCAAATTCAAAAATTTAAAAACTAATTTCAAACAGTACTGTTCATATAAAATTATCGACAAAGCAAATGTACACGTTAGAAAAACAACCATTATTAAAAACGATAAAGCATGTGCCTATAATAAGTAAAAAATTTTAATATAATAAGCTTTAAAGGTATCCTGCAATATTGATAGTTCTTCATCAATTTACTTTGTTTCAAAATGGCGAGGGAAGGTGGAACAGGCAGGTTTGCTCGACGCATGCTATAAATCCACAGGTATAACTTATTTTCTACCTCTGTAAACCTACCCACAGACGCTCTGTATGATTTTTTTTTGCCTCTTCAGACATCACAGCAGAACGCTTACGAATATCTTCACGCTTCGACCAGACTTTTCTAATAGTAGCCTCACTCACTCCGTACTGTCGTGCGATACTTTGTTTACTAGGAGGATTTGGCTGATTCCACCTGGAGATTACTTCCAATCTTTCTGACTCATTCAACCGCTTAACTTCGCCTGACAATATTATGTGAATAATATTAATTTGGCTTCTAAAAATTAATTTTTATCTAAAGTCAATGCAGCAATTAGACTCAAAGCATTAGCTTAAATGACGAGAGTTTTCACTTTAACTGATAATTGTACAGGTTTTATGTTACGTAATGATCGCTTAGGTATAAATCTTAAGTTCGCACCTACCAGCTAAAATCGCACTCGCTGTTCAGATTCAAGTTGCGAACTTAAGCGGGAGATTACTGTACTTTAAAAATAGCATATAGAAAATTCATATAAAAATAGCCACACTTTTCATGTTTTAAGCGCTTTCAATTAAAATTGTCAAGTGTTAAATAATCAAGATATTTTTTGTGTATAAATTTCTAACATGACAGGCTGGCAGCATGACTGATTAGTTTTTTGTGCTGTTTCTGTAATGCTATTTTCGTTGGTTTGCTTCGGGAACTTCTTTTATTGTCAAATTGCTTGTCTTTTGTCAAAAGACTTCAGAACATTTATTTGTGATTAGATACCAATGTAAATATGGTTTAAATCATTTTGTTGTTGTTTTTGTATTGCTATATTACCCTTGTTACTGCTTTCTGTTTTAAAGAGTGATTATAACCTCGTAGTCATTAAGCAGTGGGACCCCATAAAGAAATTTGTTATGAAATGCATTTTTTTTAAGTACAGCAAAAAGCACTCAGGTAGACTGAGCATTGAACTTTTGTCTTTCTGTTTATAATTCAGATCACACTTAACTATTTTGATGTTGCTTGGCTATAAGTTTGATGCAAATTTATGCCTTTAGTGAATTGCATTTGATGGCGTAATTGTATTATACTATATGAATAAATGTGGCTCAACAGTTCTAAATTACATATTTCCATAGGTGAGCACGAAAGTACTGCAGTACTTTTACTTGGTACTTTTGAATTATCCGATTTAATAGTAATAGAAAAACTATTTTTGAAGTTTTTTTTTATTTTTTGAATTATACTATTTTTGAATGTCAATTGAAATTCAATGTATGACGGAGTTATAACTATTAAATTGGATTATTCAAAAGTACCAAGCAAAAGTAATGCAGTAACGCGGTATTTTTACGTGGTACTTTTCAATAATCCAATTTAATAGTAATAAAAAAACTATTTTTTTTTATTTTTTATTTTTATTTTTAGTTTTGAATTACACTATTTTTGAATGTCAATTGAAATTTAATGTATGACAGAGAAGTTAATAGTTATAACTATTAAATTGGATTATTCAAAAGTACCGAGTAAAAGTACCGTGCCCACCTATGCATATTCCAAATTAATATTATTATGATAGATTTAAAATAGGAGAAATGAATGAAATCTCAACTGAACAATAGCATTGTATTATCCCAAGTAAGTCAGTAGAATTTTGGACATGTATTTTATTGCACTACATTTGAGTGTCATTCTGTATGTCGATAATCGTCATCAAAACCTATTTTCTCTTTGAAGTAAAATGACAATTAGTTTTTCTGCTGGCAGTACTTGAAGTCTTCATGTTCGAGGTTTTTACAGCTATGCCTCCATTGGTCTCTTTTCTGTAGATTTTCTTATTACACTCCCCTTTCCTATAATTCAGAAAAGTAAATAAATGCAATGCATTATAATTAAAAGTTAGAAAATTTTAGCAATTGTATTTTAAGATCAAATTTTTTATTTTATTTGCTTAATCTGCTTAAGCACATTCCATATAAGCATTGTCTATCTTTGCAACATTGATCTCAAGTAACACAGAACCACTTTTGTGGTACAGTTACTCATGCCAAGATCATATATAAACATTTGGCAGTTTAACAATTTATATACTGCTCAATTCACATTAAAGTTGAAGCTGTTTTTAAATTTAGTTAAGTAATCTCAAAAATTTATTTAAACACATATGTTTGGTTTTATTGAATTAAAGAAATGAATTTAAATTATACAGAAATTGTTCAAACTCACAAAATGTCCTCTCTGAGTGAGGGAATGAAAGAGGATAATGTACATTGTAAAATTGCTGTTCCAAAAAAAACTTATATAAATGTATTACTCAATGAATTATATGAATTTGTATTACTTTATTATTTTAATTTAGACCAATTTTTTTAATTGACTTAACTGGACAAAATGTTCAAAGTAAAACTGAATAAATAATGTAAGTTTCATTTTCTTTCATTAACAAATCTCAGAGCAGAATTTATATATTAACACATCATGGATTAAGATGATAACTTGTATTAAATGTTTTTTGAAAAATGTAAAACTTCATATAATCAATTTTTCTCTCAATACAGCTGGATTTATTAATCAAGGCATTATTGCATAATTTGAAAAATTTTAGTGGTTGCATTATTATGGTCTATTCTGTTGGCTATTTTTTTGTATACTTTCAAATATTAGGTAAATGATTTCTTAATGTGCTGAATTTAATTTGTTTGAATACTTAAATTCAAATAATATGTGGACAATTTTGTTTAATTGCTGTCAATCTTTTTATATGATTAACTATATTATTCTTTTTTATTTGTTTATATAAGATTTATAACGAAGCAAGACAATTTGGCGGGAGACAATTCGACTGGACAAATTCATCGGCGAGCCAATTTGGCGGGAAAATAAATAAAAATAATTTACCTTCACTAGCGTTGAAGCGACAACAAAAAAGTTTTGTTGTGTCATAAGGCAATCGAAAACGCAATTGCAATTTTTTAGCTGATAAGAATGAAAATTCGCATCTAAAATTGTTAAATGCGTTAAATTTAGGTGTGTTCCTAGCCGAATATTCATCTATTTAAATTTACAATAGCGTAATTTCGAATATTTAAATTAAAAAAAGTACTTAAAAGTTAAATTTTTGACCAAGATCGTTAACACATATCTTTTACGAAATTAAAGTTTAGCGGGCGTATGACGTCATAATAAGCATTATACTATATACTGTATAAACATTTTTTGCAGATCGGGTATCAAATAAATACTGAATGACGGTTAAATCAAATACGGCAGTGATTAAAAAGTTAAACAGGATACAAATTTTTTTTGATTAAATTTCAATGTGTAAAGTGTTTTTTAGTGCTTGAATCATTAATCATGATACTGGCCATAATAAATTCATATTTGAAAACATTAGCGTAAGCAACGGAAAAAAAACTTTACACATGAAATTTAATCAAAAAAAATTTGTAACCGGTTTAACTTTTTAATCACTTTCGTGTTTTTTTTTGTTTTTAAGTTCTTTTGCCGACTTTTTATCGCTTTGTTAAGCTTTCCTTTTAGTATTTGTTTTTAAGATTTCGGATTGCTTTCTGACGAGCCCTATAGACGAAACACACTGTTAGAGCTAATGAAAAATATTTAAAATAATTTCCATGGTTTGATAGGTTAATATGATAACCGCTGTGACTTAAACGTCATTCAGTATTTTTTTGATACGCCGATCTGCAGAAAAATGTTTATGCACGCCGACCAGAAAAGATTTGAAGAAAAATGTTTATATATAGCAGGTGTGGCTAGTACCTTTTTTCCTGAAGCGCCAATTCAATTCATGTCCAGTTCATATCCGCCACACAAACGAAAAACTTCAAAATTTCATAGCGAAACCAAGCTCTTTTAAAAAAAATAAATAAAAAGGTCATCGCTGGAAAAAATTCTCTAAACTTTTACTTTTCCTACTGAAACCAAGCTGTTCTCTAAAAAAAAAGAAATGGTCAACGCTGGAAAAAATTCTCTAAGAAAAGGTCATCGCTGGAAATCAGGGTGCAATCCGCTAGATATAAGTTGTGGAACATTTTTCGTTTGAAATATTTTTCCCAACTGCAATGCGCCGCAGGTTAGCCACCCCTGATATATAGTATAATCACGGCGATGCTTATTATGACGTCATAACTTTCGTACGCCCATAAAACTTTAATTTCGTGAAAGATATGTATTAAACGACCTTGGTTCAAAAATTTAACTATTTAAGTACTTTTTTAAATTTAAATATTCGAAATTAAGCTATTGTAAATTTAAATAGATGAATATTCGGCTAGGAACATACCGAAATTTAACGCATTTAACAATTTTAAATGTGAATTTTCATTCTTATCAGGTGAAAAATTGCAATTGCGTTTTCGATTGCCTTTGTGAAATAACAAAACTTTTTTGTTGTCGCTTCAAGCTAGTGAAGGTAAATTATTTTTATTTATTTTCCTGCCAAATTGTCGCGTACCCGATTTATAATTCATAACAAAATAGATTGTGTTTATACAATGTGCAATTAAACAGATTTCAACTGTATTTATATGCTATGGCTATTTGCTATGACAACAAAGTACATTAATTGCCTTTTCCAGTAGACATTAAAATGTTCAGAAGATTTAGAGTAATTGATTTTTAAATTGCTTTGTTTATTAAATCCTTTTGGCTTTTTTCTATTGGTAATTTTTTTGTCATTTATATTCATTTTCTAAGAATTTTACATAAAAAATGTTAATTGAAATAGAATCAACAGAACAACTGTTTTCAATTTAAAATTTTTAGCTTTTAGGCCATTGCAATATAAGAAGATTTTAAACGTGTAACCTATTCATTATTATTTGCATTCAAAAAATGTTATTAATAGCAAGCATAATTATGAAAAAATTATCTGATATATCGAAAAGGCTGATAGTACATTTAAGTATTGCCCATAGCAAGCTCGATTTTATATACAGGGTGATCCAAAAGTAACTCCCTATTTTAAAATAACTATAATTTATTTTTGAAGTGTAATCTCTCCAATTAATAAATATAAGAAGAAAGTATATTGCATGGACTTTTATTTAAAATTCAATATGGGCACCATCATTTGCCACCAGCTTCTGGCTGTCCATTTGTGCAAACCACGACCACCCATCCATTTTCCAGAAAATTGGGCATTCAGCCATTCACAAACAACAATAGCAAAGTGTGGAGGAGCTCTATCTTGCATGAAAATTAAATCTTCAATATTGTCCCAAGCACTGATAATTGGCCAAACTTTATCTCTCAGCATAGTGAGGTACCTTTCGATGTTCATGGTATCATGAAGGATGAAGGGACCCACAATCCTGTCAAAAGTCATTCTACACGATACTGTTATCTTGGGTCGATTCTGCATTTTTTCACTAGTAACACAAGGATTTTTATAAGAAAAGAAAACAAGAGCATAGATTTAATTGCCACACATTAAGTAACATACACACAAAAATTAAGAAACATATTACAGCATTTGAATAAATTATAGTTATTTTAAAATAGGGAGTGTATATAATTACTTTTTTGTGTGCAGGCTTTAAAAACATTTAATTATTTATAGGTGATATATACTAGCTGTATTTCAATTATCTTATTTTTCACTAAGAAAATGTCTATTCTCATGATCAGTTAAAGAGTTTTGTTGCAATATTTTTTCTTTAAAATAATTTTTTTGTATCTCTATGTCAGATTGCAACTGCATGCTTTAATGTAGTAAATAAAGTCATTCAAGATATCTATTGATTTTTAACAAATTTTTGGTATTTCATAATGTTCTTTCAATTGTTAAATCAAGATGATAAGACTGGCATCCAGAATTAATTCAACCTTAATGTCTTCAACTGCATTGTTGCATTTTTCTTGTTTGAGATGCAATTTGTCAAATATAAAAGTGACTATTTCTACTTCAACTTGGCTGCAATTAAATCAAGCTAAAAACTTTTCTATTAGTAGCAAATGCGTAATGCCAAACTCGAAGCTTTTTAAGCTTTGTTATCCATGCAATTTTTCATCTTTAGACAAATTTCCTAAATATTTGTCAAGTCAGGATTATGGATGGGAAAATCTATTGTCAAGTGAAAAGAAAAACAACATTGAAAATATTCCTGTAAAAGTTAGTCAATTTATGGCAAATAATCTTATGTATGAGCTAAAACTGAACATGTCAATGTAAATTTTAGACATTCTGAATAAAAATCTAGTTGCTTTATTGATTTTTATTCATATTTAATGGATCTTTTTGCAGAGAGAAAATATCTACACCATACCAAACTTTTTGTCGCTGATGAGAATTGGTATTACTCCATATTTAGGATATTTAGTTATCCATAAACAGTTTTCTTTGGCTTTATTTATATCTATTTTAGCTGGCATAAGTGATGTGGTGAGTAATTGTTTGCTGTATGATAGTAGATCTCAAGCTATGGTCAAGAAGGCATTGTAAAGTGGCCTTTAAATTTTACTATACAACTTTCAATTGTCTTTATTGCCTTTTTGTCCAGTCAGGTGGTTAATGGTCACATGTAGCTAAAAAAACTGTTGAATACAGCTATTACAAATATTTAGTGTTGATCAATTAAGTTTTTGTTAAGCCGCCTTGTCTTTTGAGACACAATTATTTTAGAACCCTTTATAAACTTTTAAATCATGTTTGGTAAGAAGTTCAAAAAACAAGTACAGTTTGTTGTGTAACTTTTTAAAAAGAATTTTTAATGCATAAATGTTTGCAGATTTAAGGCTTATGTTAATGGTGTTATGAATTAAGAAAAAAATCATTTCAACATTGTTAAATTAATAAAACAAAAAAATACAAGGGTAAATCAGGCCATTATTACTTTTACAAAACCGCTTGGACTATGTCAAAAAAGTTTAGAATCACTGTTTTGTAGCTTTCTATCTTTTTAAATCATTAAAATTAAAATAAAAAACAAATTTTGCGTTTTCTCAGTTATAGTAAATGCCTTGTCAACTTTGCTTGTTTACTGATCATTATGATTATGCTGATTAACACAAAGCAACAATTTTTTAAAAACACATTTTTACTGTGACATTTTTGGTTGAAATAGGTTTTCTTGAAAAAGCGCTCAATCATGTATAAACTATAAACTATTTTAATTAGCTAGTTTTGTTTTAATATATTTTACAAGTCTGCAAACTTAATTTATTTATAGCAACTTTTCCAATTTGATAAGGTAAACTTTAAATTGCTATGTGTTGCTACCATTGTACACCTTTTTAAAGCATGTAAAATGCCAATTGTTCAGACAAGAGCCTAATTTAAAGGTGAGTTTCAACTTTTTTTGACGTGAGAATAAAAGATAATTTTTGTGTTTTATATAATTTTTGAACACATTTAGGCAGACGGTTACATTGCACGGAAATGGGCGTCACAGCAATCCGCTCTGGGTTCAGCATTAGATCCTTTAGCAGATAAAGTCTTTGTTTCTATTCTTGCACTTTCATTATCATATGCCAACATTATGCCTGGTAAGTGGCAAATAGCAATAATTCTCAGAAAATATGCATGTGATTTAAGATTTTCGATATAATTAACTGTTGGCTAATGTTGTAAATTTGTGTTTATATAACAGCAAGAATAAAAGATTAACATACAAGCTGCAGTAGTTAATAGACTTTCAATTGAATTTTTAATTGTAGCTAAAAAACGATTGCTTGAAACCACAAAATTAGTATTAAAAGCAATGGTTGGAATGTTTTTATCTCTTAGTCTGAGTCGCCAAAAAAGCTTTTTGCCTTCACTTTTCATCCAGGGCCTGTGACACGGCACACGTGAAGTCGGTACTCTGGCTCCTCCTAAACATGCTGCAGCATGTCTTTGGTAACAATCTCCAGTGCGGTGGTGTTTCTTTGTTAACTACCTGTCTCGCACGAGAGTTAAACTGAAGACTATCACCCAAGACATGCTGCAGCATGTTTAGGAGGAGCCGGAGTACCGACTTCACGTGTGCCGTGTCACAGGCGGTGCGCGTATTGAACATTTGTAAAACCTTTCATGGAATTCACGTGCCTTTGAATTTAAATTTACTGGAATAAATCTTGTTTAGCTCGACATTAACCCTGTTTAATTTCATTTGATTTGACTGTGTAGTTTTTATGATATTTACATGTCAAATTTTTTGAAACACCCTGTATATTATAATCGAATATCTTTTATATTAAAATTTAAAGACCATGAAAAATAGATAAAAGCATTTGGTATGGGTTATGAGCAACGTTCCCTCTAAGCTGCGCGGCTGCGCAGCTAGCCTAGAACCCCCGCGCAGTACTTTCGTTTTGCCGCGCACTGCATAAATATTGGCAAGACAAGCTAAATACGTGCTTTCAAACAGAAGCAAGCTCCACACAGTGGTGGATATTCAAATAGCTTTCATCTTTCCGGTTTTACTCCAAAAATCATGGTGATCGCCAAAAACAGGGTGTTAAATTCGATTTTATCTCCGATTTTCCTATTTTGTTCCGGAAATCAAGGTGTTCTCTAAAAAAAAAAAAAAAAAAAGGTCATCACCTCGATAATAGCACGAAACCTCGAAAAGTCGGGACAAAAATTGGAAAATACGTACATAGATCGATTCTAGGTGAAGACTTTTTTTTAGAGAACAGCTTGATACCGGGAACAAAATAGGAAATTCAGAGATCAAATCGAAGTGAAGACTTTTTTTTTTTTTGGAGAACACCTTGATTTTGGGAGAGAAAACTGAAGGACGGGATGAAAACTCCTTTTCTTTTTTACTGAACATAAGTCCTTGCCTCGAGTCCCTAAATTGGAACATTACTGCTCACACGACCTTTCATTCCGCGCACATTAAGCAAGCTCTTAGAGGGAACGTTGGTTATGAGAGATAATAATCATAAAATTTTACCGATTTTTTATAAAAGAATGCAGACGGATTGGGTTCGTTGAACGTTTTGGAAGTCGAATGCACTTAGGCTTACGGTTGATTGACAACTTTGTGTGTTAAGTGACTCTGCGATTGTCACGAAGAACCATTGTTTATTGCACATTTGTCACTATGAAAACACCTCCCGATGACCGGGGACAAGCTGCGTGGGTTTAGTGTTGCTTGCATTATTGGCCTTGTGTGTTTGATATTGATTTGAGTGTTTCTCATATACAGCGAACGCCGATTATACGAACTAATTGGGACCACAGTCGGTTTGGATAAGAGATTTTTTTTATAATCGAACAGAATATATACAATCTTACAATACAAAACATCATATGATAAACGGCAATTTATTGTGTATTATGCTAAGCATAGTATTCATTCAGTTTCAATTTATTTTTTTGTCACGATAAAAATTACATAACAAACAAGCGCTAATACATCAATACGAAAAAAAGGTTTTTGTTAACGATAGGAAGGCTGTGAAGAGACCGTAAGTTCGTCAAGTCTACGGTCAGAAATTCATTTTTTGCTCTAAGTTTGCAACTTTTTGTCGCTGCCAAGTCCCTTTTCCTTTTTAGAAGCAGAAACTATGCTGAACAACACCCACTCTGTCCTTTACACCATTGTTAGGACAATTTCAAACGCATTATATGCCTCAGCATGTGTTCGGATAACCTGCGTTCTGCAATAAAACTTGCTTTAAGTACTGAAAGCGTTTTGTACATTAATTATGTTAATTTTATTAATTTTTTAATCAATTCACTGTTGGTTTTTCGTTTTGTTTGAACAAACGAACATTTAGGTGTGATCTTAAACTAAAAAAAATTTCGCTTTCGTGAGGGAAAAGTTCGCCCACAGGAAATTGAACTACGATTTAATAAATTAACAAAATAAATCGTTCTTTTGACTTTCGCAGTTTTTCTGACGTCATTGTTTGTCGCTCGTGACCTGCTGCTCATTGCTGCTGTCTTCTATCTTCGGTATCGCACTTGTCCACGTCCCGTCACTTTGAAACGTTATTTCGATCCGACCCTCGTCAACGCCAAACTTGCTCCGACATCTATCAGCAAGGTAATCTGAAGAGGATGAGTTTCGAAATGATTAGCAATGCGAATAATAGCAAGCCGGTTTACTATGTTCTCGATTTTTGAAACTCTGCAAGGACTCTGACACTGGCTGAGCTCAAGAGCCAACAAATTAGCAATCTTATGAAGTTACCTACAAACACTAAACCCTCAAACTTACGCGCCACAACGCCGAATAAGCTTGACACACGCACGTGACACAAAGCATCTCTTTAACTGTAGCCAAGTACATGTACCAACACAACACCACGCTGCTAACCTGTGGAAGAAGCCTCTGAAAGCAGCTGAGGTTATCAATGAGTGAGGGTCGAGATTGACTTCTTTGAAGAATTCAGGCATGGCTCCTCCAAGATAATCATGGAGGAAAGGCAACAGCAACAAGTACTCTGAAGCAAGGTCGATGTCGTGTCGGAAAATTTATATCTTGTTGACCATAATGCACTGGTTTTTGTCGAAAAGCGATTATACTCATGCGATGCCCTAAGAACGAATATTAAATTTTTTAGATATCCTCTGATAATATTAATCGATCGTTTGTTGATTGCAGGCAAATACGGTCTTGCAGATTGCAGTTATCTGGATGTCGCTCGCTTCTCCGGTTTTCGGTTATGCTGATCACGTGGTTTTAAAAGCCTTCTGGTATTTATCGACCTTCACAACCATCGCATCTGGCTTCAGCTACGTATTGAGGAAGGATACTGTGCGCATTTTGAAAGACGAATAGACTAATTAGATATTTTTTAAATATTTACGTTTTTCATTTTGTCAATTGAAATCTTGTGCTTTTTGTTAAATTATTTTATGTTTTAATTCGGTGGTAAAATCGTCATAAATTGTTCAGTAACGGTAAAAGCATTTTCAAAAATCAAAACAGTTATGTAGAACGCAGACCAAATACTTAATGCATCTTTGCGTATTGAACTAAACATTTACTCTACATTATACAGGGTGTTTCAAAAAATTTGACATCATTTGACCTGTAAATATTACTGCATAGGCGAATCAAATGAAATTCAACAGGGTTAATGTTGAGCTGAGCAAGATTTATTCCTGTAAATTTGAATAAGAAATTCAAAGGAAACTGCATAGGCGAATCAAATGAAATTAAATGAAATTCAACAGGGTTAATGTTGAGCTGAACAAGATTTATTCCTGTAAATTTGAATAAGAAATTCAAAGGCACGTGAATTCCATGAAAGGTTTCGCAAATGTTAAATATGCGAACCTCCTGTAACGCGGCACACGTGAAGTTGGTACTCCGGCTCCTCCTAAACATGCTGCAGCATGTCTTGGGTAACAAGCTCCAGTTTTACTTTCGTGCAAGACAGGTATTTAACGAAAAAACGCCACCGCACTGGAGACTGTTACCCAAGACATGCTGCAGCATGTTTAGGAGGAGCCAGAGTACCGACTTCACGTGTGCCACGTTACAGGCGGTGCGCATATTTAACAATTGCGAAACCTTTCATGGAATTCACGTGCCTTTGAATTTCTTATTCAAATTTACAGGAATAAATCTTGTTCAGCTCAACATTAACCCTGTTGAATTTCATTTGATTCAACTATGCAGTTTCTGTGATACATGTATTTACATTTCAAATTTTTTAAAACACCCTGTATTTAGTAATTTTGACTTTCGTGCCATTTGTTGTTTACGTATTTGTGGTGCTTTTAAAAGAAAACATTTTTCAAGTTAAATTTACTCGTGTAACCCAATGCTTCCCGATTTTTTTCTACGTTCCTCTTTTAGGCCGTTTTCAAAGCTTAATTATTCCCCACATACCCAAGAATAAAGCTATAAATAAATCAATAAAAAATTAGATAAAAGAATAAGCAAATTCTAAAAATTTTAAGAGAAAAAATTTTTATTATTATTTTATTATTTAAAATTTTTATTGTAACCTGTCCAGTGAATGGAGAAAAAAAACTCGCGAAAATTCAAAAACTGCGAGATTCCCCACGGTACTAACTAAAAGTTTAAAGAGAAAAAGGTCTTTTATCAACAAAGCAAAGATGATCAAGTTTAGGGCTGTTACCCAGAAGGTAAGATTCTATGTCCTCTTATCACAAGAATTGCAAAAAATTCCTTTAATTTTTACTTGCTAGATGGTATAAAAGAAAAGGATGTAACCGTTGCAGACAGGCACCAGAAGCGTGGGGAATGGGAGACGATTTTTTTCTGCTGGAAAATATCTTTAAAAGGCGGGGCACAGAGGATCAGATAATGTCCTTTGAAATTTGGATGACATAATCATTGGGTTTGATCACAGGCGTACCAGCCAAAAAAAATTTGGGGGCAATAAAGCTTTACCCAAATCATGACTTTCTGGTACATTACGGATAGGACAAAAAAATTGTCTAAGATTCTCGAATCAAGAGCAAATTTTGTCCTAAAATCATGGTAATTTCTAAAAAAAAAGGTTTTCACCTAAATTTAGTAACTATTTTTTGCAGTTTGATCATTGTCACTGCCCTAAAATTTCTGACTTTGCCCAAATATTTTATATCGCTGCCCAAAATATTATGGTTTTGCCCAAATATCTTCTTGTCACTGCCCGAAAAATTTCAATTTTGCCCGAATCTTAGAAACTTGAGGGGGCTATTGCCCCCCCCCCCGGCAGGTATGGCTATGGGTTTAATCTGTCTCATCTAATTTTAATCTAAATTAAATTCAATCAAATTTGCAAATTATATCTTTTCAGCAAAGGGTCAACAATGCATGTCTAAAAAACATTCGCTGGCCTTCGCATAGACATATTAGCCAAAAAAAATTATGGAGGCAATAGAGTTTTGCCCAAAATTTTTTTTGTGTTCTTGAGAGAGACACTTTAAGGCACTTTACAAAAAGTTTTCCAGATATCAGAACAAAATCTGTCAAAAGTTTATGGTGAAGAGCAAAAAAAGGTCTTTACCTAAATTTGTAAACTTTTTTCTGCAATTAGTGTACATTTTCGATGCACAAAATTTTTTTACCCTGACAATTCCTTGTCACTGCCTTAAAATTTTGATTTTTCCCAAACTTTCTTATCGCTGCCCAAAAAATTCTGGTTTTGCCCAAATTTTTAAAACTTGGAGGGAAATTGCCTCTGTCTTCCAAAACGTACAACTATGGGCATTCGCCTTGAAAGAGAGGCAACCGAGACGAACCAAAGCAGATCTTCGCTCAAAATAAGTCGCGCTTTCTTCCTTCAAAAATTATAAGACTAAAAGTTTTTGCCCCTTGACAAAAAGTTTTTCATAAAGAATTTTTATGGTCTTTAGTTACAGTAACACATTTGTCGTCCACATGGAGGCCTATCATCTATTCTGGGAAAAACAACATTGTCCACAAAACAGTTTTATATCTTCAGCATAGGTGGTTGCTTTTCATCATTATTCAGTTTAATTTTTGAATCATTTTCTAATTCATTTCATTGATTGGTGAAAATATCTTTTAAATTTGTTTTATCGCTTTACATAGAGTTTCCGAACTTTTTAGGCTACAATAATAGTAAACCAAAAGGACTAATAGTGTAGAAGCTATTAGGCTACGTGCTACCTGAGATTGCCTGTCTGTATTCACTTGCTTAAATAAATTTATTGTGAAGAAAAGTTAAGGAAACGAAAGAGCTAAATTAGACCAGTGGGAAAGCTCGCACCACAAACACAAACAATACTAAAACGATAATGAGAGCAACAGATACAGGACAATTGGCAACTGCAGCAATAAACAAATAAGCAGCTGCCAACTGTGTCAATTTCTAAACAAATTTAATCAAAACCAAACTTAGATTAATGAAAATAAGAAAAGAGATCACATTTTGTTTAAAGCGGGTAACCCTTGTGGAAAATCCACTGTATGTATACCAATTATACAGCACTATTGAAATGTTTACACTCCTTGCGGCGACCACATTACATCCGGAATGAAACAAAGAACGCGCGTGGAGTCTATAGCGCACCAAACGACCGCTCAAGTGCTACGCTCCAATAAATATTATTCTCAAGACGGGAGCGGGATAATTAACGCTTACAAATAGTGTGCGCCAACGCCGACACTTAATTACGTAACATCCAGAATGGTTTTAAACGAGGACACGCTAAAATAAGATTAAAACTAATGGAAAATTTTTAAGCAAAATAATTTTTTAAAAATATAAAATAGTTTGTAAAATTATAAACATTTTTAACAAGCTTTCGGATTCTTTATTTCAAAACTGTGGTAACCTTATTTTAAAGTCGACTAAGTCGGATTTATTTTAAAAAACAGGAGTAGCTCCAATCTGGATTATTCTCCTACTCTTTTACTGGTTAACTATTTTAAATAGCGGTCAAACTAAGATTTTGATTTCGTTTTTCGTTTTTGCTGGTTAGACAGCATTTATCTTTTTGAGCCAAAGTAACGTTTCGTGAATTGGTAAAATCGTAGCAATTGCAGATATTGATTTAAACTCTTGGTATTTTATAATTATTTTTAAGTTAATAGTTGACCTTCCATACATGTTTTATTTTTATTGCTTTGTTAGTGAAGTTTATTAAGTTGTAAAAAATACTGTATTTGAGTGCAATTAGTATAATTTATTGTTGTGTTGAAGCAAACAGATCTCTTAAAGAAGCAATAACAACCCAGGGGAAATTTTGGATTAGTTCCACTAACAAGAAATTACTCATGATTGCTTATTGAAGAGACTTCATTTTTCTAAGTATTGTGCTTCTGAGATTTTTCTGTTAGTCAGCAGAGTAGATAAAGATAAATTAAGTCAAGATATGTAAATATGAGTGATGTCAATTTGATTACAATAAATAATTAATAAGATAATTAAAATAAAGAAATTTTGAGTCATTATTGTTAATTTTCTACTGAATTCAAATAAGTTAATATTACTTTTACAGAATTCATATGTGACTATAATTGATTTCGGCTCAATTAAATATATCAATTCGTAATTAGAAGCACAGAAGCAATATTAAGTTTAATTGGGATATTGCTTAATCATGTCTGCCTTAAGTGGTGTTCGAATGGCAGATGGGAAATATGCTGATGGATCATGGGAATTAAAAATTAAAGTGACTGATATGTCTTTTAAAAATGATAGAGGAGATATTACTAATGAAGTTGATATAGCTTTATTGGTAACAAGTGAGTTGCATATTGGTGGAGTTATAGCCAAGCTTGTTGATGCATTGAGGACCCAATATGGTAAGTAGATGTTTAAAGGAAATTTTAAATGGCTAGAAATGCAATATGAAAAAAGTTAATGGCATTAATTGTTGATTACATATATATGAAATACTTAAAAGATTTTACTTGTTTGTTGTTTTGCAGTATTATTTTTCTTTTAATACATTTGATTTTATATCTTTTTGTATAAAAGATGGTGTTATAAAAAATTTAATTTTCAGATGTCTCAAAAAGCTGGTCTGACTATGAGCTGTGGTGGCCCAACAAATCAAAATGGCTTGATAAAATGGGGCAAGTATTGGGAAAATATGAAGTTCAGGCTGATGCAATACTTTATTATACACCTAAGCACAAAGTAAATTACTTAAATATTTTTTAATGCTGATAAATTGAATTTGTTTAATAATCCAATTATTTTATTATTTTATTTATTTTATCTCTATATTTATCATCCTAACTCACAGGAAAGTGACAGAAGTACTAATACATAAAGCAAAGCCATTACTCCAACTTGCTTTGGGAGTTGCAAGATGTTGCTGTCTGTTTGAATTTTTTTTTACTTTAATAAAGATATCACTGAAATTTAGAACTGCTTGCCAAGATCACCAAGCAAATCAAAGTGCCGTTAAGTGGCTTTCCCAAAGACACAACAGAATGGCATGAGTATGTTTTGAATAAAGACTATGTTGATCACAATCACAGTGCTCTAACCAACATGCTGCCAACAATTAAATAATTTACTATCATTTCTTCATGTTGCTAAAGTATAAAATAAAACACTTGCTCAATAAAATCAAGTTATTTGTATTTATTTTTAAAAAATCTAACATATCTTTTGCAATACTAATAAAATTTTATACATTTTTTGAATTATGAAAGTATGCTCTATTGCTTAAGTGTTGATTGTGGCTTGCTTTAACAAAAATTTAAAATGAAGCACTTGCTCAATGAAATCAAGTCATCTGTATTTATTTTTAAAAAATCTAGTATATCTTCTACAATACTTAAAAAATTTTGGTCTTTTCAAGAAGTCATCATAAGCAATTTTTTTTGGTGAAACTAACCTGGAATCCTCTTTACACTCCAAGATGGAATAAGAGGAAAAGGATTTTCTTAAGAATTTTTTAAGAATTTTTTAAAGATTTTTTTAAGGATTTAAGAATTTTTAATTTTAATTTTAATTTTTAAGGATTTTTTTAAGGATTTAAGAAAAGGATTTTTTTAAGAAGCAATGTAACCACAGGGTGATTTGGGTTAATTTCACAAACAAAAATTGCTTATGGTGAATTCTTAAAAAGGCCCCAAAACTTTTTATATTTTTGAATTATGGAAGAATGCATTATTGCAGTGGTTTCCAACCTTTTTAAATGCATTCCACCCTTGATTCATTTTGGAACTTTTCATTCTTCTCTTAGTTCACTTTGAAATTTTTTATTACTCCCTTTAATGAATCAAATAACCCACTTGGAAAAAATTATCTCTGTTAATTAATTATTTTTTCTGGAAAGTCAAGTGAAGACCAAAAAATAAAAGTCGTAGACAGGATTTTCTGCCAAACATAAGAAAAAGACTTTTTTTGGTCTTTACTGGTTGTCTTTACTGAAAAAAATAATTCTTGCAAGGTTAAATCAAGGCCTGTTGTTAAAAAGCCTGTTGTATAGTAAAGGTTTCTAACTTTAAATTCCTCCCCTGAACTCATAAAATTTCCCCCTGGAAACAAATTTCTCCCCACTTGGGAACCACTGCATTATTGAAAAAGTACTGATTCTGGCTTGTTTTAAAAAAGAACAATATTTTAGGATAAATTGCAGTTTTCATTTGCTTTAATGTTACTCATTTGTTGTGCTTTATTAAGATAAATACTTTTTTATGTTTTTGTGCCAAAGTTTTAGGTTATTTTTAAAAATTTTGTAATTTTTAATTTGCAATGCTATTTAAAAAATTATTAATCAACCTCTATGTACAAAATAGTGAACAAAAATAAGTTACAGCACAAGTTTACTTTATAAAGATAAAACTCAAATATTTTGTGAATTTAAATGATAGTGCCACCTAAAGTTTTATATAATGATATTTGATTTATGCCATTGCCATTCATATTTAATTTTTCTTTAAACAATATTTATTTGTAGGTAGTAAAGATTCAATTACCAGATCTTCAATATGCCAATGTTAGAGTGAATTTTGCTGCAAAAGTTTTTCATACGGTTATTGAAATTTGTAAATTCTTTGGTATGTTGCTTTATTTACTTTTTTTAATTGATTAGTGAAATTTTTTGAAAGTTATCAAGTTGTTCCTATTTGGTTGGCACATTTTATCAGTGGTGATCTTTGACCTGAGTTCTATAATAGTTTGGCATGCTGTTTTCAATTACTAAGTTCTTTTATAGTATTAACATTTTCTTAATTTAAAAAAAATGTTAGGCAGAAGGCTGCAAAACACATTTATTATGAATACTTGTATTGTTGTGTAGGTAAATATACTATAATATGTTGGAAACAATTTATTTAAATTATACAGTGAATGAAAATCCAAAATTTATTAAAACATTCTTCAATTGCTTTTTTATTGTCATCAATAATTCATCATCATCATTTTTGGTATTTTTATTTTTTTTCTTGTTGTTAATAAATATTTTATACGTTTTCTGCATTTCTTTCTGTTTAATACTTTTTTCATGCCTGCCGATGGCGTATCTTTCACAATTTATCACTTACAAATCTTTTTTGTTTTTCTCTTTCCTTTTTTTTCAATGTAGCAACTTTTCTCAAGATATATTCTTTCATTAACATTATGGCATGCCTTTGTTTTCTTATTTCATTATAAATATTCTGTCTAACTACTTCTATATGTCTTGACACTCGGCAATCGTTAATTTGCATTATTCTAAAGCAGGGTGGTCCAACTTCTGCACTCTTGTGGGCCACTTCAAAATTATTCGAGTTTGCGGGCCTCAGTCGGCAAAAAATTCCTATTTTCGTTCCAAAATCAGGGTGTTCTCTAAAAAAAAAAAAAGTCTTCACTTGGAATCGGTCTACAAAATTCCTATTTTCGTTCCAAAATCAGGTGTTCTCTAAAAAAAAAAAAAAAAAAGGTCTTCCCTTGGAATCGGTCTCCAAAATTCCTATTTTGGCGCAAAATCATAGCGTTCTCCAAAAAAAAATTACGGCTGCTGCTTCTGATCGACAAGACTCGTGCAAAATTGATATGCGGCATGCGGCCCGCGAGCCCGTAGTTGGACCACGCTGTTATAGAAGATTGCCGCTACTTATGATCGACAAGACTTGAATTGTGCAAAATTGTTCCTCTATTTTTCTATTTTGTATTTTCTATTTTCCCTATATCTATTTAACCAACTATTTTTCTATTTTCTATTTTCCCTATATCTATTTAACCAACTATTTTTCAGTATTAAACATTGAACAATTGATTCTGTATTTGAAAATAGAAATTTACAGATTATAAATCAAATAATATTTATTGAGAAATTAAATCAAATTATATAACAAGTTTTGTCAGATAAACTTAACTCGATTTTACTCATTTTTCCAAAAAAATGTACAATCATATATTCACAAAGTAATTTTTTATGAAACTAGATATTAGACACCCGGAAGAGCTGTCAATAATGGTTCCTCCTAAAATCGGTAAAGGTGAGAAGAACCCCACCCCTTCTAAAGGATCAAAACATCAGCACACCAACGGAACGCAAGACGACGGTTTATTATCTCCTAACGTATTGACTCCAGGACTAACACCAATGACTCCTTATACTCCAGGTTTACACCTTTCGCATGTCGCCATTATCCGTTGCTGATTTTTCTGGTCTATTGCGGCAGGTTCGCCAATGTACAACACTCTGACCCCACGCAATATGAAAGGAAGTCCCATGTCATCAAACAGCCTCGAGTTTCTCGACAGCGCCTATGTCGACCCGAAACTGCTGATCACGTCCGCCAAACCTTCGCAACACGCCCGCGCCAACTTATTTCGGCCCAAAACGGTCATCGATAAAGCGAGATATAACATGGGGTGAGAGAATGTCGTTAATACGTAGATTAAAGTGTCGAATCGAGCCTCAATCTTTCAATTCCGCTTCCGAGTCTCGTTCAACTATATGCATATTTACATATGACTTTGCAGTTGGTTGGACAGCGCGAAGTGCCTGATGGAGCAGGGTGTTGAAGAACGAAGCACTATCTACCTGCGCTTCAAGTTTTATACCTTCTTCGATCTTAATCCTAAGGTAGCTGTGGTTTTTCAAAATATTCAAAAGCTTTGCTTTGCGGCACTAAAGGGATTCTGTAGTTTAATTGCAAATGAATAAATATTAGCAGAATTTGAACCGTCTTAATGCACTGCGTATTCTTTTAAAATAGAATCTATCATTACATTCAGCTTTTCATCTCATCGCGTCAGCACTTTCGCTTCCTTTTTTCAATGGTCTATTTTCGATTATCTGTTCCTTTCCAAAACAAAACTTGCGGATGTGCTTTGGCGTAGTCTTAAGCTGCAGAAATCTTTTCTCGTTTCAGTTTTTGTCTGTGCTTGATGTTTGCGTTTCGCTTTTTGTTTTGCCATTACTAAAATTAGCAAAAACCCAGATGAAATATTGAATTTCGATTGTGGTGATTTTCCTTTTCAAGCTTTTTCCGTTGTTCGGAGTGAACAGGATCGATTCAGATATGGCATGTGAGTTAAATCAAGGCCCAGTTCCTTTGAGTTTTGCGTTTATTTGGGATTGTAACTTGTAATAAGATTGAATGCCCGCATTTGAACCGCGGTTGAATAAGACACAATCAGTCTATCTCGTAAAGAATAAATTCCTTTTAAAATATAAAACTCATTTTCGTTTTTTTGTTTTCATTTGCATCATTGCATAATCTAAACAATTTTGACTATAAAAGTAAACATGAACGGTCAGATCAATAACAAAGACATATTAATACGCCCCTAGCTGGCCCCCCCATTTTACCAGAATTCGTCAATCCCGAATCTCTTCCCTTGTTCTGCAAGCGAGAATTCGATGCAATCTTACTGTCGCATTTTTCACAATGGAGTTGACTTGGGCGTGCGTGATCGCTTGGTGCTAAAATTGTGCAGTGAAACTTCTGGCGATTACATTTCGACTTTACGCGTGCCCCGGGCGATTTGGTCGCTTGCATACCTGAAAAGAAAAGACACTCAATGTCGAGGTGAATGTCGAACCAGCGAGTGAGAACCGAAAATCGTCACCGAGAACCCGATTGCTGGTTATGTTTCGATAACGCGGCTGCTTTTCCGTTACTTACGCGGTGTCTTCCAGTCCGCTATGCCAAGCACAAATAAGATCGTGCACGACAAGCTCACTGCGAGTTTTGACCAATCAATTCGATTAATACTTTGGATTGGTTGTCACGGACTGTCAAGTCATAGATATGTCATAAATATTTCATCGCGGTCGAAGCTTTGACATTGTTTTTAAAGGCGTCATCGCCCGACTTCGGCATACGCTCGCTCGACTTGTTTATCGCTCGAATGCCGTCCCCGTAGTGTCTTTACCTTATTTATATTATTATTGGGCCGTTGTGACGCGTAATGGTTGAGAAACGGCCCGCGCATAGCTTGCAAATTGTCGGAATTCTTTAGCGATGCGTTCATCGCGTCGATTGTCCTTTTGATAGTTTTTGCTTTTTACGACTTGCCCATCAATTACATCGAGTGCTCGTTTTGTAGTAATTGTTCCATTTCGATTTGGCAGCTTTGTTCAGTCGTTGATTCGAATAATGTTTGATTGTTATCGACTTTACAACTGGCGACATGCTTTCACGTTATCTTGTAGTTAGGGAGCCGTAAATAAGCGTTTGTTGGAGCTAACAGCATAGGCAAGTGATTGTGGTTCGATTCCTACTCTGGTCGTGTTGTTTTTTTGAAAGGGAACGTGACGTTCTTTTTCTTTGCTGGGACTTCTTAACGAGCAGCTCTACATACAATCATATCACTTCATTAATAACTGAAAAACCAGGTATAATAATGTTTCAACCAATAAAAAACAAATATATCTCTACACCTTTGATTAAGCTTGTTTGCCGCTGTTCTGCCTGCAAGGATGATAAATACATCTATGAAATGAAACTTGATAGAATTTTCAATGTTAATTTGCCGATTGGCCCGAATAAAAACCGGATCTTTTGTAGAAAGTCTCCGCCATTAATGCAAAAATGTGAGATTTGAGAAAAACACCCACGCCACGTTTTAAGTACTGCACGGTGGCTGGGGTGTTTTTTTTCGCGGGGGCTTTCTACAAAAGATCCCAAAAACCCACCCACCGTTGCTTGCTATTGCAGTTTATGACATTGCGTGTTTTGAAGCATTTCGTGTTACCTGACAGTTGGCCCATCTTGCTTGACTCGAATTCGCTCTTTAAAATAAACTCGAAGTCGCGATTTAAAATACTAAAGTTCACTCGAAGTCGCGATTTAAAATAGCGCCTTGATTTATTCTTCGCGGTTGAATCGAGTTAAAACGGTTCATCGAGAAAACCAATGTTTTACAGTAATTTTGTTCATATGCGAAATCTTGCACATAAATAGAATTGTTGCCTTTTGCGTCGTTGTTGCTTACCATAAAAAGGCTTTAATTGAAATCGAGAGGAAGAATGATGCTTGGTATAGTATTTATTTTAATTTCTTGTTTCTGTTTATAGTTTTGCCTCGAATTTATCCATTCTTTTCTTTGCACAACTTAAAGCACAAGTTTTAAATGTATACTAGATTATTATTCAAATAACATTTTTTTATTAGTTTCATTAAGTAAAAATGTTGATTACGTTTGACGTTCGGACTTAAACATTTGCGACATTTTCAATTGTTATATTAAAATACGAGATGCGATCATTAATTTCATCGTTTAGAAAACTTCTACTTGCGTGCTCAGTGTAGTGTCAATGGTTTTTGGTTCTAAAGCAAGTCGGTTCGATTTCCGGACCGGCCAAATCTAACACAGAGTTTCCACCAGTTCGTCATCGCTGCGACAGTTTTACTCGGGTGACTATCTTGACCGAACGCAATTTTATTGAAATAGTTGTGGAATCTTATGTGAATGCTTCGGTGTATGAAGCCAGTATAATAAAAGGGTTGAAAAGTGTTGTAGCCGATTTTAGGTATCGGTATTGACTAGAGAACTATGACGTCATTTGACTCGCATAAGGCTTTTTTAGGCTTCACATTGCTGCCTAGCTTCATATTGTTTTTTTCTGAAATTGGGTTTCACGCTTTTATCTTTTATCAAAAACAAGGTCGGAAATGATGCTGCTGCCATGAGCATCGTTTGCTTGTTTAACGTTGTGTTTGAAAATGACAACTTCCGAGTCGTGTGATGAACAAGCTGTGTACAGTCCCGTAGTTGAAAAAATAAAATCTGACCGATCGATCAAAAACACCTGAGTGAGTCTGTTTGCGTTTCATCTCGTATCGTTTCAACCCACAAAGTAATGCGGGCCTGGTTTGAACAGACCCGAATGAAACAAATCGAACCGTTATTCCTTTGCGATCTATTTACAGTATTAGGTCGTATATGAGGTTGTTAGTCTTGGTCATTGGCTGAGTGTATATTTCTATCATCTCGTTTTCGCATTAATAAACTGAAATGAGAATTGTAAATCGGCAAATCACTGAATATCCTGAGGATATGTTTAGTGATTGTGCTATTTCAGAAAGAAACACAAATCAAGTTTACGAAGGTTTTATGTAAAAATTTGTTTAAAACTGGATATACATGTATTCATTTTTAACTAAAGGAGTCGAAAACGAAACCTCAAGTTTTTCATTTCAACAATTGTTATATATTTTTAAAAAACTAATTACTGTAGAATTAGAATAAGCCAAACGACTGCAAGAAAATTAAATATATCTTGGCCCATTGTCGAACTTGTATCATTGAGTATTTTGCCGCGTTCTGCAATGTATATTGATCAAAAAAGTCCCTCCGAATACAGGAATACTTGCCATCGAATGCTATTCGAATATTGTCGTCATCAGCGTCTTATCTTCGTTTTGTCTTATTAGCGCAAAATCGAAAGGTTTGCGGTTGCGAGGTATGCTCAGTGTTCACGCTTGTCGCCCATGCAGAACGCCGGATAAGGCCGATAGAATTGATGTTTTGTTTGCGGTGGTTTCTTTAAACATTGAATCGCTTGATGCTTGCTTGTTGAGCATTATCTTATTAACCGCCAAGTGCAGTTTGCTGTAGTGATTCTTCTCAAGGCGTCGTTTTTTTTCAAAACATGGTAACGGTATTGCGAATTTTTGATTACAGTTGAGAATTTAATTTTTAAGAATTTAAAAGTTTAGTATTTAAGAAGCACATACCTTAACTGTTATTTTTTCATACGCATCAAACAGAGCAATCAATGTTTCTGTCTGATTTAGAAAAGCCTTTTTCGCGTAAAACAGCGTATAGTTGATGCACTGATAGCTGCGTGCAGTTAAAAGTTTCCATCACTTACAACAAATTATAAAAGAAATTTCTAAAAAACACTTATTTACGGTTTTGTTTACGGAGAATAGTTTTTTTTCCAAAATTTGTTGCTTGTTTAACCCAACATGATTTACTCGTATTTTCAGTTATCTAAACAAAAAAAAAGATCACATTTCATTGTTACTCGACGCGTAACATTCTCGTGTATAAAAGGTTTTTTTTGAAACACAAGTTTGGACGAGTCGCAAACAAACTTTCATGTCGTACTTTTGTTACCATTGATCTGATTCAGTAATTCTCAAAGAAGTAAATATCCACCCCCAGGGGTTGATTGAAACATTTAAGGGATCAATAAATAGCAAGGAATCCATTGGGGGTCGATAAACGGCCAAGCGTGTAATGGGGTGTACTTCAGCAATAAAGCAATGGTGCCTTATTTGTAAAAGTACTAAACTAAAAAATGCATGATTATTATTTATGTAAAGACCTTTTTTTCTTTTATTTTCAGTTTTTTCCTTATATTTAATGAAAAAAACATATTTGCATGAAAGAAAAGAGCAAAAAAGGCCTTCATTTAAATGAATGATATATTCCATTAGTTAAGACTGGTTTAGGGGGTCGAAAAAAATTGTTTAATTGAATCAGGGTCGACGTACAGAAAAGTTTGAGAACCGCTGATTTTAAATGTTCAATTTTTGCCGTCTCTTAAACATCTTTTACGACATCTAACTTTAAAACCAGCTTTTCCTTTGCTAAGCTTCAACTTCCTCATCAGCTAGATTTTACCTGAATTTCTAGCACTCTCTTTTGGTTCCTTTTGGTTTGTGTAAAAGCTACAAAAGTTTAAAGACCCGTCAAATAATGATGTACATGTTCAATCTATCTTTAAGATAATAAAAAAAAGAAATTCTTATTCTATGCGATTTGTTTCACTAACCTCTCAGGTGGCACTGTTTTACTTTTTGAATGTTAAGAAACTCGATCTATCATAAAGCCACACGTCTGCCCAAGACGTAGTCCGTAAGCACATTTAAAAAACTTATTCTCAACTACTCTGACCTGCAGAAACAAATCAACGACCAGACTTGAAAATCACTCGAATTCAGGAGTCAATTAAAACGACATCCGACAAAGATCCGATTTAATCCGCCTTGTGTTTGACAGTATGATGCGGTGCGAATCAATCAGTTGTACGAACAAGCGAGATGGTCGTTGCTGTGCGAAGAACTCGAGTGCACGGAGGAGGAGATGATCATGTTTGCTTCGCTCCAGGTGGCTGACCGGAAGTTGACGTTGAACGCGTTTTGTTTTGAACCTATTTATTTTTACGTCACCGATTTGTCTTTGATAGTATCACATCACGAAATTGGCCGAGAACACCAATGAAGAAATGGAGCAAAACGAGAACAAAGACATCGAGCAAGCTCTTCAGGATCTGGAAGGTTCTCTGGGAGCGTCAAGCGCTTCCAACAAGGTAGTATGGGCTTTAAAAGCATTGCGCTTTTTGTAATTCAGTGGCTCCATTTAATCTTGCTAGGCAGTCAATGACGTAATGTCAAACACTAAATGTATAATTTTCATGGTGTCGTGATTGTTTGTAATAAATCCTAATTGTCATTAATCGCTTCTCTTTTTCCAATTCGCTTCACACCCTTTAGCTTAGTGTTGATTGGAGATGAGTCGGATGATGTCATCCGCTCACGTATCACGTATTGACGTTAACGATCTTTTGATCGGCCAATCAATCTTCCGATAGCTCCGTCAAATAAACAGTGCACTGAATTGTTTGCATTGCAGGGAGACATTACATCCGTTCCTGAACTGGCGAACTACCTCAAGCTTTTTAAGTAAGTCCCGCCTTCTCTTCGTCAACGGCGGTTTCTCACCTTCTTGTTATTTTTTTCAGACCGAAAAAGTTCACGCTTAAGGGCTATAAAAAGAATTACTTCATTTTTAAAGACACCAACATTTCCTACTTCAAAACCAAAGAAGATGCCGCCTCCATGATTTCTCCCAACATAGTGAATACAATTTTGCGTTTAAGACTGTTTTTCTATTATGAAACTTGTACTTTGATATATAAGAAGTAACTTGCCTTTAAGTTGTCTTCATCGCTAAAAAAAACGTTCACTTCAATGAGTTGTGTTGCGCTCCTAATTTTTCTCTTTTGGCGTCCTTATGTTGAGGATTTTTTGGACTCGACAACGACGAGTCAAAAGCAGTTTTGCTACAAAATTGACTCAAGATAAAAACTATGCCTTTGTGTTATGTTATCTTTAAGTCTGTCCCTGCTCCATCCTACAGATCGGCCTCATTTATTGAGCAAACAAGGGGTTTACATTTGGAACAATAAAACTTTGTATTACCGAACTTAGTCGTGTTGCGATTATAGTTACTGCGAGTGATACGAACGCCATTTTGTTAACTACCGCGAACGACATAATTTTGGTTAAACCCCTACCTTGGCCCTTCTATTGTATTCTAAAGAAAAGTACTTTATGTCTCTCTCCACCCCCTTCTTGACGCTCTTACCACGCAGCTTCAAATTATTACATAAAACACAATATAAATAACTACGAAATGAATGCAAACAATTTATCTACACAGCAATGAAAGCAGGTCGGAGTAAAGTTTATTCTTCAGCCTTTATTTATTCAGCCTTTATTTTATTCTTCAGCAAGGGTGAACTCTATGTAGTTGCAAATTTTTGAACCGAGTCTTTCTGTCTATTCAAAATAAACGAATTAGTTTTGTGCGCGTCTACTTCTTTTGATCTGCCGCAAAACCTCGTGCCGCGATTAGTGTCTTCAATCACTTTTGTTCATGCTTTAACTATTTACTACGGACGTTTTTATTAATTTAGTGATTCCAGCAATTAGATAAATGCCTTTGCTTCGATAAGTAAAGTTTTATTGGTCTCGCTTATTGCAAATTCCAACGTGTTTGTGCGAGTAATTGTTAACTAATTAATTGTTCGGCACTTGCCCCTCGCTTTGTAAACGGCTTCAAGCACGCTCATAACAAAATGGTTTTCTGGCGCTCCGAACTCTCCAACCTTTTCCAGAGCTTCTGACGCTTATTCACGATGATCCACGATGATTATTCACGATTATTCACGCTTATTCACGACGACCCCAGTGGATTTCTTTTTGTTTAACTTTCCTCTGTTTTCAGATCAAGCTCAAAGGCGCCGAAGTGATTCCGGACGTAAACATCAGCGACGACCGTTACGTCATCAAGCTGCTCATACCCAGCGTCGACGGAATGACCGAGTACTGGCTGCGCTGCGACAACGTGAGTGTCGTCGTTACCGATTGTTTTTGTGCCGTCCAGCAACACTTGTGGTTTCAAACGTTTGTTAATTAATGATAATTTCGGCGGATGTTGCACTGGCGCGTGAGATCATGTGATTTGCCCCGTCATCGTTTGTTCAGCGCTGTGTGTTTGCGTGTGCTTTTTAGATCCGTTTTGGCTTGTTTTTGTTTCGAATCAAGAGTTTCATCTCACTGCTTTCGAACTTTTTACGCTGTTTCAGGTCTGCACTAACTATCCTTTATGTATGTTGCCTTATACTTCGATACCCTTTATCTATGTTGCTTTATACATCGATATCCTTTATATATGTTGCTTTATTCTTCGATATCCTTTATCTATGTTGCTTTATACTTCGACTACAATATTTATAATACTGTGAAAATATTTGAAACGCAATAGAGTGCTCTTCTTTTGCTGGACTTTGTAACAAATGATGTGTGTTGATGTAAGCCTTTCAGTAACGTGTGCTTTCTTGTTTTGTCTTTTAACAATTTTTGTCTTACACAAGTACGTTTCTAAGAAAAGTCTTGCGGTATCATGGCCTCGCTAGCAATTCTTTTAGCCTAAGTCAGCGTTACTTAATGGAGTGCAAGGTTCACCCCGGGTAAATGAAATTTTAATTAATATGAAGTTAACGGAAAGAGGTGAATGAGGAATGAATTAGCGTCGGATAAAAAGCTCCCGGAAAACAACAGCTTATGGAAAAAAAAGTTTAGTGTCGCAATAGGGCAATGTTTACGTTCCAGGTGTGATGGCACGTATCTTCTACTCTTTCTTCGGTTTGGATCACCATCACTTTACAAAATACTGAATGCTTGTGTGATATGATTGTAGCGATGTTAACGCAAATCGAATTGCATGAGCGAGGCGTCAAGTACGGATAGTTTTGTGAACATATATTAGACTTTGATAAAGGTAATCGTAGAAGAGAATTCATTTTCTTCACCCGATTTATGTCAAAAGAGTTTTGGGGGTAAGAGTAGCGCTCAGCCCCCCCATAGACTTTGATGTGGTGCTTAGGTATCCCTTGTAGTAAATTTCCCTACCGATTAACAAGTTTAAAAAATTTAATTAACAGTTGTAGATTTAGATAAACCTGTAGTATAGATTAGGAAGTTTTAGGAAATAAATTTAGAACACGAAGTCAGTAAATCAGCTGTATCAGCTTTAAAGTTTAAAAAAAGCCAAGTTCAAAGAGTAAAGTTGGTATCGTGCATATAAAAGTGAAGGGAAGAAAATCCTATGATGACTATATTAAATACAGTTTTTTCTGCCGCAAAGTGAAGAAACGAGCCTTCAACCGTCTGCTCAATGCATGTTTTGTGATTTTAAATACGATCACCATTATCAATCAAGTAACAGACACAGCATTCATCAGGATAAGTCCATACAATTTTTTAAGAAACAGCACGACTATTTGTGCAAGCAGAAAATTGCCCCTACGTCATTAGTTGTAAATACTCTACTTTTTTTCTAAATAGACTGTGTTTATGTATCGAAAGTAGCCACACCGTGAGGTCGAATTAGTTATTAAACCACGTTAAAATATTGTAGCAAATTTGCTTCGTAGCGGAAAGCACGTTGTGAATGATGCGAAAAAAATAGGCTTTTCCAGCTGTACAATAACACATTAAAATGCCATTGATTGCTTTAGACATCATGCAGCAGTTTATAAAAAAAACTTAACCAAAAAAGTTTAAGCACTGACCCAAATCAAAGTATTTAAAGAATTGAACTTCAAATAACCTTGGATTCCCCGATTGATTTACGAGAACTTAAAATATTTTTTGCAATCGAGAAAAAACGAATAAAACATACTTTAAGAAATAACCTTCCATTCGATTCCGATTTGTTCTCAAATGGTCGGTATAACTCCTTAAGCATACTATTTATTTTAGCTTCAAAAATTTCAATTTTTTTGATGAGTTTTATTTCAATTTCAGGATGTCCTGTATTGCCAATGGATGGCAGCATGCAAACTGGCCGCCAAAGGCCACACCATGGCCGACTCGAGCTATGAGGCCGAAGTGCAAAACTTCCGGACTTTACTGAAATTGCAGAAGAGTTCAGCCAGCAACGGATCAGGTTTGCTCATAGCGTAAAATTTGAGAAAATTCAAAAATTTTTGTAGATTGCTTTTTATTTTACTGTACTCGTTTACTATGCCTATATGTGTAATAGTTTGCGCTGCCGATAGTTCGGTTACTTTGGCCTTGGTGGTGGTGGTGGTGGGTTTACCCGAGCCATTCCTGGGGATGGGAGCGCGGATCAACTCCGCGGAGTCCCAGTAATCGGGCGACTCCTCATGGACGGGACCAGAGTTCCAGAAGTGAAAGGGAATGGCCGAATATGGCCCGACGCAGATGTTCCATTACAGGGCAGTCTAGCACGAGATGAGAAAGGTTCTATAATTCAGAACTACAGTTGCTGCATGAAGGAGTCTCGGCTGGACCAAACCTTTGGAGATAAGAGTTAAGGAGAGTGCTCTGCCCGTTGCAGCGTAAACGGGAGAGAGCACAGCGAGCGGAGCGAGGGAGAGTAAGCTCCTCGGGAGATACTGGAGGGATTTAGTGTTGAAAGAGACCAGTTGGAGACGCAGTGTCCAATTTGGTCTCTCACTGGAGGGATTTAGTGTTGAAAGAGGCCAGATTGGACACTGCGTCTCCAACTGGTGTTGTGGGATAGTCTTTGTGAGGAAATAAGGGGTCCCAGGGACACTGATATGTTGGAGGGATCAAGAGAGGCTCCGACTTTAGCTAGAGAGTCAGCTAAGTCGTTACCTGGGAGGGAAGAGTGACCAGGTATCCATTGCAAATGGACTACCTTGGATTTAGATAGAGAATAGAGGAGAGATTGGGTATCGGATAGGGATTTAGGGGTTAAATATGGTAAGGGAGCAGAGAGGGTTGATAACACAGATAAAGAATCAGAAAATAGGGTGATAGATTCAAAGTTACATGTCTTGGAGTGAGAGATACACCACTAAGAGCATGTAGGATAGCGAAAATTTTGGCACTGTAGCTGGTAGCCCAGAGACCAGTCGAGAAGGAGAGCGAGGTAGCAGTGACACACTTTGAACACTTGATGTGTATCCCTGCACCATCCTGCCCCAGCCCGCCAGGCACCAAACCGTCAGTCCAGGCAGAGATATCGCTGTGAGATAGGGAGGAAAAATGGGAGGTAGCTGTAGTGTTGCAAAGGGAGGGGGGTCTTTACGAGAGCATGGAGATGAGAGGTGGAGTGAAATTGTGTAAGTAAATGGGGCAGACCAGGGGGTTTAGGAGGTCAGAGGATTTAAAGGTTCACGAGCAAGATGTAGGTTAGGGGTAAGGTCATGAGATCGGGAGAAGGATCTCCATGAGCCTTCCTTGAGACGTGTGCGGGGGTTAGAATTTGCTAGTTGTACAGGAAGATCTATGCATTCCTTGAGGCTTGGGGAAAGGTTGAAGGTAGTCAAAGGGCTCGTTCAAAGAAAAAGAGGGATTGGTGGGTGAGGGTGACTCGTAGTGGAGGAAGAAGTGCTTCTATATGAAGTAGAGGGATGGGAGTGGACGATAGGCAACCTGTGATTACTCTACAGGAAGATCTATGCATCCTCTCCACGGAGGTGATGTGGATAGGAGATGAGAAGAGAAACCAGCCTTGGGAAGCATAGGTAAGGATGGGGCGAATGAAGGCTTTATATAAGGTACATAAGGATTCTTTTGATGGACCCCAGGAGGCAGAGGCGATAGAGCGGAAAGCACGGAATCGGCTGTGAAACTTTTTCTGTAAGGATAGGACATGATGTTTGAAAGAAAGAGTGCTGTCGAAGGTTACACCGAGAAAGGTTGAATGAGGGTTAAATTTGAGTGGGGTGTTAAGAATGTATAGAGAAGGTTGTATACGTGATTGGTAGGGGTCTAGGCTGAAGAAGGATGTTTCACATTTGAGGGGGTTGAGAGGAAGGCGCCACTTTGAGGATCATTCCACCAGTATATTGAGGGCAGCTTGTACTGTGGAAGTCGCACACTCAACACTCGTGGAGGAGGCCCAAATGGCTAGATCATCTGCATATAGTGAGGTCTTAACAGATGTAGGGAGTAAAGTAGAAAGGTCATTGATATATATATAAAGAGAAGAGAACTGGTCCAGGAACTGAACCTTGGAGAACTCCTCTTCGGAGACGGAAAGAACGACTGTATGAATTACAGTTGCGGACTTTCGAACGACGATCTGAGAGATAGGATCGTATTCATTCGACAAAGCAAAGAGGAAGATCTAATGAGAGGAGTTTAGAGAGGAGGGCAGAATGCCAAACTGAGTCAAAAGCTTTCGCAAAATCTACAGTGGCGAGGACTGTACGTGCGCCTGGTTTAGATTGGTGGAAGGAATCTGCGATTGACTGTGAGAGGAGAACCTGATCTACAGTCGATCTACCAGGCCTAAAACCAGCTAGCACGGGTGAGAGAGTGCCTTGTTGTTCGAGAAAATAGGTTAATCGTCCTAAAACCATTTTTTCGAAGAGTTTGGAGGTACAGGAACTGTAAGAGAGATGGGTCTATATGAGGAAGGTAAGTCAGAGGGTTTTCCGGGTTTGAGGATGGGGACGATTAAATTCGGAAAACCCTCTGACTCACCTTCCTTATATAGACCCATCTCTCTCATTTCCTGCACTTTGGCCTTCAGCAACCCTGTCGGACTTGGCTTGCTCGAAAATCGAACCCATTCCTCCCGGGTCGAAAACTATATATCAGGGATGGCCAAACCTGTATCATGTTTGAGCCGCATATCATAAAACCAAACTTTTAAAGAGCCGCAACACAAAAATCTAAAAACATGAATTTATTTACTCATTTACTGATTAAAAAAAGGTCCTCACTTGAAATCCTCCTCAGATTTCCCATTTTTTGTCCCAAATTCATAGTGTTCTTTAAAAAAAAAAGTCTTCACCTCGAATCGATCTTGTATTTTCCTATACTTGTCCCAAAATCGTGGTGTTCTCTACACAAAACAAAAAAAAGGTCGAAATGAAATCATTCTCAGATTTCCCATATAATTTTTCAATTTTTCAAAAGGTTTAAAGAGGCCGCAGTTTGGCCACCCCTGCTATACTGTATATATTAACCGCTATGCTAACCGAGCGTTTTATCGCATATCATTTGATATAACTCGAAATATTTGCAAATACGTTTTTGTAGCAGAAATCCATCTTAAAACTATTTCTCTTATTTTACCGCAGCTTTAGGAACGAATGTGGGGAATACCCACGTTTTTCTTTTTCAAATGAAGTCGAATATTTTACCAGGCTTATTAAAATCAACAAAAATTTTTGCAACTAAAGTTTTAAAGCATTTTATCCATTTTCGTTCAGGAAGCGCCGACAAGTCCATTCCACTTTCAACCAACATCGAGCCAGAGTATTACGTTGCCAGGAGACATCTTCGAAAGCTGGGAAACAAGGTAAGCGCTAAAAAAGAAGATTCTTGGAAAACAGTTTCTCACTTTCTCCTCGGCACCGACAGGCGGCCATACGCAAGATCCAGGAGTCGGTGACCAACTACAGCTCGTACAACTTGATCAAAGCCAAGCTGGCCTACATTAAAGCATGGCAAGCCTTGCCCGAGTATGGCTTGACGCACTTCATCGTCAAATTTCGCGGTTCGCGCAAGGAGGTAATATGACGTAATTGGCTGCTTTGTTTTTACGTTGTATCTTCTCGAAAGAAGGCGATTTGTTGCGCTTGCTGAAGTAGATTTTGACCTTTCTTTTCAACGTTTGGCTAGTTGTCTTTTACAACATATACTTGAAACCATCTTTCCATTCGTTTACGGGAGTAAATCTTTCCTCTAATTTTTGTATTTTTTACGTTGCTTTTAAACAATGTGCGCAGCGTATGGCGCAACGGCAGAAAATTAAATGTTGCAATTTTTAAAGTCCGCAACAACTGCAGTTCACTTAAATGCACGGTATTGTTTGTTTCTCCTGACAAATTGCTTTTAAGTTTCCTTCCTCAATGCGTTTTTTCAGACTTTGTGGCGTGGATGATTTATTATCCTTGTTGCAAACATTGAAATTGTGCCAATTAATCAGCAATAAATTTACCTTCCATAAGTTGCAAACAGAGTTTAATCGGGCAATTATGGATCAGCAGTTTTCTTTTGACTATTTTTTTGTTGAATTTATTTTTTCCTTTTTAATTTTTGCACTAAATGTTGCAAGCTGCATAATGAACTGCTGGATTAGCCACCACTGTTCAAGTAAGCAAAAATTTCATTTCACTTTGATAGAGTTCGCTTATTTTGTTTTCCTACATGTTCGAAATTTCGTCAAGCTCTCAAAGTCCATGTCTCACGTTTGCAAGATCAACGTTTTCAAACTTTTGAAATTTAAAGTCAAGTTGACATGAATTTGAAAAAGCAGCTTGTAACTCGGCACTTTTTCAAATTATCCATATTCAGTCTTTATCTTTATCGTGCCGACAGGATCTGGTCGCGATCGCCTACAATCGCTTTATACGCGTTGATACCCACAACGGCGAAGCCCTCAAAACCTGGAGGTTCAATACGATGAAGGTACGAGTACCCCTACCCCGGGCACCGTTATCGTTCCGCTTTTACCGTCGCTTTTTTTTGAACCAGGCGTGGAGCGTGAACTGGGACACGAACCAGGTGATCGTCGAGTTGTCCGACGACCAGACCGTCATGTTCGCGTGCACGCAGTTCAGGTCGGTTCCTTGTGTTTTCGCGTGTTTGTCTTAGCGTCTTCACCGCTTGCCCTATTTGTTTTCACATCGTGATGCTGTCACTTTGGATCCTTCATGGTTGATTTATCTGCCTCGGCACTGGTTAATCGACTGGTCATTTTAGCAATTTGCTTATATCATTTCGTGCCTTCGATCTTTTTTATTGTTTTTATTTTCGTTCAAAACTTATTATTACATTTTTAAAATCAATTTTATAAAAAATCTGAACTCACTAAATTAGCTATTATCATTCAAGCTTACAGTTTAAGCTCAAATAATATCAACTTATATCTTGCAAAAAAAACTTTAGTCTGATCTATTGAAAAGGCTGGCTGTATTGAAAGGGTTTGTTCATTAACGACAAGCCATCCGATATATACAACTCGGTATTCACCTATATTGTTTACTTCTGTATGACATAAAGTGAAAAGTTTTTTAAACAGGGAAGCATCGCAGTCACAAACTTATCCAAGCATTGCTGTTAGTTTAAACAGAACCATAGTTAATAGCCTGACTTCTAAATCTTCCGTCTTTGTCTTATGCAGCCCGAAACTTGTTCACGAGATGATCGGAGGCTACATCTTTTTGTCGATGCGAACGAAAGACGCCGACGAAACGTTAAACGACGAGCGCTTTTTCAAGCTGACAGGCGGATGGACGAGTTAATTTCGATCCCAATGTCACGTTTTGCTGCGGTGCGAGCGTCCTGCTTTCGATTTCGCGCGTTCGATTTCCGGCGTGGAAGAATGCGATATTTTTCGCCGACTTGAAAATTTTGATTTATTTTTTTACTTTTTTTGATGTCACTCGTCTAATACATATGTGTCGTTGAGTAACACTTTTGCTTTTGTATTTAAATTTTGCGCTTTTCGTGCATCAAAGGTTTTCTATGTCTTGTCATATCTTGAATGCAATTTTTACTTTGTTTTAACTGCATTGTGTAATACTTCGTTTAAGCGTGCTGTAATCGATTTCGTGCTCTTAAAGGTTGCTTTGCTCTCGATATAGCATTTTAAACAAATACGCTACCGATCATTTTAAACAAATACATAAACTACAGGGCCGCTCTTTTTTACTGCCATTTCCATCCTTGACTCCTGAACTACTTGATTGAAAAGGTCTTTTTTTGCTGCTGGGTGCAGCCACAAAATAGTGTTTTGCTTGAACTAATCTTGTACTTTCCTATCAAGCGGAGTTTTATCGCTTTTCTATGCGGCTTTGTTATTCGATTTAAATTAATTTTACTTGTGTATGTGTTTGTGTTCACTGATGAAATTGTTTTATTTTTTTATTAAAAGCGTTTTGGTGTTTTCTTGATGCACCGTCAAATATGAATGGCGATAAATTTTTTGCTTCTTGCATGGATAATCTGTGTGGTGCGTCACTTCCGCTTCCGGAGAGCTTTCTTACTTTTTGCACTGCTCCCATGTTTGTAACTTGTAATTCACGCATGTTTCTGTATTTGTTTAAAAGTATTTTCGCTTTGCTGATGTATCGAATCAGCCACGAGTTTACTTATCTATCGCCTAACGAAAGATTTTTTTAATTTTCCTTACGAAAAAAAGCGGAAAGGTTGCTTTATTTTTGGTGCGTGTTTTGGTGTTTAGTGGTGTTCGGTTGGTTTTACTTTACACGTTTCTAGTCGAAACTTTGGCACAAATCTTTTTTTTCTTTTGTTAATTGGTTTTGTGTTTTTTCTCAGTCGGGTTGTATATACGATATAGTTTTTGTAAATGTTGTCTCCGGCGAATCTGTTTTAATTTGTCGATTCATTTAACGATCAATATAAACCTTTGGCTGTAATGTTTAACATTAAACTTGCTATTGCAACTGGTATCTATTGTTCTATGGTTTGGTTGATCCGTAAGAAATATTTAGTGTGCGCTACTTGACCTGTTGTCGACAGCCTAGCTGAGAGAGATATGGACTTGTTTCACTCCTGCTTTTTTTTATATTGGTTCTATTATTAACGTTTTTCTTGTTGGCGATCTTCATAAACTACCGGTCAAAAGTTTGGGGCCACTCTTGAAATTTACATAACTTGACAGTACTTTGAGATTTTGCCTTTTTACTAATTTGTTTTCTGTTTTTTTAGATTATTTTTAATTTACCTATATAATGGCGAAATACAAAGCATTAAGATTCGAAATTTGAGCTCAAATAGAAATATCGAATAAGGAAGGATATTCATAACGCATGATTGCCAAAAAGCTGAAGATGTTCAGGCATGGTGTGCAGTACACGCTCAAAAGGAAGCAACAAACGGAACAATTTTGATAAAAAAAGAGCAGGAAGGAAAAAGGCAACGACCGCAACAGAGGATAGGTTTATTGTCACTTTAAGTAAGAGAAACCGTATTTCAAGATTAAGTAAGAGAAGCAATGTAATTTCAAGGGTGGCCCCAAACTTTTGACCCGTAGTATATAACCCTGCTATGTATATATCAGTGGCGTGTGGTTAGAGCCTGCAAGTCATGCATTGCATGACGAACGAACTTCTACGTGCACGATTTTGGAAAGAAAATCGAGAAATCTGAGACTCGTCGTCGTCGTTTGAAGGGTATCCACTCCAGGTCAGACACAAACAGGACCAGGGGCGAGGGTTTATCTTTTTACTACACCAGGCTGCTGCACTGCCTGAATCAGAGGCTGGCAGTGGTGTTATTAAGCCAGCATCGAGTTTCGTCATTCAAAACCGTCAGACCTCGTGCTCCATGTGGTCCCCGATGTATAGGGCACGCTGTTAGAACATGGTCTGCGGTTTGCTCAGAGGCGCCACACTCGCAATTTGGTGAAGGAGCGAGACCCCATTTGTGTATGGATGAATGGAATTGCCCAACACCAATCCGCAGGCGGTTGAGCTTAACCCAAGCTGCTCGGGGTAAGCCCATCCCAACAGGCCTGGCACCGGTCCTTACAAGCACGAAGCATGGAAGCATTTTCAGAATACTCCGTTTTCCATTTGTGATTTGTCCATTCAGAAGCGCGGATGCCAAGTCTGGCAAGGTTGTCCAAAAAATTCCGCGCAGTTGGCACAAATGGGCGTCTGGATCTTAGTCTCACTTGGCCAGTATCTGAGGACCCACTTCAAAGACCATAGAAGATATGATCGGGGTCCAAAGATCCACGGTAAGCCAAGGAGAGTGTCGCTCCCAGTCGACGAAGCTCAGCTGGCTCGATGCCTGAGAGTACAGGTAGGTGGTCCATTTGAGTGGGACGCAGATATCCAGTAACTATGCGCAAGGTGTCGTTCAAGACACTGTCGATGAGGCGAATGTGAGTACTGCGACACCAGACTGGTGCACAGTACTCAGCTGTTGAGTAGACTAGAGATAAGGTGGCTGTGCGTAGTGTTTTAGCCCCAGCACCCCATCCCGAGCCCACGAGTCGCCTCAGCAATGTGACGTGCGAGGATAGTTTTTTTGCGCAATGCCACTAAATGGTGACGAAACGTGAGCGATCTGTCCAGTTTTACCCCAAGATAAGTAGGGGTTGGACAGAACGATAAAAGTCTACCATTGTTGTAGACCTTTACCCCACGTTTGGCCTCTCTCTCAGTTTCTCGCTTGGCCTCTCGGTAATCTGAGACTGATTTCAAGCGAAGATTTTTTTTTAGAGAACACTATAACTTTTGGGAACAAAAATTAGTCTTCGTTCTAGAATCTTAAGACAATTTTTTTGTCCTATCCGAAAAGTATCGCATTTCAATTGTATGACCAGCCTCAGGGGCACAGCACGCCACTGGTATATATATATATATATATATATATATATGTATATAAACCAGGCCAAAAATTATTTAATTTAAAACCTCAACAGCTTGCTTCATCTTTACGGCCCTTTATGCTCGCTTTCTATTTGAATAAAAGTCAGCTCCTTACTAGCCGTAAATGTGAAACAGGATGTTGAGGGTTTTTAATTTAATAAAATTTTTTGCGTGTCTGTTTCTCTAAATTTTCATCAAGCTCTTTTCTGACGGTCCCATCATTTCTATTATATATATACTGTATATACAGTAGATACAAAACTAAAAAACGCATAAAAATTGAAGCTGACCGAAATGTCTTATCTTCCTCAAAAGCAGGTCAATGTAATCGTTTAGCAGTTTTTTTCAAGTTTGTTCGAAACTGAAGGTTGGTCAAAGTTTGAAATGAGGGACAAACTCATCTCGATTCATTTGTCTTTGTCCAAGTAAAGCGAATAAATTTGTTGTTGGCCAAATCTATTAATAAAAATCGTCCAAGTGTTTTCCATTTTGGCAAGATCGGCTTCGACTATTATGATTTGAATTGTCTACTGACGACCCGGTCAACGTAAACGCTCTTACCTTTGGGCTGCTATAGAACTGCTGAGCTGGCTTGAGAAGAAGCGAAAGGACCGATGGTCTGAGGTTGTTCAATCCATCAACTTCTCATACTCTTGTCGTAAAGCATGGAGTATATTTAACAATCTAACAGGTAAGTTACAGCACTCCTTTCGGCAAAGCTCTGTTTCAGCAGATGCCATTACTTCCCAGCTAGTCAAAAATGGGGTGATACAAGAAAGTGGATCGCAGGTCATCTCGACTTATTTCCAAAGAAGTTTCTAAACTCTGAAGGGCTTCAACAACTAATTCATGAACGTCCCTAGAGAATTTACTGCCACCCTACAACACTTAAAACCGGGAAAAGCTCCTAGCTTAAATTCGCTCTGTCCAGGGTTAACTTATGCTGAAATTGCTTTGAAGCCTTGGCTCCTTGGCTTCCTTTCATCTTGCTTTCGCCAACTCAAAATTCCAAGCATCAGGAGAAGATTGTTGGTAGTTGCCGTTTCTAAACCGATAAAACCTGTTGAGGATTTGCGAAGCTACCGCCCGATTCCATACAAGATGTAGATCTACATCCGCATAAATCTAATAAGCGATCCATCACTTCCTCTGGAACAAGCTAGATTTGTCGCCAAAAATCAACTGCAGATCAAGCCACTCTCCTAACTTAGAATATCGAGGACAGTATCACGGCGAAATAAAAGGCTGGTGCTGTATTTGTTGACCTGACTGCGGCATATGATACAGTCTGGCACGCGGCCTCACCTGTAAGCTTCTTCGACTTCTGCAAGACAAACACATGGTTTGCATGATCATGAAACTTGTCCATAACAGAAACTTCACCCTCATCACTAATGACAATAAGCGAAGCAGGTTACGACGCCTTAAAAATGGCTTCCCCCAGGGATCTGTCTGAACCACTTTCCTTTTTAGCATCTACATATATTACCTTCCAACATTGAACTCCAAAAAAGTGAGTCCAACTTTTAAGATTTTGAGTCATTCAGATTCTAACAAATTTTGAGTCCGAATTGAGTCTGAAAAATACCTTGGGTGGCGTGACTTGAGTTAAGTCCGAGCGCCCTGTTAGGATGCTTGAGTTAAGTCCGAATTTCAAAAAAATTAGCAGGTCCTTCCAATCGAACAGTCCTTTGAATTGCAATAATGGTGAAATATTATAGCGGATTAAAATCATACCATCAAAGTAACACTCTCGTCACTTAATTTTAGAGTGAAGACTGTTTTTGATCTTCACTTTAATTTAACGTAAATTTTACCAATAAACCAATCGCCTGGAATTTAGTTGAAGACCAAAAAAAGGTTTTCACTTAAAATAACGGAAAACGCAGCATGGATGTTGCAGCTAGGCACTAGGCATTACAGAATTTAAAAGCATTTTTATTAGCGTAGAAATTGATATTTTTAGAATAAAAATTAGGCATAACAATTACATCTGAATTTGATAAATACCTTTAAAAGTTTTTAAATTGGAGAAGGCTGACACGTGTTGAAATCGTAAAAAAGCTAATTTTTTGCTTCGAATTGATTTTTATTTATAAAATCGATTCGATTGTTAGTATTATTGGGAAGAGGCGGGGCAAAACGGTCATAGTAATTTTAAATTGGCGTAACTTCTTTGGTGCTGAACTTAAATTAAGAAAAGAAGATTTTATAATTGCTCTGACAATATACTATCTCATATATATATATATAAATTAAAACTCGAGGCAACAGCATAAAAATTTTATTTTAGAAAAATGTAGCTATATTTTACTTACATGTTCGTTTTTCTCCAAGTTTGGGACATAACGGTCATGGGTGTCTATTTTGCCCCAAGTAAAATTAAAAATAGTTTTTTATCTTTATTTTAAATTTCAAGTATTAATATAAGTACTTATGCTTTGTGACAACTAAAAGAATCAAATAGAAACATTTTTTATACAGACTTGGAATGTCAAAAAAGTTAAACACAACAAAAATTGCACAAAAAAATTCTTGGCCAGTATAATCTAAACATTTATGGTGAGACCACTGCAAACATTTGGTACATTGAATCCAATTTTCAGATGATGGCTCTTCATAAGGTTATGTGCAAAGCAAACAGATATATTTTGCTCCATTGTTTTTGTTTGCTTTATTTATTGCTTGAGATTTTTTAACGAAGCTTTGTTTTATTTTTTTCAATGCTGTTCCACTTACAGTGATAGATTTTTTAAACCAAGAACGAGTTATATGGAATATCTATGGTTTTCACCTATAAAACACCCGAAATAATTACAAAGCTGCCGATTTTAATTTCATAACTTTAACTAAAACAGGAAAAAAAAAGAAGATAAAAAAATAAATGGAAACTGTGAAATTGAAAGAAATAGAGCAGATGTCCGTGTTCTCCCACATGACGGTTTTGTCCAGCTTTCCCCTAATTGCTTTATTAGTGTTAGGCTAACGCAAAACAAAACTAACACAACTTGTTTTAAATATTAAATAACAGCACTAATGGGATGGCTAAAAGATAGCCTAATGTTTACATCTCCAAAATTATAATAGGCTTACAAACGATTTTTAGCATAAAAACGGATTAAAAATAAAATGACGAAATTATTAAAACAAGATATGCCGAGGGATTGAATAAACAAAAGATTTTTCCAAGAGTTTTGAAGAACTTTGCTTAAAACTTTTTCAAAAACCCATATGTTCTGAAACACACGTAGCCTAATAGAAACCATTTATTTTACGACAACTTTGAAAAAGATTAAGGTATTTTTAACTACAGTTGTATCAAAGCATATAGGAGAGAGTGGAGTGCAGTCGGACAAAAATTATAATTTTTGCTATAGTGCTTTTTTTACAAGTTATATCCTGACCAAACTTTTTTTGTATAATTTATACAACTAAATCTATCATATGCAAGTGTATTTTCACAGATTTAAACTCACAAAAAAATTTACGAGCACATTTTAAAAAATGATTTTTCTGTCCAACTGTGCCCCATGTGTGGGGCACAATCGGATTAAGCATAGGGCACTATCGGACAAGGAAAAAGAAGAATTAAAATAAGCAAAATAACAAAATATTACAGCGTCGTTTGTCCTTGCATTCTCCAAACAATTAAAAAAACAACCAAAAACCTTACTGCAGCAGCAGATAACGAAAAAGTGCTCCGAAAATGAAAATGCAAAAGCGTGTCTGTGTATTAGAATAAATCAGGATTTCTTTGAAAATAATTTATACATTAGTAATATATATTGAATAACAAACATGAAAGGTGCTGAGCAGAAAACGTTGATTAACTTAACGTACATTGAAAAAAAAGTCATAATCGAATTTCAATGAAGATCTTTGACGACTAGTCGATCCACATTTCTTGGGTGCAGGCAACACAGCCCTAATGTCTTTTTCCTTTACAAAAGCCAAATTAGTGACCTCAGAAAAGAAAAACTCTGTAACATTGCATTTCTTCCGCAAGTAAGAAATTTCATAATCGCCTTCAAAATTCTTGTTTGTGGTAATCTGACCAACATAATATTTTCTGGGAAATGTTTTAAATTCAACTAGCACATAGTCACCTATTGCAGGGTCATTAGTGCAGTCGGGGACAAGGAGCTTTTTTTGAACATCACAAGGGTCTGAAAAGTTGTCAGATGAATGATCTGACAGAAGAATCTGTATCTCATCAATGTTGAACTTTCGTGCAAACGTTTTCTAGTGTTTTTAGCTTTCCCTTTGGTGCTTTTTGAACTTTTTTACAACTTTTTAAAAGCTCTTTTTAGAGTGTGTCAGTTAAATTCATGCTACAACCTTTTTTTTTTCTTCTCTGGTGTGTTTTTTTCTTCTGGGAGCTTTTAGATAACCAATTATTTGTTCTGAAGATAAAAAATTATTTTGGAATGTTTCCAGATCTCAACGTCATTAAGTGAACCTAAATCTTGCAGCTGAAAATCAACATTGAGGAAGCTTTCGTTTTCTTCCAAATGTCTGATGCTTGTTGATGCATCATTTGGTTGATCAGTGACCAGACTGGGTAAAAAATCGCATTCATCAAAAATGTGTTCATCTAAGGGGAATATGCCAATCTTTCTAAACTCAGCTATAGGCTAATATTGGTTGGAGTCATAGCTTTTTCTTCGGTAAACATACCAATTGTAGACTTCCTTTGTCTATTTCTTATCATAATTTTCATAAATTATTGTAAAATAACGAATATTATCAAAACTAAGAAAAATTTTTTACAATTTATGGATCATATGTAACTTAAAAATTGTAGTTATAAACTTTAATAAAATTAGTTATAGCCTAATGTTCAGTTTAATTACTAGTTGTTGATAAATCAAACAAAATAGGCTATTGTGCAAAATAGATCTATATAATCATCAAAGGGCACAATCGGACAGTGTCTGGCTGTTCCCCCCAAAAAATGTCCGATTGTGCCCTAACCAGAATTTTTTTTTATTTTTCAAGATGGTGGCAAAAACTTAAAAGTTACTTCAAATTATAAATTTATGCAAAAAATTTTGTAAAAATAAACTTACTTCATATAAAATACTTCTTTGGTGATTACAGCTGGCAAACGCGGTCTGTTTGCAATTCGAAATGTATTCATAACATTAAATCAGTTATTCATAAAAATTTGCAAAGAATGCCTCGTCAGGGCATGCTCGTGCAATTTTTTTGATTGGACTAAAGTCCAAATCGCTGACGCAGTGCTGTGATTAAATACCTTCAAAAAAGCTAGGTAGCCTAATGACAAAGTAAGAAGAGATAAAACGCTTCATGTAAAGATCTCCAGAGCCATTCAATGGCTATACTTGCAAATTCAAAAATGATGCAACTTTTGTTAAAGCGAAAAAATGCTCTTTACACAAAAGAAGTTTTCACAATTTTTTTAATTATATAATGCTGTCAGTTGCACAACCAATAGGGTTGGCTACACAGAATTGGCAATATCTACAAATAATGTTTTACGTGTACTGCTAGATCAACACGAATTTGGGTTATGAGATGGCTAAAGATAAGAATACTTTTACTTCTGGGTGAACTTGAATGTCGATTGCTCGTCTTGTTGTTTGTCGGTAGTGTGCTCTAGTGAGGTACGTGGTGTAATTGTTTGTCCAAGTAGCACGGTCGAGGAGTTAAGCGCCGTGATTGTGATCGGAATGGTGGCATAGCGTTTTTATTAAAAGATAATTTGTTGGTTTTTATTTTATTCAGGAGGGTAAGCCGCTGCTGCCTATAACGTGTTCTATTCTTCCTCTCTAATGTGCAAGCACAATAGTTTTGATGTTGATTTTAGCGCTTTTAATTTGTCTCTCTCTCCTTTTCAAATCTTTCAGCAACATAAAAATCAAAACAAGGCCTATAAAAAAGTGCAACAAAACTAATGCCAAAATTGCGGTACACCAAGAAATAATAAAAACAGGAGAACAAAAAACAGCGGTTCAAAAGTCTGGTTTACTGCGGTTCAAAACCCACTTGCTCCATTCCGTTGTGTTCTTGGGAAAAACACTTTTCGGCACTTTTTCCTGCTTGGCGGTTTTGGCAAGCACTTCTAAATTTTAATCATATCTCTATGAAACTAAAAACAAAATAAAAAATTTCAACCGGACAGCAATATTTTGGCATATCCAAAAGTAGGTGGGAGTAATTGCTCTCCTTATGTATAGCGCCTCCGTTGCTTTTCTGAGAGTCAGGAAGATAAATATAGCCTATAGAGATGAAACAAAAAAATTAATAAATAAGATCATTTTGAAAACCAATCAGATATCTGCTAACAAACAAAAAATTAAGGTAAAATACTAATTGGACTGTGACTGCTTCTTTTTGTAAGCGGAGGTCAACAAAAAATAGATTTAGTCATTTTTGTCTGGACTCGAATCAAGTCCGAGTCTTTTGTAGTAAACTTTTGGGTGAGTCGGAGACTCCGCGTCCATCTAAGATTTTTTTAGTCGCTTTGAGTCCTTTATAAAAAGTGCACTCGATTTATTACAACTCTGGTCCACACACTCACAGTTGACCTCATAGCCGTACCTGCTTGGGGGGCAGGGAGGGCAATTCTCCCCAAGTTTTCAAGATTTGGGCAAAATTCAAATTTTTTGGGCAGTGACAAGAAAATATTTGGGCAAAACCATAATTCTTCGGGCAGCGATATGAAAAATTTGGGCAAAGTCAGGAGTTTTAAGGCATTGACAATGATCAACTGCAAAAAAATAGTTACAAAATTTAGGTGAAGACCTTTTTTTTTAGAGAACACCTTGATTTTGGCACGAAAATTGAAAAACATGAGACTGAATTCAAGTGAAGACCTTTTCTTTTTTTTTTTTTTTTTTAGAGATCACCATGATTTTAGGACAAAATTTATTCTACGTCGGAGAATCTCCGACCATTTTTTTGTCCTATTTGTAATGTACTAGAAAATCATGATTTGGGCAAACGTCACAAAATTTGGGCAAAACTTCATTGCCTCTCCAAATTTTTTTGGCTGGTACGCCTATCGTTGACCTATATATATACATACACACAACACAGTGTATGATTGGAGACATTGAATGTAGTAACAAGCAAATAGCCACTATCAGCTCGGACTGCAGCAGCGCAAGCAGCAAATTTTACCCGGCGAACATTTAAGAAATAGTCAACGAGAATATTTAGCAACCCAACATTAGTTTTCAGTTTTTAAAGACTGTAGGTGTACAGTTCACTTTATCAAACTTTTAAAACTTCAAAAAAGATTTTTATTATAGGTATTTTCTACTAATTTATTGTCTAGAATTAAGGTGAATTGATTTGTACAATTAAATCTGTACCGGTAAGTATTTTTTTGTACTGTAGAAACATCAGACAAGAAATTTTTTAATTTGTTTTTTGTCTAGAAATTTTAAGCCCTAAGTTATCTAATTTTTTCGGCAATATAGGATGTTGTAGAAAAGTTTTTAACTTGTTGATATAGGCTTACTTATTCAGTTATTTTTAAATTTTTGTTATTTCTCAATGTAGAATGATTTTGTTAAAAATATTTAAACTGACATTGCAATTGTTGTAAAACTTTTTTTAACAAAAATGGTTACGTTTTTATTGGTTCTATGATAAAGTTTCTATGTTGGCAAAGTTTTTATAAAATTATTGAAAAATGGTAGACACTGTTAAAAAAGATAATCTGCCTCATGATAAGAAAAGTAAATCAGGATTTGCCAATCTAAAAAAGAAGCTAAACATTCCAAAAATTTACAAAAAGTAAGAATGATGTTTTTTTAATTAGTTTTTCGTAGTGTGGTCATTGTTTTATATATATATATATATATATATTATATTAATTATTACATTGTTCATAATTGATGGGTGTTTCAATAAATTTAGATTTAAAGCATAATTGAGTGAGTAAAATTATTATCAATGTTTTGAACTATTAAATTGTTTTTGAGTTAATTTTTTGTAATAAAATTATTTTTTAATTGGATATGTTGGTTTTACTAATAATGTTTAAGCTGATTTTTTCCTTTTTGAGAAATTTTTAAGATAGGAAACTATTGAATAATGAATAATTGTTTCATGCTGATTTATTTCTTGTAAATTTATTTAAAGTGTTTTGTTTAATAATTTTACTTTTATGCTCAACAAGAGTAAATTCCATAATAGGCAAATAAATGGGGTCTCTTTAAGAAGTCACTGTAAGCATTTTTTGTTTGTAAAACTAACCCAGATCCCCCTGTGGTTACTATCACTTTTTGAAGAAATCCTTTTCTTCTTGGCTTTTTTATATTTCCATCCTGGTGCTGTAAAGAGATTTCAGGTTAGTTTCACTGAAGAAAATCACTTATGATAACTTTTTGAAGAGACCCAATAAATGTCACATTTACTTACAAAAAGATTTTGATCAATGTCACAGCATTGCATAATTTTTACACATGCCTTATACAAAAATTGGTTCTTTAAATCCAGTCTTAGTATATTTCTGAAAGCAATTATTATCTATAAATAATTGGTAATGCTAAAAAAGTTTTTGTGGGTACAAAATTTTAAAATAGATATCAAAACCAAAGGCTTCATCATACAAAACTATTTTGTTTGAATAAGTAGCCTTAAAAAAGGCTGTTTTGGAAAATTTGAACATTTTTTCTTGCTCTTTTCAGGAGGTTTTGCTAAAATAAATTTTAGAACTAAATATGATATTTGAACAAATTTCAAAACTAATTGTTATTGGTTGAAAATTACAGTTAATAAATTGAACTTTATTTTTGCTTATTTCTGCAGTGAATTATTATTGATACTTTCCCAAAGTCTAAAAATTTCAAAAGTTTTACAAAAACATCTGCAGATTGTAATTTAATATACGGTAATTTCATCTAAAATACAGGTAAAAATTATGCCATCAACAAAATGAGCAAATGGTGGTTTGTGGTGATCAATGTGTTGACTACGACTGTTAATTCAACAACAGTTTATCAAAATTATTTTTATCAAATCACAGTTTATTAAACAACTATTGATGTAACTGTGGAATTTTTTGTAGTTGAACCATCTTTTTGTTCTTTTAAATAAGGTTTTCGTAACATTTGAAAACAGCTATGAAAAGCTGTAGTGCTTGGCATTCTGTATAACAGGGTATGACAACAGGGAGGGCTTCTCTCTAACTGAAGGCTGATTGAACATCACTTGTTATAGCAAAAAACACCACTTTTCTAAATAAAACTAAGTTGCTTTCTTTGCTCAGTTAAAATTGCAATTGAGAAAATATAGCAAAGTTAATAAAGTAAAGTTAGAAATATTATCACAGTATTGAGATATGAATTACAACAGGATTAATTAATATATTTGTAAGTTACTTGTTATATTTTGATAAAAAACTTTCTCAATAAATGTTTAACTTTAAAAATGCAAGTAATAGAAATTTGTAGATGGTTTTCTAAAAAAGGATGTGGAATTTTTCCTGTTGTATACTCAATATTAATGTGTATTGGACTACATGCAGTTTTGGAGGTGGAGTAAAAATTATAAATACAATTTGTTATGTATGAGGGGCGTTTAGAAAGTAATGCAACTGATTTAATTTCTTGCAGCATTCATTTAACTAACATCTGATTCTTTTACAGATTATAGATTGGTAACTAAGGTTTACAGATTTTGTAAAAAATAAGGGTTCAAATTACTGCAATCTGCAATTCAAATTTTAAGCAATCCCTCTATGTCTTCTATGTTAGAAGGTAAAACTGGCATGATTGCCCCAAAGCAATCTCAGCAGAAGCAAAGAGTTGTTATTGAATTTCTACTGCCAGAAGGAGAAAAAGCTCAGAACATAAGCAGAAGGCTAAAGCAAGTGTATGGTGATGGTGTGATAGACTATAGCACAGTGACAAGGTGGGTGAAGCGAATCAATGATGGATAGGAAGAATCTGCTGAAAGCCATCTTTGCAATAGGCCAAAAAGTGGTAGGCCATCGTGTGCTCACAGTTCTGCTAACATTGATTAGGCAGATGCATTGATTAAGGAAAACAGACACATCACTATTAATGAGCTTGCTGAGTCATTAGAAGTGCAGGAAGTGCTGTAAAGATCATGGATATGCTGGAGTATTCAAAAGTGTGTGCAAGGTGGCTCATAAACAATCCTGCCTAGAAGCTTGTTCTAAACTTCTGGAGTAGTGACAAAACCTTTTTGCAGCAAATAGTGACCAGAGATGAGACTTGGGGTCACCACTTCGAACCAGAGTCAAAGAGAGCATCAATGGAGTGGCACCGTCTCACCTTACCATCCTTGAAGAAGTTCAACTCTCAGCAGTCTGCAGAAAAAGTAATGGTGACTGTGTTCTGGGATAGTGTTGGTGTGATACTGGTAGACTTTATGTCCAAAGGAGCAACAATCAATTCAGATGTTTACATTGATACATAAAAAAGTTGAAAGCAAGAATATGAAGAGTTGGACCTGCTTTGAAAATGTCTAAGGTTTTATTGCAACATGACAACACTAGGCCTCACACCAGCCTCAAAACCTGTAAGGTCATCAACTTCTTTGGCTGGACAGCAATTTCACATCCCCCATATTTGTCAAACCAAGCACCATCTAACTTCATTTGTTTGGGCCACTCAAAGAAAGTTTGAGGGGGTAACATTTCTCTATTAATGAAGAGGTCAAAACTGCTGTTACGAAGTGGTTAGAAATGCAACCTGTAGAATTTTATATTGAAGGAATATGTGCACTCGTTACTAGGTGGGAAAAGGCAGTTCAGAAGTGGGAGATTACATTGAGAAGTAACTATGAAATGCTCATGCTATATACTTTCTTGTAATGCATGATTTGTGTGCCTTTAAAACTCAATGTCATGAAAAGAAAGCTGGTTGCATTACTTTCTGAATGCCCCTTGTAATTTGAAGAAATTTAAAAAATTAACTTTGACTTCAAGGCTAAAAAATCAACATAACTTATGCAGTAGTGTAAATGTCAATAACTAAAAAAAACCCTAACCAAATTAAATTTGTCTAATATACAAAATAAACATTTCAGGATAATTTTAACTAAAATAATGCCTTAAGAGTGCTGAGTGCTTTGCTTTAATTGCAACTATGATTCCATGACCAATAAAGTCGCAGCTTATAAATTTTCCACTTGATAAAAATGAAAAGGCAGCTTGAATAAAAGCAATTCCAAGGCAAAACCCTTAAATAATATTGCAGAGGAAGTATTGCTATACTGGGGATGTTATTGTGCAATGGGTAATATACTGTTTTATATTTTTTGTTAATACTTGTGCTAAAGTATGCCGACGATTTTTGATTAAATGCTTTTCAAAAATAGCTGATGATTGGTGAATTTGCATGATTTCACAGAGTGACATGCTCATATATTGGCCAACATTTTAAAAATTTATCTCTAATTAGCACTCTTAAAAGCTATAAAGAATCTTTATTAAAAGTTTTTTAAAACCTAAATGAAAAGCTCTAAATAAAAAATTATGCACTGGAATGGGTGTGATTAAAATGTAATAAGTCGTTTAGTGTTAGGGCAAAAATTGCAGTATTTTTGTATGACTGCTGTGATGTTTTTTTTTATTATTATAATATTAATAATTGTTGCAACTGCAACTTTTAATTGTTACCACAAAAATGTAAACTAACTCACTTTGTTGTTGTACATTATTACTTCAGTGTTTTTTATTTAAAAGACTTTGTGCTATCTTTTACATTACTTTTGCCTGTTTTCACTATTGTGAGTGATGTTCAGTCAGCCTTTAGTTAGAGAGAAGTGCTCACTGTTGTCATGGCCTGTTTCACAAAGCGCCATGCTGTGGGCCATTTGCTCAAATTCTGCAATTTTGATAAACTGTTGGATTAGGATTGTTCGTTCGTTGTTGTTTGAAGGGTATCCACTCCAGGTCAGACACAAACAGGACTAGGGCCGAGGGTTTATCCTTTTACTACCCCAGACTGCTGCACTGCCTGGATCAGATGCTGGCAGTTATGTCATTAAGCCAGCATCGAGTTTCGTCATCCAAAACCGTCAGACCTCGTGCTCCATGTGGTGCCCGATGTATAGGGCACACTGTTAGTACATGATCTGCGGTTTGCTCAGAGGCACCACACTCGCAATTCGGTGAAGGAGCGAGACCCCATTTGTGCATGGATGAATGGAATCACCCAACACCAGTCCGCAGGCAGTTGAACTTAACCCAAGCTGCTCGGGGTAAGCCCATCCCAACAGGCCTGGCACCGGTCTTAGGCACAAAAGCACGGAGCCTGGAAGCATTTTCACAGTACTCCATTTTCAATTTGTGATTTGTCCATTCAGAGGCATGGATGCCAAGTCTGGCAAGGTTGTTCAAAAGATTCTGCGCACCTGGCACAAATGGGCGTCTGGATCTTAGTCTCACTTGGCAAGTATCTGAGGACCCACTTAAAAGACCATGCAACATATGATCGGGGTCCAGAGATCCACGGTAAGCCAAGGAGAGTGTCGCTCCCATTCGGCAAAGCTCAGCTGGCTGGATGCCTGAGAGTACAGGTAGGTGGTCTGTTGGAGTGGGACGCAGACATCCAGTGACTATGCGCAAGGCCTTATTCAAGACACTGTCAATGAGGCAAGTGTAGACTGCTGCTGAGTAGACTAGAGATAAGGTGGCTATGCGTAGTGTTTTAGCACCAGCCCCCATCCCGAGCCCACAAGTTGCCTCAGCAGTGTGACGCGTGAGGATAGTTTTTTGCACAATGCCACTAAATGGTGACTAAACGTGAGCGATCTGTCCAGTTTTACCCCAAGGTATGTAGGGGTTGGACAGAATGGTAAAAGTCTACCATTGTTGTAGACCTTTAGCTCACGTTTGGCCTCTTGATTGTTTAAGTGAAAGGCTGCTGTAACCGTTTTAGTGTGACTGAGCTTCAAACTCCAAGTCTGGAGATACGCTGACAGTGTGGACATGTCTTGGCTTAAGGTCCCCTCCAAGTCCTTCCAGTTTCCAGAAGAATGCAACAATGCTAAATCATCAGCATAAGCAAACTTTCTGGAAATCATGGAAGGAAGATCGTATATATAGATGTTAAATAGGAGGGGAGCCAGGACCGATCTCTGAGGAATGCTGTTTTTAAGACGGCGTAGCCTGCTTTGCTTGCTGTCACCAGTGGTAAGGGTGAAACTTCAATTTCGGACAAGCTCCATGATCATTTTGACCATGTGCTTATCCGGAAGTAGTCTCAGCAGCTTGCAGGTAAGGCCACAATGCTAGACAGTGTCATAAGCAGCTGTCAGATTGATAAATACAGCACCGGCCTTCTTTTTAGCCTCGAAAGAATCCTCGATGTTCTGGGTTAGCAGAACAACTTGATCTATGGTTGACTTCCCGCGTCGGAACCCAGCCTGTTCTTTAGGGAGCAATGGATTGATTAATGGTTTAATGCGGGTGTAGATAAGCCTCTCAAGGATCTTGTAGGGGACACAGAGCGGAGATATTGTTCGATAACTCTTTGGGTCCCCCACAGGCTTTCCTGGTTTTGGGATCGTGACCACAAGCGCTCTTCTCCAGATCTTGGGAATTTTGAGTCGGCGCAAACAGGAAGAAAGGAAGTCACGTAACCAGGACTTCAAAGCAGCTCCGGCATGGACTATAAGCTTGGGGCAGATGGAATCAGGTCCCGGAGCTTTACCTGGTTTTAAATGGTGAAGGGCAGCAGCAAATTCTGTCTGTAAAAAATTGTCAGAGATATTTACTGCATCTGGTGTTGTGGCCCTCCAAAGGTCAGACACTTCTTTACAGAGAAGTCAAGATGACTTGTGATCAACAGCCTCGTATTTCCCATTTCTAACCAGCTGAGATGCAATAGCATCAGCTGAAACGGGACAGTGATGAGGAGAGTGTTGTGACCTACCAGTAAGGTGTTCAAAATACTCCATGTTTTTCGACTAGAGTGTGAGAAGTCAATGCTCCGAACTGCTTCAGACCATTGATCCCTCTGCTTTCTGTCAAGCTTGGAAAGCAGAGCTGTAGCAGCCAAACTTGAGTCATCTCCCTGAGAAGACTGCAGAAAGGTTTTATAGAGGGATTCACACTCTGCATCCCAACGCAGAATATAGTTATTTCGATACCCGCGTGGGATAGTCTTTTTGGCTGCTTTCTTAATGGTGTTACAGAAGTCCTGGTAAGCCGCATCCACATCATGTGAATCAGGCGGCCACAAAGTCTTTGCGAATTTATTCATCAAAGCAATGTAGTGACTCCATTTGGCCTTGCAGAAGTTCCATTGTTTAACAGGCATGCTTGGCACTGCCTTAGCAAACCTTGGTGGTGTAATAAGCAAAGGTCAATGTTGTGACCTGGGGAACTTGTCAAGGACACGTCTATCCAGTAAGCGACTGTTTGGACCTACGCTAGCGAAAGCTAGGTCTGGATTGGTGCCAGTGTTCCAGCAGCCAGAATAAAAATTGGCAGCGTCCTTGGCATTATATAGGAGGGCAAGACAATTAATACTTGCCCAGCCAGCCAAGCACTCACCGTCCGGACTGTTGTCATCGTAACCCCAGTCAGCATGAAAACAGTTAAAATGGCCAGCGTAAAGACAGGGGTGAGGAAACACTGGGAGATCCAGGGTTCGCAATCGCGTTGGTGGTGGTTTGTAGACGTTGACTATTTTATAGCCATCAATGTCCACACACAACCACTTGATCTCCAATGTTGGTGGAGATTGGTCCAAAAGCATGTATCTCAGTCGCTCGTACACAAACGTGGCAAGGCCATGCTTCCTGGTTAAAGAAGACCCAGCTAGTTGGTAGTGTGGTAGCACCAACTTCTCTGCATCAGTGCAGTGGGTCTCCTGCAGTAGGATGACGAGTGCCTCAGACTGCATAGCGAGGTGATGAAGAACATTCATCTTGCTTGCAGTGAGGCCTTCGATGTTCAGCTGAAGAATAGTGGCTCTTCGGAACTTGTTGGGAATGTGCCCTGAAAAGGGCAGTTTTATCCTAGCATTGCCCGTCCTGAAAAGGACATTTGCCGATTAGCAGACCCACACTGAACATCGGAATGGGTTAATACCCTTCTGTTTTGGTAGGTTCGGTTTTGGTCTGTCATTTTTAAAATCAATGAACAGACTTATTCACAGCCCAGGCTGCATGAAAGCACCTACTATCTGGATTAGGATAATCAGTAGTAAAGAAAATATTTTGAATTGATTTTTTATTTTAGTGTTGTTGTGTTCTGTATAAACTCATGGTCTAGTAGTTAAGGGCACAGTGATTGTGATTAACATGGTCTCAGTTCAAAGCCTACTTGGACCATTCTGTTGGATTCTTGGCAAAGACACTTTATGGCACTTTCCCCTGCTTGGCAGTCTTGGCAAGCAATTTTTAAATTTAAGTCTTTATAAAACTATAAAAACAAAATATAAAATTTTAACTTCACAGCAATATCTTGGCATGCCCAGAAGCAGGCTGGGGTAATTGCTCTCCTTTGTGCCTCTGATGCTTTCCTGGGACTCAGAATGATAAATATAGAGATAAATAAAAATGATCAGCACACCTGCTAATTCTTATGTTCATTTTGCATGCTTAATTATTATAAAGCAAATTTTATGCACTAATGTAAAACATTTAATTTCATCATCTTTTTTTTGTATTTAAAATTTTCCCTCTGATTTTTGAAAATTTATAAAGTAATAGTGCTGGTGTCACAATGCTTTTTTGTAATCTTTGAGCTCATTAGAACATCTTTTATTTGCAAAAAATTCAAACTCAGTTATTATTATTTCAAGCATTTATGGCAATCAAGCTAATTGCTAAGATAGTGGTCAATTAGTCTGGTCCTACTTTCAATCTTGACAAACACAGAAATTGTTATGTTTTTAAAGTTTTAAAAGTTATGTTGTTAAACAGCACCCAAGTTTGTTTAACAAAAAAATACCTAGTCTTGAAAAAATATTAGTATGATTAAGTCACAGAAGTTTCACTTGCTGAATATGACAAGTCGAGCTGGCATGATTAAAGAACTTGCTATTTACCATCATTCTGCACAATTGCTGCAAATTTTTGCTACAGCATAATAATTATCTTTAAAAAGATTCTTGAAGAAGAAAGTGTTTAACAACTGTGTGTTAATTATCGTCCTTGACAATTCCATTTTTGATGTATTGGATCCAAGGTTAAAGAACAAATTTTAAAAGTTCTTAAAATTAGTTTAAGAAAACAGATCAGTTTATAAATGACAAATTTTAAAAGTTATTAGGTTTTTGTATCACTTTAATTTGCCCTATTTAATGTTTTGATTACTAATTGTTTATTTATTAACAGTAATAAAGACTGTACAGTTCACTTTTATTGTATCTAACTTTATCTGTTTATTTATTATTTTTTCTGTCAAAATATTGAATAATTGTTACAAAAAGAGATTCATTATTTATAGGTTGGCCTCAAAACTTTCAATACACGGACGACATTTTAGATCACTTACAAGTACATGGAGTGCTTCTGATTTGCAAAGTCTTGTTTCACAGTATGAATTATCTGAAATGTTAAAAGAATTGTCTGATGCGGTATGTATTTTAAAAAGTCATTGTTTTGAATAACTATCTGTACTTCATATGTTTCATAATGTTTTTTTAACCAGTATTATAATCTATTACATGCACCTATTAAATAAGATTTTAAATTATTTTTCTCTCATTTTATTTACAATCATATACTGTAATTAAATAATTGCTGTTTATCTGAATCTATTTTAGTGCATACCTATTAGTATCAGGTGATTTTTTAACTAAAAGTCTGCTTAGAAAAAGATTAAACAGTTCATATTATATGTAATGCATTTAACACCTACTTTTTTGCAGCTAACAATTTTTTTAATTAAAGTTCATTTTCTGTACATTAAGTATAATTAAAGGCAATGATTCCTGATTTTAAATACAAAAAGAATTATTCAAAAAATTATTTTCTTTACAGTATTGGGCAACTTTTTCAAGATTGATTTCAAATTGATAGGTTTATGTTACATTCAATTTTTTAATTAATTATTTGGCTTTTTTGTGGAATTTAAGGTAAACTTGATATTAAAGTGTGTAATTATCACTAAAAGTTATTAGAGATTGATGTCGCATTGTTTAAAATTTGTTGATATGAAAAAGTCAATAAAATATTAACCACTTCGAGACAGGAGCTGTACATGTACGTCAAATTTTATTTCGCATTCAAAGACGGGAAACATGTATGTACATCCACATGTTTTGCCTAAAGAACGGCTGTCATTAACACATGTTGCAACTGCTATGTTGCATAACAGTATTCTAGTTATTATAAGAGGGATTTTCCTGCTTTAACTCGAAAACAAGAAAAAAAAGTTATTGAACCTTTAAGAAGCAGGGAGAAATGTTGTGAAATGACAGGGTAGGTGGAAGTAGAGGTCACTTAGGAGTTTTAAAGAGAGCAGAAAAGAATAGTTAACAAAAGGTCAAAGAGACAACGGGAGAGTGAGCATTACCTTGAAAATTGTTAAGGCAATGTCCCTCTGCACCACTCCCCTCCTTTTTGGAATGCGCATGAGAACATCTGATTTCTCTAAATAGGCATAGTAGGGTTAGGGTAAAATTATGGGTAGTTTAACACCAGCGTTATGTTACATTAGGGTAGGATTAAATTAGGGTTATTATTTTTACTATGTTAACATGCTACTACCTTATTCCTATCGGCTACTCTGTGGCAATGCTTTTGTAGAACTCAAATCTTGTGTTAAGTTTTTTTCAAAGAATCATATAAATCATTAAATTTATTCGATATATTTTATTAGTGACCTTTAGATTACCGATATTTTGCTACCACTTTTTATTAACTAAAGCTCTAAATAGCTGCAACCTACAACATGAGGTGTAGTGCAAAAATTACAATTGATGAAGCTATGGCCCAGATTAACTTGGCTAATTCAGGATCATTAAGGGAGAGTAGTATAGCTGACAGTTCAGATCTAGCAAGTTTCAGCGAAGATCACAGTGAGGATGCCTGCAGTCTTGATTCATCTGCATTAGGTCAAGCAGCTACTTTGGGCACTAGTACTCCAGGAAACTTTGCTTTTACATGGAAGAATAAAGACAATGCTCCTAAAACACATTTATTTTCTGGTACTCCTGGAGTGAAAGCAAATCTAAGCAGCAATAGTAGCATACTTGATATCTTCCAAGCTTTTATTCCTATTGAAATTATAGACTGGATTGTGGATGAAACCAATCATTATGCTGTTTCAAAACCATTAAGATATAATCCACTCAAAAAACGACATGACTTAGAGTGGAAAGATGTAACAAGTGACAAAATAAAGGTGGTCTAGGATTGTGTATCCTTATGGGTATTGTAAAGAAAGCAGTGATAAAGTTGTATTGGTCTACAAAAGTTGTGTCAGCAACACCATTTTATTTAGAAGTATTGCCGAGGGACCGTTTTTTGCAAATTTTATCCAATATGTATTTTGCAAATAATGCAGATGATGATGGTACTGATAGACTTTTTAAAATTTGGCATGTTGTGGAAACTATTATTTCAAATTTCAGAGAAACATTTACTCCTTACCAAAATATTGCTACCAATAAATCACTGCTGAAGTTTCATGGGAGACTAGGGTTTAAACAATATAATCCATCCAAAAGAGCTAGGTTTGGCATAAAGGTTTACAAAGTATGCCAAAGTTCAGGTCCTGCTGCAGGCTACACATGGAACATGAAGATATATTGTGGTCAAGATCAAACTGATGATGGATTACCAGCAAGCACCAAAGTGGTGCTAGATCTCAACAACCAGCTTTTAGGAAAAGGTTGCAATATATATTTGGACAATTGGTATTCTAGTCCTGGTCTATTTATTCAGCTATTACAAGCAGAAACAAACATTTGTGGCACAGTCAGGCTAAATCGTAAAGGGATGCCTCCAGATTTTTCTAAGAAAAAGTTGAAACATGGAGAAATAGCATTTTATTCAAGTACTCATGGATTACTGGCTCTGAAATGGCAAGATAAAAAGGAGGTGAAAATGCTGTCTTCAACGCACACAGCAGAGATGGTAAATACACAGAAAAATCACAGAAATGACAAAGATATAATCAAACTCAATGTGTTTTATCTTACAACAAGCAAATAGGTGGGGTTGATAGATCTGATCAGCGAGCCAGCACCTATCAATGTGTGAGAAAATGTGTAAAAGGGTATAAAAAGCTGTTTTTCTACGTTTTGGAGATGTGCATTGTGAATTCTTATCTTTTGTACATTGAACTTACTGGAACAAGGCTCACGTTGCTTGATTTTCGGTTGAAACTTGTGGCAACTTACTTGAATCTTCTGCCTTTCCAGCTTACCGCAGAAGAGGACGTCCCCGAAGCCTTGATAGTCCAGCTCGCTTGCTTGGAAGGCATTTTCCTAGCTATTTACCTGCAGCCGAGGCAAAAGAAAGACCGCAGCGTCGATGCGCTGTGTGCTCATCGAAAGGAAAACGAAAGGATACGCGATATCAATGTGAAACCTGTTCTGTGTCCCTGTGTGTGTACCATGCTTCAAGGATTACCACACGAAAAGTGACTTCACGAGATGAACAAATTTGAACGGTCTTATATTGTTGAATAATAAATTATTTTGATTTTATTACATGTTTTGAACTTTGTAACTGTATTTTGTTGATTCTATTTGTTGTTGTAAATATAATTCTTTATAGCATTATATCAGTTACTATAAACTACGTTGTGACGTCATAATTGACAGCGCGGAGATCAAGGACCTCATCACGTATCATTTCAATATAAATAATAAGTCGGTTAGTATTCACTCGGTTGTAGTTAGGCAGCTGTATTGATTAGTATTTTAGTACTATTAGTGACGTAATTCATGACGTCACGAATGTGATATGCGTCATTGCCCAAGAAAACAGTTTCACTTACCATCATGTGCATTCACTGCTACCCTAAAGTGTGTAAAGACGCGTAATACTAAAAAAACTTGATATAATATATGAAAAAGTGAAAGTTAAAAAAAAATACCGTCTTAAGGGCAGAACAAATAAAACAAAAATACCGTCTCGAAGCGGTTAAATTAGATTTTGTTTTCAAAATGTTGACACACAAATGCTTTCAATATTGAGATCTCATGACACACAATTCAATTTCTACTGTATAATGGCTAAAATAAAAGAGAATCTTTGAAAACCAAAGAAAAACTGCTAAAGTTAAAGACGGTTTTAATTTTGAATGTGTAATAAATTTTTGGTCTATGAAATTCTAAATTTTAATGTTGTTTTATTAAAAAAGAAGTTTTTCGAAACCTTACATATTGCTAATATATGGACACCAAATGAATGATAAGATTTTAACATATATTTTAATACAATATCACATTATGAAAATTCTGAGTAACAGTAAATCGATTAATAATAATTAAGTTTTTGTTCAGTTTAAATTTGTTTGTATGGAACCTGATTTTAATACTGGTTGTAGTAAATGTCAAGTTAAAAGTTAAACGCATTTTTATGCATTGTTTTTATGTCTTATTGCCAGGTTTTGTCTATTATTTGTAGACGTGCTTTTGAATTAAAAAAAAATTGTGTCTAGACTAGGGCCGTGTTTTCATGCGGCATTTCATGATTGAAAAAGTTAGCCTGATACAGTTAACTATAATGGCAATTGAAAAAAATTTTGCTTTTTAAAAAATCAAGAACCTTGTATTCGCTTTATACCATACCAAGGTTATTCGTATCATCATTATCCTAATAACTAGGCCTACAACACAATGTTCACTACCTTTAAGTTAGCAGCGACTTTGTTGTTCAGGTGCGATGTTGTCATATAAACATCGCCGCGCATAACACGCTTCAGTGTTGAAAACGAGTAAGATATAAAAGTTTCACATTTGTCTCTGTGTTTTCATACATGCCTGTTTCGTGAAAAGAAAAATATTGAATAGGGTTTTAATTTTTATAAAAGAAGAACTGATTGGATTTACTATCTTTAATGCACCTGACGTAAAACAAAAAAGTTGTACAAACGACAATGAATTTTTAACAAAGCTTATTTTATAAATCAGGTCGGCAAAAGTTTGCTATGCTTAAAAAATGAAATAAAGCCATACCATTGATAAAGCCGATATTTTAAGCTTGTCCACTCTGTAATTTTTGTAAATTTAAGAAAGAAGCCTTGAGCCCAGTTGACAGAAAATAACAAGAACGCACAAAGTTTACACCAATTTCGTTTCATTATCTTTTTGTTACTTTTCACAATGAATAGTTTATGCTAGTCGGCCTGTTGGTAGTCTGCTAAGTTCTTCTAAGAAAGTTGCAAAATTTTTGTAGATGTTGAAATTTTTCAATATTTGTCAAAAACCCCAGTACCTCACTGAATATTATTTTTGAGGATAATTTTTATTAAATTAAACCCTGAAAGATATAACAATGCATATTCGATCTTTGTTTTTTGCATTTTTTTTTCTTAGCATCTCATTTTGTGAGCCCTCAAAAAATCTCTACAAGCGTATATTTATTCAATTCATTGTTTTGGTTTTATTTTGAGAAGCATTGTGGCTTTAGATTTTTGATGAAATTTTTAAGTTTAAATAGATATCTTTTCAATCCGGGCATGAAAAATTAATTAATTTTAACAATTCCGGATCGATTTTTAACCAAATTTGCGTAGTTGTATCTTATCTTTTTCAACCAACATTCATCGGCATCCGCCAGGTATTGATTAATTCACCATGTCTATTATCTTCCCATCGTCTGTTCAACGTTTAAATGCTTATCGAAGTAACATTGGCATAATTATGAAGAGAAAATCGACTCACTGGCTTTGTACGATAGGCGGACGTGGCGAAATCTCTACCACGAAATGCGTCTGAAGACTTGCTACTTTTGCAAAATCAAAACTTCCTCTGCGACCTCACGATTTCATGCTCCGCAAACAATGGTCAAGATAAATCGAATGACGTTTCAAGAAGTCTTCGAGTTCATTCGGCATTATTCGCGAAGCGTTTGAATTTGGATTTGTCTGTTGGTGAAAGATCACTTGTAAGTCTTTTTGGTCTTGGAGTTTTCTTTTTACTTCGCTCAAAATCGACACTAACAACGCTTTGCTGTACTTTCTTTCTTATGGAATTAAATGCGTGAGCACACTTTTAAGTGATTAGAATTCCAATCAATCTTAAAAATCGGTTCTGTGAGTATTAATTCTGGTCGCATCGTCTAAGAACTCCAACACCGTTTCAAACGCGAGTTTATTTAACTTCGATTCGCCGCAAAAACAGTTATAAGTGGTATAATTGCATGTCGTATGTTCAGATTAAACAAAAGTTGTTTGTTATTCTGATGTCATTGTTAGTGTCTATTTTGTGATAGCTTTTTATCGCTTTGTGTATGCAGGTGCAGAGAAGCCATTTAGAGCAGTCGTTTTCGACTTTGCAAAAGTCAACCGCGACAAAATCTTCCTTGGACTTTCTCCTGCAAGAGTTTTCCAAAGCTGTACCAAAAGATATTAAGTTTATGTATGACGACGTCACGAAAAACGTCACTTTCGTATCTGATCACTCGCTGCCGTACGACTTCGGTACGAAGCTCTTTAACTTCGTGTACGGAAGAAATACAACAACCTTCAAAAATCCCATTAACCTTAAAACTGCTTCAGCAACGGTTTCTACTTCATTTGGTGCTGATGACGCTCGTTGTCTGAATGTAAGTATGATGTTGATCGCTTGAAGTCACGTTAATTATTTGATTGTGCGGTTAACTGGTGAAAACCCGTTTGTTGCCAATTAATGACATAGCAACTTCTGCGTTTAGTTTTTAATCAAGGTATAGATAAGACCTAGACTGATCGAAAATCGCTTTTCACATAAGAAATATATGCAATATGATTTTGTAAATTTTGCTAGCGTATATTATACTTTTTCTTCAGATTATGCTTGTTATCTTTTTCCAATTTTAAGTTTGTTTTCGATATTTATTTTCCAGCTTTCGGACCAAAATAAGAACAACGATGACCAGGCTTCCCTTGCTCTAAAAGCGAACAGCCAGTATGCTTTGTTTGTTTTTTCTAATTTAATATTTGTTGTATAAAAACATTTCTAGTAGTGACTTGCCCTTGTGTCAAGATATTTTAAACGCCTGTCTTGCTATTATTGTAATTTTTTTAAAAATCTTTTTAAAGAAGTATAAATGTTTTTTCTATTTGGCATACATTCGTTTAATGGTAAAAAACCGAATTAAGTGTTTAATGAAACACCAATATTTTATGGCAAGAAAGTTTCTCGTAACTCGTCTGTAAATCGTAGAAAATTTAAATCGCCAGAAACTCCCGCTTAATTAACTTAAACACCGTAACGTTTTTAATTGCTTCAATGCCAACTCTATGTTGTATTTTGGTATAAAGGGCTGTGACGTTCATAGTGACTGACAAAGTAATGTCGTACTCATGCGCAATCCTAATATTTACTAAGATGTAAGTTTGTTGCAGAATTGCGTAAAGTAGTATCTTCAAATATGTCTATTTTTTGTGATGCGCCATATTTGGTTATCAAGATTTTTGTGCTTCTGTATTTTGCAGTTTTTTAAAAGCACGTTCACTCAAAGTTTAAACTAAATTATGCTCGATACGATATGCTTTTGCATTATTCGGTTCCAGGCCATCGGATAAGAGGTATGCCGACGATTTTCGTAACGACATGAAGGATCTTCTTCTGTCCGCCAATGTGACGGGAGATTTAAAACTGGTTTTTGTTATTTCAACAATGTCTTCGTTTTCCAATCATTCAAGGTGATTCGAAAAGGCTACAATAGTTTTCATGGCAATTTTTTAAAGCTTTAGTTCTTTTACCACATCTTAATCTGTTTTAAAGACGACTTTCGTCGAAGACTACTGCTTAGGAGCACGTTTATTTGTGACCTTGCTTCTACGTACAAGTTCTGGAGCTCATTTAAATTTAAATTTCTAGCTTTGAAACCTTTTGATGCCCACATTCGGCATAAACTTGTACTATTATCTTGCAACAACTAATTTTTTAGGTTGTGCTTGGAGCACGCTCTACAGTCTGTATAAAATCGAGGGATTTAGAAATACTATTGTTTTATTTTTGCTATATTTGTCGACCACATTTTGAAAGCCGGACCGAAAAAATAATGCCTGTAATAAATTGTTTCAAAAGGCAGTAAGTAGTTGCCAAATTGTGTTTTAAAGAAAAAATTTACCAAAAATCTAACGCTTAAAATGATCTTTGAGCGCATATAAGTATTTTTAAAAAAACTTTGTTGTGTTTGTCTTTGCGGATGAAAGTTATCTAACAATTCAAACAGCTAACAGTTTATAAATAGCAACCACAATTGTTAAAAAATGAGATAAAAAGGTAACTGTTGAACGGATAAAAGCAAGGCTCAATATTATTGAACTTACCCTTTAAGAGACGCTTTAACAATGCTAGGGGTCAAACCGGACTTTTCCAGTTTAGTTCGATGGGCTGGATTCGAGCTCATTCTTACTCTAACACATTTTGTCTTATTTGCACCGTTTTTTTTTCTCATATTTTTTATCCAAATACTCATTCGCTCTGTCATAACTATTGCGGAAGAAAACAACGTGCGACAAAGAAATGAATGTTGTCATGTCATCAACGACACGTCACTTTTTAAAATCTGATTATAAGGATTTTTTATAGTGTTTTAGTCATTGCAGCTTTGATGAGCTGACACTGACTCGGTAGTTTGGTTGACACAGGTGAAATTCCACTCAAACAAAGGGTCATTATAAGATTACTTCGTAACGCGGATATCTTGCCGCTGCAACACAAAAACGAAGTGTGAGGCACGAATTAACTGCTAACTATAGAGAAATGATAGAAAATATTTAAGATTTTCAAAAATCTTACCTCTAAGTGAAAGAGTCTCGAAGAATAATTAAAGAATTTAAGCTCAACTTTTCCAATAAACGATTTAATTGGAGCTTTCTGCATGTACTTTTAATATTTTTTCAGAATGAAAATGCTAAAAACAATGTTAAAAACCATTAAATAAACAAATTTTTATAAGTGGCTGCTGCATGCCGTGCACGGCTCACAGATCTGATTTTGTAATAATGCTTTTTTCACAAATTAAAAATGGCGGCTCAACAAAAAGTGGACCTATCTTATACCTCGCTCTCCATCCAGTTACTGCTCCTGAATTTTAAATATGTTTCCGAATCCCGCTCCTATGAAATTTTCTTTCCCATTGGCTCCGGTTTATTGATTGGCTTTGACAAATTAAAAAGCAAGTTGTAAATGGAGCATCAGAGCAATTCCAGAGCAAAATTCTCTGATGCTCCATTTATAACTTGCTTTTTAATTTGTCAAAGCGCAAAGTTGCTAGTGTATTGGTGAACTTCCGGCTGCAGCAAAGCGGAAAACGACACAGAAGCGATTGTGCTGAAACTAAACAAACGAAAATCCAGCGATAAAACCTGATATAAAGTAGTTTAGTACCGAAACAATTGACAAACCTCGTAACTGTTTAATAAGTCTGGTACCCGTTAAACCAGTGGCCCCCAACCTTTTTAGTTTCATAGACCCCCTTAACCGATATTCAAAACTAAATTTCCCCCACTAGAAGTTCAGTTTGAAGCCTAATTAGTATGTTTATATCACTGTGCAAAAAAGAGAAACTAAGTTACAATTTAATCGAAATTCGATAAACTTTTTAGACTAATATTTATTACTACAAAATTATTAATATTAGCAAATAGAAAAATCTCAAGAATAAAAGTTTTATGTAGGCCTAACACAAAAACCATATCTATTGTCACACAATTAATAGCAGCATTATTAACCTAAAAGTAATAATTATTTTTACGAAGTAACGGGGCAAAAAAACAATTTACTCAATACGACCGCTTACATCAAACTCAAATTTAGCAAAATAAATCAAACTTTTGAATGTTCTTCATATAAAAAATCTATAAAGTATTACAGTTAATATCTAAAACGTTCAATTACATTTTTAAACAATTTCCTCTTTCAAAATGTCAAATTTTCCTTCCGGTTAAGAATCTCTGCGTTAAACCGTGATATCTGTTTGAAATAAAAAAACAAATTTATTGCAATGTTTTGGCTTACTCCATTTAACAGCATTATTTATCGGCAAATGTACTAATGTGTCGTAAACTCCTTATGATAATTGAGATGTTCTATTGGAATTGTTATGCCATTGCTTCATTAACTTCTTCTTGATGCTTGATATATTTGAAAGTATGCGTTCTCTTCAGCCGTGTTTTTACAGCAATCTTTTACAGTGTTTTTAAGGCAAAACGTATCGATTTTTTTCGTTTCTCATTTAAAATGACAAGTTCTATTTTAAGTTAGTTTTCAATGTATGAGCTTTTGGATTTGATTACTTTTTAAAAATAAGCTGCAAAATATCTAATTGCTCGAAGTTGAAAGTTACGAAAAGTGGACCAGCGCGAAATACTGATTTGCCCTCGTTGCGCAAAAGTAATCGAATGGCTTGCCGGAGCGTAATGTTCGCGTGAATTGGCGGAAGAGTCGAACAATGAAAAATTGTTTTAAACTTTGCTATTTTTTTGTGTCCTTTCTAGCTTGCTTTGGTCTGTTTGGGAAATTGACCGGCGTAGAACGTTTCTTTGTTCGTCTGCTTGTCATATCAACATATTTACTATTTCTCGCCTTAACTTGAAAACGACGAAGGCCTTATGCCTAGAATAACCATCAAGCGTTAAAATAACCGATCACTTTTTATTTTTATTAAGAGTGTCAAGTGTATAGTGTGTAGCCGCTTGACGTGCATTAAAAAGTGTTATTTCTGGTGAGGGTACAACAAAACGAGAGTGGGAGTTGCACTAAACCATGTAGTTGACGAAAGCGGCTTTCTTAGCTCTGGACTATGCTGTCGACTAACGGCAATGTGATCTCGTTTTTTTTGTAATTGATTTATGAACAATCATAAAGCTTTGCCCCAGCCTCAATACTTACTGCGTTGTAATACCGCAACTTCGATTCCTACTACGTTTGATAGTTGCACGGCCTCATTCTCAGCTCTTTCAACTTAAAAACAAAGAAGAGCTAGCGCACAGCTGACGTTTATTTGGTTTGCAGGTCACGACAGCCTAGTTTATATTTTCACTGCCACAGTTTCGTGCTCGCCGCCAGATCCAAGTTCTTTCGGGACATGATACAGCGACGTCGTGTGAGTTGATTTTGTCTTGTTTCGGTTTTACTCGTTATTCGTTCGCCCGTCTTCGTAAGCGAAGAGCTCTTTAGAACATGGAAACATTTGGCAATGAGTGAAATATTAAGTTGCGTGTTTGTGTGTAGATAATTTTTTTTAGTTTTAACAATAACGGCAGATCACTTTCGAAGTACTCCTTTTCAGAGCTGTTTTTAAGAATGACTTCGATTCGAAAGAAGTAAACTTATTAAAATATTTTATTCCGCATTTCCCTTTTTATGGAATGCTTTTGCTTATTATCCCGTTTCCCGCGACAGCGATTCCCCAGTTGTGGGTCACAACAAATGGGATTGCTTCAAAAAATTTGGCTGACCACTGTCCAAAAATATTCTAAAGCAACTTATGTTCGATGCAGGAGCGAGGAGAAAACGAAGAAAGTGACGATTCTCATTTTATGACGATCGAATTGGACAAGAAAGTGTTGTCCCCTCGCTATTTCTTTGTGGTCGTTTACGCAATGTACACAGACGAGGTGATTTATTGCATGATGTCTCTGTTCAAATGTTTGCTTTACCGATCGCATTGCGCTCGCTGCAGCCTTCCTTTCTACTTCGTCGTTTTCGCCAAATCGCGATACGAACTCGTTAACAAAAATCGCTTTGTAACTCGATACCTGCGCTTTCTCCACTTTGCTTTGTAGCGAGGTTTGAATTGTAACGAGATAGTCTTTTAAGATGCGCGTTATTGACAACTTATCACGATTTATAGTGCGAAATAAAATCCCTTTATGTTGCATTTAATTCGGATGTAAGCTGTTAAATGTTGCTTTGAAGTTGTTAGTTTTGACAGTTCACCAATAGTTTGCTTGACACCAAATAGTTTGCTTGTTTTCTAAAAATACGTGATAAAATATTTTTAAGCTTAAAGCACTCTTTAAAAAAAACTGTGAGTCGACTTTTTTACTCCGAAAATGTCTTTTTGAAATTCAAGAATTTTTTCTATATTTTTGCACGTGATGTTACTTGCTTTGTGTATTGCTTTTTGACGACATATAGTTAAGATATTTTTAATTAATACGATTTTACAGTAGTAAGCACACTACTTGGGCGTCGATAGTTTTACACAATGATCACACTATTTTGAAAATTAACCAAAATATAAATGGCACATCCCAAATAATCGCATTGAAAAAAAAAGTTCGTATTTCAAACACTTCTAGAATGGAGTGAAACTCCATTTCCTTAATTTTTTTTATTTATGTTGTTCACTGCTTCTCAGGTTGACTTGCAACGTACCATCAAGACTATTTCAGTCATCACTCACAAAATGTCGCTTGAATCTTTATCTACTGACGTCAGAGATTTGATGGAGCTCTTTCATATCGGGCGATTTCTCGATTTTTACGGTTTAGTACAAAGTACGACGTTCGATTAATTGTATGTCGCTCTATCACAATCTTAGGCCAACAGTTATCAAAAGGCCACATCGAATTCAACTAAAATCGAGCCGAAGGCTAAAAACGAACGAATCTCTTTTTTGGGTTCCTTCGAATCGAATAAAGTCAGTTCAATGAGCACACAAGCTTGATTGCTGATCAAAATAGCGAATATTTGAACAGCGTAAACCCGATTTACCAAAATCTGACCGGAATTTGCCTTCTGAGCCTGACTCATTAATCCCGGGTCATCTTTACGACTCTGTGTTTTACAGCTAGTCTGACGTATTGCTGATAAGAATTGTTGTGACAATTCCATGTTTAAAGACCTACATGGAACAGATAAATCCTCAGTACCTGGCCAGATATGGTGCACACACTTATGTGTATGAATTTGACGGGCGGGTGCGGGCCGGCAAATCATTTTTAAAAAGAAAAGCGATTCATCTTCAGTCATGTTAAATACTTTTAATGATTGAAGAACCGTAAGATAAAAAAAGTTACGTGGCGGGTACAAATCGACCGCCAGATATTGGCCGCGGCATATCATGACCGCACACCACTGATTGACGCTGGTCATACCAAAAGAGTCTCGTCTGCCTTAGAGTTTATTCATATCCAGTTACAGCGCCTAATTTTTTACCGTTTTTGTTAGTGTTCAAACTCGCGCTATCTAGCACTTTCTCGATTGAGATAGTCTTCTTTGATTCGATTAATGATTCTTCTATGATTCAAGTAACCAGTCTTCGTTCGTGTTCAGCTTGCGAAAGCGCGCTGCTCGAGCATTTAAACGTGGGCAACCTGATCGAGCTATTGCAATGGTCGTCACAGGGCCACGGGTCGCCATGGTTACGGAGGCAGATCATGCGGTTTGCGAAGGAAAACTTCCAGCAGGTGAGCGGATCCGGTTTCGCGGACGCGGGTTTGAGGGCTTCAACGGAAGTCGGAGATTTAGCTCGACATTCATGAATTGCTTTCTCGTTTCAATCTCTCGTGGATTTACTGTGATAATCCGCTATCGTTCGCACGACGCTGTTATTTCAGCCTCTTTTCCTCCGTACAGGCGATTATCCGTAATAAAATTAATTAGGTTACCATGTGCGTTATGGACGATAGAAATCGGTTATTTGTAAATTCGTTTATCCTGCCGGATTTCGTGTCTCCAGAGCCCAGCGAACAATCGGGTTCGAGCTTTATGTTGAACTCGCTTCGCGTTTCAGCGGGTTCCAGCTTCGAAGGCGCACGAAATAAAAAACTTGATTCAGAATAGATACTGCGCTGTGTTTTCACACGGACTCGATTTTCAAACTTTTAAATCAATCTCTGTATTTTAAAATAAAAGAAAAAGCCAGTATAATAGTTATCGTTTTATTTGAATTTTAATGTTTTGAGTTAATGATCTGATTAACAAAATGCATTTCGTTTTATTTTATTTATTTTTTTATTATTACTTTATTTGTCAAAAAATAATAATTGAATGCTATTTCTAAATTTAGGAAAAGCATTTAGCATGTAGGAATAAAAATTAGGAAATGCCTTTTCTAAACGATTAATTTAAACGTTTCGAGTATAATACTTTATTCATTGTCAAAAACATAATACAATTCATTTTCTAAATGCACTGTATTATTATCATTGGACAATGAGTAAAGTATTATAATCGAAACGTTCCAGGCATCATGCTCCGAAATGTTTTTATTGTTTTACTTATTCGAATGCTTTAAAATAGTGCACTTGCTCTACGCTGTTATCAAAAACTTCTATATTTTCAAGACATCGCAGGAAATATCGCCGTTTATGGCCTATAAGTTTAAAATTGTCGACCAGTTTTGACATTTTAGCTCTTTCTAGTGCAGGTTATTTTGTATTGCTGATGAAAATAAACATGTTTTGTATTGGTGATAAACATAAACAGATTATGTCATTATTGCGGCATCACTACATGTGGCAAGCGATGTAAATATTACCGAATCATAATTAACAAATAATGATGCATTATTTCCACGTAATCATCCTCGTCAGTTCAAGTTTTCTCAGCAGGAAACAGTATATAATATATACAATCGAGTATAATATTAATGTTAACCCTATATGGACGGATTTAATTTTGTGCACGATAAAATTGTTTTTTGGTGACAGTAACTTTCTATTATACAATATTTGACAAAATATTTAAAAAATTTTTTACGTATTTTTGATATTTTTAAACGTGCCAGATCTGTGCCACTCGTCCACAGTACGAAAAATCAAACGTTATATATCATGCAATAACAGAATCATAAAAGTCAAAAACGAGTCCACAATTAATTTTACATTACAATTTGAATACTTTTAGTTTTTGTGAAATGTTTTAAAGCAGTTTTTATTTTTATTCAGGCAAAGAAACGTTTTGCATTTTATGCAAAAAATGTAGGTTTTGCTTGTGTACCCAGGCAGTTTGCATCTGGCTCTTTTTTGTAATCTGGATACTTTCTTCACTTTGAGGGTTGTTGTAACTGGATTCACAATAAACATATTCATCGTTAGAGTCACTTTCTCCTAGAAATTCAACTTTACTCTCCCCATTTTCACCCCCAGCAATAGCTGCCCAATTCTTTATGCCATAAAATTTTTGAACATTCGTAATTAATTTATTAATTCACTATATTTACTCAGAATATTCAAAAAAACTGCAATATAACACTCAGATTATATTTAGATCTTCAGCATATAAATTGAACTTTATGGACGAGGTGGACAGATTTGGCACGTTTAAACTAATCGATACCACATTAATCACAATAAGCAAACATTAAATATTTAGTATTGATATGATAGAACTACTTTTACTAAATACAAAAAAATTTTATTTAGTCAAAAAATTTACTTGCTTATCAAGAACTACGTAATACAAAATAGTAAGTATCAGCACTTTTCACTAATCTTCCCAAACAAACAAAGAACTGTCTATTACTTTCACACTGGTTGAAGTTTTAGAATTTCCAACTCAAAACTACACCAATTAGGTATGACAAATCTAAGCAAGTCGTTTATTTAAAAAAATTTCTAAAAAGGTTCACTAAATAACGTTTTTTTAAAACGTGCCAGATCTCCCCCATTTGTCCATATAGGGTTAACATACAAGGCTATTTATCAGCTGACATCCGGGAGTCCCAAACAATAACTTGACCTGCTTTGAAAGTTGCACTGCACTTTAATTGCATACTGGCAAGAACTACGAGTCAAATCGACCTAGTAAGAAAACGCTTCCCCCACTTTTACCACGCGCTTATTGAGGTTGCTGTCTAGTTTGGAATGGTCTTCAGTTTTTGACGGAATTATTTGCGGATCAGGACAAATAACAGGATTGTTTTGATCCACAGCTTTTTACAAATGGAATTCTTTATTCTTTGCCGCTCGCCGATCTGGTCGAGATCGTTTCATCCGACTTTGTCAATTCGCCCGAGCTCGATATTCTCCGAGCCGTGCTGAAGTGGGGAGAGCACGAGCTGCTGCGTAGGATCGAGTTGAGAGGTAGTAAAAGAAGCCGCCGTGCAACGTGCGCGAATGACGCGTTTATTCGAGGCAATTCGTTATCTTTTTGCAGAGCCGAACCTGGTCCGCAGCCACATCCTCTTGAATCAGTCGAGCAGAAACTTTCGGGTCTCATCCGCCAGGAGGAGGGAGCTAGTGATGGCCGGAAACAGCGAGGAACTGCATGACATCACTGCTTCTCTACTCACTTTTGTTCGCTTGCGTCACGTTCTGCCAGCCAATCACGAGGTCCCAAAGTGGTTTACTGTTTAGTAACGTTTCTATAAAGTTTTTTACTGTTGCATGTTTTTTATTACAAACTACCAGAGAGTGGTTTTGCATTTTACTTCAAAGTTTCCAAGTTTTCTCAACTTGTGTAAACGAAAAACGAATAATTTTACAAAGAGCTTATTTAAAACATTAGTGCTTCAAGAATAGAAAAATGCATTTCATTCGATTCTTTAACCCGTTCCGACTAACTTTTTTCAGGTTGTGAACAGCGCAATTAAACGAGGAGTAATAAGTTGTCCCCCGGAGCATCTGTTGGAATGGCACCATCACGGAGGAGCAGATGACAGTGAGAACAGTTGCTTCTGGATTCGATCTAAGGCAGGGCCAGAGTTCAGCCTGCCGCGTCTCTTTGCTCCTTATATTTCTGAAGCAAAGGTTCGAGTTTAACTTGAGTGAAAATTCTTATTAATGTGAATATAAGGATCCGGTAGCCTTTGCTAGTGCTGCTGTTTTACCCCAGGAGTTTTGATCCTCTTTTGCTCTTGTACCCCTTGAAGATTTCATATTGTCATCTTGTACTCCCTGATTTAAATAACAAAAATAATGTTTTAGACTTACATTCAATTTAACGTCATTTGCGGTACCTCCTGCTTTGATGCTTCGTACTTTTAGAATACTAATGCTTCCCTTAAAAAAAACTGTTCTTGATGAAGTTAGTTCCTTAGTTCCACTGAGCAATCGACTCTTTCCCGGACTTCACTCATTCTTGTGTCGGCCACTCCTATTCTACGTGGAGTTTTTTCACCCGACTCCTTATTGCAGGCGATATTAAAAGAGCGGCTCCTTCAAGAAGCGGCGTCCGACGGCGCCGGTTTGAAGACGTCACGTCGCGGACCCCAGCCGAGTGGCGCGGCGTCCCCGCCCTTTGTGAAGTCGGTCGTGCCCGACGCCCTGTATATGGTGAACGAGAACCGCCATTTGTCGCGGCAGTCGTCGGTTCAAAGTTCATACTGCGACAAGTGCCAGCGAGTTCGAGTAGGAGTCTCGTCAATGGCGACGAAACAGTTAAAGTACATCGACAATCGTTACCCAGGTGAGATCGCTCGTTTCTGTCTTGATTCCCGCCAGTTTTAGTTTCAAGCATCATTGCGTATTTTTAAATTTTGTTTTCGTTAAAGTTTCAGCGATTATGACGACTTAAAATAGAATGTTTTATGATTTTAGGTTTAATTTTGACATTTTAACTATGTTAATATTTAGGTTATGATCTAAATATGTTTTTTGTTTTTATTAATTAATGTAACATTGACGGTAATATTGTATTAACCAATAAAAACAAGTGAATCTTGCATGTTATTTTTTTACTTTCGTTTTAAGAGAATGGCCCAGTTCGGCGCCTAGCTTTTTTCGGTATGAAACCATTTTGGCTAAAATTGAGGCTAGGGTTAGATACAACCAACTCATTGTGCTTACAATGGGTCGCGCCAAAGCCCCCTAGACCTGACGCATTTTAAGGGGTCACCAGAGCTAATCAAGATTTTCTTGATTGTCTTTACACCATAAACTGCTTGTAGAGTCCATCTTACCAAATTCGTAAACTACGTTTTTGTTTTCTTTCGTGGTTTATTAACATCAGAGAAAAACTTTTAAAAAAATGTAATCCTATGTGCCCTTGATATGCGATTTTGATAAACTGTAGGGCCACGCTTAGTACTATTAATTTTTATTTCTCTTTTCAAAGTTTGCCATTGTTTGTCTAACTTCTCCCACTAATTCTAAATGCCCTTGCCCTAACAATTCCAAAACTTAAGGTATTTTTAGATATCGTAAGATAAGCAGTATTCTATATATTTCGTGCTCTCTGCACATCACGATACCATCTAAACTTCATATAGTTTATGAAAATTCCTGTCTGACCTTGTCATTCTGTCCGTCTGCAGGGCAAATAATATACGACTCAGAACTGATCCTTGATGTTGTGCAACCTTGATCTTGAAGTTAAATTGTCAGTCTTACTGTACAGCTCACTTTTGTTATACTTTTCTCATACATGTCCTGTACCATGAGCTACTTTTCATCCATCTTCATACGACATCACATGTTTGTTGTCATCCCATGTTCATTTAAAATTTATCAAAACACAAAGAAGCTTTTGCTGTTTTTATCTGTACTTTATGAACATTCTCAAGACGGAAACGGTATCTGTGTTACTATTCCTTGGCATGATTATGAGTTTTCTGCAATTGACAACGGCTATACGACTTTAATTTCCGTTTTTGTCTTGTTACTGTCAATCGTTGCGCTGCGTCACCTCGATCGCCAAGTGCAATTGACCTTTGACATCGATTTGAAACTTGTACTCAGTGCCCAGTCCATCGGTGGCCAGTCAACTGCTCGCTCGTGAACGCAATCTTCGGCAGTCGTCATGGATTCGAAAGGCGTTGCATGCCTTCCATTCTGCCACTGTGTCGTCCTCTCACTGTTGTTGTTGTCCGGCGCGGAATTCCTATGCCGATACCGACGCCGACTCGCGAAATTCACATTTGTGGTAAGCAAATGCTCACGCTTCGATCACCTTTTAACTGTGTTCGCATTTGAAAACTTGAAAGAGAGACTTGCTAACTTTATGGTGACCGACTGGTTTTACACTGATCATTACGTAATGATTGCTTGCATATTTGCAGTGATTTGTGTCGCGCGGAAGCGTACGTTCGCCTGATTGTCGTACGCGAATACGACCTTCCCGACGTCACTGCCGATATTCTCAAGCGTCCTCATATCTACTACGACGCCGACGAGCTTCTGGCCGCTTCTCGCGAGGTAGCGTCAACCGGGGAAAAACGCGGTGTTTACAACGCCAACTTGAGTTCGCCGACCGTGGTCGATCCTATTCCTCCAAAACGTTTGGAAAAGTTTTTTCGCAAAAAGACTGTCGCGATTGACAAGCGCCTCGATCCACCTGTCGCCAGTTCCCTGTGGAAAGTTCCGGGCCATGTGAACGACAGCAGCAGCGATCTCTCGCTCAGCGACGACAGCAGTGCGGAGTGGCCGTTTCCGTACACCAGCGGTCAAATGCGAGACCGGACGCAACCGGGAAGTTCGTTTTGGGACAGCGATTCATCAATCAAAACCCCGCCGATGCGCACAGTTGTTCCTGATGTCGCAGCCTCCGCCGATTCGACGTTGCAGAGTTTGCGACGCACGCGCTTGACGAGCAGCAGCAGCAGCAGCAACAGCGGCAGCAGCAACGGTTCGTGCTCGTCGGTGCCTTGTCGACTCGTTGCCGAATCTCAACCTCCGGACGCCGGTGACAGCGAAGAGACGAGCCGACGATTTTACACAAGCGCTTACCGCAGCTTCTCGACGTCGCGCAAGACGCCTGCTCCGTCGTACGCTCACTATCTGAGCTTACGTAAGCCGTGCGTCGGCAAACGGCGACCACCTTTGTCGGAATTTCGCGGCTTAACCCGAGATTTCGTCAGTAGTTCTATTTCAAAGTCAAGGCTGCTCGACCAGAATAATTCAGCGTCGAACAATCGTCCAGTCGATAAAGCAGACGAGTCGCCGTCGTTTTCATCTTTGACGTTTCATCCGGAACCGAGTTCCGCCACCGTCGCCGAAGACCTGTCGATAACTTATAATGATTTAAGTAATTTGCCAGAAACGTATACGTAGCACTAGATCTGTGGGCGCTTTCATCCGCATATTATTTTTTTAAATGTGTCTTGTTATTTTATTAAAAGATTTTTTGTATTGATTCTGGAGCGGCATTTTTACGCCTGCAGCTCCAAAAAAACGAAGTTACAAAAATGTATTTCGCTTATCCGGCAACCAATTTTCTTGGCATCTCATTTGCTGGATTAGTGCGTCGAAATTCTTCGAATTGCTGTACTTGGCCTAGTTACTAATTTTTGTTATAAGCGCGGTCAGCGTGATCCCATTAAAATGCCTTTACCGAGGGCGCAACAAAAACACTCAGGTAGACTGTGCGTCGAACTCCGTCTTTTGTATAAGAGTCAGTGTTATTTTGTAAGCCAGGGGTTCTTAAACTTTTCTTAAACTTTTTAAGACGCGCCCCCTTTATTCATGCGAACAAAACTCGCGCCTCTCCTTGACGACACCAACAAAATCCAAGTAGTCCTGTCATCGTTTTCTCCATTTTCATCCTAAACCAAAAGTGAAGACAAAAAAAGGTCTTCACTTTGATCGGAACATTCTCGGTCGGAATAAATTATCAATCTATGGTGCTCCTCCGGTTGGTATGGTTATACCAATTATTAAAAAATCCAACAGCGTTGAACAAAATAACTATTACCCACCAAGCACAGACATTCTTGCGACGTCCCAACAACGTCTGTGCTTGCGTGATGTAGGATCAAGTTCGAAAAATGACCTTAAATTGATCAAGTTAAAAAACGTACGGTATAAAGTTGATCCCAATTATTTATAAAACCATACTTTGAATTTGAATAGGCTTATCACTGACCTTTTCTTTTTTCCATTAATTTTATGTCAATCCAGTTATCCAAATAGTTGCTCGGGCCCCCTTATAAACCTTTTACGCCCCCAGATTAGGAACCCCTGTCTTTAAAAAATAAAAGTGCTAAAAAAAATGTGTTTTGATAATCAGCTGAGAACTAAAAACAATCCCCTTAAAGTGGGATGGGCCTGCGAAAGCCTCGAGCAACATAAAAATCAACTTACAACAATCGTGTAAACGAATGCGAAAGAAGTTGGTTATTTGACTGTGACCAAATGTGCAAATCTCGTTAACACTTGATGCAGGTGAGTTACTTGTTTTTCAAATAATTCAAATAAATTTTTAGCCTAATTTTATGTAAGTTGTATATATATATATATATAGAATCGAATTCTATTTGAATGGGTGATTGAATGAATAGAATTGAATTCTATTTGAATGGGTGACCGCCTGACGATTCAATGGGATGAAACGGGCTGTTGTGGTTTTAACTTATAAAGTGTAGTGCTAAATAAATATAATATATATATATATAAAATTTACTTTTTTTGATTCGCTACTTTAAAATATAAAAACTCTGGTTTTAACTTTTTTATACTTTGTATTAATTATACTATAGTGCGGCCTTCGAACAAAATCAACTTTGAATGCAACCCTCAGCTTAAAAGTTTGACCACTCTTTTAAGGCTCCCTAAATATAAGTTGAGACTCCATTTGGCAGTATTTAAAGTGAGGTATTTTGTTTTAGTTAGGCAAATATTTGACTTTGCTAATAAAGACGAGATTTCTAAAGCAATTTTTTGGTCTCATCCCATGACACCAAACGTTTTCAAAGTCATGGAATTTTTACCACAGGGATGTGCAACTTTTAGCGTTACTAGCCAAATGTGTAAAATACTATTAAATTGCTGGCCAGATATGCATTGCAAATCGACAATCTGTTTGTTACTACACAAGGGATTTAGTTTTATTGCAAATCAAAAAATAAGTTTTTTGCATTTGCTTCAACGAGAGCTTTGAAGTGGGCTTATTTTATCAAACATTCTATCTTAGCAGTCGCGTGCGGTCAGGGCATGCAAGTCATGCGTTGCATGACCAAATTTTTAGGAATTACATGACGGACTTTTGCGCGATGAGGTAGATATCGTTGAATTCGGTGAGAAATATTACTTGTTTGGGATGAAATCTGAGGCCGATCCGAGACGAAAACCTATTTTTTTGTGTTATTTTTAGAGAATATCGTGAATTTAGTGAAAAACTGTGTCGTGAAAAATCAACTCCGGAAGCAGGTCGGGATAATTGCCTACCCTATGTATTAGCGCCTCCGTCGCTTTCCTGCGAGTCAGGAGGATAAATATAGAGGATAAAATAAATAAAAAAAATAAAATTTAGGACGAAAAGTAAAAAATCAGAGACTGGTTAGAAGTAATAACCTTTTTTTTTAGAGATCACTGTATTTCAAGGAAGAAAAGTGCATTACTCGGAACGATTTCAAGCGATGACCTTTTTTTCAGAGATCACTGCATTTGGAGGAAGAAAAGTGCATTACTAGGGAACAATTTGAAGTGATGACCTTTTTTTGTTTAGAGATCACCCTGAATCTAGGACGAAAATAGTTCTTGAGCACCATTATATTAGCACTAAAAATTAGGATCTCACACAGAATTCTTTTCCTACCAAAAATATAACGCATGTCTTACTCGTTGACTACCCATGAAATACCCAATTTTATGACCTGGTTTTGGCATGCCAATTGCATGACTAGTCTCAGAGGCACCGCACGCCACTATATCTTAGATTAAAAAAACAGAGACGTAAGTCTATAAAACTATTCTATAATGATTTTAGTGGCGAAGGCCATCACTTGACTTTAAAACCACTACTTTTTGTGGGTCATAGTTGTACACTGTCGAGTCGTATTTAAGTTTACTTGTAAAGATCGGACTTGGCTTGAATGTTTGAAGCGAAGGCCAAAAAAGGTTAGAAGACCGTTTAAAAAGACTCGGAATCGAAGGTTGCACTAAAGTTTGCAATAGTGATGAGGTCTCGAGACCAATTTTCAGGGTCTCGGTCTCGGTCTTGGTCTCGGCCTTTTGCTGGCGGTCTCGGTCTTGGTCTCGTAATGACCTGGTCTCGGTCTCGTACTGGTCTCGGTCTCGTACTTTTTAAAGTAGTCTCGAGATCGGATATTTTTTGATATTTTTGTTATTTGATGTGGTTATGATGATTTACTGATTTCTTCACCATAAACAATTCCCCTTGCAAAAAGAAATTGAAAGCCTTTCATTGCCTCGTAAAATTTTTGAATAAACATAGTCAATAAATGGTTTAGTTCAGTGGTTCTTAACCGGGGAGGCATGCCTCCCCTAAGGGGCGTACGTAAATTTTCAAGGGGGTGCGATTGTCAACATGTTTTACAACACATTCTTTATTAATTTTGATAATCAAAATGACAGGAAACTTGACCTCAGCAAGAATTAAATTGAACAACGGAATACAGCAAGCTTTTTTTAATAGGATTTTGCACTCGCAAACGGTAACTGTGAGTCTCAATCAAAGCACAAATAAAAACTCATTTATCTGATTTAAAAAAAAATTAATCAAATAAAATTCTCCTATACAGTAGATGAGAAGTGAAAAACACATTACAGTGCAAAATAGGCGACATTTTTTATGAAGCACAAGAATAGTTTCTCGAGTTTATTTATTATATATTTTATTTATTTCATTTTTACTCACAATCAACTTGAAATTAATCATAGTGCATGTAGAAATAAAGATTGTGACTAAACAGGACAATTAGGAAGCAGCGACTAAACGAAGTACGTTATTACATGCACAACGTCATGCTTGCATGGTCGTGCATGGTCGCTGTACCTTTTAACAAAGCGATGTGATGTTAATAAGAAAAGGAAAGCGAAAAGAAGATAATTAATACACACATCCAAGCCATAGTAAGAGAATGTTGTGTAATCATGGGTGGGAGAAACAACAAACTCAAAGACCAAAAGGGTCTGGACCAAAAGGGTCAGGCAGGCAAAGAAACCCACCAAAAGAAATCCTGCCACGGGTCAAAAGGACCATTTCAAAAGCATATGGCTGGACAAAAAAAAAATTTATATGCATAAGATAGAACATACAAATAGTGAACAAGAATAGGTGCAAAATAATTAAATTATGTGAATTTTCATCGAACTGGATGGGCCGAAATGATCTGGATGTTGCCTTTGAAGTCGCATCGGGCTTTTATCACCTTCAATTTCTTTGTACAATTTGGTGGAGTTACCTGTAACATAAAAAACCAGCAGCAGAAGTTTTAAAATTTATGAAGTCTATTACCATTAAAAATTACGTTGCAATAAGATGCTTTTGAAATTCTGTACGAAATTTACTATATGATTTTATCTGTTTAATGCTTGTTGGGACTTTATTCCAAGCAAGAGGACCTCTGTATCTTAAAGATTGTTTAGTTACATTTAATCTACAAAATGAAGGATAGAATTTGGACTGGCTTCTTGTACATTTAGTGAATTTGTCGCTTATCAGGTTTTTTGAAAAAAATGATCAAAACATGGTGGTAACATGCCTTTTATATATTTGTACATAAAACAAGTTATTTCTAATTCGGTTATTTGATCAATTGTCATTACGTTGTTGTTTCGCAAGATGTCAGTAACGTTAGCTCTATGATGTAATCCAAATGTTAATCGTATGAATTTATTAGCGATTCGTTGAATTTTTGAGGCTGTGGTTTTATTACCAATATGCCAAGTTGTAATACAATATCTTATATGACTGATTATCAGGGAGTTATACAATACAAGCAAAGTTTTTTTGTCAAAGTGTTTTGAAATTTTTTTGATAGTACCATAACTTACGCAGATTTTTCGTAGAACAAAGTTCATATGCAATTTCCAACTTAAATGTTCATGAAATATTATTCCCAAAAATTTCGTTTTTGGTTGCTGAGAGATAAATTTATTTCTAATTGAAATTGTCAGTTTTTTTGAGGGAGGCTTTGTTTTGGGTGTGCGAAAGATCACATAATGTGTTTTGTCAGTGTTTAGAAATAGCCGATTTGCCAGAAGCCACTTATCTATGTTCCCTAACTCCTTATTTGCAGCTTCATATAAGGTTTCATAGCAATTACTTTTTAAAAATATGTTAGTGTCATCTGCGTACATAATACATTTTCCTAAGGTTAAGCAATTATTTAAATCATTTACATAAATTGAGAATAGTAAAGGGCCTAAAATTGAACCCTGAGGGACACCATATTTTATTGACTTAGTATTGGAGCAGGTATTATTTATTTCAACTAATTGTTTTCTGTTACTAAGATAGCTACAAAACCAATCATGCGCTACACCACGAATTCCACAATGCCATAATTTGGATAATAAAATTTTATGATCAATGGTATCGAATGCTTTAGATAGATCAAGAAATATGCCAAGTACATGTTCTTTGTTTTCAAAAGCTTCAGCAATATTTTCAATTAATAATGAAGTTGCGTGACTAGTTGAGTGATTTTTTCTAAAGCCAAATTGATATTTATAAAAAAAGTTTTGTTTTTTTAAGAATAATACTACACGATTGTACATTAACTTTTCCAATATTTTTGACATTGAGCAAAGTAAGCTGATTGGGCGATAATTGCATACATTAGTTACACTACCGTTTTTATGAATTGGTACTACTTTTGCAGTTTTAAAGTCAGAGATAAATTCACCACAAGCTAACGAAAGATTAAACACATGTGTCAGAGCTATTAACATATTGTCTGGTGTGCTTTTTAAAATAGTTGAGGGAATTTCATCAATGCCAGTACTTTTTTTAGGCTGAAGGTCACTGATTAATTTTTTTATTTCAGTTAAACTAGTTGGATAGAGATAAAGTGTGCTCAATGTGGGAGATTGCATAAATGTTTGAAAACTATGAGATGTTTGGGGTAAATCTGATATTAAATTATTTGCAACATTGACAAAGTAATTATTAAAATAATTAGTAATCTGGAGAGAGTCATTTACCAAATTATTGTTTATGGATATGGAAGAACATACTGATGATTTAACTTTACCTAATTGTTTGTTTATATTTTTCCAGGTCTCTTTTAAATTATTACTTAATTTCTTAAATGTTTGTCTAAAATAACTCTGTTTTTTTTCTTGTAAGGCGCGATTGTATGTATTTCTTTCTTTATTGAAGTTTGCTTTGTTTAAAACACTCCTGTTTTTCAGAAACTTTTTAAAACACTTGTTTTTTTAAGCATTAATAAATAAAGATCATTATCAAACCATGGCTGTTTATTTTTGTTTTCAATATTTTGCTTGATGAAAGGGAAGCAGTAGTTAAAAGTAGATTTGTAATTGTCCATTAATAATTTAAATGCTAAATTAGGATTAGTTTCATTTAGTATTGCATTACTATCAATATTTTCTAACATTTCATTAAACTTGGTTATACTTTGGGGGGTAAAAGATCTTTTTTGTTGAGGTCTATACAAATTCTGTTTATTAAGATTAAAACACATATATACTGGTAGATGGTCAGAAAGTGGATTTAAAATGACTCCGGATTTTATTTGCTGTTGGTGTAAATTTGTCCAGATGTGGTCTAATACTGTTGCACTTGTATCTGTGATGTAGTTAAAATTTAACTTAGCAGCCAAGGACAAATTTAAAGTGCTGGACCTTGAGGCGTTTTGGGCCAAATACCTTCCCATTTACCATCTTATTTCTGTGAGTCACCGACGATTTCCTGTGAGTCAGGGAGTCAGGAGGATAAAAATAAAGATGCGTAATAATGTCAAGAATAAATAAATAATTTTAATTGTTTTTTAAGTGAATATTTGAAAGTGGCTCCTTTTATTTGTTGTTTCAGACCTTCCTTTTGTAAAAAACATTACGAATTATAGTGATCGTGTTTTCGGCTCTCAACCGCCCCCATAACAAATTTCTGCAAATGCCATTGTATGAATCTAATTGCTTAAAACAAATTACCAAATTGCTAATAAGACAAAGTAGAAAAGAAAAAAATAACTAAAAACTACTTTAATTAACCTACACAAAGACGAACATAAAATAAACAGGCGTAATACAAAAAGAAAAGTCAGCAAATTGTTAAGCAGCTTTTACTGGTTTGTATAATTTGTCCTTATTTCTAATCTTTTTTAGGAGATTAATTAGGCTAAATCTATTCTATGTAAATCAAACATAGCCAACAAATACAACGCACCAACACAGATAATCAAGCTAATCCAATATTTGAATGAGGTTTTGGTTCTAGGTGTATTCTATTACGGTAAGTTCCACCACGACACAGTTCACCGCGGCAAATTCCACCGCTGTAGTTTATATTTTATCACTATATATTCCACTACAATATCACACCATGTTGACTGTTTATTTTATTTGTAAATTGTTGTTGATTTATCACGCCATAAGCTGCCAAGACAGAGTACAGTAGTTGACAAGCACATTTATTTGCCTAACTCTACTAACCCTAACCCCTAATTGTAACTGTAACCCTAACACCTAACCCTCTAAACCTAACAAATTTCTGTGGTAGAATATACTGTGTTAGAATTTAACTATGATGGAATATACCAGGGTGGAATTTACCGGTCACCCAAGTTTCAGCCATTTTCGTGATTAGCGTGCCTTCAGCTTTTTTGGGTTTTGAAAAAAATTTTTAATGATTTTTTTCTTAAAAGTTTTTTTGATTGCTGTTTTCAACATTGTTTACCGCCATGCCTTGTATATTTCGGCTTTCTTTTGCTCTAGTTGAAAGGGTTTTTAAAGCTGATTGCTTAATGATGCAATTAAACTTGAGCAAAGCTCTTTTCAACATGATCGAGATGCTTGTTCAATTAAAAAGTAATCTTAGATTGCTGTTTAGAAAATAGAAATTTATGGTTTTTGAAATAATTAAACGGACTATATTTTCGTAAAATTTTTCGGTCCCGATCTCGGTCTCGGTCTCGAACCTTAGGTCTCGAAATTTTCCGGTCTCGATCTCGGTCTTGGTCTCGGAAAAATTATCGGGTCTCGGTCTCGGTCTCGACTACATCACTGGTTTGCACATTTTCTGCAAAGTTGTCTCCTTTCTCTTTCTACAGGCAATACCGGCACCTCAAATCGAGACACCCATTTGTGTTTGCTGCACTGAAGTTGCTGGCCAACCTTAGTAAGAAAATAACTAGCGAAACCCTCTGGGCGGACTTTAAATGGAACATTGAGCGGTCGGAAAACTCTTCCAGATTTTATGCTCTCATTCCTGACATCAATAAACTTACCTTACTGATTACTACCAGGCATGTGTTTTCCCATTTCGATCTGGGTTAAGCTTTACCGCCTTTTGAACTGGCTTTAGCCCCTTTCGCTAAACCATCCAAAAAGGGTATGGCTTCCACCGCAACCTGTAAATGTGGCGCAAATAAGCAAAATGCAGACCATGTACCAAGATTGCACTCTATTTATCGTCATTCTGATTAATGGTCTAACAGTTGTGACCAAAAATTTGGTCAGTTGGCTGACTAATAAATAGCCTACCCAACAAATAAGTTATTCGGATCCTCCAAATGAATGTCTTTACCAAACGAAGAAGAGAAAACAATAGTTTGTTGTTTGCATCCGACAGTCATTCCTTCTGTAGAAACTGAACTAAAAATAACAACTACAAATTTGAAACTGCACAAATAATGTATAAACATAAAAATAAACAGCTTCCTCAAGCATTTTAAAATTTTTTCACATTAAAAAATTTTTGTATGAAAACCAGATGTAACAGCTAAATCATTTTTAGCTTTTGCAGGACCACAGCTAGCCAACAATCTCTAAAATTTGCAGGACCAAAAATTTGGAATACAATTCTTCCTGCGATCAGAGACTGTCAATCAAGTAGTATTTTTAAGAGAAAATTGACTCAACATCTTTTAAATCGTTCGCTAACCTGCATAAATTAAACTCCTTACACATGCTTATTAATTTGTTCTGCTGCTTGTTCATTTTTTGCTTTTGATTTTCAGAGACAGATATCCACCCATACAGTATTTATTTTCTAATTCAAAGACATGGCACGCAGACTATTCAAATTCTTTCTCTTCAAACTCTACAATTGCTATACGTATATATTTTGAGGCTGCATCTATTATTCTTTCATTGTAATTTAAACTATGACATAGTTCTTATTTAAGTAAACGACTTCAGTTTATTGTATCATGTTTATTTGAAATGGTCCTTTTGACCCATGGCAGGATTTCTTTACGTGGGTTTTTTGCCTGCCAAGACCTTTTGGTCATAGGTTTGTTGCGATCCCACCATTTTTTGCCAACACAGCAATGCCTTAACACATGGCACGTCTTATTCATTTATTTATTTATATATGTTTTTTTTTATGTTTTTTATTGTTATTGTTTACTTTCTTTTTTTCTTTATATCATTCTATTAAAGATGCTGCAAACCATGCATATCTTTTGTACCTACTATTTTGGTCTTTTTTTTTGCATGATATAACGTTCAACGTTTTGTTGCTTCTTTTTTTTCTTGTTCTGCTTGGTTTGTGTGATCTATTATTGTTGTTTGTGTCTTTTTTTTACTGGCGGGATGGAAATAAAAGATACTGATACTGATTTTTTTAATAAAAACTTCATGCTTGATTTAATAACACGCTTGATGAAATTAAGCACAAGGTGGCCCCACTGTTCAATGGATTTGAATGAGTATTGAACAAACAAATTCGTTAAAATTATTGTGTCTCTTCAACAAGTCACAATAAAGTGATTATTGTAAGGGAAACTAACCCGAAATCTCTTCTACGGCACCATGAAAGAATAAAAAAAAAACAAGAGGAAAAAGATCTCTTTAAGAAGCAAAAGTAACCACAGGGAGAATCCGGGTTGGTTTCAGAAAAAAAAAAGGCCTACGGTGACTTCTTGAAGAGACCCATTATTGTAATACGTCTGACTTATAAGATTAGATGTTAAAGTTTATGTTTTGAAAAATTAATTTTCGTCTGACACAGTGAATAAACGTTACAAATACTTGGTAATTAAATTTGAAGTTAACTGTCAAAGCCAGATTTTGATAAGTTTGTAATTAGGTTATCAGCTGCTTTTTTGAATGTTAATAACAATGTTTAGAAATTGCTGGTTTTGAGTAACTAGGTAAAACCTTTAAAAATTGCTCTATATAGATTTGTATAGTGTTTGATGTATGTTTATACATTGTCAGTAACCTTTCCAAGCAGGTAAGAGTGCTCAATTGATGGTAAATTCACTTGACAGTTTGATAGGGTGATGTTCAGCTCTTACTCATGTTACTCTGTTGTATCTTTGGGAAAGCACTTAATATCATTTTTCTCAGCCTAGTGATCTTAACAAGCAGCACTAAATTTTAATTATAATAGAAGAAAAAAAAAACTGAAGTAGATAGGCCACCCAATAAAAACTTCAACTAAATGGCAATATCTTCTCATTTTGCCACTTCTAAAAGTAGGTTAGGGTAATCTTTTGAAGGTTGCTCGAAGTTAAATGCCACTGGTATTGTCCTGAAAATTGTGAGAATAAATTAAAAGATAATGATTAAATGCTTATGATTATATGCAATATAGTTTACTTTAAATTTTTTGATTCACATTTTAAGTATGAATATTGTCAAGTTGTTGAAATGTTAAATTTTTACTATTGGTTTATAGCAGACCAAAAATAAAAGAAAACTGGACTGGATTAATGTTTGGATTTGTTTTTCTGCATAACTATAAAAATAACTCAAGAGATCCAACGCTCTTTGAACTTTTTATATTTTATATTATTGCTATATTTTGACTAATGTAAGCAAGTTTTTCCCTTTTTTTGAAATTTATTTTTAATGCAAATAGTGAAGTTATTATTTATATTATGGTTGATTGTATAGATTAATTAACTCATTTGTTTAGGTTAAGCTTTTGTTTATCCAATTTCAATCTTCATTGTTAATATTAAAAATTTATGTTGTTGCTGTTGTTGTTGTCCTTACTCCAAGCATATCCTGCAGTAGCCATCCTTAATCCTTCAAAAAAGCCAATCTAGACTCTTACTCTTGGATGAACTTTGCTTTTTATAAAGGCTTTTTGTATTAACTAATGGCATGGTGTTGTGTTGGTAGTTGCTACAGTTAAAGAAATGATTAGTGCCATGTGTACATTTCTAGCATAATAACTATTGTGGTGAGTAAGTGTCAGGGTTTACTGTGTGATAGTAACTTTGCAAAAGTGTTAAGTTGTTGGCTTTGAGTTGTGCCAGTTTTGTATGCATGTGACATGGTAATGTTTGTTTTGATCAATGAATGTCAAAGAGTATGGTTTTAGTAACTTATGTTATTTTTTCTGGAACAAAGGTATTGTGAGGTAATGATAGTGTGGATGTGTTTGAGGTTTTCTTTACATTTCTCAAAAGTTATATCTGGATCTGAGATGATAATGTTAGTATGATCTTTGTTATGAATGTTCTGGTTACGTGACTTCATTTCTTCCTGTTTGCGCCGACTCAAAATTTCCAAGATCTGGAGAAGAGCACTTGTCACAATCCTAAAACCAGGAAAGCCTGTGGGGGATCCAAAGAGTTATCGACCGATATCTTTGCTCTGTGTCCTCTACAAGATCCTCGAGAGGCTTATCTACGCCCGTGTTGAACCATTAATCGATCCACTGCTCCCTAAAGAGCAGGCTGGGTTCCAATGCAGGAAGTCAACCGTAGATCAAGTTGTTCTGCTAACCCAGAACATCAAGGATTCTTTCGAGGCTAAAAAGAAGGCCGGTGCCGTATTTATCAATCTGACAGCTGCTTATGACACTGTCTGGCACTGTGGCCTTACCTGCAAGCTGCTGAGACTACTTCCGGATAAGCACATGGTCAAAATGATCATGGAGCTTGTCCGAAATTGAAGTTTCACTCTTACCACCAGTGACAGCAAGCAAAGCAGGCTACGCCATCTTAAAAACGGCGTTCCTCAGAGATCGGTTTTGGCTCCCCTCCTATTTAACATCTATACGTACGATCTTCCTTCCATGATTTTCAGAAAGTTTGCTTATGCTGATGATCTAGCATTGTTGCATTCTTCTGGAAACTGGAAGGACTTGGAGGGGATCTTAAGCCAAGACATGTCCACACTGTCAGCGTATCTCCAGACTTGGAGGTTGAAGCTCAGTCACACTAAGACGGTGACGGCAGCCTTTCACTTAAACAATCGAGAGGCCAAGCATGAGCTAAAGGTCTACAACAATGGTAGACTTTTACTGTTCTGTCCAACCCCTACTTACCTTGGGGTAAAACTGGACAGATTGCTCACGTTTCATCACCATTTAGTGGCATTGTGCAAAAAACTATCTTTGCGCGTCACACTGTTGAGGTTACTCGTGGGCTTGGGATGGGGTGCTGGTGCTAAAACACTACGCATAGCCACCTTGTCTCTAGTCTACTCAGCAGCTGAGTACTGTGCGCCAGTCTGGTGTTGCAATGCTCACACTCGCCTCATTGACAGTGTCTTGAATGACGCCTTGCACATAGTTACTGGATGCCTGCAACCCACTCCAATGGACCACCTACCTGTACTTTCAGGCATCCAGCCAGCTGAGCTTCGCCGAATGGGAGCGACACTCTCCTTGGCTTACCGTGGATCTCTGGACCCCGATCATATGTTGCATGGTCTTTTAAGTGGGTCCTCAGATAACCGCCAAGTGAGACTAAAATCCAGACGCCCATTTGTGCCAGGTGCACGGAATCTCTTGGACAACCTTGCCAGACTTGGCATCCACGCTTCTGAATGGACAAATCACAAATGGAAAACAGAGTACTGTGAAAATGCTTCCAGGCTCCGTGCTTTTGTGCCCAAGACTGGTGCCAGGCCTGTTGGGATGGGCTTACCCTGAGCAGCTTGGGTTAAGCTCAACCGCCTGCGGACTGGTGTTGGGCGATTCCATTTGTCCATGCACAAATGGGGTCTCGCTCCTTCACCAAATTGCGAGTGTGGCACCTCTGAGCAAGCCGCAGATCATGTACTAACAGCGTGCCCTATACATCGGGCACCACATGGAGCACGCGGTCTGACGGTTTTGGATGACGAAATTCGATGCTGGCTTAATGACATCACTGCCAGCATCTGATCCAGGCAGTGCAGCAGTCTGGTGTAGTAAAAGGATAAACCCTCGGCCCCAGTCCTGTTTGTGTCTGACCTGGAGTGGATACCCTTTGAACGATGACAACGATGAAAAATTGTAGTTTTCATGTTTCTTGGTGGATCTGAATGCAAAGATCATGTAAAGCAGGGGTGCACAACTCAGGGCCTGCAGGCCCAACTGGGAATTGATTATATAGAATGTGACTCAAAAGGTTAATGTAAAATGTACTAATTGTGTCGGCAGTGTGGTCGAGTGGTTAAAGCACCGGACTGATGATCAGCATGGTCTTGGTTCAAAACCCACTTGCGCCATTCTGTTGTGTCCTTGGGAAAGACACTTTACGGCACTTTCCCCTGCTTGGTGGTCTTGACAAGCAGTTCTAAATTGCAGTCATATCTCTACTAAATTACTAGCGGACAGCAATATCTTGGCATCTCCGGAAGCAGGTCAGGGTAATTGCTTACCCTATGTATAGTGCCTCCGTCGCTTTCCTGCGAGTCAGGAGGATAAATATAGAGATAAAAATAAGAAAAAAATAAGTGTAATAAAAAAGTGATTTTGTTAACAATGCTGTTTCAAGTATAGTTCGAGTCTAAAAAATACTACAAAAAACTCTGCCGGAATTGATGTTTGCATAATTGCATAAACATGAATCCATCCATAAACATTATGTGGGCCCGCACATTATACGCACCTATAAGATTGGCCCAGCACCAGTTTTGAGTTGTGCACCCTTGATGTAAAGGGTGTGTTTGTGTTGAATAGCATGAAGCTTGAGGTGGGTGCCATTGGAAGGATTCTGATTTCGTCATGTAGGTGTTGAGTTTTTGTATCTTATGTTAGCCAATGGCAATGTGCAAAGTTGTGTTCTGAATAGTTTGCAATTTCTTGATGTTAGTATTTGATATGATAAGGCTCCATTTAGTGTTTGTTTATTTTAATATGGGGTGAGTGATAGCTGTAAATGTAGAGATGTTTCTTTTGTTTACCTCATTTAGTGGTAGTGAGTGCTTTCAAAATGTTAAGCATTTGTTTTGCTTAAGTCAGGGATTTTCAACCATTTTTAGCCATGGCCCACTTTGAACACAGATTTTTTTCGTGGCTCATGAAGTTACTTTAATAAAAATTATTTATAATAAAAACTAGTGGCATGCGGTCAGGGCATGCAAGTCATATGTTGCATGATGAATTTTTGTGTGATGAGGTAGATATCATGGAATTTGATGAAAAATATTACTTGTTCGGGATGAAATCTGAGGATGATCTGAGATAAAGACCTGTTTTTTTGTGTTATCTTAAGAGAATACTGTGAATTTAGTACAAAAAATAAGAAATCAGAGACTGGTTTGAAGTGATGACTTTTTTTTTTAGGGAGCCCTGCATTTTTAGGAGAAAAAAGTACATTACCAGGCAACAATTTCAAGTGATGATCTTTTTTTTTAGAGATCACTGCATTTTGAGGACAAAAGTCCATTACCCAGAATGATTGACCTTTTTTTTAAAGAGATAAGCAAAAATCTAGGACAAAAACTGGTCTTGATTACCATGACATTATGACTAAAAGTTACAATCTCACACAAAAAATTTTTCCTTTGTTTGTTTAGAAGTCTTTGTTTTTAACACACATATTCTAGAATAATAAAATTTTCTTGGCCCAACTGAAATTTCTTGTGGCCCATTTTGGCCATGTGGCCATACATTGAGAACCCCTGACTTAAGTGATGGTGACATTTATGTATTGTAAAAATGTTAGTTTTGGGTCTAAAGTTATTTGAACAATTGTATGAGTTATAATTCCAAAATGTCCTGAATAAAACAATATTTCAAAATATATTTTCTTTACTTTTTATTCTGAAAGAATTATTTTGTTGTAAGTAGTGTTTAGTTGTTTAATTGAAGTTATAGGGTTGTGTAATACCAGCTGAGTTGGTGTAAAAAATGTGGTTGTAGTTTTGTCTGTTATTAGTGGTGCCCCATTCATGGATTTTGTAAAAATATGGCAGAATTAGTTGTTGGGCCTTTTGGTCAGTAATGGGATTCAAAAGGTTCGCACAAGTTCATGTGAACCCATTTTCGAAATATCATAATGTTTAACCAACCTGTTCTTAATTTTACAAAATCTTGGTATCTCTATATCTCTGCATAATAAGGGAACCTGTTGTGTGTAAGTTTTATACAAGAGAGAACCTGTTTTTAAAATTTTGCATTCAATACTGTTTATGGTGTTTGGTGTAAGATGCTGTAATTGTTATGTCATCAGCATATGTAGTGATATGTACATCTTTTGGGGAATGGAATGTCAGAGATGTATATGTTAAATAATGTTGGCAACAGAACTTTACCTTGTACTACTTTAGTGTCGATTTCTAAGATTTGAGAGTGTGCTATTGTATTGAGTGCATGCTTGCTGTCCTTTAATGTAATTTGCTATAAACTTGATGATGATGTTTGAAATGTTTGTTGGTGTGAGTTTGTGTATGTTTACTATATCATATGGCAATGTGGGCAAATTGCAGCTCGCAAGCCGCATGTGGCTCATCGACCTTTTGTTTGCGGCTCTTCTAGCTAAACAATAATAATGAAATTGAACAATGTACATTGTTATTCACAGTTGAATTTGGGTCAAATGAAGATTTCTTATCAGGTGCTGAGTCAGATTATAGAGTGGAAATAAAACATTTCTTCGTTTGTTGCTAAGGACCATATACACTATGGCAAGAATTGAGCAAAGCAAGCACTATCTTTCTTTCATTTATTTCTTGCATGCCTAGACACGCTGGTAACATTAGAATAAAAGAAACAAAGATAGTGCTCACTTCTCTCAGATTCACTTCTCTGTAATGAAATTTGTAAAATTATAATATTGTGCAAGTCTAGCAAATAAAGATTTAAGAGAATTAATTCACACTGCTTTGACTTGATATTGCCCGGATTTTCAAAAGCTAGTTTATAAAGTGGAAACTCACAGTGGATCTAATGCTGGTAAAATCTTGGAAAAATTGTAAATCATGTAACATTGTATTTGTTTTTATTATTTGATTAAAACTTGCTTTGTTTGCTGTATTTGCATTAACACCTCAAACAGAATTTGTGGCTCTCCTGCAGTTTTGAATTTTCACATGTGGCTCTTTTGTTAAAAACTTTGCCCACCCCTGTCATATGGCATGCTCTTGTCCAAAGCTACTGCTGCAGTGCATTGTGGAGGCCTGGATTGTTGAGGCCTGTTGTGATTTGGTGGCAGGTGTTGTGCAAAGGAATGTGTGTTGAGTGTTTATGTTTGAATCCATGCTAATGAGAAATGATGGGAATGTTTTCTGTTACATAAGAATGTTGAAGACATGTTATGATGAAACGAAGTAAAAAAAACAAGCCAACTTTAAACTGTTTTTTGTATTCTTGAATATGTGTGAGTAGATATTTTCAATATGAATTACTTTAAACATTATGAATTGTCATTTTAAACAAATTTTGAAAATCTAACCAGAAGCCTCCAATTTGTTATACTTTGTTGGTAATACTTAAGCATTTTTTTGACTTCAGTTGAAAACTCTAACAACTTATAAACTTGGTGTTACTCTATGTATCACATTATATGTACTGTTACTCAATCTTATCTATCACTTTTTAAAATATTTAGCTCAAATTTTTTTTGTAAAAATTTGTAAATAATATAAAATTAAGCTTACAAGGCTTGAAAATGTCAAGCAGTGTATTATTTAATTCTGATTGTACCATGTATAGGTACCACAAAGGTTAGATTTTGTTCTAAAGGCTATTTATATGGCCTTAAACAAGTACTGGTCAAACCAGCACTGACAAGGCCTTTAGGTTGAAACAGTGGCACTGTCTGCTGTTACTGACATTTTTAAAACTGAAACTGGTTTTAAAAAATTGTTTTTGTTTATAAATCAAATTATGAATTTTGGTTGAAATTAACTGCATGAAATATAAAAGTCTTTTATAATAAAAAGCAATTTAGTCATTTTTATTTAATCCAAATTGCAAAGACCTGTAGTTGCCTCTACTGATATAGAGAATAGAGACCCTCACTAGCAACACCCACAAGTCATATATCCATTAGAACAAATATTACTGTGTTACATTCTCACAAAAATTGCATGGGTCAGAATCAGTTAATCAGCACTTTTTAAAAGCTACCTACCCCCAATGATGACAGCTAAAACCCCACAATGTTTGCTATAATTAACACAAATACACAACCACAAATATAGCCTTACTTACTTTTTTAAATGAAGTGAAGTGGCAACTGAACATCACACCATTAGTCTGTAAAAAAATTACACATAGTCTGCATTGCAAGTAGTAGAAATCATTCATAAAGTGGATTCTAGATTAACTTTGAGAATTAAAAGATGGTTCCTCAAAAATCAGTCTTGAAGAAAGGACAACAACAACATACTGTCATTGTGGCTGTTTACATAAACATTGTTGATTTATCTTAAAGCCAGTTTTTAATTCTAAAATTAGCAGTGTATGTAAAAGTTTTTCTATAGAGTGGTTATTTTTTGCATCATCATATCTAAAATATAATAAATCTTCATGTTTATTTTTTAATTAAAAATAATTATTCTTAAATTTGATTTTACTTTTGTTATAATTAAGTTATTTGTCATTTTTTTGTTTTATCAGTAATTAAATCTTATATTTTTAAATGTCCCCATTCTTATCCTTAGTTGTACATGTAAAAATTGTTTATAGTTTTAGTTATTTTTCATTATCTACTGTACTTTTTCAGTTATTTTTTTAAACAGTAAATAGTAGTTTTTTATGCAGATATTTTTCTGTTATTTTTTGCAGACAATTTTTTTTAATATTTAGTTTTAGTCCATTAAAGTAGAATTTAAAATGTCATTGGTTTGCTCAATTTCTGGGGAAGTTCCTGATTCTCCTTGTATCTCACCTGTTTCTGGTTGTGTCTTCGAGAAACGTTTGTTAGAAAAGTATGTTCAAGCAAATGGAGTTGATCCAACCAATAACGAATCCCTGTCTATGGAGCAAGTAATTGATGTTAAAACAAATCCAATCATCAGACCCAAGCCTCCTTCAGCTACAAGTATTCCTGCTATTTTAAAATCTCTTCAGGATGAATGGGATGCTTGTATGCTTACAACATTTACTTTACGACAACAATTGCATACTACCAGGCAAGAATTATCTCATGCTTTATATCAGCATGACGCTGCATGCAGAGTGATAGCCAGACTGACAAAAGAAGCCACTGCAGCTCGTGAAGCTTTGGCTACCTTGAAGCCACAATCAACTGTTGGTCAGCCGATGGTCATTGCTCCACAACAAGCACAACCTGAGAAAGATGATGATGGCGAACCTATTGGGTTGACTGAAGCAGTTATACAAAAATTGCAAGATAAAGCTAGTGTTCTTACTGCAGAAAGAAAGAAGCGTGGTAAAAAGATGCCTGAAGACTTGGTGGGATCAGATGATATTCGCAATTATCGACCAGTTGCATCTCACACTGGTCTTCATTCTGCTTCTACTCCTGGAATACTTTGTGTTGACTTGTGTGCATCAGACACCAACAAGGTCATCACTGGTGGAGTTGACAAAACTGCTGTTGTTTTTGATAAGGAATCAGAGCAAGTAATTAGCACTCTTAAAGGTCATACAAAGAAAGTTACTCATGTATTGTATCATCCAACCTCAGATATTGCTTTCACATGTTCGCCTGATTCAACTGTTAGAGTTTGGTCTGTTCCCAATGGACAATGCTCCACTGTAATTCGCACCCACAAGGAAGCTGTAACTGGAATAAGCTTGCATGCAGTTGGTGATTATTTGCTCAGTTGCAGTGAAGATCAACATTGGGCATTTAGTGATATTCATACCGGTCGTACCTTATGTCGTGTAACTGATGATGCTATTGGTAGCGCTTTGACATGTGCTCAATTTCACCCTGATGGTTTGATTTTTGGAACTGGTACTGTCGACAGTCAGATCAAGATTTGGGATCTCAAGGAACATACTAATGTTGCTAATTTCCCTGGACATTCAGGACCAATTACTGATATTGCATTCTCGGAAAATGGCTATTATCTTGCAACTGCAGCTGATGATTCTTCAGTGAAATTATGGGATTTGAGAAAGCTTAAAAACTTTAAAACTCTAACAATGGATGATAGATATGAAGTGAAGTCACTTACATTTGACCAATCAGGAACTTACCTTGCTGTTGCTGGTACTGATGTTCGTGTCTATTTATGCAAGCAATGGCAAGAGCTGAAAACTTTTACTGAACACACCTCATTAGCTACTGGTGTGAGTTTTGGCAAAAATGCTCGTTTCTTAGCATCTACTGGAATGGATCGATCCCTGAAGTTTTATGGAATTTTGTAAAGTTTGTCTGAAAGTAGCAAGCTCAAAAGAAATAAAGCTCTCATTGCTATTTGGCTTAACTGAGATAAACAACCTACTCGAAATAAAACTGATTGGAAAAACTACTTAACATAAACTTGTTTTAATTGAATTGGACTTTTCTGAGGCACAACTATCAAGGTTGTGCAGAGTTTATTGATTCGATTGGTCGCATTTTTTAAATTTCGGTTGAATTTCGGCATCCAAAAAGTTTTTTTAGCTTGAAGTTTAAGATCATAAAAATGTTTTAGTATTGGGTCAACTCTGCTTTAATACCACCTTACCCAGTAAATGTACTTGTAGTATTTTAAATCGCCTGTTTTCAACTGCCTAGTATACATGCGAAAGTGGTTGCTTGTATTCATTCAAAAATGTTTTATCTGACATTGTTCTTCTGCCTCATTGTCTAATAGTTTATGAAACAGTAGACCTAACAATTACTATCGTTTGATTTTCACGTTATAAGGATGGCTTTTTATTGATTAAAAAAAAAAAACGTCTTCGGTCATAAATCAAACCTTTAAGCTATATTTTTTGATATTAATATTGTGTTAATTCTATTAAACTTTTGATGGCGTTTATTCATTGCTAGATCTATTGGCCAATTTTTACTGGACTGAACGTCGAACTTTTTATTATGAGATATTTCACTCGTAATAATGTCGCGATTTTCACTTTAAAAATATAATCAATTTAATTTAATTTGCTGTGTACCGCCGGTTGGAATTTAAATTTTAACGCACAAACATAGCGAATTCCATGTAAATTCTTATTGTTTTCAAGCTCACTCTTGTTTGATTACGCTCTGCCAATTGGTTATTGCTTGTACATATCGTTTTCGTAAGTTATCAAACTTATGTGTAAATTTGTCTTTCAGATTAAACGGCTAAAAACTGTAACTGTATGTGCTTTTTTTTAACATGGAGCCTTTAGAGTTTAGCGAAGATGAAATTACGCGACAGCTTGCCGCTCTCGGCTACTTCAACGTGCCGGAACAACGAATGAAGCAATTTCGTAAAGGTTGGTAATTTGTATTTTTTTCAAAATGTTTTCTTCTTTAGCTTCTGTTTTGTTGCGTCCCTATCAAAGGAATCATTAAGGATTAATAAATGGTGAAAGTGAACCGTAGAGTTTTTTTTTATTGTTTGTAGTTATGCTTTGTACAATGCACAAAAACCAAGAAATTTCGGAATGCTTTAATGCCCGAGTTCTTAAACTGGGGCGCGCGCCGCACTAGGGGGACGTGAGAGGTTCATGAGGAGGGTGCGAGCAACTGGCTGCAAACTGAATCGATAGCTGCAATAGTAATTTTACTAGTCTTCACTTAAATTTGGGACAAAAATAAGGATTATTGACGCTGATGGAATGTGCCGACCTTTTTTTATTTTAGCCTTTACGATTCCGGACGGAAATGGAGAATATGATGATAGGGCTTGGGTTTTGCTTTTTGTTTGTGTCGCCAAGAGGGGCGCGCGAGTTTTGTTAGCGTGAAAAAAGAGGCGCGGCTCAAAAAGTTTAATAACCCCTGTTTAATGTTTACACTTTAAGCCCGTTCCAGTGTAAGATTGAAAAAGTTGACATAGCTGTGTTTAACAATCCGTATTGCTGTCGAAATTAATAAATTTTATATCAATTGACAATATTCTGCATTACTCAAGATCTGCATAAACTCATCGAACACGATCGTTCTGCGAGTGGAAGTTCGTCATGGTTCACTGGTGTTTCTTCGCCGAGCAACACCGGTAAGAGTTTTCAAAAAAAGCATAAAATCGCATTTGACACTTTCTTCAAACAGCAGCTACGTAATTCTTTTCGTCTTCCAGAAACCAGCGAGTCTTCGAGCAAGCAAAAAAGTGATCCTCCTCTTCCATCTCGCTTCCAGCCCCACGTCAAGGTACGCGATCGAAAAGCCGCCGGATTAAACTTGTTTGTTGACGTTCTGATCGCTTTAGTGTCCGTCCCAAGAGCCGACTAACACTCGCCGGTTCGAAGCGTCATGGTTGGCACAGTCCGACATCAGCAGACCACCCTCAAACACAGACACCAGCGTCTGTCTCGACTCGGCCTCGATTGCAACCGACAGCGTAAGTTTCCATTTTCGGAACTGCTTTCAGCCTCGAATCCCTCGTCAAACTTCACATTTGCTTCGCTATTTCAGCTTCACGCTACCACTGATAATGTGACGTCTCTCTCGCTTGAAGACGACAAAATTACGAAAAGTCCCCTTCAGCGGATCGAAAATTTAAAATATCGGACCAATTCCCATCTTCCATCCGCAAAGTCGGTGACTCCTACGATTACCGAAGATTCTGGAAGCGAAGGCGATTTCACCGAGTCGGTTTCGAAATCCGACACAAAGCTGATTCGAAAGCGCAAAGTTCTCAGGTTGTAAAAAAATAACCTGTGCAAAATCAATCGTTTGCGCGATTGTCTCTACACAAATTTACTGTTTATCTTACTCCTTAGCTAAAAAAAACTTGCCGTTAATTTTTAAACTTGGGGCCTTGCCTTTATCTGAATATTGGCGAAAGTGTTCGACATCGAGTGATTACCCGGACCTACTATGTATCCTATTAAGAGTTAAACAATTACCCAGCCGACTATGTATGGAGTACTTATGTAGCTACATTATATAATTTTAATTTGAGCTAATTGAGCCGAGAGCAAAGGAAAGTCGTATGAAGTTCTTTTTTTAAGGTCACTAAACGTCATGAAATTTTTATTAAATAACAATTGTTGCCAAATAAAAGCATCGAATGTTCAGAAAGCACATTGACGGAACGCCCCGCGTCTACGACGAATCGCTCGTCGACGACCCCACCTTGGGGCTTCATCGAATTCACAACGTCTCGGTTGACGACAGTGATCCGCGCTTGTCCCGTTTCGCCACTCGTCATCATCTCCCCCCTCGGCCGCACTCCACGAAACCGACAAGTGTAAGTAAATACTCCGTCGAAGTCGACTGTACTCTTCTAACTTTCTCTTCTCCGGCAGTGGAAGAAAGATTCGCACAGTGATCTTTTGTCTATTCCAGAACAACTACCTTCGTGTAAGTCGCTTCACGTTTCTCTTCAGTTACATTTGATTTTTTCCTTTTTCCTTTATTTATAGCAGTTTTAAAATGAAGTCCGACCGTTTTTTACGACGTAAATGTACTTTCGTTCAAATGACTGCCATATCAACGGGGTTTGGTTTTTTGCCACCGAAACTTCATTACTGAACCAAGTACTTGCCCTTTTGTTAGTAAAGAAATCCTAAATAAAAATTTTACCCGAAGAATGTAGATTCTTGGCTTTGATTTTAAAATCTGATTATGTGTTTCTATGGTTGTTATTGTCACCCAGATATTCGACCAAATACAAGCCATCCTCACACCAGGAATCTGAGGAAGACAGATCCGGTGAACAGGTAAAATTTAACAATTAATATTTAGTTCTAACAAGAAACGAATAATTTAGAGCTAGCTTTAAGCATTTTTATCATTAGTCCTCAACCGTAAACTTAAAGACTGATCGCTCCTCACCTACGACCTTACAAATTAAAACTTAATAAAAAAGGAATTTTTGCTTTTGATCAGAGGATTAAAGTTGTGCTACAACTTCTACCGGAAAATGGAGTGATAAAAATATCTCAACTTTGATCTTAAAGCGTTAAAATCAATTTAAATGTCTTTAGATTTGATCTTAAAAACTTTCTAAAAGATTGCCACTTTGCTTTTAATGACAATTTTTCCCAGATAATAATTGAAGAAAATTCATTATTTTATTGTCTTCATCGTACTACTTAATTTGTAGATTATGTGATGTGTAGAAGGAGGAACTTGAAGGAAATGTGCTATTGTAAGGTAATATTGAATGAGGGTGTCGCAAAGCAGCACCGTATGGTGGTATGCAAAATGGCTTTTATGGTGAAAAAGAAAAAAGCAGAGAAGTAAAGCCAAAGATACGATGGTGGAAACTGAAGGACACAAGCTGTCAATAAGCATTTAGACAAGAGGTAACCAGGATTCTGGGAGGCAAGGATGGGTTACCTGATAAGTGGGACAAAACAGCGGAACTGCTAAGAAAAACAGCTGAAACTGTACTGGGAGTGACATTTGGGAAACGAAAAGGGGACAGGGAGACATGGTAGTGGAATGAGGAAGTTCATGAGAGTATAAAAGAAAACAAAGAGGCCAAAGAAAGCATGGGACAAAAATAAGAAATGAAAATACTAAAAAGATCTACAAAGAAGAGTAAGGCAAAGAAGGCAGTTGCAATGGCGAAGGGAAGTGCGTATGATGATTTGTATGCTGGATTGGAAACAAAAAAAGGTGAAAAGGAGTTGTACAGATTGGCTAGGCAGAGAGACAGAGCAGGGAAAGATGTACAGCAGGTGAGGGTTATAAAGGTTGAAAACGGTAATGTGATGGTAAATTCGGAAGCAGTGTTAGAGAGATGGAAGGAGTACCTTGAGAAACTGAGGAACTAGGAAAATAACAGAGACTCTGGGACAAAGGAAGCAGAAGTGGTTAACGAAGAGGTAAATTGTGTCAGTGGAGAAGAAGTGAAGAACGCACTAAGAAGGATGAAAAAAGGTAAAGCGGTTGGACCAGATGAGTTGCCAGTAGAAGTTTGGAAGTGCATGGGAAAGATGGGGATAAAAGTTTTTGACCAGACTGTTCAACAGACTATTAATGGGTGAACGGATGCCAGAAGAATGGAGAAGGAGTGTGCTTATCCCAATCTATAAAAACAAAGGGGACGCACAGTGTTGTGGAAACTACAGAGGAATATAGCTAATGAGCCACACACTGAAGGTATGGGAAAGAATTATTGAAGCCAGGGTTAAGGGATAGAGTGGAGGTCAGTAAACAGCAATATGCATTTATGCCAGGAAAGAAAACCACCGATGCCGTGTTTGCTTTAAGAATGTTGATGGAAAAGTACAGGGAAGGCCAAAGAGAGTTACATTGTGTATTCGTGGACCTAGAGAAAGCTTATGACAGGGTTCCACGGGAAGAGCTGTGGTACTGTATGAGAAAATCCGGAATAGTAAAAAAGTATGTACAACTAGTACAGGATATGTATGAGGGAGCGAAACAGTGGTGAGGTGTGCAGTAGGAACTACAGAAAGTTTCAAGGTTAAGGTTGGACTGCACCAGGGATCAGCGTTAAGTCCGTTCCTGTTTGCAGTGATAATGGACAGGCTAACAGATGAAGTAAGGAGAGAACCACCGTGGTCGATGCTGTTTGCTGATGATATTGTGATTTGCGAAGAGACCAGGGAAGAAGTGGAGCGGAGATTAGAATCCTGGAAGTATGCATAGGAAAGAAGAAAGATGAAAGTAAGTAGGTCAAAGACCGAATATCTTTGCATAAATGGAGGAAATGACGACAAAACAGTGAAGATGAAGGATACAAAAGTGCCAAGAGTAAAGGAATTTAAGTATTTAGGATCAACGGTGCAAGAAAGTGGTGGTTGTGAGAGGAAGGTAAAGAAGAGAGACAGGCAGGATGGAACGGATAGAGAAGAGTATCGGGAGTAATTTGCGACAGGAGGTTACCAGCTAGAGTAAAAGGAAAAGTGTACAGTTCAGTGGTAAGACCAGCAATGGTGTATGGACTTGAGACGGTGGCAGTCACAAAGAAAAGTAGAAGAGATGGAAGTCGCAGAGATGAAATGTTGAGGTTTGCTATGGGAGTAACGAGAAAAGACAAGATTAGAAACGAGTACATCAGGATTACCGTTAAGGTAGAATGGTTAGGAATGAAGATGAGGGAGGGCAGGCTGAGGTGGTATGGACATATCAAGAGGAGATACCAAGAGTATATAGGAAGAAAGATGATGGAAATGGAGTTATTGGAAAAGAGGAGAAGAGGGAGACCAAAGAGAAGATTTTTAGATGTAGTAAAAGAAGATATGGGGGAAGTTGGTGCAAAGGAGACGGATGTTGAAGACAGAAAGGTTTGGAGAATGATGTTACACTGTGGCCACCCCTGACTGAAGGGAAAGGCCGAAAGGAGAAGAAAGAAAGAAAGATCGTACTACTTAATTTGAGAACCAAAACAAACAATTTTACTTGTAATTAGATAAGTTGTGCCAAATTCGCAATCTACAATATTTACTAATTCCTCGAGTGTTTGTGGGTCCAGTTTCAAAATCCTTGATTTGTATGTTTGCTTTGCTTTGACACCTGTCGATTACCCCTGATTACCTCTGAGATTAACTTGCAATCAATAATCTCCCAAGCTGCTCTCATGTGCGCGTGCACAGAGCTTTCCGAGACTGCGCTCAGGCACAAACTAATCTCGTTTTTGTTTCCCTATTGACTAGACTACATCGTTTACATTTTACAATCCACACTAAAAACGTTAATTGATTAAATAACCAAATTTTCTTGATAGGCCTCCTGAGCAAGTTAGAAAGCTGAAATTTCTGTGTTGATTGTTGTACCAATATTAGTAATTTCTAAAAAAAATTTGCGCCTGCCAAAATGTCTGCGCACACAACTGCAAAGATTAGAGGGGGTATTTTGCTTGCAATAAGCAAACGTTACGTCGCATTTTACAGGTATCATCAATACAGAAATTTTTGGACTAATTTGAAAGCGCCCGGCGAAAAATCCCATAAGAATCTACGGTGGGAAGTAAAAGCACAAATGATGTACAAGGAAGAACCCGCTCCGGTGATTGAATATGAGATTTCGCGCAAAACGTGGCTTTTAACACGATTTGTCTGTTCCAGAAACCGCAGCGCGTCTATGTGCCAAACACTTACGTCGTGCCCACCAGTAAAAAGCGATCGGCTTTACGTTGGGAGGTTCGTCATGCCATGGAAAATGGATTGCCCCTACCCACTACTTATGATGTCTACTAACGGCCAACAGCTTCATTTTGTCGTATTTAATTGCACTCTTGTGTTTGAAGAATGTTATCACTTAGAAATATATTTTGTAGTTACGTTGATGCAATTCCCTCTGTTTCATGTCTAGAGAAGAGTTGAGAAGAAGCCGAAAAGTTTTAAGTTTTTTCGTTGAGCTTTTTTTGTCCCATTTTTTCATTGCAAGGCTAAAACCGATTAGGTCTAGTTTGCCTTGCTTGTCTAATTACATATGAAATTAAAATTATGGTTTTAATCTGATTGTCGAAGTAACGTAACGCCTTCTAGTAGGGGCATTCCATGTCAACTCATACCCCTCTTTTGCCGACCATTTCCGATTTTGCTGAAATTTGGCATGTTTGTAGGTTTGGATGAGAAAATGTCTCACACCAAATTTCAAGTTTCTAAATCAAATAGTTTTTGATATATAAAGGTTGAAAATTTGACACAAAATCGCCGCTTGAACGCCCCTGATTGAGCAAAAGTGACCCTCCTGGCTTTATTTTTTGTCCGATTTCAAAGATGTTAATATCATTAGAAAGTTCTTTTCAGCAGCTTTCCAATGATATTCATATCTCAAATGTATCTATATAAATAAAAAAGTTATATTTTGTCATGACCTTGACCTCGCACGACCCCAAAATCCCCACTCTAGACAAAAAAATTTTTTAATATGTTTGTTCTCTTGACAAAAAAATCGGGACGTCTTTGCAGTTAAACCATGGCAGCTTATAAAAGTTGTTTCATTAAAGCATTTCATTAAAGCAGAGTTCTTAAACTTTTCAAGACCCTCCTCCTTTCTTCATGCAAACAAAACTCGCGTCTCTTGACAATACAACAAAATGCCAGCCGTATCATCATATTCTCTGTTTTCGTCCAAAATTATTGGTGAAGACTAAAAAATTCTTCACTTTGACTTACAACGTTCTAGGTCGGGATAATTTGTAATCTATCGTGCTCCCCCGCTGGTTCGGCAATATCTATCATATTAATTTTATTTAATTATTTTATCTCTATATCTATCATCCTGACTAGCAGGAAAGCGACGGAGGCGCTAATACGTAGGGCAAGCAATTACTCCGACCTTCTTCCGGAGACGCCAAGTTATTGCTGTCCGGTTGAAATTTAATGGAGATATGACTAAAATTTAGAACTGCTTGCCAAGACTACCAAGCAGGGGAAAGTGCCATTAATCGTCTTTCCCAAGGACACAACAGAATGGCGCGAGCAGGTTTTAAACCAAGACTATGTCGATCACAATCACGGCGCTCTAACCACCAGGGTAGCGAACTAAAAAAACTCGGTCTTTTTCGCCGAATTGAAATTTGAACTCGAAAAATAAAAATTTCTAAAGTTAAAATACATATAATCAAATTTGAATTCAAATTTCAAATGCAACTGAGTTCTATTTGACTTAGGAAATATTTGAATATCAAAGTCAGAAGTTTTCTGACAGCGAAAATCTTAGGGCAACAAAAAAATTTTTTTGCACAGAAAACCACCTACCGGTATTTTTGCAAGACAATTACGGTTTAAGGTGAAGATTTTATTTAGAAATCATTACTTTTTTGGGATAAAAATTGAGAAATCTAAGACAGATTTTAAGTGAAGTACTAAAGAGCATGAGTAACACAGTAAAGTACTAAAGAGCATGATTTGGGCAAAGTCATAAAATTTGGGCAAAACTGTGTGGCCTCCCAACATTTTTTGGATTGGTGCTCCTATATAGTGGCCTGTTTTATTATTTATTTTATTCTGTTTATCTATTCATGGTAGCCTTCCAATTTTTTAAAGTTACCGGTAGTTGTGTATATAGGCTTAATCGAGCTTTCGATTTTTACAGCATCTAATAGAACTGGAACTCGAATAAAAATCTATCAAGTTCGCAACCCTGGTAACCACTCGACCACGCTGCCGACAATATTTAACAGCGTTAAACAAACAACAATAATCTATACAATCATAGGCTACTTTAAGTTTAAACAATTACTCTCATACCTTTTCATTTTTCTATTTATTTCATGTCAATGCAGTTATCTGTTCAATTTGCACATTACAGCCAGTTGCTCGCGCCCCCTTATGAATCCTTTACGTCCCCCAGTTAAAGAGCACCTTCATTAAGGTAGGGGAAGGTCAGATTAGTTGATACCAGTTTTACTTAAATTTGCATAATTCAAAAAGTATTTGACATAGAAATGTAATCAATAGCGCAAATCAAAGCTTCTTTACTAGGCTGTTTTTTACGTAGTTACAGCATCTAGCTATGTCTGGTTTTTCTTTAGTATGTTCTATTTTTTTTTTATCTCTATATTTATCCTCCTTACTCGCAGGAAAGCGACGGAGGCGCTATATATAGGGTAAGCAGTTACCCCGACCTGCTTCCGGAGATGCCAAGATATTGCTGTCCGCTTGTAATTTAGTAGAGATATTACTGTAATTTACAACTGCTCGCCAGGACCACCAAGCAGGGGAAAGTGTCTTTCCCAAGGACACAACAGAATGGCACAAGTGAGTTTTGAACCGAGACCATGTTGATAATTAGTCCGGTACTTTAACCACTCGACCACGCTGCCGACATTCTAAAACATGAACACACTCAAGCAGGTTAGTTGATACAAAGGAAGGTAAGTTGATACACTCTTGCAGGTCAGTTGATACAATAGCAGGTTAGTTGGTATATTTAGTTATCATCCCGTAAAAACTTCATGTTTATCTAGCTTTTAACCGTACAGTTTAAGAAGCACAATAGAATATTAGTAGTAGTAGCAGGGTGGTTTGTTTTTATTTGCATCCAAAAAAACAATTAATAATAATTGAAGACAAAATAGAGCAAAGGTTACAAATAGGGAGACGGCAACTAAACGATATACGTTATAACATGCACAAGCTGAAAACAATTTAAAAACATTATTTAGCAGAAAGTTAATCAATTTTTTCAAAGTTATATTATTGCCAAAATTACAAACTAGAACACACTCTTGTCGGGAGCGTGGTCGAGTGGTTAAAATGCCGGGCTCGTGATCAACACGGTCTCAGTTCAAAACCGACTCGCGCCATTCTGTTGTCTCCTTGGGAAAGACACTTCACGGCACATTTTCCTGCTTGGTGGTCCTCGCAAGCAATTCAAATTACAGTCATATCTCTATTAAATTACAAGCGGACAGCAATATTTTGGTATCTCCGGAATCAGGTCGGGGTGATTGCCTAACCTATGTATTAGCGCCTCCGTCGTTTTCCTGCGAGTCAGGAGGATAAATAAATAAAGAGATAAAAAAATTAAAAAAAAAAACACAGCAGAATTTCACGAGGGGCGTTCAGAAAGTAATTTAGAAAGTTTAGAAAGTAATTTAATTTCTTGCAGCATTCATTTAACTAACATCTGATTCTTTTACAGATTATAGATTGGTAACTAAGGTTTACAGATTTTGTAAAAAAATAAGGGTTTGAATTACTGCAATCTGCAATTCAAATTTTAAGCAATCCCTCTACGTCTTCTTCATTAGAAGGTAAAACTGGCATGATTGCCCCAAAGCAATCTCAGCAGAAGCAAAGAGTTGTTATTGAATTTCTACGGTCAGAGGGAGAAACAGCTCAGAACATAAGCAGAAGGCTAAAGCAAGTGTATGGTGACGGTGCGATAGACTACAGCACAGTGACGAGGTGGGTAAAGCGAATCAACGATGGACAGGAAGAATCTGCTAAAAGCAATCTTTGCGATAGGCCAAAAAGTGGTAGACCATCGTGTGCTCAAAGTTCTGCTAACATTAATCAGGCAGATGCATTGATTAAGGAAAACAGACGCATCTCACTATTAATGAGCTTGCTGAGTCATTAGGAGTAAGTGCAGGGAGTGCTGTAAAGATCATGAATACCCTGGGGTATTCAAAAGTTTGTGCAAGGTGGATCCCAAGGCAGCTCACAGAAACTCATAAACAATCCCGCCTAGAAGCTTGTTCTAAACCTCTGGAGTATTGCCATAGTGACAAAACCTTTTTGCAGCAAATAGTGACCAGAGATGAGACTTGGGTCACCACTTCAAACCAGAGTCAAAGAGAGCATCAATGGAGTGGCATCATCCCACTTCACCACGCTCGAAGAAGTTCAAATCTCAGCAGTCTGCAGGAAAAGTAATGGTGACTGTGTTCTGGGATAGTGTTGGTGTGATACTGGTAGACTTCATGTCCAAAGGAGCAACAATCAATTCAGATATTTGTTAATTTCAAAAGTTTACTGTAGACTGCACAGCGAATCCGTCTCTTCTTGGCTTCAATTTCTTCAACTATAGGGAAACTATCCAAGCCTTCCCCAATCACACCGCTGGCTTTCCACACGTCTTATGGTTTATAATATATATTTACGTTGAAATTCTATATGACAGTACAACAACAGGCTTCCACAAGCCAACGACCAATTATTTTCTAAACACGACAGCTCAAACGGTGCAGCCAACGTGCAACCAACGATGCAACCAACGTGCAGCCAACGATGCAATCGCAAAACGAAATTTTCCCAAGTTTCGCTTGCGATCTACAAACTCACTCTTCAAATCAAACCAAACCACCGAACCACTTGATCACTAACGACTGAAAGGAATTAAATTTACCAACATCTCGATTTATAGTGTGCTCGCCACGTGTAAGTGAACCAATCAGATTTTACTAAGATCGCTGCACGTGATCTGCCTATAAAGCAGTGAACGCAAACAATAGAATCAATTAAGAGGTTTCAAAAAAGACTTCTATGCAGTTAATTAACTTTTTTAATTTCAGTGCGATTTCTATTTTTATGATTTTAACAATATTTACATCGATACATTAAAAAAGTTGAAAGCAAGAATATGAAGAGTTGGACCTGCTTTGGAAATGTCTAAGGTTTTATTGCAACATGACAACACTAGGCCTCACACCAATTCCTTTGGCTGGACAACAATTTCAAATCCCCCATATTTGCCAAACCCGGCACCGTCTGACTTCCATTTGTTTGGGTTCTTCAAAAAAAGTTTGAGAGGCCAATATACTTCTCTAGTGATGAAGAGGTCAAAACTGCTGTTAAGAAGTGGTTAGAAACGCAGCCTGTAGAATTTTATATTGAAGGAATATGTGCACTCCTTAAAAGTTAGGAAAAGGCGGTTTGGAAAGTGGGAGATTACATCGAGAAGTAACGATAAAATGCTCATGCTATATACTTTCTTGTAATGCATGATTTGTGTACCTTTAAAACTCAATATCATGAAAAGAAACCTGGTTGCATTACTTTCTAAACGCCCCACGTAAAAGAAAATTATTAAAAGAAAAATAAAAGAAAATTCGTCTGTTTTGTTTTGGTGAGCCAAATCCGCTTTCTAAAATCAAAATAAAATTTCAAATTAACGCCTTTACGTAATGAGCCCCCCACAGTCTGTGGATGGCAATATGATCAAAATATCAGATGTCACCAAACGGTATTCATTCTCTTAATTAACTATGAACGTTGTTTCATTACTAATTCCAAAACTAGCGGGAACCTTTTTTAAAAATATTCCTTCATAGTTATCATCATAAACAATACAACCTTGTGGTCCACAATGTACGTACAAAATGATCTCGGTAATTTTTCTAACAAAAAACAAACATTGGTGGCACCGCATTTCCATTTGCACAGATTGCTAATACTAAAGTTATTAATTGACCTCGTTTTGCAGAAATAACGCTCCGTTTTCATTCTTTTTACTACCACAATTGGTTTGAGGTTTTTGGACCGTTGTTACTCCGGTTTCATCAAGATTGAAAATCTGCTGGCAATAAATTTGTATTTATTTTAAACTGCTGCAAAGCTTTGCAAATAATGATTGACATTATGTCTATTAAAAGCAGATGCACGCACAAGCTATGTGGCTTCTGAAGTTTTAATTGACAGATTTTGTCTTCGTGTAAATGTTAACCCCCTTTCTTTTCCGGCCATCTTATTAGGTTTCCATTTGATTAGAAATGGCAAGATCTTGCTAAAAACTTCAAACGTTCTACTGGTGATAATACCAAACCAAAAATTAGCAAGGTATTTTTATTTAAACTGACCGACTAACATATTCTGACATGTAGCCTATATGTCTGACCTGGAGTGGATACCCTTCAAACGACGACGACGATATTCTGACATACAGACGAAATGTCAATTTATATAAAAATACTGGTAAAACATTTAAAGTTTTTAGCAATATTAATGCCTGTTGAGGAAAATCATTACATTTTTAATAGCAAGATTGTTGTAAAGAGCAAATTTATAAGCTAACTCTTTGCATTTTACACGTGTTAATCCATGGTAATGGTTCGCAAGTAATTTAATATGTTCAGCCAAATTTTTCACCATACTCAATAGAAAAATAGTGAGAGCCTGACCGTTGGCCTGACTGACAGCACCATACCCAAATGCACTGTCTGGTCCAAATTTTTTTATATATTCAAGTATTGATAGAGAGTCATTTTGTCCAAATTAAACAACAAAGCAGCTTTTGCAATTGATTGTTCTTTATCATACTCTTTGACAGCAAACAAGAGGATTTCTTTGGGAGATCTTTTACATTTCTCAGTTTTTTTTATAAACTTGAGGCATGTTTAAATTTTATGTACTGCATTAGCAAAACCTTTTAAAAATTAATAATAAGAACGAAATTGCAGTTTAGACTAATAGTAAGTTACAGCTTTCCTAGTTTTACGAACTTTTAAATTTGGATAAACTTTTGCTCAATCAAGAGTTTGAAAGAAGCCAAGCTACATAGCCTATAGGTATAGGCAAATACATTGTTAGGAAATAAAAATATGTTAATCAGTTATCAGTAGACATTAAGACTTAACCTTATAATCTAAAGCCCAGAATTGACTTTTTAGACTATTCAATCAGGCCAAGATCAACTACTGTTTAATTTAATGCAGGTTGGCAGGTCGGCAAGTTTACCACCTTACGTTGTATCATTTAACATGCATCGCATATTTAAAAAAAACGTTTTTCAGCAAGCAACTCAGCAACTTAAAAAGAATCTTTCAGACTAGCCAAGACCTAATTACATAAGCTACAAACTGGCCACAATTTAGTTTCATACGAGTTTTCTATCATTCCCAATTAATCAATAAACATAAATTTTTTAAAATAGGTTTTCAGTAAAATTTTAGCATTTTTCAAAAATGTTTGCAAAAAACTATAAAAATTCCAACAACTTTTTATCATAATTAAGCATAATAACTCTGTTTTAAATGAAAGCGTTATTTTAATTTAAAGTTATTTCTTTTAACTGCTAGAGCTGTATATTAACTAATCTCATGTATCAATTAATCTGACCTTCCCCTAATTCCTTTTTTGGATCTTCGAATGTACGGTAACCTTATATTTTAATAAAAAATTAAAAATAAAGTCTTTTTAATCACTTTATTACAAAGAAATTTTTTTTAAATATTTATTTGTTTAATTTTTGGAAAATGACGGTATCTGAGTCTTCACAGATAGGAATTCTGCAGCAAAAACTTTGAAAAACCAATGGGTTTAGAATTAGTTGAAAAAAAAGAACTCCTGTTAATTTGAAATTCTACTCTGGATTAAGTGTAAAACAAGAAAATTACTATCAATGATGGCCTTACAAAAGGGGGGCCTGGTGCAAGAAAAATAGGGGGACAACTTTTTTGTGTTCCAAAACAAAGTGATCTCTAAAAAACAAACAAAAGTCATCACTTCAGGCGGGACCACTGTCATGGTGCTACTATGAAGAAATAAAGCAATATTTTGCTTAGGGGGCCACTTTTTGACGGGCCTGGTGCTGCCGCTCCGTTCGCTTTGTACTAAAGCCATCACTGGTTAATGTTACTCGGAACCAATGCTGTAGGTAACGTTTTTTAGGTGTCGTCCAAAGAGGTCACTTTTTTAAAAATTATCTAGGGTAGGTCACAATTCTTTCTAAACCCTTAAAAAATAATTTTTATTTTGAAATGTTAAAGTGAAGATTTAAAAAAGATTCTTAATTAGATTATTGAAAACAAAACAAATTTTTTGACCAGTAATTTCAATCAAAGGTAATAATAGATTTAGGAGGTGAGAATTATGTCATAATCTTCTTTTAAAATAAACATACACATTTATTGCTGATTAAAAAATGTCTCTGTTTTTCAAAATTTCTGTGTTTACTGATTAAGTAAAGACCTTTTTTAGTCATTGTTTAAATTTCGAATGCAAAAAGACACTATCGACATATCTATAATAAAAGACAATTTTTTCTAGTCTTCACTAAAATTAGAATTGCGTTAAGTTTTTGCAGTGTTAGAAAATTTGGCGTCCCTGATAAAAAAAATTTTACTCTCCGCTGCATTTATCTATAATGGGATCAATTTTGTAGACAGCGTAGCCAATTGAGTAAAAGCGCTGTATTGATGGAAAACGCGAGCAAAACGGTCTCGGTTCAAAAACTACTCGCGTCCTTTTGTTGTTCCTTGGAAAAAACCTTGTTTTTATATAATACATTTAATCACACTTTTTATCGTTAATAAGCAAGTCATAATATCGACTTGTTTTGTTGTTTCTTTCCTTTTCTGTTCCTATTTTTAAGCAACTCACAAACCTTTAACATTTTGTTGTATTTTGATCATGTAGTGGAGCAGAATTAAAAGAAAACTGAAGTCAGATCACCAGGAAACAGGGAGTGGAACCGAACCCGAACCGGAGTTTTATAAACCGGTTTTACACCATTTTTTCCGAACCTTAACCGAATTCGAACCGTAATTTTAAAAATCAAAAAGAGCGAACCGGAACTGAACCGAATAATTTAAATAATCGTGAACCTTAACCAAAGCCGAATCAGTTAAAAAACCGGTTCGCTTCGTGACGTCACCCGTATCACCTAGTACAGTGTGGTCCAACTACGGGCCCGCGGGCCGCATGCGGTGTGAAGACCTTTTTTTTGGAGAACGCTGTGATTTTGCGACGAAAATAGGAATTTTGGAGACCGATTTCAAGTGAAGACCTTTTTTTTTTTTTAGGAGAACGCTATATTTAGAGAATACTACAATATTTTCTTAATTATCTTAATATTTTCCTAATGATGCTGCGAACCCGAACGGGAACTTTATTTATTTATTTTTTTTAAAATCTCTATATTTATTCTCCTGACTCGCAGAAAAGCGACGGAGGCGCTATATATAGGGTAAGCAATTACCTCGACATGCTTCCGGAGATGCCAAGATATAGCTGTCCGCTAGTAATTTAGTAGAGATATTACTGTAATTTAGAACTGCTTGTCAAGACCACCAAGCAGGGGAAAGTGCCGTAAAGTGTCTTTCCCAAGAACACAACAGAATGGCGCAAGTGAGTTTTGAACCGAGACCATGTTGATCATCAGTCCGGTACTTTAACCACTCGACCACGCTGCCGACTTATAAACTTCTAAACCGGTTTTGAGGTAATTTTTACAGGAGCGAACCTAAACCGGAACGTTTCAATTGATCTGAACCCTAACCGGAACTGAACCGAAATTTGAAACAGCTGTTGAACCCGAACCAAACCTGAACCGTTAAAATCAAAAGGTTCGACTCCCTGCCAGGAAATCTATTTTAAAATATTGCTCCTGATTCCGATTTTTTAAGTATTCGACGAACGAAGAACTAACTGAAATTATACTGAATCTCGGTAAAACGGTAGAATCAAACCGTCAAACTAAGATGCCCTAATAAGAACTTAAGCAGCAAGAATTAAATCAATGAACCTCTCTTAGTATGCTCACATATACATATTTAAATTCTTAATTTGAATTACTTGCTTGTATTTTAAGTTTGTTGCTACGCGGAGTATGTTAAGCCGGGTGTTTTGCAAGAAGTTACCGTAAGCTATTTTTGTTGGTAAAACTAACCCGGATTCCCCTGCGGTTACTATCGCTTCTTAAAAGATCCTTTTTCTCTTGTTTTTTTTTATCCCATTCTGGTGCTGAAAGGAGGATTTCGTGTTACTTTTACCGAAAAAAATCGCTCTCGATGACTTCTTAAAGAGACCCATTAAGCCTGCAGGTCTGGTCCAGAAATTGTAGTTTGACCCCCGCCCCGGTAGCTGTATAAATAATTCAAAAATTAACTCAAAGAAAAATTATTTACTATACAGCAAAGTTAATAAATTTTGTACAGGACCAATGTTTAATGTGTAGGATTATGCAATTAATTGCAATTGCTTTTTTTTGATATCGTTTACGTAAATAACTTAAAATTTGTTAAATTTGAAGAAAAATGTGAAGGCTTTTTCTTATCTTCACTTAATTTTCAAGGAAAAAGTAGCTTTTAAATTGATTTTTAGTTTATCTTTAAATTTATTCAAGAATAAATATAGAGATTTATTTTTTATTTTATTTCATTTTTACTCACAATCAACTTGAAATTAATCATAGTGCATGTAGAAATAAAGATTGTGAATAAGGAAGCAGCAACTAAACAAAGTACGTTATGGTCGCCATACCTTTGAACAAAGCGATGTGATGTTAATAAGAAAAGGAAAGCGAAAAGAAGATAATTAATACACACATCCAAGCCATATTCAGAGAATGTTGTATAATCATGGGTGGGAGAAACAATAAACTCAAAGACCAAAAGGGTCTGGACCAAAAAGGGTCAGGCAGGCAAAGAAACCCACCAAAAGAAATCCTGCCACTGGTCAAAAGGACCATTTCAAAAGCATATGGCTGCACAAAAATTTATATACGTAAAATAAAACATACAAATAGCAAACAAGAATAGGTGCAAAAGAAGTAAATTATGTGAATTTTCATCAAACTGGATGGGCGGTAATGATCTGGATCTTGCCTTTGAAGTCACATCAGGCTTTTATCACCTTCAATTTCTTTGTCCAATTTGGTGGAGTTACCTGTAATAATAAAAACAAGCAGCAGATGTTTTAAAATTTGTAAAGTCTATTACCATTAAAAATTACGTTGCTATAAGGTGCTTTTGAAATTCTGTTCGAAATTTACTATATGATTTTATCTGTTTAATGCTTGATGGGACTTTATTCCAAGCAAGAGGACCTCTGTATCTTAAAGATTGTTTAGTTATATTTAATCTACAAAATGAGGGATAGAATTTGGACTGGCTTCTTGTACATTTAGTGAAATTGTCGCTTACCAGGTTTTTTGAAAAAAATTTTTAAAGCATGGTGGTAACATGCCTTTTATATATTTATACATAAAACAAGTTATTTCTAATTCGGTTATTTGATCAATTGTCATTATGTTGTTGTTTCGCAAGATGTCAGTAACGTTAGCTCTGTGATGTAATCCAAATGTCAATCGTATAAATTTATTAGCGATTTGTTGAATTTTTGAGGCTGTGGTTTTATTACCAAGTTGTAATGCAATATCTTATATGACTGATTATCAGGGAGTTGTACAATACAAGCAAAGTTTTTTGTCAAAGTGTTTTGAAATTTTTTTAATAGTACCATAACTTATGCAGATTTTTCGTAGAACAAAGTCCATATAAAATTTCCAACTTAAATGTTCATGAAATATTATTCCCAAAAATTTCGTTTTTGGTTGCTGAGAAATAAATTTATTTCTGATTGAAATTGTCAGTTTTTTTGATGGAGGCTTTGTTTTGGGTGTGTGAAAGATCACATAATGTGTTTTGTCAGTGTTTAGAAATAGTCGATTTGCTAGAAGCCACTTATCTATGTTCACTAACTGTTGTTTGCAGCTTCATATAAGGTTTTATAGCAATTACTTTTTAAAAATATGTTAGTGTCGTCTGCATACATGATGCATTTTCCTAAGGTCAAACAATTATTTAAATCATTTACATAAATTGAGAATAGTAAAGGACCTAAAATTAAACCCTGAGGGACACCATATTTTATTGACTTAGTATTGGAGCAGATATTATTTATTTCAACTAATTATTTTCTGTTACTAAGATAGCTACAAAACCAATCATGCGTTACACCATGAATTTCACAATGCCATAATTTGGATAATAAAATTTTATGATCAATGGTATCGAATGCTTTAGATAGATCAAGAAATACGCCTAGTACGTGTTCTTTGTTTTCAAAAGCTTCAGCATTATTTTCAATTAATAATAAAGATAATATCTTGACTCACAGGAAAGCAATGGAGGCACTAATACATGGGCAGAAAATTACCCCAACCTATTTCCAGAGATGCCAAGATATTGTTGTCCAGTTGAAATGTAATAGAGATATGATTGAAATTTAGAACTGCTTGTCAAGACCACCAAGCAGGAGAAAGTATCTTTTCCAAGAACACAACAGAATGATGCAAGCAGGTTTTGAACTGAAACTATGTCAATTACAAAAATCGTGCTCTAACCACTCAACCATGCTGCAGTTATAGTTGCTTTAAGCTCCAGATTAAATAATGTGATTAAAATCAAGTTTTAATATTACTGATTGCTTGTGGCATTGAAGTCATTTTGCTTTTAATTTTTTATGGTTAATGATAATATTTTGAGATATCTTAGCCCTTACCACCCCATTGAAAAGAAATCTTAACTATGGACTTTTTACATTGTCAGTCTTGTTTTTAAAATAATTTTTTTAGCTGCAGAGTTATGTTGTTCTTAGAGTTGTTTTTAAAACGAATTTTTTAGCTGCTGAAATTTGCTGACAATTGCTTTTAACAACAAACTTAAATTTTAAAAAATCACCAAAATAGATGGAGCTTTTATTTCTTAAAAATTGTTTCAACTGAATACTACTTGTTTTAGCTTTTCTTTAAAGTTATTTCATTTGCACCATGGGTTGTGAAGATGTACAAAGTTAATCTGAACTAAGTAAAAAATAATCTAATTTGAAACGACTCAAGTTTGCAATCAATTATTAGAAACAAACATTTAAAAACTAACACATTACTGTACAATTTTAAGGTCTTTTCAGGAAGTCACTGTAAACGATTTTTTTGGTAAAACTAACCTGGAATCCCCTTTACAAGCACCAGGATAGAATAAAAAAAAAACAATAGAAAAAGGATTTCTTCAAGAAGGGATAGTAACCACAGGGGGATCTGGGTTAGTTTCATGAACAAAAATTGCTTATGGTAACTTTTTTAAGAGATCCCATTTTAATCATTTTAATTTTTTGCATCTTAAGGTTAATTCTGTAATTTTTAAAACAAATATGAATCATCAGCCATGTGAACATGAACTTGACACTGTTGATCCAGAAACAACTGCTAGCTTTGAAAGTCACACAGAACCTAATTTTATTTCAACTGCTTCAACTGAAATGACTGATACCTTTCAAAATGAAGCTGATGACAAATCTGATAAAATTTCCAATACAGCTACTAGTACTACAATTACTGATGTTACTATGAGTTCACAAGATGAAGCAAAGTCACAAGATCAGGAAAGATCCAGTATAAAAAAACAAGAAAAGCGAAAAGAAGCTTCAGCTCAACAAGTTCCTTTAAAGCGAAGTAACACTTCCCTTAATTCAAAATCTTTCTCCTTGCCTAAAGTCAATTGCAAAGAAAAAATAGTAAAAACCTTTTATAGTCTGTAATGTAGGCTTAGTAATAAACATATAACTGTTATATTATTAGAAACCATAATTTAAACAAATTTGATTATGTATAACTTAACATAGTGTATATAAACAATTGTGATCTATTAAGTTTGAAAATGTTATTGTTTTTAATTATAAGACACAAAGTATTCTTCTGCTTGCCTAACTGCATTCATTGGAGAGTATTACTTTAAAATATATTTGCAGTTGATATCTTCAACTTTTTGATCAATTGTTCTGTTTTACTGATACAAATCTAGAAATCACTTCTTTTTAAATATTATTTTGTTGGTACCAAATGACTGCTGGATTAAGCTTATTATTATTATTACCTTATTTTTCAATGTATATGTAAATTTATTAATAACAAGTGATTTTCATTATTTGTTTCAATAATTTAATCTAAATTAAGATGAAGGTTTGTATTTTAGAACTTGCTAATTAAGAAACTTAAGTAAATAATTACTCTGTGAACATATTTTTGTAAATAACTTTTTTCAATTATTTTTTCATTGTTCATAAAAAGAGTAAATTTCATCACTAAATTACACAGCCAAACAATTTTAACATTTCAAAAATTTCAACAAGCTTGTTATTGTTTTACCTAAATTTTGTTAAATCTTGGCTATCTTTAAAAAGATTTTCTTATTAATATCATGTGATTGAATTTATTTTTAAATGGTATAAATTTTTTGAGAACCATTTACAGTTAAATTAGAGTTGCACAACCTGGAGTTTTTTAGCACTTTTAATTGACCCTTCTTTTTCTGGCTGTTTTTCTCCCCAAGTAAATTTATGTTTGATTTAATCTTTACTTGACTTGTTTTTTCCCACTGTTTTTCAGTTAAGACTTTTTTAGTTTTAACTTGTAAAAACTGAAAAATTGTTTCTTGCTTACAATTAAAGTAAAGATTCTTTTCATTTTTAAAGGGCTTTTAAAAAGACAATTTTTGTTTTAAATAGTGATTTGTGATCCTTATTCTCCATTAAACATTACCTTTTCCTGTATGGCCTTTATGTCAATAAAGGTTACAGACACCTGGATTAATTTATAAGTTTACTGTCAAGAAATTGTCAAGAAACCTTGAGAATAGTATATTCTTTGTTTCAGATTCTTTGCATTGACAATTCATCATCAATGTTTTCTTCAATTTTCAAACGAACGGTTCAATCAATAAAACAAAAATCAGTTTTTAAAGTTTTGATTGGAGCATTAAAACAATTTGTAATGACCAAATCTTTTATCAACAAAAAACATGAATTCTCTTTAATGGTGCTGAATGAAGATGCTCAATTGGCAAGTAACAAAGAAAATTTAGATCGATTTTAGCTGTTTGGATTAAGGACTAAAACAGGGATGACAAACTTTTTAACTCAAGGGCCACCTTCAGAAGTTGATTTTGTTTGAGGAGCACACAATAGTGATCTCTAAAAAAAAGCTCTTTACTTTGTATCTGTCTCAGATTTCACAGACCTTTTGTGTTTTCAAAAAAAAAGAACTTTTGTGGACAGCACAGAAAGTGAATTCAAGCCTTAAGGCCCGTTTCCGCTACGAGCGTGGAAAAGACCATTCTTTGTTTCTTTTATTGATCTTCGATTGAAGCGAGCGGTTAAAATTGAAGCGAGCGCAAAAAAAATCAATAGAACAAACAAAGAATGCTCTTTTCCACGCTCGTAGTGGAAACGGGCCTTTAGTTTGCTTGCCAAGGACTAAAATAAGTAGTTGTCACTAAATCATAGTCTATTTATTTAACAATCTTATGAGTGTAACTTTAGAACGTTAATGGTTTTATATCAAATTAATAAAATAACTTTGTATTTAGTTGGAAAAAATGCTTAATAGATCTAGGTTAAATTGTTTGTTACTATAATTTTTTGATTCTATTATAAAAACATGAAGCAAATGGTGAAAAAGAAACATTTGATTTACCTTTTGTCAGTTCTATGCAACGTGCTTCGGTAAGGTTTACTCAAACAAATTTTTGAGTGAAGAAAAAACTCTTAATGTTTGTTTTAAGCTGATTAATAAAAACAAAAACAGTTTTTTAAATTAACATTGAAATTTTATTATTTTTACCTCAGATTACTCGATTTCTCGATCAGGGCTCTGATGTCATCTACAGATTGCAGGAAATTAGTGACAACTCGCAGTTGTCTGATGAAGATCTGAATGAAACTCCCAAAGAGTTCGATTTGTCCAGCATTTTTGAACTTATCGACAATTCCGTGGATTTGCCTCCGTGTGAAGTCAACAACCTACCTCCTCCTTACGTTGTTCGTGTTGTCCTGGTCTTTGGAAGATCTAACGCTTCAATTACTTTTCAAAAAGGAAAAACGGTAATCTAGTTATTTGATTGTAAACGAGAAGCCGGTAATCAAAATTGACTTGTTTAATCTTGGTTTTAAATGTTTTATGGTTTCAAATAGGCTGCTCTTGCCAGCGTATTCGCTTTTTTTTGGGCAAATCTTATTTGATTTTGAACCATATTGATGTTTAATTCAAAATGACAAGTTTTACTCTTAGTTTTATATATGTGGGTTGACAATAAAAGAACGGGATTTTATTAAACAGCATTTATTTTAAAATTAAACAATCAATTAATGACTTATCCCTTCAAAGAAATCGCCGCCCTAATCAACGCACTTTTTTATTCGCGTCTGCCACCTTTGAAAACACTGAAAGAAGTCACTTTTAGAAAAGTTCCTTAAGTGGCTCGTCCTTGTTTGTTTAATTTCATCAACTGAGCCAAAATGTGTTGCTTTTAATACACTTTTCAATCGCGGGAGAAGTCACATGGTGCAAGGTCACGTGATTATGGAGGATGATCAACAACTGTTATCTGCTTCTTGATAGAAATTCTTTCACGCTCAATGCGTTGTGTGTCGGTGCATTGTCATGATGAAGGAGCCATGATGATTATGACCAAAGAGACTGCCAACATCGGCGAACACGATCGTAAAGACGATTTAAAACTTGCTTGTTGTAATTCTGATTAACCGTCTGGTTATCAGGGACAAATTCGTGATGGACCACACCATTTTGGTCAAAAAATACGATCAGCATTACTTTAATCTTCGATTTTGTCTTTCGTCTCTTTGGTCATAATCATCATGGCTCCTTCATCATGACAATGCACCGACACACAACGCATTGAGCGTGAAAAAATTTCTATCAAGAAGCAGATAACAGTTGTTGATCATCCTCCATATTCAGGACCTTGCACCATGTGACTTCTCTTTTCAAGTACGTAACAATAGCAAACAGCAGCCGTTTATTTTTAATTTTAATTAACAAACATTTAAAATTACGAGAAAAGTATAATTTATATTATGGTTGCGGTTTACTTATTTTAATTAAAAATTAGCCCAATTCGTCATCTGGTTGATAATTCAAGTTAATATTGCTAAATTTTTTAAACCTGATGAGTACTGGAGCAAGCCTATAACGTTGGTTTTTTTGTGAAGTAACTTTAAATGATTGTTAATTAAAATAAAAAAAATGTTAAATCGTTCTGGCTGCCGTTTGCTTTTGTTACAATGCTTTAAAAAAGTTTTAAAATTTGATAAAATTACCTTTGTGATTCGATTGGCATTGTAACGCTGATGTGGTGGTGGTGGTGGTGGTGGTGGTTTAACCCGACCCGTTCCTAGGGATGGGGGCGCGGATCAATTCCGCGGAATCCCAATAGTCGGGCGACTCCTCACGGACGGGACCAGAGGTCCAAAAGAGAAGGGGTGTGGCCGAAAATGGCCCGACGCAGAGGGTCTAATACAGGGCAGTCGAGCACGAGATGTGAGAGATCCTGTGGTTCAGAACCACAGTTGCTGCATGAAGGAGTCTCGGCTCGACCAACCCTGTTGAGATAAGAGTTAAGGAGAGTGCTGTGCCCGTTGCAGCGTAAACGGGAGAGAGCACAGCGAGCGGAGCGAGGGAGATATCGTTCGATCTGTTAAATTCTCGACGTCTGTCCAAAACGCTCTTGTTCTGTTTAACGTTCATCGCGACACTTAGTAAAGCAAAAACCGTTGTTTTCAGTCCTTCGAAAAACTCTGCGAAAATCCTTACTTCTTTATTGACTGCGTTTACATCCACGAGGAGCCGGACGAGAGCAACGACGTCACGGTGAGATCGGCAATGTTGCCGCGCGCAAAAACCAAGAAAACGACATGTTTTTGAAACGCGCTTTCAACAGGAGATCTTTTCGTCGCTCTGTGACTTGGATAAGAACGGAACCTCGTACATGCTGGAGGCTAGCGTCGATGGCAGCATGTCGTCACTGTATAACGCCTTCGCCAAGCTGTGTGCTCATCCGTTGCAGCGCGTGCGTCAGCTCTCCACTCAGGATTTGGAGCTTTTTGCCGTCGCTTGAGAACTTAACATCGCTGCCGTGTCTTGGTGACGTCAAACTAATGAATATTCACGTTTGCGATGTTGCAATTGAGAAACTGTTCAAATGCGTTGCACCACAACGTTAACCGAAGTAAACTAATTTATAAGTGTTAGCTTATCGCTACAAGCTAATGTAACGTTTATCTCTCGTTTGAAAGCGCTCGATCGCAGTAAAACTAGATCAATTGATCAAGCAACCCGAAAATCATCGTGCTGTGCATTGCAATGTATATTATTTTAATGCATTTATTTGTCGACTGTGTAAAGTTTCGTTAATTTTTGTAGTTGTTACAGAGAAATATTGTCGTTGTTGTTTGAACACGCATCCGCGCATCGTGTTCAATCTATCAGCTGTCTATTGACCGTCAATCCATCAAATCATTTTGAAAGGACTTGCACGTAAAACAAAATCCACAAAACCAAGCAAAAAAAATTTTTTTGGTTAATTACGGTTAAATTTTTGCATAACTTGAATGCATAGAATTATTCTCAAAAAGAACCAAGGTCTAAGTAGTTATGAAAACTGTGTCTGATCAATTAGACCAGTGTATCTTAATTCGGGCCTTGTTTCCCTTTAAAATAGCAATGGTCTATTATGTGCAGCGTCCGTTTAACCTGCAACGTGGCGCGACCGAGCAACTGGGCCAAAGATTTGCGCAGGTATTTTCATTCTGCTACACATTAGAGCACAAAAAATTCTTTCTAATAGGCAAATACAAAGTTGTAAATGCGTGTTATACATTTATTTTTTACACTGATTAAACAGTGTGCCTATTTAAAAAATAGTTTGCATATTAGTTTGTTTTTAGAGAAAACGTTGATTATGGAGATTAAAAAAATTACTTAGAAACGATTTTCGCTAGGCCTATCGCTTTGCACGAAGAAAAAAGTTCAGATAGATATCGCACTATAAAAGTTGTGAAAAGAGCCATCTACCTCAAAAGTTTAAAGACACTAAACGAGTTATTGGCTGCAGCTTAAGTTCGAAAATTTTTTCATTATCACTTTTATTTTATCTCTATATTTATCCTCCTGACTCACAAGAAAGCGACGGAGCCGCTAATACATAGGCTAAGCAATTACCCTGCTTCAGGAGATGCCCATATATTGCTGTCCGCTTGAAGTTAAAAGATATGACTAAAATTTAGAACTGCTTGCCAAGACCACCAAGCAGATAAAGTGCCTTTTCCAAGAACACAACAAAAACGGCACAAATAGGTTTTGAACGAGGATCATGTCGATCACAATTCCGGCCTCGAACTACTCGACCACGCAGCCGACAAAGCTGCTCCAAATAATAGGCTAAAACCCTATTAGTAATTCTACACCAGTAACTAATTTAGTAACCAACATCAAAACAGTCAATCATTTTACCTTCACTTGCAAGATAAACTGTTTATCACATTTCAAATAGGTCTATTAACTGTCTAAAAACTCGACTGCATAGATATGTACAAGCTTGTCTATCGCCATTTTGTTTTGAAGTCTTTAATTTTCAACATTTCCATTTTGTGTCTCGAAAATTACAAAAGTGTGATGGGCTCGACTACTCGCGTGCTCTTTTTTTTTGAGTTTGAGATACTGAAGTACGAGTATTATTATTATAAACGATTTGTGTCAATGCAAATTTTGTTATTGGACTTTTTTCTGTTCCTGTCAGCTCATAGTCGGCAGCGTGGTTGAGTGGTTAGAGCGCCGTGCTGGTGTTCACCATGGTCACGGTTTAAAACCCTGAACGTGGCTGATGGAAACGTGTCCGACCATTTAGTGGACCATCCAGCTCCCGTATATCTTCCCCAAACGAAGAAGATCGGTAGAAAAAGTGAAACGGTTTTCGTACCAATGTTTCCCTTTTCGTACTAACGTATAGCGGAGTAGGTCGGGCTCGCATCTCAAGCGCAGGCATTGTGATAAAACAATAAACATCAAAAGCAAGGCATAGAAGACATAATTTTCTTTTTAAATATTTTTCGGCTTTGGAAGTTTTACTCATAAGTGATTTGATAGCCGTACATTAGCTAACTTTAACACAATTTGGGCTATAAAAAACCTATCTCAACGATAAAATCGTTAATGAAGTTAAAAAAGACCAAAGCGCAATAACGATAAAAGCTTATACCATATTATTGTAGCCTACTTGTCGCTGATATGTTATTATGCATAAGTGCATACGTCTATTCACCATTTTTCAAGGGGGTTGACCCCCAAAACCTTATGCGTACGCCTATAGTGTCCGGTAAGTTTATCACGTCGGCAGCGTGGTCGAGTGGTTAAGGGCACCGTAATTAATGGCGAACGTGATCGACATGGTCGCGGTTCAAAACCTACTCGTGTTATTCTGTTGTGTCCTTTAAAAAGACGCTTATTGCACTTTTCTCTTCTTGATGGTCTTGGCAAGCAGTTTAAAACTTTTGTCATATCTCAAAATAAAAACAAAATAAACGATTTCAACTAGACAGCAATATCTTCACGTCTTCGGAACCAGATCGGCAAAATTGCTTCACTATTGCCCTATGCATAGCTAGACTTTGCAAATAAAAACCGGGACGCTTTAGAACAAAGGCCTTTATCAGATATATAAAAAAAAATTTTTGCAAAAAAACTGAAGGCTAAATCAGTAGGATAAACCAGTGTTTTTCAACCTTTTTTCGTTTGCGGCACATGTTTGAAACTCAACAAAAATCGCGGGACTTTTAGACCGTTTTTATCAATTTTTGTTCCCAGAATCAGGTAATATCTAAAAAAAAAGTCTTCACTTCGATTTGATCTCTAAAAAAAAGGTCTTTACTTCGATTTGATATCGTATTTCCCTTATTTTTCCCAAAATCATGGTGATCTCTAAAAAAAAAAAGGTCTTCACTTCGATTTGATCTATAATTATCTCTAATTCTAAAATTCACACGAAATAAGTCTTTTCAATAACTTAACAGCAAAAAGCACATATCCTCTTACTTAAGAACCTACCCGCTACAATGACATAACAGTTGCATTGTACCTAACAAAACGAAACAAGATAGCGCATCACTCTGATTAATAAGTTGGGAAAACATTAAAACACACCATACAAAACAAGTTTATATATCTGTAGCATAGGCGTACGCAAGGGGGGGGGGGTTTCAGGGGTCAAACCCCCCCCCCCCTTGAATGGTGTTCAGCCATATATACATGGTAATAAATAGGCTTCAATAATAAGATTTTGGTTTCTATTGTTTGCCGCACTTTAAAACTTAATTACTGCTTGCGCATCAATTTTTTCTATCGCCTAAATTGCGATTTTTTCTTTTTGCAATTTCTTTTTGCAATTTTTTCTATCGCCTAAAGTTAGCTAATGTACAGCTGCCACTGTGAAGAAAACTTTCAAACTTGTAAAATATTGAAAGTTAAGTATGGGAATGGAAATAAACTGCATGGAAACAATAGCTTCAGTTCACAAATTTTTTAATGCTTCACAACGTCAAAACATTTTTACGCAACTCCATCAACACGATTTCGTCAACAACAAAAGTTCAAAAACTTGTTCAAATTTGTGCCATCAGATGGGTCGATCGACACGAGGGTGTTAGTACTTTTTCAAATTTACAATTTACCGTTGTAGAAGCTTTGGCAGAAATTTCAGCGTGGCCAGACAGAGAGGAACTTCATTACGAGCTTTGCAGTTGCTTTCGACAACTACGCAAAGTGAATTTTGCATGGCTCTCTTAGTTTTAAAAAACGTTTTTGGATACAGTGTTGTTTTGTGCAAAGTTATGCAAAAAAAGTAGATAAACTCTTTTGCGGCTGTCAACATTGCACATGATATTGCAAATGAATTGAAATATCTTAGAGAAAAAAACGAATATGAATTTCACTAGTTCTATATTTTTGCGCAAAAAAACGGCCAAAGCCGAAGGTTTTATTTTAGAAACACCACGCCTTACTTCAAGACAGACCAATCGATGCAATATTGCTGCTGAACAGATGAAGAATATTTTAGAGTAGGGATTTTTATATCATTTCTTGATAACATTGTTGTCACTCTCGAAGCAAGATTTACAGCCCACAAATCGATTATTGATGAATTTCAGTGTTTAATTTCTTCTGATCCAACTAGTGGACCAACTCCTCAACAAATTAAAAGTATTCAAGTTTTGGGAAAATTTTACGAAAATGATTTAACAAAATTCTTGGGAAAACTAGTGCCTGAACTAATATTATGGTACAGGAAGCTTTTTCGGTTGAACGCAGCAGAAAGACCAACTAATGCGTTGAGCAGGATCAAGGAATGCAGTTCCGGTGCTTTTCCGCACATACGAGGGCTGTTTGAAAAGTAACGGGACTGTGTAAATAATTATTTTATTTGAAATGCCACATAAAAATTACAACTTGTCCCCTTCAAAGTAATCTCTTTGAGCTGGAATGCACTTTTCTAATCTCTGCTGCCATGCTTTTATGCACTTCTGGAAAGATTCCATTGGGATCGCTCATAGTTCCTTCGTTACGGCTGTTGTTATGGCTTTTGAGTCTTGAAAACGGGTTCCTTTAATGACTCCCTTGAGCTTAGGAAACAAGAAAAAATTACAGGGAGCCAGATCTGGCGAGTAGGGTGGTTGCTCCAGCACGGCAATGTTATTTTTTGCAAGAAATTGTCGTATGCTTAAGGCATTGTGAGCAGGAGCATTGTCATGATGAAACAGCCATGACTTTGTCTCCCACAATTCTCTTCTTTTCTCCCTTACCGAACGCATCAAACGTCGCAAGATGTCTTTGTAAACATTCTGGTTAATGGTTTGGCCCTGTGGCAAGAATTCTAGATGAACAATTCCATGAACATCAAAGAAAACAATCAGCATCACCTTAATTTTGGACTTGAACAGCCTTGCTTTCTTGGGTCTTGGTGAGGATGCACTCTTCCATTCAAGGCTCTGCCGTTTGGTGAGTGGATCGTACTCGAAGATCCACGACTCATCACCGGTAACAACTCTACTCAGCAGATCTGGTGTAATTTCAAGTTGTTTCAGGATGTCTTGACACACTTGCACACGATTTTCCTTTTGCCCATCATTCAGCAACCTTGGTACCATTTTCGCACAAACCTTCCTCATCCCCAGATCTTCTGTAATGATCCTCCACACCCTCTCACTATTCATGCTCAACTCATCTGCTATCATTCTAACAGTAAGGCGGCAGTCACTGCGCACTTTTTCTCTCACACGCTCAACATTTTCGTTTGTTCTGCTTGTTGTTGGCCTTCCACTCCTAGGATCATCTTCCACATCCTCTCTTCCCTCTCTGAACCTCTTGTGCAACTCAAAAATCCGAGTTCTTGACATCGTAGCATCTCCGTAAACTTCTTGGAGCAAATTGAATGTTTCAGTTAGAGTTTTTCCAAGTCGAACGAGAAACTTCAAGTTGATTCTTTGTTCAATGCTCATTATTTGTTAACAAGAAGAAAAAAAAAGAAAAAAATATTTACTAAATAAATTATCCCAAAACAAACTACAGTAAAGCACCTTTCAAGAAAAGCCTGTAAAAAAGCATATGGTTGTCACAGAATGCTGAAACTACATTTTTACAACCACAAGACATTGCGCCATCTTAAAAAACAAAGCTTTTATCACTGTTGCAAGTGTTGTTTGTGCAAAGCATACAGTCCCGATACTTTTCAAACACACCTCGTATATTTACATTGATGACCATTTTGTTAACTCTTCCAGTGACAACATGCACTAGTAAACAATTGTTTTCCACATTACGCAGACGAAAAACGTGCTTACGAAACACAAGTGGTACCACTCGAATGAATGGACTTGCATCACTAAACATTTATAGGAGCCACACGCCTTGCCCTGGTGACGTAATTAACAAATTAAGTGAAAAAATAGGCGTTTGAATATAAGCCTTTAAAAAAACTTTAAATATTTGTTAAGTAATGAGGTTATTTTTTTTGTTCGTTAGATTTTTCACCTATTGTTCTCATCATTTAGACGAGTTGCTTTTATTTTGAAAAGTTTCTTATGATAATTGAATTACCTGCACATGCCTTTTCGATAGTTAGTTTTGCGGTTTGGTAAAAAAAAAATTCATGCTACTGCAAGACGGTCTTAAAACCAAAACACTTTATTTTTCAATGTAGGCCTAATTTTGGAAGTTTTTGCCCATTACCAGGACCACTTAGAGCAGGGTTTCCCAAACTTTTAGTTGATCGGTACCCTTTGAACATTGTAGCAGGTTTGCATGTACCCCCAAAATGTTGTGACGTTTCTCTAAAACAGGGTGGTCCAACTTCTTCACTCTTGCGGGCCACTTTTCGAAATCGTTCGAGTTTGTGGGCCTCAGCCGGGTAGATATTATTCCAAATCATGGTGTCCTCTAATAAAAAAAAAAGGTCTTCACTTTGAATCAGAAAATTTTCCCAATTCATGCCGAAAATCAAGGTGATCTCTAAAAAATGAAAACTCTTCCCTTTTCAGCAGCCACAAATTTTCCCCATTCAAACCCAAAATCACGATGATCTGTAAAAAATTCTTCCCTCTTAATTGTCCTGTTTGACGTAATTATAATCAACCGGATTCGAAAATTCTAGACATTTGAGTCCATTATTTCTTCCGGACACGGAATTTAACTTAAATAAAGATATTCTTTCTGATAATGTACCTTTTGAGAAGCCTAAATGTACCCCAGTTTGGGAACCCCTAACTTAAAACAATCGTGTTTTTGGCTCCAAACCCCCCCCCCCTTCACAAATTTCTGCGTACGCCACTGATCTGTAGGGATATGTTAGCTGGTTGAAGGGCTTAACCGGGACTTTTCGACCAACCGGCTGGAACACCAGGACAAAGCCTTAAAACCGGGACGTATGGTAAGTCTATGCATAGCGCTTCCGAAGCTTTCTGCCAGTCAGGGCGATAAATATGGAGATAAAACAAAAAAAATGTAATAAATTTTGGACTGCGAAAAACCACAAATGTTTTTACATTTTTGGTCTTTCGTATTAATCTTTATAGGTATATTTTTATGACTTTATTTGAAAAAACCAATTAAAACAATTTGTTTTCCAAAAATCGTGACAAGATATATCTTTAAGTTTATTTTCTTTTTAAAGAAAAACTTAATTGTTTAACTATTTTGACACGTTAGTATATCATAACAAAAAGGCTTTTTTCTCATCTAGGCAAAAGTAAAATCTATTTACGGACTACTTTGATACTTGCAGTTCAAAACAAAAAGGTAATGCAGCCAAATTGCAAACAGATAAAATCTTTGTCATGCAAACACTTTGTTTACGATACCTGTGTTAGAAACACTACTTATGAATTCAAATTTTGGTTCAAAGACCAAATTATAAATTCAAATTTGTTGATGAGAGAAAGAGATTTAATTCTTGTTAATGAAGGAAAGACTCAATCCGCCGAAAGGTGCCGGAGTGTCCAATGATAAAAACGGAATTCAATAACGACAACCGTCCTTGAAATCTGAACTTGGCTAAATAAGATCAGCGAATTCCCTCCAAGTTACAACTACCCTTATTTAAATATGCGTAACTCTATGACGCCCGGTACAGAAAATTATAGTTGCGCAAACCGCAGATAAAAAGTTATTTTTTATCTGCGGTTTGCGCACACGCAGTCAACACTATACAGCAAAAATTAATAATACAATGGTCACCTGACCATTCAGCAAACACGGTCACCGTTCTCTGAGCCAAATTCTAGTTACTGTATCACAAGAGCAATCTCTCACTCTATTTATAATAAATCCGAATTGGGTCACGTGGCCGACGACAAAATTAATAGTAAAATTCGATTTTATGCTATTATACAGGTTACTGCCAAAACAAGGTCACATAAGGATTAATTAAATTAGGACGATGTATTTAAGTTTTTTTAGAAGGTGCAGTTAATTTAAAATCTATAAATTGATTGATCTGTTAAAGGCGTCAATTTTATCACATTTTTTCGCTGTTGGCAGCTGTGGCTCATTGCATTTCTAATAGGTCACAAAAAAATTAATTTAATTTTCTAATAGGTCACAAAAATTCACAAAGAAGCAATTTGCATTACGTAACAACCTGATATGCAACTAATAGGCTCAGCGGTTTCATATGTCATAATGACAACGTATATAACACCCAGCAAACCACCGAGCTGGAAGCACAAAAACGCTTTTTTAGCAAAAGTGATTTAAGGGTGAGCTATCCTCCACTCCATAGTAGCTTAAGTATTTTTCGATTAACAAGATTCCCAATACAGTAAAAGAGTCCGTTCGCCTTTTGATCTAACTAATTTGTATGGCCAATTGGTGATTACCTTTACCCAGTGATGGGATTCACAATTTCAAAAATAGGTTCCCTTTCATGTGGAACTCACTAACAACAGGTTTCCTCATTATACAGAGATTGAAAGGCACAGAGTTTGCGTTAAATCAAGAATAAGCTCACTCACGTTATGCCATTTTAAGAAGAGGTTTTCGCAAACTCGTGCAAACCCCCTCCAACCCATTACAGCCTGTAGCCCTATGCCGGTTTTTGGTGGGAGAGGAGTCACTAATGTGGTAAGCAGTATGAACTCAGAAACTTGTCCTAAAGTGCCTTTCCCATAGGCACATCAAAAATCATTCACTTAAGATGAATTGAATACAGATTCAGATTTATTTATTTGTGATTACAAGATTTACAAATTTGCACATATCATATAATTTAGGTCAAAGGTGACTGCAAAATGATTGCAAGGTGTTCCAGTCAAACACCCTCCTTATCCGTCATTTACGTAAAATGACAAAAAAAAGCGTTTAAAAAATTGGTCTATAATTCATAAGCTTTGTTTTATCTCCACTTTTAAAAACAGGCACTGCTTTAAAAGTTAGCTATTTATAGCCAACTTGGGAATATTTGGGGTTGAAAGCATGCATTGCAAAGCCAAACCGATACCGGGATAATAGTTTCCGCGACTAGGTCAATTACAAAAAAATTTAATTAATGTTACTCACAGCTTTTTATTTAGGATTAAGTTGTTTTATTATTTTAAAATTGTATAAAATGTAGGCCTAGTTGGACTAAAATACATAAATTTGATAAGTAGCTTCGATAGGCCTATTTAACTTTAGATGATTTAGTTCAATGGTTTTTAACCGTGAGGCCATGGCCCAATGGTGAGCTATGGCGCTATTTTCAGTGGGCTACAGAACATAAACCAGAATGAAAGCAATATGACGTCATTATAACCGAGATATCCGAAACAAATTCCAAATAAAGACTTTTTTTTTATAGAAATCACTATGTTTCTGGGACGAAAAATCGGAAATAGCAGACAAATTCCAAATGAAGGCTTTTTATTTAATTTTTTTTTAGAGATCACCAAATTTTTGCGACAGAAATTAAATTCTGTTCACCGAAGTGGGTCGTTAAGTTATTTTGGGTTGGAAAGTGGGCCACGTTATGAAAAAGGTTGAAAACCCACTGCTTTAGTTAGTTTAGTTAGTTGAGCTACATTTTTCCAATATTGCAAAAATACAAAGGTGCTAAAATTTTCACCTATTTTAATTGTATCACTGATTTGATTTCCATCAACGTTAATAACTTCAGAATATTGAATTATTACTTTTCAAACGTCATTGTCTTTGATATAGAGTTGAGTTGAGTTGAGTTATTTATTTTTCACCAAATAAAAATTCACGAAAGAAACAAAATGCAAAATAAAGCAATTTGGAATGTTGGTAAGGAGCACCGAGGAACCTTTCGGTTTTCTAAGTCAAGGTGCTCCTTGAGAAAAAAAAGAAAATTTCAAAATCGAAAAACGAAATAAACGAGTAAAACAATAAAAACGGCAGCACAACAAAATTCATAAGATATCTGTAACGAACTTCGAAAGAAAACAAACAGGCACAGTTGTTACAATACAAACGCGAATAACACTCCCCTTGAAGGATAGTTACTAAACAGTCATACTAAACACAGGGCCCCTGAGTATCTTAATTTCATGCTCACACGAAGCCGACAAAAGAAAAGTTTTTTTAATAACTGGAAATTAAGTAATGTTTATACTCTTTTTTGAAAGAAATAGTGTTTAAAATTTTAAGAGAGCTATCAATCTCCATCCACAATTTTGTTCCTCTGAATGATAATAGGTTTTGGGAAAATTTTTTTTTGACGCGTGGTAGAAAATAATTAAAGCTGTCAGCACATCTGGTTTTATGAGTATGCCAATTAGTAAGGTAGGTAAATTGTCTTTTGAATATAAATGGAAGATTGTTGTGATGAAGGTTATGCATAAATTTGGCCAGTTCTAACTTATAAATTTCATCAAGTTTTAAAATTTTTAACATTTTGTATTGAGGATTGATAGAAAAATATTTTGATGATTTAGTAATTAATCTAACAATATTATTCATTCTTATTTGAATTTTGTTCAGGTAAATATTTGATGCATTTCCCCAGGAGATGACACCATACTGAACCCGACTGTGAATAAGACTGTGGTATAACGTGACCAGGGTTTCCCTTGTTACATAATTACGCAATCTGCAAAATAATCCTCTATATTTCGCCAGTTGTAGAGAGAGATAGGAAGTATGAACGGACCAATTTAATAGTTCATCAATATAAACACCAAGGTATTTTATATTTTGAACTCTATTAATAGAGGTACCATTAAAACTTAATTGAAAAATATAATCAACTGGTTTATATGGTGTTTTGTTAATAAGTAGAAAATTTGTTTTAGAATAATTTAAGGATAATTTATGTTTCAAAAACCAATTATTTAAACTGTTTAGTTCATTATTTACACGAGTCTGTAGAGTATTTAAATCGTTATCAGCTAAAGTTAAATAGGTGTCGTCAGCGAAAAGTGTAATATCAAATTTAGAAGCTAATGGCATGTCATTTATATACAGCAGGAATAAAATTGGGCCTAGGCAGGATCCTTGTGGAACGCCGCAAGAAATTTTTTGCAGATTAGATTTGGTTTCAGCTACAACTGTGTATGAATATCTGTCGGTGAGATAACTCTTGAATAAATCTAAAGCTATACCACGGATTCCAAAAAATAAGTTCATTTTTTTTAATAAGATTTTATGATCGACAGTATCGAAGGCTTTAGATAAGTCAAGAAATAAACAACAGCTATATAAACCATTATCAATGTTATTGATTAATTTATCATAAATATTGCTAATGGCTAAAGTGGTAGAATAATTCTTACGAAAACCGAATTGATGTTCACTTAACAATTTGTATTTGTCGAGATAATTGATTAATCTATTAAGAATGATTTTTTCGAAAAGTTTGTGAAACTGAGAGAGAAGCGAAATTGGACGATAATTGCTAGTTTTACACATATCGCCTTTTTTAAATAGAGGAAATATTTCGGCTACCTTGAGACAATTTGGAAAATCACCTTGCAAAAAAGCAAGATTAAATAAATCGCTGAGTACTGGTGCAATTATTGGTTTGCTAAATTTTATAAATTTCGTGTTAATGTCGTTATGTCTTGTTGATTTTTTATTATTTAACATAGATATTAGAGAAGACACTTCATCTTCATTTGTCGGCGTAAGAAAAAATGAATTGTGTAATTTATTGGACAACTCATTAGTATTAATAGATTTAGGTTGCTTTAGTGATTTTGCAAGATTGATTCCTACGTTAGCAAAATATTCATTAAAGTTATTTGCTATATCAATCTTGTCAGTTATTGTTTTGCCTTCATCGGTAATTAATTTGGTTGGAGAAAAGATTGTTTTTTTCTTAATATTGACTAATTCATGTATGGTTTTCCAAATTTGGTCTGGTTTACTGCGATTTTGCACAATTATATTGTTATAATACATAAATTTATTTGCAGCATATTTTAAATTTATCATTTCATTCTGCAAAAATAACTTTTTGAAAAAAATTTTAGTAAATTTATTAGCATAAATCTTATATAAATATTTTTGGAAAGGTGTACCATTTACAAAGTTAAACATACACAGTTTTTGCTTACAAGTTATACTCGTAGAAAAAATATACGTTTCGTTATCCATGACTTATTACAGGGTGTTTCAGAATTAAGGCAACGTATTCTTTATTAGGTTAAGGAAAATTTACATGAGCGATGTTTATTTTAATCGTTTAAACTGAAAGGTGAATGATGGGTAAATCATACAATGCTATATTTATTCGGTATTACCACCTTTGCTACGAACTACAGCTTCAATTCTACATGTGTAAATGCATTGCAGGCAGAAAGTATCTGTTCTTGTGGAATTGCTTCCCATTCCTTCTGCAGTTTTGCTTTCAAGGACTTGAGAGAAGTGTAAGAGGAAGCTGAGACCCTTCTCTCCGAAATGGACCAGATAGAAAAGTCCAAAGGATTAAAGTCGGGGCTCCTTGCTGGCCATACATTTTTGCTCATGAAAGACGGAATGTTTTTCTGAATCCATGTTTGGGTTGCTTAGGAGCCATGTGATGGTGCTGAATCCTGTTGGAGGCTCCATGGTGACCCTTGAAAATGATCCTTAGCCCAGGGTAGCAAGTGTGTTTCCAAAATGAGAGAAATGTACCAGCAAGTTGTGAACCATCAGAATGTCCAAGCTTGAGGTTCCTCCAGTTCAGTTGAAGGTAGGATTGCTACGCGATGTCAAAATGCACAGTCTGTTATAGTTTGGAAGCTGTGACGGCCACAGGAAGATCTCGGCTTGTTTTTGTGCCTTCTGGGGTGAAACTGAACTCACAACTGAACTTATACACATTTCTCTCATTTTGGAAACACACTTGCTACCCTGGGCTAAAGATAACTTTTGCGCCGTAATAGAGAATTTATCTCTCATTTTATAGCATAAACATCGTTAAAAAAATATTATGACAAGATGTGAACAAAGAATTTGACAAATCAAAATTGTAATTAAATTTTTGCAAAAAGATTAGTTTCAAGGTTTTGAGAAATAAGGTCACCCGAAGTAAAGGTATTTGAAAAAGCGTTCATTATTTTATCAAGTTAATAATAAAACAATATTATCAAGTTAATATCAAAACTCAGGTGAGGCAGAAGGAGTAGATCAAACCAGTCAAAAATAATAAAAAGCTGCTGCCACAGGCAAAACGATACAGGATATATTTGACAAAAGACAAAAGTATAAAATTACAAACCAGTATTAATATCATCAATATAAAAACAATATTCGTCTGGTACAACTTTTTGGGAAGCTCTTTGCCTTCTTGTCTAGGTTTGTTGAATAACGGAATGAGTTTATTTTTTTGCTGCAGCGTTAATCAGAGTAAGTTATCCGTTTTATCAGGGTTCTCAAACGTTTGTGCACGTTGACCCCTAAATAAAGTAAAAAAATTTTCAACCCCTAATTTAGTGCTATTCAATCTTTTTTACGACAGTAGCAATTTTGACTAAAATAAAAAAAACTGTAGCCTACATTTTAGTTGAGCGGCTCGGTCAACAAGATTTTCGGTCTACGAGAAACGTTTCGCTAATTATTAAAAGTTCGGAAAGGCCTCAAAATGGCTGCCGAGCGTCACGAGAGGCTCTCGAGCGGATAGCACCGCTCTCACGTGTTAGTTCGTGGACGCTACCGCTAGTTGGCGTGCAGGCAGGTTTTATTGTTGTTCAATTTTATTGTAAATTTTTTCAATTTTTAAACAAATTTAAGTTCTGTCGAAATTTTAAAGTTAATTACAAAAAATTAATTGGCAACTCCTTGAGCTGTTTTAAATCAGAGGTGGTTACGAACCGGATGCGGAGCGGATATCCGCTAAATTTCACGAATCAGGAGCGCACCCGGATTTAATTTTATATCAGACTTGCTGATCCGGATTCGAATTTTTGTTCGTCATGTCATATAAAAAAGTGTTTCTCAAAGTGAGACACTTGGTTTCCTAAGAAGGAATTTGAAATCTGAAGACACTACATTTTAGAGACAAAATTCGAGACAGATTCAAAGTGAAGACCTTTTTTTAGAAATCACTACTTTTACTACTTTTTAGGGATCTCGAAAAAAAGGACAAAAATCGAAAATGTGACAGAGTCAAATTTGAATGTAATTGGGATTGCTGAAGTTCGAATCACAAATATAGATAAAGACAAAAAAGGACCTCGCTTTGATCCTACTTTATGTGGAGCCGGGAACCTCTGTTTTAAACGCAACTTAAAAATTTTGCGAGAAGTGAAGCAAACCGAAGCTTTTATTGGTGGATTTTTGAACCTTATTTATTGCTTTGTTTATTTCTATGTTGTACATTTATGATTATTAACTAAACATAAGCACATACAAGACATTGCAATTGAATTACCAAGGATTTGGTAAAGATTTTAAGACCTCAGATCGAATTAAACCTATTTTGGTTAATTTAAATGGGAAAAATTGATTTGGTCTGCGAGTGTGGCCGTCTACGAGACGTTCCTGGAACGAATTAATCTCGTAGACCGAGGCCCCACTGTAATTATAAATCATGCTTTAAAATCTAAAAAAATGCATAATTAAAGAGAAAATTTTTTTGGTTTTTAACTTTAGGCAACTATGTTTGTCTAATGACGTAGGGTTACCATATTTTTAAAATAGAGAATCGGGATGTCAAAAGTAATAAAAATGTCAAAAATAGAGTTAAAACCAAAAAAATAAGTTTTTACCTTGAATCTGTGTGACATTTTATTATTTTTGTCTAAAAAAACTAATGAAGACTAAAAAAATTTTCACTTTTAATACAAAATTCCGGGACAAATTAATTGACTGGGTGGGACACCAGGACAGAGCATAAAATCGGGACCGTATGACAAGCCTACAATAACATGTACATTTTATTGTGTTGTGGAAGAAAAACTATTGAAGATAAAAAACACTTTACTTAAATTATACATTTTTTAAACTTTAAAGCATAATTTAGAACTAGGATGTACAGTTTTTCTTAGTTTAGTACTATTGCAAAAAAAGTAAAAAGCACTACTTTATTGCTCAAGTGGATCCCAACAGTTCTTCATTGACACCCTGGCCATTTATTGACTTAATTGAATTCCTTGACTATTTACTGAGCCCTTGGATGGTCCAATTGACCCCTGAGAGTTGATATCTGGGACCATTTTAAGAAACACTTAGTTACATAAATATATTTAGGAAGTCTTGATTTAAGATTTAATTTTCAATTCAATTCAATTCAATTCAATTTTATTTGCAATCAAGGTATTACGTTTTAAAGTTTTTATTGAAAAAGTGATTGCGAAATAGGAAACAGCGGCTAAACGATGTACGTTATTAAACGCACAACGTCAATTGTGCGTGGTCGCCGTACCTTTAAAACGAAGTAGCTACTGTACGTTAATTATTTTTTTTATTGAATAAAAAGAAAAAGAGAGAAAAAAGAAAACAATTAACTTAATTTGTTTTTAAAAAAAAAATAACAAAAAATAAAAGTGTATATCAAAACGCAAAAGGTAATAAAAATACTTTATCACTATAAAATATACACATCCAAGCCATATAAAGAGAATGTTGCATAATCATGGGTGGGAGAAACGACAAACTCTGTGACCAAAAGGGTCAGGACCCAAAAGAGGTCAGGCAGGCAAAGAAACCCAGAAGTTCACTAAACAACTAAAAATTTTTCAAAGATTTATTTATTAAATTGCGATCAATAAGTTCTTTCCATTTTGAAAAGTGATCAGCGGGAATGGAAAACATAGACCATGTTCATCTAAGTCAGTGTTTCTCAACCTGTAGGTCGGAGCACAGTAGTGTGCCACGAGAGGTTTCCAAGTGTGCCCCGAAACTTTTTGAAAAACATTAGTACATTGCTCCGCGACCTTTTTTTGGGAGAACACTCCTTTTTGCGGACAAAAATCAAGAAATTCGAAACAGATTCAAAATGAAGACCTTTTTTTAGAGAACACTACATTTTAGGGACAAAAATCAAGAAATTTGGTCCAAGTCTGCCGCGAATTTTGAAAAAGTCCCAAAATGTGCCACAGGTGGAAAAAGGTTGAGAAACACTGATCTAACTAATAAATAAAAGTCGCTAGTCGTCGTCGTCGTTTGAAAGGCATCGACTTCGGGTCAGGCTGCCTGGATAAGATAACTTTTATAACATTTGATAAAAGTTGCTTTTGTAGAGAAAACGCTTTTTTAAGTTCTCTAATTGATAGTCTCGACTCTCGACTTCTATTTAGCAAAATAAATTGTTGGTTTCTCTTGAAAAGCAAAAAAAGTTGAAAAAATGCCATAAAACGACATCACCACCGCGGTGACGGTCAAGTTTACACTCTTTGCAGCATTTAAGGCGATTTTACCAACAAATTTTGCAAATGAAAGAGTTAAGGCCTGTTTCCACTACGAGCGTTGGTGGGAGTATTTATTGTTTGTATATTGATTTTTTGCTTCTCTTAGTGCTTAAGCGCGGAAAAAAGTTAAAAAAAACAATAAAAAAACAATGAATACTCTCGCCAAAGCTCGTAGTGAAAACGGGCTTTTATGCACAAAAAATTAGAAACTTAACCGAAACGATTTAGTACCTACTCAACGATGAACCTAAAAAAATTAAATTTCTTTTCGCATATCGCCGTGGCATAAAACAAATTCTGCAAAGCAGGTGAACAATAAGATTACAAATGGTAGGTAAACTAGACATAGACCGGGGGCCTGAGAGGCATATATGGCCCGCATAAGTGTTTTGAGTAACTTATGGGGTATTTGCCAAAGTGACGTAATGTAAATAGCCAAATGTTTAAAAATAGACTGTAAATACAGTAATTACACACATAGCTATGGGAAGCGAAGGGCAGGGGGATAATTGTCCTTTCAAGGACGCAAAAAATTTGGGCCAAATTAGATTTTTTAGGGCAAAGCTATTTTATATCATTTTGAAAGAACGATTCAGTTTAAAAAAAAGTGTATAATTATGACGCAAAGATTTTCTTTGTCTTTAAAAATTTTTTTCGGCAAAACCAATATATGGTATTGTTCAATTATTTGGTCTCTGCTCCAACTTAAAATTAAAAACAATTGAAGACCGAAAAAAAAAGAGATAAAAAAAAGATCCTTACGTTAAATCTTAATTTTCGGGTAATCGTCGCATAAAATTCGGGCAAAATTGTTTCGTCCCCTCCCTTCCAAAATGTTTTGGTCTGGTACGCCTTTACAAACCTTGTCCAACAAGTAAAAAACAAAAAAATTTTCATTGTAAAACTTATTCATGAAATTTTACTTTCTAATTACATGGATTTCTTCAAATCACTTTTTAATTAAGGTCATTGCTTTGATTCGCGAATATTTTGATGAGCCGAAATGGCCCGTGCCTCAAACTGTTTGGCCGTTCCTGACGTAAACAAACGTGAGTCGTAAGAGAATCTTACGCAGAATAATGATAATAAGATGTCATTTCTAATATGATAATATATTTATTGTCTCTTTCAAAATCTAAAGATTTTTTAAGTTATATAAATAAGCTACTGATGGTACCCGATAAATGTATAGTATTTTTTATTCGTATTAAGTTTCTGCATCTTTCACATTAAAAAAGAACTTTTCAATTGACGTAAGATTGCAGTTGGATTAAAAAAACAAATTTGTCTATATTCCCGCACGGTCTATGCACAAACGAAAACTTAGAGCCACAGCACATAAGTGAATTCTATCAAATTGACAGTTATAGCTTTAAACTTCAAACTTCAAGTTTTCTTTGTAGGCTTAACTTATGCAGTGGCATGAAGCAAACGCGCCGACCCAAACAGAGCACGTTCTAGCATCATGTCACGTTTCCTGTAAGTAAATCTTTAATTTATTGCAACTGCGATATACAGCATGTGGTCGATATAAAAGCTTTTGCAGAAAGGAAGATCAAGCAGAACTTTAATTCATTCAAAGGCTGGAGAAGAATTTATGCTCTGTTTTTTTAGTCTTTTTTTCAGTTAGAATGCAATTCTTTGAGTACAATATTGTTCTTGTCCAACAAAAAAGTTCAACAACTTTATAGTGGCATATAGGCTATAGTGTTCAGAAAGTAATTAGAATTTCTGTTTTCAGAGTCAGCGAAAAAAAATGCAAAATTTGTGTGCTAAATCAAAATTAGTGTAAAATTGAATTGCGGATTATGCTGTTGCTTAGAAAATTGCTTACTCGGTAGATATAAAGAAATTATAGTTGAAAGCATTATTGTTTAAAATGGATCAAGATACACCTGCAACCGAAGAATTTTTTTCTGTGAGTTCATAGTTAAAGACAACGATTCTTAACCGTCGGACCAGGAGCCGGTCTGGGTTCTTTGCGACGTTTTTTCCAGTTTGCAAAAAACGGTTCAACAGTTTTATAAGTCTAATTGGTTTAAAAAATTTTAAAGCCTCAGTCAAACAAGTCTAAATTGAAATTGCTTTTACTGTCCTCTGGCACGGTTGAGAATCATTGGTTTAAGCAAATAAAATAACTTTTAAAGACTGTATAGTGATTAACAAAAATTTTAACCGTAATTTTGTAGATTTATGTTATGCAACAAAACAAAAATTTTATGAGAAAGTAATCTGTTTAAGACACTGATTACTAAATTTGTATGCTTGTGACGCACTTTTACCTTTTCAGTGCACTTCAAAAATTATTAAGTTTAGTCTTGTTAGCATTACCGGCTCGATTGCTCGCAGAAATTTTTGGGTTAATTGCCAGGTCGACCAAACTTGACAAGGTGTTTGGTATTCCTGTAAATGGCGCCATTTGATATTCATCAACCTGCCATTACTAGGCTAACGTGAATACCAATGGAGTTCGGTTTACAAAATGTTTACTTTTCAAACTTAAAGATTCGTTTAGGACACGGCTGTGAACTCGAACTTGAACTCGAATAACTCGGTCTTTTGAGCTGAACTTGAACTCGAATAATAAGAGATGTCGAAGTCGAACTTGAACTCGAACTTGAGAAATGACAATCGAGTTTGAGTTTATTAATTGAGAAGTTTTGTTTCGATAAAGTGCTCGTTTTTGTTGTTTTACAAATACAAAACTTCTCTAGGCATCCTTTATCGGCAGCTGCGTTTTACCTTGGTAATATACGGTTTAACCATTTTTTTTGGAATAGCAAATTATCCTGATAAAATTGAAATTTATCAGTAATATCACTGTTTGTCTGTATTAAAAATTAAAATAAAATCGAAAACAAAATAAAAATTCTAGAAAAATTTTTTTGGTTACATCTTTATTTACCATTAGAAAAAAAGAGATTTTTGTTTTCTAATACCGTGAAACGAAAAATACAAAAAGGCAATAAATTCCGGGAATTTCCGAAACCGGGATCTCGATTTTTAAACCCAAGTCACGTCATACACTAATTAAATTTATTTTTCTACGTCTGTGTTCAAAATCATAATTGTCCATTGCATCTGTTTGATAAAACGGCTGTTTAAAGAAGTGATTGTTTGATTGTCTGAGGAGACACTTGACTACACAAAATCGGCTGCATCTATTTAGCACAATGGTTGTTTGCATAGGTGACTATTTAATTGTCTCGGTACACTGTTAAAAACCTACCGCGAATTCTTTGATAATTGCAGTCGGCGTTTATGATGTTTGCGGAATTTCGCAAAATTTTTTAGATTTTTGCTGCAGGTTTTCAAACAATGTAGTTAAACTTGGAATGCCGTTTTTGCACAAATGACAATTTAGTTGGAGTTTTCCGCTTTTTCCTACTTCATGAGTACTGTGTGATCAAATTTATTATTATTATTTTTTCTTTGCTTCACTATAACACCCATTATAAACCTGCGTGTAGACCTCAAACTTCTGATTTGATTATTATATATACGTTTTATGCTGGCCTATCTCATAGACATAACTTTCTACTGTATAGTTTTTCTAAAGATTGACAACAAATAAATTTATGTTTTTTTATTAAATTATATAGTAAAAAAAGGCATCCAATTTGTTTAGTTTTATTCAAATTAAATGTAAAGGTAGCTACCCTGTATACCTAATCGATTTGATTTCTATAACATGCATGTTGTAGAAGTTAATTACTACTAAACTTTGATGTTTGCAGTTTCCTTACATTTCTAAAGTTGACAATGAAAAGCGACATTTTGCTGAACTTGAACATAGCCCAAGAATTCGAAAGAAGCTTACCGAACTCGAACTTGATCTAAGAAATTGAAAGGAAAGAAATCAAACTTAATCTCTGGTTAAGGACTTTCCTGCTTCAATCTTTAGGCTGCGTTTCTTTGTCATACCACCAGAGTCTCACAATTCCGGCAAGCCACGTGGGTTAGAGCGATGAGAATCGAACCACTAATTCTCTGGTTCATTTCGCGCTTAAAGTGTTCACTTAATGCTAACCTAACTTAATCCAACTCTAACCCCAAACTTAACCTAATCTAACCCTAACCTATCCTTAATCTAATCTTAATTAAATCTAATCTAACCCTGAAAGCTTCTAAATAACTCTCTTCTTAATAAAAAAATTTTTTTTTAAACAAAAATGCCTGCGCTTCACTGTCCGACGTTTGAATCAATGCATCAAGAAATTGTTGGAAAAGTGCGATTGAAATAATACTATTAACGTTGAAACAAGAAAAGTCATTAAGTTACAACGATTTAAGAAATTTCTCCTTGTTTTATAAACCGCGCAATCTAACGAACCATAAACATTTAAATTTTAGTGTTAGTCTCTGAATTTTCGATCCGTAAAAAATTGAAAAGTAGCTGCAGTCTAGCTTCAAATTACAACAGCATATAATGTAGGTTTGAAATCCTGGAAAATATACAAATGAACCCATTGGCGTACCAGCCTAAAAAATTCGGGGGGCAATAGAGTTTTGTCCAAATTTTGGGACGTCTGTCCGAATTTTAATTATCTATAACTTAATAAATTTGAGAGAAAAATTTGTCTAAAATTTAGGGTGAAGACCAAAAAAAGGTCTTCACCTAAATTCGTAAATGTTTTTCTGCTATTACCACAAAAATCTTTTTTTGATTTTTGTCACTGCTCTAAAATTCTTGATTTTGCCCAAATTTTTTCTATCGCTGCCCGAAAAAATTCTGATTTCGCCCGAATTTTTGAAACTTGGGGAAGGATATTCTATGCAAATGGATAGGATATACTATGCAAATATATTTGAGTATAAAAGTGAATAGAAAAAACACTAAAATTAAAGTTGATGCTTTGAATTTAAAAAAAAAAAAGAAGTAACTTTTATCAATTTAGGCCCAGGCCTATACCTCAAAAGCAATAGAATTTTTTGGACCAAAAAGTGCTTATCAGTTAGTTAATTCAACAAGTTTCTACTAAAACATGACATTGAGGTTTTTGATAATTTCGAGTGAATATTGAAATTGTATTTCAGGTTCTTAATAATTTTGGAAGTGAAATTGGAACTACTCTCAGTGATTTGGCAACAGATTGGGAACAGGATTCAGAAAATAAGACAAAAGAAAATGGGTAATTTCTGTGTGATTTTTCATTTTCATGCAATAAAAATAGTGATTTTCGTAATATGTTTGTAACATTGTCATAAGGAGATACTGTAAAACCGATGATGTTACTACTTACAGGTAAACGTTATCAAACTTTATAATTATCTTATCCGCATAAACTACCTATAATAAAATCAATAAATGTAGAAATGATAGCTGTACGGGCCGGGAGGGGAGGAAGGGCAGTTCTTCCCCAAAGTCTTAAAAATTTGGAAAAAATTAGAATTTTCCGAGGAGCGACAAATAATTATTTAGGCAAAGCAAAAATTGTTGGGCACCAATTACGAACTACTTGCCCAAAAAAAGTTTTCGAGAACTTTTTTAAATATTTTGGGACAAAAATGGATGAATTTGACGCAAGTTGAATAGTATTGTTTAAAAATTTAATGTAATTTGATATCTTTGTTTACGTAGCATTAGAAATGTTAGAAAAGTGAAAGTTAACTTTTACTAGTAACAATTTAGATTTTAGAAGTTCTTTTTTGTTGTACTTTTACCACGAAGCAGAACACTTACTGTGATGAGATACTAAAATTGTCTAATTAATTATTGTCTTAATTAAACTAAATTCGCTACCATAATTCAGATTCTAAAGTAAAGCAAAAGCATTAAATAAGAACACATTAACGAATAAACAAAATATAAAATCAACTTAATAGTTATTAATAGTATGGCAACTAGTAGTTTACACTGCAGTTACAATTTATCGCAATTCAAACAAACAAAAATAGTAAAACGGAGGAATTAAACGGGCGTTTATTACAGAAGTACATGTAAATAGTTTAAATTCGCAAGCTCGCATCTTTATCAAGACATAATTTTATGACATTACATTCTATGTCTCTTGCAAAACGAATTCTTTGCTAAACTGTTGATTTATTATTCAATTTACTAAAATTCAATTACGAAAGACGATTTCTTTCAAACATTAATTTAAATTTGGCTGTACAACAATTAGTTTAAATTCCATTTTAAAGAGCAAACGGTGCTCACTAAAAAGCATGACATTGTCATACAATTACGCAATTGAGCTATTTGCCAAATGACTTTCTAGTCGACATTTGCAAGCGAAAAACACCAGCATGCCATGCACTGCGACAAGCCTTTGCATCAAAGAGTTCACTCAGTGAAAAGAACAAAAATTCAATCGATTTAGCGCCTCCTCAACAAGCCAAAATGTAATAAAAAAGATACAGCCTACTGCTATGATAAAGTTTTTTTGAAAGAACAACAAAAATGTTGCCCTGAAAACAGCTTTCGCAAATTTTTTGGCACACTACTTAAACAAACCAACATAGTCATTTAGTTCCAGTACATTTCAGCGCATCATACGTAGAATACCGAACGGTATCTTCATACAAATTATTTCATCACCCATCAAACTCTTTATTTTACAGTTTCCGGGTAGCATTAAAAGCGTTTTTTGGACCAGATATTTGGCAACTAGTGAAAAAAGGTGATTGTGACAGCACAAGTTTCGATTTGACAACCCTTTTTGACTTTTGACATTTTTAGCAATGTTTTTTTGCACACTTCTTTAATCTGCTGCTGTTGTTTACAAAAACCACTGCCAAAACTCCTAAAAGCGTGGTTTGGGCGGCTTTTATTAGCAGATTGCAGTCTGGACGTTGTTCCAAAATTATCTCGCTTAGCTTGATGTGGCGTGAATTTTTTGTGAAAGGCCGGAAACAATTTCAAAACGTTGAACTGTTTTTTTTTTAATAAAGATTTAAGAGTTGAGAAAAGCACCGATTTAAATACCGAAAATAAGTTTTTCCAAATTTCTTTCAATGTTCAGTGCTAAAATAGTCAAATACAGTAAATGGTTAGATGTTTCGACAAAAACTTTGTGTTCATTCTTTGATAAGGATATCCAAAGCAGCTTTGTGAGCGGGCCCTAACGCGAAAATTTGTTTAATGCCCAAATTAAATCCGAAAGTTATATTACAAAGTAAATCGAATTAGTCGGCGGACTTAAACATTTACGAAATTTACAACTGGACGAAGCAAAATTAAAGATTATAGGCTACCATAATTCACAATTGATGAATTTGTTTACAGATTATTAATCAGTTCTTTATATTCGACATGCTGTCGTATATGAACATTCACAACCGGCAGCAGTGAGGTAGCCAAATCTCGGACACAAATCGTGTCTTGGAAACTTAAGTCCTAAACCCGATCGGAAAAGCCTGACCCTATTTGCAATTTCAAATCTAAATAGATCAGCCTGTTGTCAATGTTATTCTTAATTAGAACCTGTTATCAAACTGTTAGTGGACCCCTCAAAGCCAAAACAAATTTTTCGTAGTAATTGTAATTGTTTTCGTAACAACAGTAATAAAAAAAAAGTTTTTGAAAGGTTTTCATGCTTAAGTTTTTTTACTTCAAAATTGTTTTTTCTCATCTGTGTGTTTGTTAAAACTATCGTGTTACTGCTTTCTCTTCCGGGTTTTGCGTTAATATTGGTTGGATTTGTTTTTCCACAGCTTTAAGCCGAGTCTCCCATAAGTATAACAACCTTATTGAAAAACTTCGATTAAGAGTTTTTTTCCAAGGCTACCATTGTGAATCCTAAAGTTCATGTTCTTATTTTTGTGTCAATTTATCATACGGAATCGCGGTTGTTTTTTGATTTTTTTATCCAAAAGAGTTTGTAAAAAATCTTTTCAAGACGCCAAATAAAATCTGAACAAATAAACTTGCTGTAACCTGGTATAAGTTTTGGTGAGATAAAAAACTCCTTAGATGAACTTTGATGGAAAGTAAAAAATTATATTCTACCATTCAGTCAACGCAGATCAGCGTAATGTCACGAATAGCTTGTTTATAGTATGACGCTATGCCGATAGTTTGGTTGCATGTCTCTTCACATAGTTGTTGCTGCTGAGCTGCGTTGCAAGTCGCTAGCTGCGTCACACTGCTACTACTTCCACGTAATCTCCGTTAACTTTTCACCAACAGAAAAAAACACGAATAAGTGGCTTGACTAAACATTATAACAATTATAAAAAGTGATTCTAACAAGACTTTATCAGTATCAGATCAAGATTTTGACTTTAAGTGGGTGTTCGAAAAAAAAAGAATTTTTACGGTGTGGGTCAGGCATTGGCTATGCAAAAAAGTTGAACATAAAAGGCTTGGTCTATTCCTGGTCAACATCTACGTTTATTCTTGTTTATTTATTAAATTCTCCAGCGTAAATGCTGAATCAATAAAATCGATAAACAAACAAGGTATGCGCAAGGTTAAAAAAGGCATCGTTTTTTTGATAACTGAGTGCAACCGCATAAATCCAACCTCTTGTCAGACTTGCCTAACTTCAGTCTCACTACGCCTACAACTTTCGTTCAGGCAAAAATACACGATACATGTTTTAATAAATATGTAATCTCTGCCATTTACTGTTATGTCGACAAAACAACAGTTTTAACTTCTTTCTTGTACGCTTTGTTTGATTTTTTTCTTAAATTAATCAATAAATATATATTTTTTTGGCTTGAAAATACAGTATAATCACAAATTTAAAATGATAAAATTGGTGAATCAGTAAGTAGATCAGAGTTGGTTATGGGGTTACTAAACTACACGTGTAATTACATTCTGTAATACAGATTGCATTACGCTTTTTTTACCTCTTTTTAAGTGCAAACTAGAGTAAATAAATTAAAAATGATTGAGCTAAAAGATTTGGGAATTTTGCTTGTGTACAATTTACAAGTTAAATCAGGGGTTCTCAAACTGGGGTACGCGAGAGAAATTTTGAGGGTACGCGTTTACGCGACTAAATTTCTTATATTCGCACTTCAACAACTGCATTTAGACAGCAATCTCATCATCATCATCATCATTTTTTAGGTTTTCTTTTCCTTACAAATCAACGTATCATTACAAGGTAACTCAGCTTCCATTAAAGACTTTTCAGACAAATTAAAAGCATTTCAATCAAAACTAATTTTGTGAAAGGAAAAAATAATATGCGGTCGATACGACACTTCGAGAACATGAGCGAAAGCTTTGCCTTACTGCAGAGTGCAGAAAGACAAAATTGCTGATATTAACAAGTTGGTGCAAAACCACTTGCAGTCGTTACGCGATCTGTTTGGAAATTACTTCTCGGATTTAAATGATTTTGTTATAAGCTGATTCGCAATTTCTTTGGGGTTGGTCCCGGACTTCTTCATACAGTTTGCGAGATGAATTTGTTGAACTTTTGAATGATTTAACAGCCAAAGATATCTTTGAATCCTCATCCGTGCAGAAATTTTGTTTGTCAATGGTAAAGTCATGCCTATTGGTGTCAAAAAATGTGTGGAAAATCATTGCGTTTTCCATCAACTTACTGTTGTGAGCTAGGTTTCTCAACTGTACGTATGATGAAAAACCAGTTTCGTGCGAGGTTTTCAGTCGAACATGACTTGTGCGTGTGCTTTTCCAAAACGCTTCCAAAAATTGATTTACTTGTGAAGCAAAGCCAAGCTCATCCATCTCATTAAATTTATGATGGGATGATTAAAGCAGTTAAAAGATATTTTTTGCATTTTGTATGTTCAATCGTATTCATTTTTTGTTAAATTTTTTTTAAGGAGTACGCCACACATTTAGGTTCAGCAACGGGTACTCAGCTAAAAAAAGTTTGGGAACCCTTGAGTTAAACATTAACAAATCTATCTAACAAATGCTTAAGGTTTTTAAAAACCAATGCACAGTAAAGTGAAAACTAAAAAAAAAGGTCCTCACTTTTAATCAGTGTCCAAAACCTCTATTTCCGTTCCAAATTTCAGGTGAAGACGATTGACGAAGTATTAAACCAGTGGTTCTTAACCGGGGAGGCAGGCCTCCCCTGGGGGGCGTACGTAAATTTTTAAGGAGGCGCGATTGTTAACATGTTTCACAACACATTCTTTATTAATTTTGCTAATCAAATTGACAGGGAACTTGACCTCAGCAAGAATCAAATTGAACAACGGAATCCAGCAAGCTTTTTTTAATTGGATTTTGCTCTCACAGACGGTAACTATGAGTCCCAATTAAAGCACAAATAAAAACTGATTTATCTGATTAAAAAAAAAAATTTAATCAAATAAAATTCTCCTATAGATGAGAAGCAAGAAACATATTACAGTGCGAAATAGGCGACATTTTTGATGAAGCACAAGAACAGTTTTTCGAGTTAAAATTTAACTCAGCAGCCAAAGACAAATTTAAAGTGCTGGACCTTGAGGCGTTTTGGGCCAAATACCTTCCCGTTTACCATCTTATTTCAACCCAAGCCTTCGTGTTCTAGTTATGTTTGATTTAACTTATCATTCTGAAGCCGCATTTTCTGCACTAGTTGCCACCAAGACTAAGTACAGACAGGGGTGCCGGAACGTCGGAAGGGCAAGGGGGGGCAGCTTTTTCAAAGGGCACTTTCAATACTGTAAGTACGGTCATTACCACAAACATTGCTTTCTAATATTGTCAAACAATGAAACACTTCAACAAAGCCAGAGTACTGCGCGTACGTCGCATAAACACTAAAAAATAACAAAAAACAAATTATCAATTACGTAAGGGCAGGTTCAAGAATGTGACACCCGAACTTTAAACGTCGTAAAAATGGTTAAAAAAAATATGAGCAATATGATATAAGAAGAATACGATGTTACTGTTGAGATATTACAAAAAGGATTTTGAAGTACAAGGTATAGCTTTACTTTTTAACACTTCTACAACAAAATCAAAAGATGCAATATTTAGGTATAAAAATCATTATTTATATGATCCTGACTATAGTGTTTTTTCAGCTAAATATAATTGGCAGTTATTAGCTGGGGTCAAAAGAAACAATTGTTCCCCCCCCGAAAGCGAAAGGTCTGAAAAACAGCAATTTTTTTCTACAAAATGCAAAATTTTCTTACCAGCGGCAAGGGCTTTGCCCCGCACTCCTAATTTGGGGAGTCAATACTTGTAATTTAGCAAAATTAGGCCAAAAAAGAACGATTTTCAAACGTCTTTTTAATAAATAGCAAAAGTTACAAAGAGCGAAATGCTATAGTAAAGAATCAGCATTCAATCTTTTTCAAAATTAATCACAGTCAGTGTTTTTAAGAAAGTCCGAAATAATGCAAGCGAGAATCATTAACTTTGACAAATTCGTTTGTGATTGCTTTTAAATCCATTTGATCCATTAGCTTTGGGTGAATTGAAGCAAACATTGCATTGCATTGTTTAAATGATCTGATCTTGAGGTAGAGCGCAAATAGTTTTTTACTCTTAAGATTACGGATAAAAAACATTAAGGCAATAAAAAAGACTGAGTCAGTCAAATCTTCATTCTACAATTTTAAGAGATAAATTTACGACGTAACAATCATGCAAAAATTGAACCAAATAAAAAATTTAAGTTATCCAATTCTCACGGCTTACATTATGTTTTAGTCATATTAAATTTTTATACTTATTTACTCTTAATCATTGAGTGTTTAAATTAGTGATGGGATGATGCCAATTTTTTTTTTTTACTCCAATGCCGATTTCAACAACATTTTTTGATTCCGATTCTATCACGAGCTAGCTAAAAAAAACGTACAGTGTAGTATAGCCTACTGCAAGTTGCTACTAACTTTTTACTGTGCTAACTGCTATCGTGCACAATCGGGTCATTTGTTAGGTCTATTGTTCATAAACAATTAAATTATTTGTTAGGTCTATTGTTCATAAACGATTAATTTTTTTTGCACTGGATAGGCCAGGATAGGCCAGTTTTGAGATTTCATGCTTGAGTAACTGCGGACAATGGTTACAATGGAAGTGAAACTATTGATATCTTCGGTATACTGTGATACAGGTAAACAGAGATATATACACACTTAGAGGTTACAGAGCAGGCGTTTTGCTTCGTTACTATAGTACTGGAATGCAAAGGGCAGTACTGCCCCCCTGCCCCCCTGTTCCGGCACCACTGAGTACAGAACAAGCTGGAAGTTGAAGGAGACTTGCGATGTGCGCTGTCTGGTATTAAACCACGCATTAAAGAGCTATTTGCAAAGAAACAATGTCAACTGTCAAGTGTCTCACTGACTTGTGATGAATAAATAAAATGCAATTGCAACACTTCTTTTTGTATTTATTTATAAGAGTAGGGGGGCGTGAAGCGGGGAACCATTGCTCAAGGGAGGCGCAGTACCAAAAAGGTTAAGAACCACTGTATTAAACAAAGAAAATTATTACACTTTTGCTCACAAACTTTAATTTTTTAAAGAAATATATTAATTTACAAGAATACAATTTTGATTCTCAAAGAAGGCCAAATGGCCAAATTTGAAAGCCAAACACCTGAGAAAAAGGCTGAATTTCTCAAATTTGTCCCTAAAAAGGCTAATATGGCATCGCTATTTCAAACTTGAGTTGTTTTTAAATAATTTTATTCGTTAGATAGGTATGTAGAAATAAGCTTGCGTTTTTGATTATGTTCAAAAAAGCAAAATAGGTAAAACAATAATTTTATTATTTGTAGAAAAAATCCACTTTCATTTATGTAATTTTTTGCAGCAAATCAACTTCTATTTTCGTAATGAAAACTGTACAAAAGTTGTTGACAAATGTAGAAAAAATTTCACAACCCCACTTTAAGCCAGTATTGCCAAAAAGCTGAACAAACTACCTAAGAAAAATCTGAACATATAACGTGCATACAGCACGTAATTGCGCACATATATTCACTTTCGATTATAAAAATGCGCATGCGTATCTACAAACCGCTCGCTGCCGTTTGTCACAGTATTATAAAAAGTGGGTTTGTAAGGCAGGTTCCGTGTTAGAAAGATGACCACCGTGAACCAGTAACACTTTTTGCGGTATGAAGCGAGTGGAACAAAAAACGCTTCGCCAAAAAAAATAATAATAATTAACTTTAGATGTGGTTCAGAGCGGTTCCAGAGTTTAAAGTTATTTATTCGACGTTTTTTTATAGTAAATCATGATTTTTCCACCTTTTTTAAAAATTTTGAAAATAACTCAATGTATTCTAACCTCTCATGTGATTGCTTTCGTCACAATTGTATGCCAACGACAGCTGGTCGTTTTGGCAAAGAAGGAAGTTTTATTGGAAAACTGTGACTCATAAATGATATGTACATAAAGAAAAAACAGTGTCTTACTGTTCGTTTGTACCAAATCATTGAGGTATGCTGGCTTACAATTGTCTAATGGCAGAATTTCGGTAACTTCTGAACATGATTGGGTTATAAAGAAAAGGTTATTAAGAAATAAAATGTAATAAGGTTTGTCAGTTTATTAATTTCGAGAAGATTTTATAATGTGTCTGTTTTTCAGGTCTGAAACTATATCAACAAGTACTGAACACTTATCAGATGAAGTCGGAAGCGGAATGGCAAAACCTTTATCTTTTTACAACCCTGTCTATAAAATGGTCCACAAAAATACGATCTTGCAAAAGGTAAATGCATAGTAGCACACGTACAAAAAAATTAGTTTGAGAAGATAATTTCTTGACAATATATTTGTACAGTCTATTATCTAAAAGCAGAAATTGCCAGTTATCAAAACGATAGAAGGCGAAAATCATGAATGCCAAACGTTAACTGGTTGTCTACGATGTAGATTTACGGATATTTTGCATGAAAGGAACCAAATATAGTTCAACACTGTTAAAAGGCCAGCGTCGAAAAAATTGTTTTGAAAAAAGCAATTTTAACTTTTATGAATGCAAACACTTAGTTTGAGAAGTTTTGTAGGTTTTCCAAACTCACAGTTTCGCTTACCTAAGCTAATAAAAATGAAAATACGGAGACTTTTTTGCTCCTTATCTACTTGTCTTGCCGAATTTGTCAGACCTAGTTATTTTTAATTTTTCGACATAAAATGCGGATCGCTTGTGATTTTTAATCGCCAAGGGAATATAAAAGAGCTACAAGTATTGTTACGAAATTCAATCAAAGTATAATCGTCTTTTGTAAACTGCTCCGTATTTTGTCCAAAGTTCTTTTTGCTTTATTTTCTCATTCAAACCTTTTTTTGCTTGCCTCACAACAGTCTGCAGGCAAGAATATAGAAATATAGATATTAAAGATAAATATGCTTAGTAATGATGTTTTTTTGGCTACGAGTTTCAAATTTTACATTGCTTTTTTTAATACGTTTATGTATCAGTAAAAGCGTTAAATTTATTTCTTTAGTCAAACGTTTTTAAGATGGCTTCAAGAGCCCTTGAGAAGAAAAAAAGTGCTTGAAGGAAATCTTCAGGCTAACCAGTGATGGCGAAAACAGAGGCATATTGTAAAAACAATCTCGTATCGTGTTTCCCCAAAAATAAGACTGGGCTTATATTACTGTAATTTTCAGTCCGAATTTACACTAGGGCTTATTTAAACATTATTATTATTATACACTATTACACATTATACTTATTATTTTATATAAAACATTAGGAAATTATACACTTGGTCGGCAGCGTGGTCGAGTGGTTAAAGCGCTGTACTCATGATCAACATGGTTTCGGTTCAAAACCCACTCGCGCCATTCTGTTGTGTCCTTGGGAAAGACACTTTACGGCACTTTTCCCCTGCTTGGTGGTCTTGGCAAGCAGTTTTAAATTAAAGTCATATCTCTATTACATTGCAAGCGGACAGCAATATCTTGGCATCTCTGGAAGCAGGTCGGGTAATTGCCTACCCTACGTATTTGCGCCTCCGTCGCTTTCCTGCGAGTCAGGAGGATAAATATAAAGATAAAATAAAAATAAAAAAAATTTTCGGGGATGTCTTATTTTGATATATCAAAAAATGAAGTTACAAAGTAAAAATTAACAGATTTCTAAATAAACAGAAATTACGAAAAACTACCTACATTTACTTATCATTAACATGTTTTTTATTCACAAACTCGTGAACAACAATTTATTCAAAAACAATCATATCATCATCCTCCGAAATGTCTTGCAAGTCATCGGGTTCCAAAATTCTTGCGGAGTTTTCGCTTAACGGAGATTATGGAAGTTTTGTCGTCACCAGTCAACTAGGGCTTATTTTAAGGGTAGAGCTTATATTAAAATCATCCTCAAACGTCTTGGGGTCTTATTATTGGGTAGGTCTTATTATCGGGGAAACACGGTAATATCTATAAAAACAAAAAGGTCTTCACTTTAAATCGAAAGTCAAAAAGTTTGTTTTGCTGCATCTGTTATGTGAAAATAAACAAAAGACCAAAAAAAGATCTTTAGGGACATTCCATGTCAACTCACACACCCTTTTTGGCATTTTTTGGCCGACCATCTCCGATTTTGCTAAAATTTGGCATGTTTGTAGGTTTGGACGAGAAAATGTCTTACACCAAATTTCAAATTTTTAAATCGAATATTTCTTGATATATGAAGGTTGAAAATTAGACACAAATCGCCGCTTGAACGCCCCTGATCGAGCAAAAGTGGTCCTCCTGGCTTTATTTTTTGTCCGATTTCAAAGATGTTAATATCATTGAAAAGCTCTTTTCAGCAGTTTTCCAATGATATTCATATCTCAAATGTATCTATATAAATAAAAAAGTTATATTTTGTCGTGACCTTGTGACCTTGACCTCGCATGACCCCAAAACCCCCACTCTAGACAAAAAATTTTCAATATATTTGTTCCTTATATAGAGGACTATCGGCATGCCAAAAACCAAAGTGGGATCTCTATGGGTTTTGAAAATATTTGCATTTTATTTAACAGGTGTGTGTAATGATGCAAATTTGTTGATATTTACGCAATAAATATTTTCGCAAGTTTTTTGTTAATTTTTTTCTAATTAAAAAATATTTTGAAAATCCATAGAGATCCCACTTTGATTTTTGGCATGCTGATAGTCCTCTATGTGAGAAACAAAAATATTGAAAATTTTTTTGTCTAGAATGGGGGTTTCGGGGTCATGCGAGGTCAAGGTCACAAGGTCACGACAAAATATAACTTTTTTATTTATATAGATACATTTGAGATATAAATATCATTGGAAAGCCGCTGAAAAGAACTTTCTAATGATATTAACATCTTTGAAATCGGACAAAAAATAAAGCCAGGAGGGCCACTTTTGCTCAATCAGGAGCGTTCAAGCGGCGATTTTGTGTCTAATTTTCAACTTTCATATATCAAAAACTATTTAAGTTAGAAACTTGAAATTTGGTGTGAGATATTTTCTCGTCCAAACCTACAAACATGCCAAATTTTAGCAAAATCGGAGATGGTCGGCAAAAGAGGGGTGTGAGTTGACATGGAACGTCCCTTTACTTTAATTCAAAAACGTTGTAAAAAGACCACACCAAATAGTGCAAAAGTTAATTTAGAAAAGTAAAAAATTGTTTACCCGCTTTTTTTGGCTCAACGTAATTTAACATGTTGCAAATTATAAATTGTCATAAACGCCTTACCATACTCAATTTTTGCGCCTTCTACCATAGCAATCAATGGTTTTCAACCGAGGTGCGAATTTCATTTGCTATAAGGGGTGCCCGGAAGCAGTGAAATTTTTGTGTTAGTTTTAATGTATAAGACTTTGTTTAGTTTTTAAATCTTTATTTGATGGTGAAAATAGCAAATACTTGCTTTGAGGCGCGATAAAATGTTCATATCTTTTGCGGAGTGGCGTGAGTGAAAAAAAGTTGGAGGCCAGGTCGCCAGGAAGTTGCTTGTTAAGCCACGCAACTTAGAGACACTTGCGAACAAAATGTGAGCCAAAAAGCAATTCGTGACAGTAAGCCTTCTTCTCCATGTAATTGTATCAAAATGATTGTAGCAGCCAATCTGTTTGTTCTTTTTGTTTTATGTCAAATTCGATAACTTTTAGTATTTTTTTGATTTTAATCCGAGGGTAGCCTTAAAGTAAGTACTTAAGCTTTAAAAATATCACTTTTAATATTTAAAAGCGTAGTCCAAATCTTACCCGCAGACCGCATGTTGGATGTCACGTGATGTTTTGCAACATTCTTCATCCTGTCGACCAAAGCCAGCGTCAGTCTTCCATAAATTTGCCATTTTCTCGCAATTTCCGAAATCGTTTACTCCTAGACTTTATATTAAAAGTCAAAACGTCTGCGTTTAGATCAGTATTTCTTAACCTTTTTTTGGCCATGCCCCACCTTATTACTTCTAAAATTCTGATGTACCCCAATTGGTGATACATAGTCATAACAGCCGAAAAATATTTGCGGGGAGGAATACAACTTGCCCAAATTGTATGACATTTGCCCGAATCATAAACTTGCAGCATTGCATTATAGGTCAAAAGTAAAAAAATGGTCATCACTTTGAAACTGTCTCTGATTTCTTCATTTTCGCTTAAAAAGACTTTAGCGAAGTAAATTATTGGTATAAAGCTTTTGTTACTTTCATTTCTGGACCAGAACCAGTTTCGACGCAGCCAAGCTTGTCTCGGCACTGGTTAAACATGCAGCCTACTAACAAACTTCTTGTTAAATCTGGGGTCTACCATCTGTCAAAAAGCCTTTAGAATGCGGTCTACCATCCATTATGCAAAATTAATGTTCTTTTAACTTAACAAAGAACATTCTTTTTTGTATGATTTATACTAAATTAGATAGTAGACTGCATAAAGATTGTAAAATGCTTATTCAACCAAATGATAGACCGCATATTTAGCCAATACCTTTGTCTCCATGCATCGAAAAAAATTTTTGAGCATCCAAGTTTTTATGGTTTTCTTTCTGGCATTTAACTAAATTTTCAATGAATCACCCCGCTGGGAAGGGCCGCATAAGCATAGCAGAGAGGTCCTGACAAAAACTAGAAACAGAGCCAGAAATGCAAGTGAAAACAAAAGAAAAAGTCTTCACTCTTTAAAAACAGCCTGAATGTAAAAAACAAGTGAGGGCCTTCTTTTTTTTGTCTTCATTTGGTTTTGTCTCTAATTCCAGTTTACCTAAAGTTTCCCCACGCCTCACGTTTGAAGACGTGCCTGACACAGCCATTTATCAAAAGACAACAAATGATTTTTGAAAAAGCAGATAAAAGTAAAGTAAGGTCGTTCCCAATTTGTCCCAATTTAGCGTTAAAAACGAAAAAGGTTTCGCATTGAATTAAATCTATTAAAATTCTTATGGTAACTTTTCACAGACGATTCAAAAAAAGATTGAGGCCGAGCAATGGATCTACGTAAATTAATATTAGATGTGTAACTTAAAAATAGTCCGTTCTTATTTTCGAACATTTTGTTTCAAAAATGATCAGAAATCTTAGTAACCTAACGTAATTATCTCGAAATAGTAGCCCTGTTTATGAGCATCGGGATGCTGTAACTTTTTGTAACTGCATAGGAAATATTACGTCATTTAGTTATTTCCTTCGATTCAGCTTTGCAGATTGACTGTCGACGCAAGTAATTCTCAACCTGCGCAATGAATTAGGACGTGATATTACTATTTATCAGTTTGTAGCCTGGTGAACTCTAAAGAGACTTTTAAACAAGTGCATTTTTTAATTCATGCAACAGTAAGGGTGGTTAAAAAAGTATTATTTGCCACAGTTTCTTTTTGGCATTTGGCTGTTGCGTCTAAAAATTGCAAAATTTCACAATGCAAAATCAGTATGTGGTAAGAATGATATCAATAAATTGTCAATTGTCTGGTGTTGTTGATAAGACTGTTTTGCTTCATTTCTGCCATGTTACTCGAGTAGTTAATTTTTATTTTGATTTCTTGAACAATTAATTATACAATGTTTTATTTTTTTAATAGTCCTTTAATGAGACTTTTTTGAACTATTTACGTCTTTTTTGTGCTTGGTCATATCAATCGGACTATTTTGTCAAAAGCATGTGTTTTGCAGCTATAAAGTAACCAAACAAAATGCTAAAATACCTTAATCACATTAACACAGAAATTATCTTTTTTTGGTGTGTGCATTGCAATGTCTGCTGGCTATCTAATCGGTTAAAACTTTGTAGTTCAACAAATCAAGCTCGCGATATCTTACATTGATGTATTCCAAAAATTAAATGCAACTTTATAACTATAATACAATTCGTTACAACAATACCTTAATGTTGCCAAATATTATTGGTATTTAAATATATTTAATCACAGGCATTACATTCATAACCCAGCTTTTTTAAAACCAAACATTACGTTTGTAATAAAAAGATCACTTCAGGTTGATATGAAAAAAATTAAGTTTTCTCGACTAGGTATGTCTTCATATACAATTTGTTTCAGCTGCACATTTTTTCGGCAATGTTCTTTTCTGCATTTTGGACTAAAGTATTGGTTTTTAATTACTGCATTACTGCAGTTGACAAAGCAGACTGGGAGATTCAAATGATGCTGTTCAGTTAAAATTTATTTCGCTTCCGTTTTTGTACGTAAAGTGATTTAACTTGAATCGCAACTGCTAGTAAATATCTTCCCATATAAGAAACCTTAAAAAATGCTTTTTATTCAAGCGCGACAAGCGCTTTGAACACCTCCTCTATAAGCCACATTGCTACTTGATGATATACGTAAAGTATTCAACCTTGTAAAAGCCCAGTCACGTGAAAAAAAAGACATAAACCTGCCTCTTTACGACTTTGCCCATCATCATCATCAGTAGTTGGGATAAATCCGTTAGTTCACGCCAAAGACGGTAATTGGCAATGCTGTTGATCAAATTACCCCCAGGGGTAAACATTTCTAATGTGCATGCGGCATTATGAATCATTAAAGTCCACCTTAAGCTTGAAAAAGCGATAAAATAATAAATTTTGGCTATTTTCTTCTAGTTCAATCAGTTGTTCTTTATCGTTTTGACACGGTTGTTTGTTTCCGTTGAACGTGACTTTGAGCTTGCCAATGTTTTTTTGAGGATTCAGACAGCGATTAATTGAACCAAACTTTTAAAAGATATTTCTCTTAGTTCCCAAAATCTTTGCCAACTTGACTGTTTTTTTCTTTTTGTCTAAGAGACGAGTAAATTTGCTCTGCGGAAATAGAACAGAGATAAAGCCAATGAGTTTTAAATAGTTTGTCAATAGAAAATAATCAAATCAATATACATGTATTCATAGTAGCGAAAGACTCGTTGTTGTAAACTCTTCTGATGATGTTGTTCTTTTGTGGTTTGCAAATCAAAAGGTTGAACGTGTTGGTATGTCAATGAAGCAAAGTAGTTTATATTCATTTCCGTTATTTGATTGAGTTGGCAAAGAGTTCCAACTGTTCATCGTTTTGAACTGTTCTTCAAGAGCTTCTACCGCTAAAACCAGTACATTTCAATTAGCTACGTGAAGCCACTTGGTGTAATTCATGATTGTCCATCACTCTTTTACAACTTGATTGAATTCATCCTAAAGATTTCCGAAACAAGAGTTTTGTATATTGATTGATGCTTTGTATAATGAAATACGGAAGATCTTTGTTTGATTACTTTTAAAATCTGGAAAAAAGCAAGTGAATTAAGACTTGCATAACTTAATCACTGTTTATGTCCAAGAAAATGCACTAATCATTTAGTTGAGACAGGTTTACTTAATTAAAAAGACCCTTTGTCCCCTTAAGAAGAATGAAATCCAATGAAAATGCTAGCCGCAACAAAATTTTGATCTTGTTTTTACATTGTTTATTCATTGCATATAGAAAACATACTTAAATAAGATCTTAAATGAACTTTTATTTGTTTCTCTTTTTAGTTTAAGCTTTAGAAAAAATAGATTTTCACTCTCTTTCCAAAAATGACTTTTTTGTTTCTAAACGTATAATTATTAGTATTATTTTTCTGAAAAATGCTTTGCAGTTGCAATGACGTAACGGCTAGTCTTGAGTCGAAAGCTCTTAAAATCTGGAAATTCGTGTAAACTAAAGCCATCAATCATTGGTGCCCGTTTTTATCGGGCGAGAAATTATCAATTTACTTGTTCGTTTTGACAAATCGGTTTCGGCAGACTACACTGATTTGCAGCCGAGGACTTAAAAGAAATGTAAGAAACGATAAACTTGCATTCATTTGTTATACTTTAAAAAAATGCTTGCTTGTCTATAATTCTATTGAATGCTGAATAAAAAAAAACTACCAACTTGATTGTAGTCATAAGCGTAAAAGTATAATGGACAGAGGAGTTGCAGCTTCTCGCATAAAATTTTTTGTCCTTGAGAATTTTACAGCCTTTTCAGCCCCCTACAAAGCCCACTAAAAATTTGTAGCTAATTTAACAGAAGAACTTTTTTTAGTCTTTACTTCGCGTAAAAGCCGAGCATTGACGGTTGCCACACAGAAAATTGTTACGTTTATAATTAAAAGCTAAATTTCACTTTTTTCACGATTTGACAATAACAAGGTTGAAATAGCCTTAAAATAAAATAAAATTTTGTACTTGAAATATTTTTGATGTTGCTCTATTTTGTAAGAATCGATAAATAAATTAGACTTTGCGAGTTTAAACATAACTGTAAGCAAATCAGATAAATTGCTTTAAAGAAAAAAAGTTTTTAAGAATTAAATTTTTTCTTGGTATTCCTAATAGAAAAACAAATTTTGATTTAGTCGTTTTCATGGAATAATAGGCCTACTAGCCTGTCTTATTACGATGATAATAAAAAAAATTCCAATAACTCTGTCAATGCATAAGCAATAAGAAAAACAATGATATAAGATTTTATTTTTAATAGAAAATTAACTTCTTAAAATGTAAGGTTAAAGTTAGATTTTTTAAAAGCAAATCTGAGCAAGAATAGACTCTACGAAGAAATTTTAAACACATATACAGCCATACTAGCCATATAAGCCACTTTTACCACGTGCTATCCTTGCACAAATATAAATTCTTAGGGTTGCACATACCGTTTTCTACATTGGCAGAAAAAGAGGGGATGGTAAAATACGGCAAGTAACATCTTGAATTTATTTAAGATTTCGAGTGTAAACTTTTATGGACTCAAGTAAAACGGAGCGTGGCCGAATTTTTTTGCTTAGCCAAAAATCGAAGTAAATTTATATGAGATTCTTATCCAGAAATCGCAGTTACTTTGCATGAAATTTTGTTTGCTGAATCTAAAAAAGTCATTTCGGCAAGAGTGGTGAGCAGTTTTTTATAGAACGAAAAGGAAGGGTTCGGGAAAATGCATTGACTTTTATAGTTTTTTGATGGTTTCTCCAAATGTTTTCATGAACATTAAAAAATGGCACAGAACATCTTAGAAACTTCGATCAATTTACAGCGGCGTCTTTTTACGTTTCATATTGCTCCTCCAAACTCAACACAACAATTACCATATAACAGGGTTTTTAAACTCGTTAGAATAAGTGGACTCCCAGGCTAATTTAATAAAATTTGTGAACCCTAAAACGTGCAAAAAGTTTGCACAAGACTAAAGTTTTTTCAAAAGGTTTATTTTGACGTAGTATAAACGAAAAAAGTCTCTACTCACGGTTAACGAAACACCATATTTCAAGCTTCAATTGATGACCTTTTTTATTTTTACTTGACTTTTGGAATAAATTTTATGATTTAACATCAAATTAAGACCTTTTTCAATAATGCGCTAATCTTAGAAATGGTTTTTAAAAAGTAAAATGTCTTGTAGGTAACAAAAAAGAGTATTTTAGGAAAAATTCTGTCGACCCCTCAATAGGTCCAGCAATATTAAGGTTTTTGATCTTTGAAAGGTTCTGGTTATTTCATAAAAGTAAAAACGAAAATCCAGATTCTTTATATGCAAAGAAAATGAAGTTCTTTTTGGGATAATGTAGGCTACTTCTCAGCAGTCGATACGAAAATATCGTGATCTAAAAAAATTGTTGATTTTATTGTCTTCGTATATTTAATCCGATTATTTCGTCTAAGACGCTGGTTCCCAAACTGTGGGCCATGGCCCAGTAGCAGGCCATGAGACCATTTTCAGTGAACCATAGCTATTTCCAAAAATTGTGCTTTTCTATAATAAAAACTGTATGTGTATATATTTTAAAATTAACACAATATTATCTGCAAACTTAGATATCTTTGATTCTTTAAACAATCTAAATCTAAAAATGCAAGGGAAAAAAATTATTTGCTTTGGGGACTTAATCAATGCATGTATTGAAAAATCGTCAAACGGAGACGTAAAGTACAGAAAGGCAATTTTTCAATGTTTAGCAGTCTGGCTGATATTTCTAATTGGGACGATGAGTTAAAAACCAATGTTGCTCAAAATCTCAAAAAACTGGAATGCGAATTCAAAACATACTTTCCCGAAATTAGCAGAGTGCAAGAAATCCATTTTGGATTTCCTCTGAGAAAATAGAAGACAAACTGCAGGATCAATTCATTGACATGAAAAACGACTCCAGCTGTCAAAATGTATTTGTTTCTCAGTCACGGATTTATGGCTAAGAACGGCATTCTCCCATCCAGAAATAAGCAAAACTACTCTAAAAAAGCTATTGCGCGTCAGCTCTACATGGCTTTGCGAATCTGCCTTTTCAACACTTTTAAATGTGAAGACTAAGCAACGGAACCGTCTTGAAATTGAGCAAGATATTCGCTGTTCTCTCTCGTCAACAGAGCCAAGAATTAAGAATCTCGTAGCAAATGTGCAGGCACATCTTTCTCATTAAAAAATAAATGGTTAGCAACTATTTTGTCTATTTTGGTTTCACAGTTTCATAGTAAAATTTTTTATGTCCACACAGGTTGTTTGTTTTGTGCTATTTATTCTCCTGACTTGCAGGACAATGACGGAAGCAATAAACATAAGGCATCTGTTTTATCGCATAACCTAGATCCGCTTTCGGAGATCCCGAGGAGTACTTGTGTCTGGTTGCTTTTCTGTAGAATATTGCCACAATTTGTAGTGGTTTCTAGAAACCCGCAAGCATGAGAAAGTACCATAAAGTGCCTTTCCCAAGAACATAACAACAAAACGCCTAGTCGAGGCATTGAACTCATAAACTTACAGTTGAGAGCCAGGAGCACTAACCATTGCGCCATAGTTACCTGAACTGCCCTACCGTACTAACGCAGTCATTGCAAAATATTACAACACGTAACGATAGTGAGCCGCGAATCATTTTAAAATAAATATTTGGGCCACGAAACAAAAAAGTTTGGGAACCACTGGTCTAAGATTTTTTTAAAAACCAGGAAAAGTGCAAATGCATCTAAAAACATCAAATATTTTTTAATTTTAAAATTAGATTGCTTCTTTCTTTTACTAAATTTTAGCTTCGGCATTGGTAGCCTTGGTATAAGTTAGTTTTACGGTAATTAGTTACGACGATATTATTGATTTTATGCAAATTTAACAGATAGTCACTAACAAAGGTTTTTTGTCACGGTTATTCACACTTGTTAACTTATTTATCATCATATCTTTTTTTCTTTTTTATCATTTTATCAAATATTCATGAAGTTCAAACGAAGGTAGTGGGTTCGAATACGAATTGGCTGTTTAAATTAACGTCAATTGATTCTCCAAGCAGAGTTATATCCGGAGCCCGAACGAAAATCTTCATTCGAAGCCAGAATCAGACCCAATGCAATTAAAAAATGACCGGCAAGGTTAAGATATAAAATTTGTACAGTTATAAAAGAAACAAATCAAAAGTTAAAATAATCCGCTATTGATCATTGACATATTTTAGGTTTTAATCATTTTCACATATACAACATGCGAACATATTTGAATATACTATAGGCTTGCACAGCATACCAGGTCGCCCGAATCGGGGACAAATTTCTCTGGAAACATAAACCCAAACTCGACCCCAAAAAACCCGACCCGACTTGTAGCTCTGTTCCAGACGACTATGCGCCAAACATAAGCTAGCGAATAGTTGCAAAGTTTGTTCGAATAATTTTCATTTGTTTCTTTTTTATTACGTCACAGATTAAACATCCTACACTTATTCCTTTGTCTCAATTAAATGGATCAAGCAAGCAAAATCAGCCAAAATCAACGAAAAAAGAATCAAAATCTCATAAGATCAAGATGGGGGGCCTTATATCCAAGCTTAGCGGTAACTATTAAAAGTTGATGAGATTATTTACTTTAATTGTATTTTGTTGTTGTTTTGACAAAGCTAATTTTTAAATTAAATTTGATATTTAAATTGCTTCTAATCAAGCATACGTAGCATTCTTTGTTTGCACTACTTCATGTAAAATGGTATAAAGATTATATGTTTCAATTGTACAAAACTTAAATCTGTTATTTTGTTTCCCCTTAATAATAGATAGTGTTTATTTTAGTCGTGAGCACAGCACATTACAAATATACAAAGATAAGCGAACAACGCCTAAACCAGTGCTCCGTAACCCGTGTGACACAAGATAATGGTACTGCAAATGTACTTTTTTAAAATAGAAAAAAACTCTAGTTTTTTTGAAATTTGAGGTTTATAACTGCCGGGCAATTCTATCTAGCAAGGATCTCTAACTTATTAAAATAAATCATAAATAACTAGATTTCCTATATTTTTGGTTGAGGTATTCCCGGAAATTTTGGAAATTTTATAGTGCACCGTGAGTGAAAAAAGGTTGTGGAGCAATGACCCCAGCCCAGGGTTTCTCAAAGGAGCCCACGAGCAGAAGCCTGTTTTTGGTCTTCACTTGACTTTATGGACAACATTTTAAGCAGGCGGCCACGAGTGCTTGAGGGTCTCTGAAAAGGGACCACGGGCCACCAAAGTTTGAAAACAAACCTAGATCTTGAAGTCTTTGCTTCAAGGGACATTTGACTGTCTCTTGACCCTCAAGTTAAAAAAGAAAATGTGAATATCAATAATTAAGTCTTTAATCGTTTTGCACGACTCGGAATCGAACACACGTTTCTCTGCAAAGCAGTTATTTTTTGATTTATACTTATACGAGAAGCTTAAAGAAAGATTTGAGAATTTTTTGGCATTAAAAGTTTGTATGTTTTTTCGGTGTTATTTTTACACAATTGATAAATTACAGAAAATAATCAGCAATGCACAATCTAAACCTTTGATATTCAGTAAAAAATTATCACTGTCTAATCAGAAACAATCCTAAAAAAAAATTTTTTTGACCGTAAGATCCTAATAGATCCTGACTAATTATCGAAATAGGCCAAGAGGTTCAGATTTAGTAACCTATAAATATTAATTAGATTTTTTGAAAAAAGTTTGAGAACCACTGTACAAAGTAAAAAGTCTTTAAAAAGCGCAATTAAAAAAACGTTACTGAGCAAATTAAATCAGTAGTAGGCTAATAGTCTTTAAATAACCCTATTAATGCAGCCCTCCTGAATTTAATTTCCTGTTAATTAGAAAATTGTCTTGCAGCAAACATATCGTTATGTCATTAAGCTTGGCTTTTGTCTTTCAGGATGAGAAAAATAGTCACTGTGCCAAATGGTAGTTTGCAAATTATAGTTATTTTTGAAGCGTATCCGGTTTTTATGAAAGAAATGTGTTATCAGCCATTGTATCGATGTGTAAAGCAAGTTGATCGTTTATATAATTTTTTTAGTTTTAAATGAAGCAATTAATATTATGCCCTCACATAACCCAAACCGTTTATTCGATTGAACTTTCAATTCAAAATCATAACTTAAGTGTTTTGAAGTTTTTTAATTCGTGCAATGGCACGAATGCATTAGTAGGAAAAACGGCAAGGTGTTAATTGAATTCAACATTTAACATGACGATTTTAAACTTTACAAATTAAAAATCAAGCTTTTATGTGCACTTCAGCTGTGACGCATCGGCGGCACACCCACCACAGAGAATTGAAAGAGGAATCCGTTCAGCACAATCAAGAAAAGCGGCAAAGTATTGAAAGCCACAATAGCAGCGAGTTTTCTACTTCGTCCAGCCTTCCGTCGCCCCACATGTCCTCGTCCTCCTCTCCTGTAAAGATTAAACCCCTCAATGACGTAAAGAAACCCAATAAGATTCCTCCTGCCAAATCCCCGAGAATGTCGAAAGCTCATTTGTTCGAAGACAGCGACAATATGTCGCGAGCAGAATCGACCGGTTCCGCGGAAAAAGCGGAAGCGACGTCGCAATCGGAGCCCTCACCACAAAACCTTGTCACTCTCGTCGTCGATGAAGAAGCAAACAAAACGAAAGAGCAAACAGTAACATCACCGACCACGAACAATAGCAGAGAGACTCTTGGTTCGGTAAACTCGTTATCGTCGATATGCGAGGATGGCTATCGCTCCGACACTGATATTAAAACAATGGAAGATGTCATAAGTGAAGTGGTTGATCAAAATCAGGACAAAGAAATCAAGAAAGAGGAACCGGTAGCACCGTTACCAACAAGTAGAAGACAACTCAGACGAGACCAAACACTACGTTGGACCGGTACCAGAAAAGCTCCGGTTTTGATGCGAGAGTTCACTCGCAAAAACACAATTGACCAAGCGAATCTGGAACTCGCCAGCTCGAACGAGGAGTTGAACACAGCCGAAGAAAAAAAAGAAAACAAACTTGACCCAGGCGTGAGTCTATTACTCAGTTTAAAATTACCGAAAGACTAAATTGAAAATAAAAAACTGTTTTTATATTTTTAAAAACTATTCGAACGTTTTAAGTTTTTGATATTCTATAGCAGGGTTATCCAAGCTCGTCGCTCCTACGGGCCACTATTCAAAATTTTGCGGGCCATAGTTGGTTGGGAAATATCTCAGAATGCAAAAAGAGTTGTTAAGACCTTTTCTTTTTTTGTCTTCATTTGATTTTAAAGCTAAATAAGGATTGCTCGGACGTGGAGAGGAAAACCTTATTAGTTTTCATTTTCTTTTTTCATCATCCTAACAGTTTTAAACACTGATACTACTTCTGATCGAGACGATGCATAACAAGGATGGCGAACCTTTTTCCTAGAAGGGGGCAAAAATGATTAATTAATCAAATATAATTAATTGGACCATTGGTTAAAATAAATAAAAAAAGTCTGCAAATTTTCTTCTTTTTTTACTTTCTGGACCAGTGAAAATCTTTTTTTGCTCTTCACTTTAAATTGATGTCTTTAATGGTTTTTCTTCTTAGAATGGCGGAAGCTGAAACCACAAGATTGATGAAGACCAAAAAAAGAGATTTTCGGTTGTCAATTATAGTAAAAAAGCCGTACGACAATAGTCACAAGATAGTTCCGTTTAATTTCAGCGTGGTTTAATTGTTAGCCATCTGTAATGTATAGAACGTAATTAAAATCTTCCACGGGCCACAGGTGACGCTGTTGCATTCCCGGGCTAGACCGCCCTGTTCTATAGTAAAGCTATTGCTTTTTATTAATTTTAAAGGACAAAATTTATAGTTGTAATGTTTTTTTATGATAATCATCACCATGTTTTCACAAACAAAAACCTTTTTAGAACTTGTAATTTTAATTACGTTCCTTGAATACAAAAATGTTAGGCGATCATGTAATTAATTAAAAAATTACCTTGTTAGAAATTTCAGTTTGTGTACATGTAATTTTTTGCTGTAAAACACTACTTCAATAAAGTGTTACTTGTGAAAGTTAAAATAAGATTGCTTTGAATCTCATGAAGAAAAATTGTTTTTATGACCTATTTCTGGGTTTTTATTGTTTCACTTTGGATATGTAGACCGGTTCAACAAGATAAATTAGAAACCAAAAATTACAATCTTTCTTAGTCAGCAATAAACTAATTTAGCTGACGACCTCTCTGCAACGTTCTCGATCGCTGACTCCATCTCAAATGACAACCAGTTTCGATATGACTGACGACCAGTATCCACCCGAAGAAATCACTTATGAAGAACACGTGACAGGTGCAAGTATTTTATTGGCTGTTTTATTAAATTTTAACACTTTTCTTGTAGAATTGTATCACTTAAAGTTGGGTTGATTAGAGCTTATTTGAATTGGTGTAAAATTGAATTTTAATTCGTTTGATAAATTTGACCTTATTTTAGTTGTAAAATCATATAAAAGTTTTTGATTTAATTGTTCTAACGCAGACCATACACCGGTTATTGACGATTCAAGAATTCAGAATGAAACGGAAAACGAATCAGAACCAGAAAATAAAACACTAAAGCCAGAGGCCGGCAAGAGTAAGTCAGGATTGATTTTTGCTATTTGTTACAGCATTCGCTTCTTTTCAACATCACAAAAAAATTACGAGCAAAAAATGTTTTTGATTATTATGTTTATTTAGTTTTAGTTTTCTTTTATACTCAGTGATAATTTTTTTATTCTTTTACGCTTGGTTGAGACTGCCATTTTAACTATCAGCCTAGAAATTATTTAAATTTTTTGTGGCTTTAAATTGTCAAAGAAAAAAAAGTCCAAAAGCAATAGAAGAAAAAAAGAAATTAGTTTCAAACTTTTTAATAACGAGTTTGTTTCACCAAACTTCATAAAGCTACAAGCAGCATTACATTTAAGAAAATCAATTTTTCCTTCATAACAGCAATATTTGTCTTAATCTAGCAAGCGTAACATAAAAAGGTTATATTTCTTCCAGCCTTGCCCAACCGCGACAGCGCATTCATCGTCCTTTCATCTTTCCTTCCACCGGCACCTCGGCTGCGTCGATCGCAGAGCTCTAAAATTCGTGCCTACCTACAAAAGCTTGGTTCGAACATGAACAACGCGCTTGGTTACGCAGTGACGAAATTCGTCGAAGAAACCACGTGAGTTAACGCTTTTGGTTGAATATAGATTCTAGTGTTTTTTTTTCGAAAAATTTATCAATATCTTAATCGATTGCAATAACTTGCTTTCAATTGGTTTATGGTCACTCTCGTAGTGCATTCATACACGTTCTAAGGCTGCCAAGCAATCGTGTCGTCATTAGGCTTTTGTAGAAACGTCTCCTTTTTATGCGATGTGAAAATAAAAGTTTTTTCAAGTTCTTCTTTATGCCAGTTTGGCAAATTCAATCTAAGAGCTAGCATTTACCAGCTTGGTTTTACTTTACTTATGCAATTTGCATTGTCAGAGAACTGTATAAACAACTTTTTTTCTCATGATAGAAAAAACAAAGAGACGAGGCCATTAGTTTTACTTCATGACGTCAGAAGTTTTCTCAGTGATATCAAGCATTACTTGCTTACTAATCCGGGCATTGGCTTGAAGAAAAAAATTGAGAAGATCGTCAGCAAACCAACGATCGATATCGGTAAGTTTCGCAGCGAAAACTAATAAAAGCGCCGGTTTCTAATTTTTTCCGGTTTCGTTTACAGAGGGGGCAGTTGAGGACGCTTTGGACCGCCTAATTTTGTACCCTCTACACGATACCATCTACAAATGTTTGGTCATCAGCTACAAGAAATCTGGCCGTCTTGAAGTCATGCATGAAGCCATGAGCGTAAGCCAGTGTTATTGTTTATTTCTGCTGAACCGGGTTTTGCATGATCTGGTCAAACGCCAATAAACAAAAGGCGGATGCCCGTGTTCCATTTTAATGCTTCTTTGTGTTTGTAAAGCATGAGGCTGCAATGAATTTATTCATAGGGTTGTGAAATTGTTTGAGCAAAAAATTTTGTTTTGGTCTTTGCGCATTTGCTAAAACTTTTTGGCAAAATGCTGGAATATTAATTACCTTGTTTTTCGCTGGTTTTTATCTAATTTTGAGTCTTTAAAAACTTTTTAAAAAATATTAAATGTCTTTTTTGGAAATTTGATTAAATAAAAAATTCTTATTTTCATTTTAGCTGCTTGTAACCACCAAAAAATATTTTTCTACTCGCTGGTTTGTATTTTTTCTTGATCACCCAAACAATGGTAGAGTTGGTGATACCATCAAAAAGGCTATACCAGGAGTGGCCAAAGTTTTTCAAGCATGAGCCGTATTTAATAAACTAATTAAATTCGAAAGTCGCAAAATTTTCTAAAATTGTAATTATGGCAAAATTAAAATAAACAATTTAGGTTTATTATAAGAGCTCACATGAGCAGCTAATGAGAGTTAATCAAGCCACATGCGACTTGTGAGGCACGGTTTGGCCACCATGGGGCTGAACGAAGAAGACTATAAGTCTATAACCCAATTACACAGGAAAAAACTTCAGTTCTTTTGAAAAGTGTATCTTGTTGATTTTTTGCTCTGAATATTATCATAACACTTTTTCAAACAGTTAGCAAAAAGAAAAACAACCAAAGAGCTTGGCATTCGAAAAACTCTGATTCCACCTGACGCCGAAGCCATGGAGGTTATTAAAGGTCACTTTACTAAATTACAACAAACCTATTCGCCGTATTACAAACTGAAGGAGCTGCTCGGGGCGGTCACAAAAATTTATCAAAGCAGTAAATATTTTTTTACATATTATTTTTAGTATAAGCGTTTTTAACATTTGCATCATTTGCTAGTAATTGTCGTGACAAAATGTCACATTTCGCTTGGTTCTCCATGTAAGGGCAGTTTTTTTGGAAAAATGACCATGAGATGGTCTTTCACTGTTCTGTTTGTTTAGCAAATACTAAAATAAACTTACGTTTAAATAAATTATATAATAACTTTTTAAAAATTGATTTCTGTTTATTGTTAACAAAACAAAAACGAACTTGTTGTTCGCTGATTAACGAGCAATCATTACTTCTTTTGTTCATCTAAATTCTAAAAAATGCGCTACTTTTAACAGCGAAAGATTTGACGGTAGACGACCACAGCGCGCGCAAGCTGGGAGCGGACGATTTTTTGCCTCTTTTGGTCTACGCCGTTGTTCAGAGCAACTTTATTACGGCTGACATTGAAACGCAATATATGGATGGTGAGTCAGCTGTGATTAATTTCTCACTTATTTGTTATTTGATTTCGACGATTTGTGATTGAGATAAAATGATTTCAGACCCGATAAAATCTTTATAAATCAGTAAAATTTTTCATTTTTCAAAACTTTCGTAGCTTAATAAGGTGAAAGCTTTCAGCTTTAAGACTAAAAATTAGAGCAGAAAAAGAATAAGTACGAATGCTGCTCTGAAGCAAGATCAGAAATGTGGGTCAGTAATTAAAATTAAAAAATGAAAATATTTTACTTGCACGTACGCAAGTAGATTTAAGCGTACACATCGACTAAAACTATTATTACCTTCCAATTGCAGCTAAAATAGCTTCTTATTGAACCTACAAAAAACACACACAACACGTGCTTAAGAAAAATATTTTTACTTAGAAGACATGACGTGTTCTCATCATTTTGGCTGGCTTTCGTCCTTCGCAGCCGTGCTTGAGAATTTTCTGCGTTTCTTTATTTTTTTATGGTGCCAATAAAAATTACGTTTGGTTTGGCAAAAAAATAACTGTTTTTGTGTCTAAGTCAAATCTTGGCGTCTGATATGAAATTATTCAGCTATTAATGTTAAAAATAACCTGTTTACTGTTTTTGCAACACCATGAGTTAAAAACAAACAACTTGAAATATTTTTAATGTTTTTCAGGTCTTCTCGATCCTTCACTATTATTAGGAGAAGGAGGATATTATTTAACAACCCTTATAAGCGCCATTCAGGTTATAATCAGTATTCTAAGAAAAGAAGCCGCCCTTCCGAATATTTCAGATCTGCAGGTTCTATTTTTAGCCGCCACTCGAATTACTTTTTGTTTGATAAAACACGGCTTTTTTGACTCTCACTTTTTTTAAAGGGATTTTTAAAAGTCGGAATCTCTTCGGCGGAGTTGCATCCTTTCAAAAAACCGGAAAGCGACGGTTCGGCCGACGAGGTTATTCTCCGTAAGACTCTTCACGTCCCACCGGCAATGACGGCACAAAACCTGTGTCACATGATATCGAAAAAGTTCAACGTTGCTTCGCCTGAGGTTAGTTAAAGTCATTTAAGTGATGTGCGATAGATATTCATTCACTTTTGTTATTATGAAAGATTTCGTTGGAAATTGCAGAAGCAATTCACACTAAACTTTTGAACATGGTTTCAGTTACAGTGTTGCTCTGTGTTTTTTGGCTTGCCAAACGCAATATTTTTTCCAGAAGCTATTTCACCATTTATATTGAATGAAAAAAACGATAGAAAAGACCCACTAACACTTTTCTTCGTTTTGTCAATTTGTATTGATTAGGTTGCTGTTTTTCTTTATCAAGAGTCGCCATGTAGGCAAAGCATGACCGTCTTTATGAATATATCGTAAGGTGCCTTCCCAAAGGGCGTATTAAAAATTATTCAAATGTACTGAGCATACAGTTTGCGTCCTTTAGGGTCACAAGTGAAAGTTTCACCTTTAGCTATACCGCAGACATTTGCACTGAAGGTCAATTAAAATTTTAAAATAAGAGCTTTTCACCAAATGATATTTAAAAAACTTTTCTACTCCAAAATGACTACCTAAGAAATTTCCACTTTACCTGGTATACCACCTTATTCCATATGTTTTTTTTGTAAAGTCCTTCGTTCCGCAGAATAGTGACGTTATAAATCCATTCCCTTTGTATTTTTTTTATTATTTTTTGCCTTGCTACATTGATTGTAATTCGATATCATGACCCAATAGCCTGCTTTTAAAGTGATTATATAAGAACCCAAATTTTGTATAATTCTTTAATATTAGCAACCTAAACATATTTATCGTTAAAACATGTAAGATATACAAGTAAGATATTTATCGTTAAAATATGTATTATCTAAATACCTCATGCTAACAAATATTTATTGTTAAAAACAAATAATGCCTCACTTAAACACTCCCTGGTCAATTTCCGTCGAGCCGATATTTGGACGGAAATTTTTCTTAAAAATCCAAATTTCTAATAAATTAAAAAGCAAATAGATTTGTTAAACGTAGAGAAAACTTTACTTTTGCTTACAAATTATAATTTTTGTTTAAGTACACTGCGAAAAAGTTAAAGATATTTTTACTGTATTGTTGCTCGCTTTAATTAAATTTCACCATGAAATTTTGCCCCCTATTGCTATGAACTTAGTTACATTTGTTGAACGTAATACTTCAAAACACGTAAAAAACAACAATAAAAAATTACTGGATAAAAAAATTAAAAAAAAACAAAAAAAAAAACAAAGCAGTGTGACTCTGATTACTTGAATTGGAATTACAGCACAGAGCCGGAATAGAAAGTTTCGAAGAACATTTAAAAAACTTTTTTCAATATAAAAACAAATTATTCTAATACTAAATAGCTTGACTGAAAAACGAGAAACGCGTTCACCCTAAACACAATATTTCAGGATTACTGCCTACACGTTGTGGTGAACGACGTGGCATACGCTTTGGAATCAAACGACTGTCCACAATTGGTCAAAATGGATTTGCTGACGCAGTTTCCGTCCACCTCGTTTTTTTTCTCTTTTCAACGACGCTCCAGCGTTACTGTGCAGAACGATTTTCCTTCCAACAGCGAAAAAGCAACCGAGCTTAGCGAAATAGGTACATACTAATTGCTTGGTCATATCGCAAAAGGGAAGGTCGGAAGCCGATTTCCAGTGTCGCGCATGAAACGAGAGAGGCGCATGAGACTGAAACGAGAGAGGCGCATGAGACTGAAACGAGAGAAGCCTGACGAATGAATTTCGAAAAACCCAAAAGATGAGATTCCTTGCTCATCGATTTGAAATTCAATCGAGGCGCATTGAAAAGCTTTCTCACATCGTGAACAAAATAAACTCTTTTCATTCTTTCGTGCTGTGAAGGTTATTGTCGCATTACACTGCGGGTGGACCTTCGTTGCTTGTTTTTGTGCTTCTCCATTTACTTATGCATACGGTCATTTGTAACCAAGTAGATTATAAAAATGAAATTTAAAAGCAAAATTCTTAACTTTGAAACCTTAATTTAATTTAAATTTTTTTCTTTTGTTGTTCATTAAATCATGTTCGTTTATTTTCATGATGTCATTTATTTTGTTGTCATTTTTATGTTGTGCTCATGATCAGTCATCTATTCTGGTTATTTCATCTTTATATGCTCCCATCATGTCTTTTTTATATTAAGTCTTAGAAGCCATCATAAAACATCATAAAACAATTGCGTCGTTAACTTATAAAGGAAATGTCGAATAAACCAAAAATACACTTTTTGGCATTAAGTCGAATTTTGATTGCATTTTTGACATTTGCATCATTAGAAGACGCGTCATTGCTGCTTTAAAAAAAAGCTACATTCACTATCGAAGCTACTTGTTGCTACAGTGGAAATAGTTATCGAATTGCAAAGAATAACACATTTCAACATATAAATTAAATTTTTACGGTTGCCTTCTGACGTTTTTAAGCGGTAAAATTACGCATAAAAAAACGAGGAAATAGTGAACAAGGTTTAAAATTTTTTTCCCTATCTTTTGAGATATTAGTTATGATCGTCGTTTTAAAATGTTTTTTTGTCTGAATAGTAAATACCAAATTAAAGCTTGACTTTCATTTCATAAAAATTTGGTCTCGTTAATCGTTAATCGTTTTCCGCAAACTCGTTCAAGCTGCATTTCACTTTAAAATTCATTTCACTCCACTTCGCTCTAAAATTCACACATGTTTAAAAATGTGGCAAAAGTCATGCAGTCTTCTAAAAGGAAAACAAATGTGTTTCTGAGAGTTGTATGAATTTAGGGTCGAAAACTTTTGGCATTAATTTAAAATTCTTTAAGTAAAATAGATTAAAGCCAAAGAAAAAACTAATTTTTGAAGAATCGACTATAAATCGACTGCTTTTTTTTAACCACTTGTCCTCGCGCAACGCGCTCGAGGCATGAAAAATCGGCAGCTCTTATCTTTTAAATATCAAAATTTCTTGTGCTAAATCCCGGTAGATTCTGCTTCAGTCATGATCACTAAACTTGAACATTTGAACAATATTTGGCTTGCAAATTCTACAATCTAATTAGATAGTGCAGCAAATTACCTATTTATTACTTGCATAAAATTTTAAGATCACCTACTACCGGTGCTCATAGCGTAATATGCAATAATTTTTTTTGTTTTATACAACCAATCTATGCAGTCGCAGAAAGTATTTTTGGTTTGATTTTTTTGTTTTGAAAATGATTGTTGACTTTGGTAAAAATTATGATTAGTTTAATTTTTGACAAAAATCAATTTTCCTGCTTAACAATTAGTAGGCTATGTCATCAGGGATAAAAAATTGAAGGTATTTTAAGACCTTCATTATTATTTTAAAAGTTTGTGTTGTACTTTTGTGACGCAAAATCGATGCTGGTTGATGCATTGGTTGACGGTTCAAAACCAAAATCAAAAAAATTCTAAACATTCCGAAAAAAACAAAAGCATTTGATTGTTTTGGCAAGGAAATCAATGACCATATTTAAGTGGTGTTCGATCATGGCTTACTATATATTACTAACAATATTCCAGTAATCTATGTGTTTGATTAAGATTTTTAATTTATTTGATTTAATTGGCTTAAAATTGTCTTGATTGAATAATTTGTCTGGATCATCAAGCTTAATTGTTTTTGTTTTAGTTTTGACAGATCAAACAAAAAAATCGATTTTTACTTTTCATTAGGCAATAAAATTTTTCTCTTAATGTCTATGTTTGTCTTTTACGTTTCTTGCTCATCGGTTTGACTCCACTAATTTGAAATGTTCAATTTCATTTGCCATCTTGTTTTCGATCATGCATCTGCTACTGCCATCATTTCTGCCGCATATCTTTTATGCAAAATTGTTTCTAGATAAAGAGGAAAAAGCCGAACTTGACGAAAAAGGTTCAGCTGACCTTAACCCTGAATCGGTAAACTCCCAAGCCGATTATAAACGTGAAGAAAACCAACTGAAGAAAGACAAAAATTTTTTTCAACTAGAAGTCGATTACCAAGAAAGTGGTTTTAAATCACTCAACTCTGACACAAATGCAAACGGCAAACTTGAAATTCAAACTGTAATAAACAAAGAACAAAAATGTGATAAGTTGAAACCGTTAGAAAACAAGAATTTATCTGATTTGAATACGAACAGCGATAAAGTCATTGAAAAAGTGTTAGACTCAAATAATAACAAGGGTACAACTGCGGTTTATGTTTCCACGAACATTGCTTTTTCCGCTTCTGATAAAAACTTAGACAGTGGAAATTCGAATGTAGCTGAAGATGCTTTTGTAGCTGATACTTTAAAGCCTGTCGAAAATGCTTTTAACTGTGTCGATAATACAATAAATTCTGTTGAAGATGCTCTTTTTTCTGTTTGTGATACTGTACACGTCACCGAAGATGTTCCAAGCACTGCTGATGATACACTAAACACAACCGAAGATATTTCGAACACTGCTGATGATACACTACAAACAACGGAAGATGTTCCGAACACTGCTGATGATACACTACAAACAACGGAAGATGTTCCGAACACTGCCGATGATACAGTAAACACAACCGAAGATGTTCCGAACACTGCTGATGATCCACTACAAACAACCGAAGATGTTCCGGACACTCCCGATGATACTGTACACGTCACCGAAGATGTTCCGAACACTGCTGATGATACACTACAAACAACGGAAGATGTTCCGAACACTGTCGATGATACACTAAACACAACCGAAGGTGTTCCGAGCATTGCTGATGATACACTAAACACAACCGAAGGTATTCCGAACACTGCTGATGATCCACTACAAACAACGGAAGACGTTCCGAACACTGCCGATGATACAGTAAACACAACCGAAGATGTTCCGAACACTGGCGATGATACAGTAAACAAAACCGAAAATGTTCCGAACACTGCTGATGATCCACTACAAACAACCGAAGATGTTCCGAACACTCCCGATGATACAGTAAACACAACCGAATGTGTTTCGAGCGCTGCCATTGACACCCTAAACACAGTGAAAGATTTTCAAAGCATTGCCGATGATGTTCCGAGCACTGCCAATCATACACTAAACACTCCCGAAGATTTTGGCCATGATTATGTTGATAATAAACTGAACACTATTGAAGATGTTCCTAGCACTGCCGATGACACTAATACTGCAGATGTTTGTAGGTTTTCCAATGATAAAACTAATAGAGAGAAAGATGCTCCGTGCACTGTCGATAATATATTGAACATTCCCGATGATTTTCGTAGTACTGCCAGTGACACAATAAAAACGGCAGTAGAAGTTCCAAGCACTGCTAACAGTATTTCTAACTCTGCTAATGATTCTGTATACACTGCTAAAGAGGTTCCAAGCTCTGACGACAAAAAACTCAACGCTTCCAAAAATATTCTGCAGACCTCTGCCGATAACGTCGCAAACGTTGCGGATTGCGCGGTAAACTCAATACATGAGGAACAAGGAGGTTTTGAAGGAATAAGTCATACAGAAAACCGAGATATTTTTATAAAACATACGTCTAACATCGCAGACTCTAACCTTATCAACACCACTGACGATGCGTCTGATGATACTGACATTGAAAATAGAAGCAAAAAAAACACTTTTACCCCTTCATCAGACAGCAAAACGAAAAAGGTAAACGCGGGTGAAAGAAACGAAATGCTGCCAAACGATATTCCTAAAGCAGGCGCTTTATCTGTTGCTGGCGACGTTTCGACAATAGATAGTGACGACACTTTGAAATCTGTCGATTGTTTTGTCTCTAACGAATCGTCTAAAGAAGTTTGCCAAGATGAACGTGATGAAAGTGGTGAGTCTAATTCAACTAAAGACTTAGAAAAAATTCACAACGTTTCTAAATGTTCAACGAAAAGTATCGACCTTAATGAGAAAGTTGATGATCCTGAGATTAAATCGTCTTGTGATCAACTCGAAACAAATGACGTTTGCCTCAACACTAGCGATACAAGCCAACATGGCCCGTGTGAGGATCAGGAATATCAGAAAACAGAGGCAACTGCATTCGAGATAGTTTTGAAACAAGATTCACTGAAGGAAGTGTCAAGCGGTGACGAATCAACTGCTTCCACCAGCAAAACAGAAAACCAAATCCTTAGTGAAGAAGTACCCGACGAAACAAGAACAGTTCCCATCTCATCAGATATTCAGATTGTAATTGAGGAAACAAAAGAAAATAGGAAAGATGCACCTGATGACTCTGTGAAAAGGAAGAGCTTGTGGTCGCCGGAAAAAACCTTCACCAACAGTGAAATTGCGAAAAATTTTAACGAAATGGTAAAGAGGCGATCTATCAGCGGTTCTCCTTCGCGTCTTCCGCCGATTCCATCGCCAGTCAAGCTTCGACAGAGACGGGCCGGTTCATTTACCGATTTATCATACACCAGTAAACCGTTCAAGCGAATATCGTGCGTGCCACGAGAATCGGTGGCGACGTTGAAAGAGTTCTTTGAAGCGAAAACAAGCGAAACATCTCCAGTACATGAACAATCGACCGCTGATTAGATCATGACTGTGTCTGAGCAATTGGTAGAAGAGGCTAAAAATAGTCGGCGTCAAAGAGTAGTTCGGCAGCTTCCTTTGCATCATGAACTTTTGAAATCGAATTCACTTTTAGTTTAAAAAAAATCCAATCATTTGTATACCCGCACAAACAAAATCCTTCAAAAGCACTTTTTTGTTTTCTTTATTGGAACGCATCGTCACTATAAATAGTTGTAACTGCAAAATGTAAAAAGCCCAAAGGGATTCTTTTTTACTCAAACAATTTTCGGGCATCAAATAAATGTTAGAAATCAATTGTTTAAATTCCCAGCTGAAATGCAGTGTTTTATTCTTTCGCCCGTTTCGTGGACTGCTTATGACCTTGATATTATGACTTGAAATAACAAAGTTTGTTAGTAATTGACCTGCGATACACTGCCCGATATTTACGGTATATTATTTTGTTTTTTTTTCTTCTTTTTGTTTTTAATAATCAATTAACATATTTGTATTTTGAAAACATTTCTTAGCATTTGTACAGTAGGCCGTAAACTGTAATTACGGTTGCATAAAGAAGTCCTACAACGTTTTGTGGACTTAGGTTTTATGTGAAACATAAAAATGTCTAGGAAAGAGAGATGAACCTCTCGAGTCTCGTGGCCAAAAATAAGAATTAGTTGTTTTTCTAAACTAAAGCAATTTGGCTTGACTTTGGTCAACAAAAAATGCTTATTCATGGAAAAAACTGTTTGTCTACGCAATAAAACTGCACTAATATTTTGAGGCAGAGGCTATTTACCCCAAAGTACAATTTTAACCTATTGATCGTTCCCAGATAAAAGTTCTTTTTGCGCACTCGTGCAATTTTTATAAATTTTGAAAGCTTGCAGGTACATTATAAATATATTTTGTTTTTTGCTTGCAAGTAATTTTGGTCCACGAACTAATTTGCGATATAGACTCAGAAAAATTTCATACAATTAAGAACTAAAGAGGATGAAACCTTCTTTTATAGAATTACTAAACTCTTTTGATTATAATCATTAAATTATCTATTTCGCCTCCTGACTCGCAAGACAATCTTGGAGGCATTTAACTCGGAGCAACCGTAAAGCGACATCCAGACTTACTTTTGAAGATATTGCTGTCCGGTCAAATTGTTTTTATTTGTTTTTTTTCGTTTTTATATAGTCATATGTCTGTAATTTAAAACTGCTTAGAATAATTAGAAAGTCAAATATTCGAGCTTTACGTAGGCTAAAGCGATAAATCTTTGTTTTAAAATTATAGGCTTAACATTGAACAGGTTTATCAACAATATTAGCATAAAAGTAAAAAAGCTTAATAGCCTAAGACGATTATCTTTTATCCATCTATTTGCAAGGTCTGTTGCGGACATGTGCAACCATAGGTCTTCACTCTTTCCAGCAAAAAACGTTCCGCTGTTCTCTTGCGCAAATTTTTCTAAGTATCACTATATAAGCAGCACTCCCTCTTCTTTTTTTAACTTTTCCGTAAAAACAAGATTTTCCACGGCTTGTCTGCAATAAAAGCCGGCTTTTTTAAGTTTTCCATTTTCCTTTAGGGCAGCTTTCAAATAAGAAATGATCTAGTATGTAGCAATTTAATTATCTCCTACCCCCTTAACAAGATTCTTACTTCACTGCACTCGCGAGATCAGTGTTATTATTGTTAAAGCAAAATTGAAATTGCTTTGTTTGCGCAATTCAACTAAAATTAATTGCTTTCAGTGTTTACTGTACAAAGACTAATGTTTCTAGTTTCATATTGATGCCTTGTCACAACTAAAAGTCTAAGTTTTTTTGTTTTTTTAGTTTACTTAACAATCTCTTGACTATGAATGATGTACTTTGTTTTTTTTTATGAAATATAAATATCGTAAAATTTGTGCCTCTAAATCTGCGACCGATGATGCCAATCCAAGGTTGTAGTTTGCACGTAAATCTACGTGTTACTTCTATAAACTGGATGTGCGGTAGTTGATGAGAACACAATAACATTTTTAACCTAATTTAAACTAAAAAAAAGTTAATTAATAGAAAGCAGTTGTTAGACTTCTATTGAAAATTTAATGTGCGTGCAACAGAAGTCTTCATCAACGATTAGAGACTTCATCGCAGCTTATTTAAACACCGATTCGCGTTTCTCTATAACTTTATATACCGTATCAGGGGTGGGCCAAGTGCGCCCAGACAAAGGCATTTATGTGGCCCGCAAAGTGTTTTAAGAAAGCGAGGATAAATCAGGAATGGACAAACTACGGTCCGCGGCCACTTGCGATCCATTCCTTAGGGACGAAAATCAAGAAATCCGGGACAGATATAAAGTGAAGACCTTTTTTTTAGAGATTACTACATTTTAGGACGAATGGCATTTTATAGTAATCCACAACTACTAAAATTTACCAATGTCAGTTTATGTGCGGCCAGCGAATCATTCCAAAAATCCCAATGTGGCGCGAGTTAAAAATTATTGCTCACCCCTTTATATAATCTAATGCCCACCATGCCCACCACATAACAATAAACGCCAATTCCGGCACTAACCTTGTCAATTTGAAGCTTGATACAACCTGATTGATGCAATTAAATAGACCGAAACAGTGACACTGTCTGCTGTTATTGACGTTATTAAGTCTTGTAAGCTTAATGTCATAGCGACCGCTGGCTACCTACAGTAGATCCTGGCCGTACGCTTTGGTCATAGTGAGCAGGCACATCCGCCTTTATTTCATTGGAGATCCGGCTTGTCAGCAGCGTACAAATTAGCCTTGACTGTACCAAGTATAGGTACCACAAAGGTTAAATTTTGTTTAGGCTATTTACATAGTCGTAACATATACTAGTCGACACAGCGTGAACAAGGTCCAAAGACCTAAACAGTGATACTGTCTGCTGTTATTGACTTGTCATTTTTGATCCACAATTTTAAGTTAATTAGTTGAAATTAAAAATAAGTGATTTTGTCATTACCGAAAAAAAATTAAGAATCAAAACCCTTTACGTTTTAAAAGTCTTCGAATTGCAGAACAGCCCGGTCGAGAACCGTTTCGCTGAGGTTGCAAAAAATCTGAATTTTGTTTCAAAATTTAAATTAGTGCAATTCTTCATCAATCAAAAGGTTAGAATAAGTATGAAAAAGAAAAGCTAAACAAAAAAGAAAACCCCAATGCAGCTTACCTTTCAAAAATTTTTATCTGATTTTCTTTGCGTTATAATAACAGCAATTCAATACATTTTTATTATTTCATTAAATAACTTTTTTTCGAAAAACTTTTCACCTTTCTTCGGCATTTTTACAACAATTTATAAGGAAACGTTTACTTGTTATAAAACAATTTTAAATTACATCTTCAAAGAAGTATACGATCAACATTTGACGAATCATACAAAAAATTAACTTTTAAAAAACACGCTGAATGTAGGATTGGCAGACACCCGATCTCCGATTTTATGGATTTCACTTCGTGACATGTAATACTTGTGTAGGTACACGCTGCTCGAGACAAAACAGATATAAATGAAAAAAGATAGGTAAAAAAATTTGGCATAAAATAAAAACGAAACACTGCTATAAGCTAAAAAAACGACTTTAAATGGGAATAAACTTTCGCACAGGAATGTCCAATACCACTTCATCCTCAGGATTGCATCTGAAAAAACATTATTTTTCATCTTTGTTTATTTAAACAAAGCGCAAGCGTTGCACATTTGAAACCTTAAATTTTTTTTACATACGGCATAATTCAAATGACCCCATAGTAATATTAAATTAAAATTTTTAGCTGAGCAAGGTTTTGGTGAATAGATCTTAAGCGTTTTAGCTGAATTTGGGTCCGCTATTGCAAGCAGACATTTAGCAGACAATTCTGACAGGACGGCTTACGCGAAATAATTTTGTCATTTATTGTATATTGTTTAACTCTTCACATACCAAGGGGGGTCCCTCAGGGACCCCAGAGGTTAATTTTTTTGGCTCCCGCCTTAACTATAGTTGCAATTTTTTCTCTTAATCTTTGTATGTGTCATAAATTTGAATAAGATAAATATAATATGATCAAATTAATAAAAAAAAGGAATATCATTCAAAAATCAAAAAAAATTTCCGGGGGTCCTGCTGGAACCCCCCTTGGTAATTGGTATACTATGTTGCGAATGCCTAATGTTGAAATTCATATTTTTTAGAAATTTTTGGCTCTGAAAATTTCTAAGTGTTATGCATTGTGAAAAATGAATCGCCAAATAAGCAACGAACGAAAAGTCAACATTATATGCTCCAAATGCAAATGTTTTGTTTGCGAAGAGCACAGAGTTACCAACACAACTGTGACATGTACAAAAGCCTGCCAAGATGACAGTGTATGAACTGTGTGATCATGATTATGAAATGGAGAAAGTAATTTCGCAAGTAGTTGACAGTAATATTATCTAAACTGTGTTGTAGCTACTAAATATTCTAATTTTCATATTCTGGGCCTAATTATACAAAAAAAAAAACATGAAATAACACTCGGGATAAAAATCGGGGTTTGTTACCATGTCACATTAAAAAGAACCATCTGTTTCACTTACTGCGAACTTGCTTTCTTATATTGATTGTAAAAATTCTATTCTAACTAATGGTGAAGAGTGTAGGTAACGATGTTGCTAGTGTTTTGATGCACCAGTATATTATGTTTCGGGCTGGCTGTGTTTTTCTAGAGAAAATAAAAAATAAACAAATATCGGTGTCACGCTACGATTTCAATTTTATCAAACAAAGACATTGTGCCTTTTTACATTAATTGTTTAAATCGACACCTTTTTGGATTAATTATTCAAATCGTAACCTTTTTAAATTAATTGTTTAAATCGACTCCTTTTTGGATTAATTATTCAAATCGTAACCTTTTTAAATTAATTGTTTAAATCGCATTAACGTTGACGCGATTATTTAAAATTTATTTGTGACTATTTGCCGTTGTTGCCCTGGACAGCTGTCTGGATTACGGATTTACGTCGTGAAGTGACTTTGTTCTCGTTGTTGAAAAGGAACGGGTATAAAGCGTTCCTTCACATGTGGTCGCTAAAAAGGTGTATATATACGTGGCGGCAACGAGAAGACATAATTCAGATTCAATTGTAGATGCAGATATAAAGGCAGATTCGAGATGACGAATGTATTTCTGTGTATATTTTAGTATGTGAATGTATCTGTCGGGGCGGCAAGTTGGTATTAAGCGTTAGCGGGAAAATTTATAAAATTCATTATATTCTTTTGCGGCTCTGTAAATTCGGTTAGGTAATTTGTATGTGTGTAATCTATTGGTAAATTGTAGCATCTCGTGTATAATTTTGGCGCTTATTTTTATTTTCATTTAATCTTTTTGTCTTCGTTTCTTCAATATAATTAATTCAGATTATAATACCTGTCTGTCCTTCTAGATCGCTAGGCCCCGCCAGTTTAACACTCGCATAAGCTCCTTTCAACGGGCTGGTGATTTTCTGCGATATTCACGTAGGGTTCGCCTCTAGTATCTTGTATTTATTCTGGTACTAAGTAGGTAGAGCGTGACAATCGGTACCATAAATGTCATGTCCAAATATGGTTGTGTCATTGAAATAGTTTTCAGTAACACACAATTCTATAGTTTAAACTGATTTATCACACTTAGCAAACCGATGAAGCATTGAAAACGATGGGGTCTTCAGAGGACCCCACCTTAATAAACGACGTTGGTAAGCTAGCCTTGGTATGTTAAAGGTTAAAGCAGTGCTCCGCAACCGGTGTGCTGCAGGACAAACACAGATATACCAAGAAAAAACCGCAATGTAAACACACTGTTTAAAATAGAAAAAAAATGCTTCTGCGACCGAAAAGCTAAAAGTTTTGAACGTTTTTCTCTGCCTGAAAGTGCATTTATCGAACAGAAAAGCCTAAAATTTTCAACTTAAACCTCTGCAAATAAAGTGAAGACTTTTGGTTTGGTCATCAGTTATCTTCCGGGCTAGATCTATGCATGGTATGCGAAACCTAGTAGCTTTAGTAGTAAACAAACCATTCAAAACTAAGTGAAAATAAAAAAAATCCCCACTCAATTCGCAGATGTTTAAATTGCGATAAAAAGTGATCAAGAATTAGTGAAAATTAGGCTATAAAAAAGAAGTTTACTTTGGTGTAAAGGTGCAGCTAAACTTTGAAAATGCTCCTAAGCTTGCCGTAGGCACGAAAACATTGCTGAGCACTGATTTAAAGAGCGGATTGGAGTAAAAAAGAAATTGATGAGAAAACAAAAAAGTTATATGAGGTCGTCGGACGTTTTGCAAACTTTTAAAACATTGCTTTTGAAAAATTTGTTTAACTTGAAATGACTGCACCTTACTTTTTTGTGCACGGAAAAATCTCAGGAAAAACATGTTTTTTGACATTGATTTCTTTCATTAAGCGGAGTTCATCGAGTTCTTTACAAAGAACAGAAATTTCTTTTTCTAATTTTATAATTTCCTGAATAAAAACAACAAAATAAAATAAAAATATCGGTGCTATCTGAAAGCTAAAAGACATAATATGGCAGCTATATGGCAATCTTGTTGATTGAAAACTTGTTATTTAAATGAAACTTAATACAAATCAGTAGTTTTCTTTTGCGACCTTGTGTGGGCATCGACTAATTAGCGGTTTTAATAGCAGTTGAAGACACTTGTTGTTAGGGCCTTGAAAAAAGATTTTTTAAAATACCGCGTAGTCACAAAAAGCTCCACCGTTTTTCGTCAGTCACTTGATGAATATTATCCATCAGTCCTCTTGATATACGGATGACGTCAAAGACGCTAAATAAAGCAACCGTTAAATGACCATCTTGCCTTCCTTTTGAAGCCGAGCCATTGCTGATCCCGTTCGGTTAAAAGTTTTATATTTGACTCTTTAATTTTTACATTAAGCCGTAATTGAGAACTGCTTTCTAGGACTGCCAAGCAGAAAAAAGTGTTTCAATTATACAAAAGAACGAATGCAATAAAAGTTGAACAAGTCCATTTAGATAGGGGTCGCCATCAAAAAAATGCTCTTACCCTGCTGCCAATTTCATGTAGTAAGAGGAATAAATAGAAAAAATCAAAATCAAATGTAAATCCACCGACTAAAAGTCAATTTTTATTGGTACGATTTCACTTCGATTTTTTTTACTCACGTCGCGTTGTATTTTGATTTCTTTCATCAAAAAGAGATTATTTTGAGCCACATTGTCGAGACTGGAGATCGTCGATTGTTCGAGGGCGCGTTCTGCGGCCTTTTCGACAACCTTTTCCGCTTTTTTCCTATGAGAAATCTCCAAGAGATTCCTTTGACCTTGGATTGTCCGGTCAAGATCGGTTTTATGATCCTGATAAAGATTTAATGTAACGAAATACAACAGCAAAATTACTATTAAAAATAACTGTTTTTAATTATAAAAAATTTGTTTATAATTCGAAAAAGAGCTTGGTTGTAAGACGGAAACATTATGAATATTGTTGAACGAGACTAAATATAAACTTATTTACAAAATTTCTTCCTCGAAAAATTTTTACGGTAATCTCTGAGAACATTCAGAATTTTTTTTTAAACAGTTTTTAAGAAATGCGATTCAAGCAATTCAAATACGCTTATGAGGTGAACCGAAGGTAAACTTTAAAAATAAATTCTAATAAACACACGACACCTTTTGTTCTTGCAGCACGCTTTGAATGTTATTCTGTAGTTGCGTGATAGCCAAAACTTTTTCGGGATAGACTTTGTCTTTGTACGTTCGCAGGATCTAAAAAAAAAGTCGATGCTGAGTCTTTCTACGACAGGATCAACAACAGGATTAATTTCTTTTCCAAGTTCTTACACAAATACACTTTAAAAAAAAGCGCAAAACAAACGAAGTCTATTGGTTCATCGCTGCTTTATTTTATTTCTTGGTTGCACAAAAGCAAAGTTTTGTGCTTCAAAATACCCTTATTCAACTTTGCACGAGATTTGCAAGATCACATTTGAAACAGATCGGAGCGATTCTAATCGAATTTAAAGAAGTCAAAGCAAAGAAACGAATCGACAACCTGCAAGTCGTTCTCGGACGTCGCGAGTAGTTCGTCCACCTTCGCGTGACTTCTCTCGATTTCTATGCAAATAAATCGGTTGGTGAACAAAGACTTAGCCGTTCAAGTAAGAGACAACAGGCTATTTTTTGATCGAAGACATTGTTTTTACATTATTCTGTTCGATGCTATTAAGATTCCTCTACTTTTTTGTCATGATTTCAATTCTGGTTTCACTTTTTACAAAGTTATTTCTACGTTGTCTAAAAGTCAAGAGTTTAGCAACGTGTGACGCTTTTTGATGACGACAATGGATAATATCGTCACTGCTGGCATCTGCTGGACGGTTCAACCGGCTGGAACAGCAAACCCTTGCACTTAAGTGCTCGTATGTTTGTTACTTTGACCATATTCATCGCCACTTTTACTATTATTCTTCCACTGTACGGGCAAAGCGAGAGGAGTTATATCTAGAACAACCTCCTTGCGATTTTGATGATGGCGAGTTTTTAAAGCAAGTATAATTTATATCTACTTGATATATATACAATAATAATACTACTTGATACTACCGCCAAGCTGAAAGACAGAAAGCTTCTTCTCCAAAAACACAACAGGATGGTCAAGTAAGGAATTAATACCAAGACAACGTTGATAGTGGTCTCCATTAAAGAGGTCTACATTTTGCCACAAGCTCAAGTGATAACACTCTGACTTGCAAGCAGAAGGATGCGAGTTCGATGCTCAGTTAACTTCAGTGATTTTCGTTGTGCCCATGCGAAAGGCACTTCACGGCATTTGTAAGTGGGTTCACGATGCTACAATTGTGAATTCGTTTGAATACTTACAATTGTGAATTCGTTTGAAACGCAAAACAGCCAACTAGCCAATACTGCCTTAGGAAAAAGATCCCTAATATAATGACAAGATGTTGTCTCTGTCTTTTTAGGGTTTTGATTGGACTAGTAAATATACCTCGTATTTTAATCGACAATAATTTCAACAGAACAGAACGAAGTTTCAATGGATGAAATGAAAAGTAAATTTTCATTAAAAAAAAAAACTCTCACTTTCCAATTCGTCGTTGATCTGCGCTTGTGTTTGTTCAAAATCTTTTGAAGCATTCGCCATCGAATTTTCGTGCTGTTCGGCAAGAACAGACGAAGCGGCAGTGTACTTTTCGAACTTTTCGAGCAAATCGGTCACGGCACTGTGGGAGTGCGCCTCTTTTTCGATGATTTCTTTTTTTAAGTCTTCGTTCGATTTTCGAAGCATTTTTCGTAGCTTTCTAAAATTTTAAAATTTAAACAATTGCGGAATGGCTAAGTCAAATTAAATCTGTGAACGTTTGCTGGCTACTCTTCGACAAACGATCAATTCATTTTTTCAAATCAAACCATCAAATATGGCAAGCAGCCAAGCATAACTTTTCAAGATGTTTTGGCCATTTGGCTGGTACCAATAAATAGTTTTTATTTGTGTGACTGCAGATTGACAATTAAATACGATCTACCGCTGCATCAGGTGAATTGTCACAACAGGATAAACGTCATATTAACCACTAATTTGGTTAAATTTTTACCTTAATCACATGTGAATAAAATTTTGTAAAGATTGTAGGCTTTATGAAATTTATCGAAAAGAGAACAACGTACAATGACTTAACCGTGTTTATCACCTTTTTCAACTTTCCACCAAGTTGTAAATTTATCATAATATTTTACCTCGTTTTATTATATATTGGAAGCTTTTTAATTCCTAAAATAAAATGAAACTTCGCTATAAAGCGATCGTCGGGGTCCATAAAACGTCATCGCGCAAAAAGCGGGGTCGCGTTGTATCGGGATTTAAACATATGTGACCTATGAGAAGATGTTAAAAATATGAGAAGCAGTAAAGGTTTTTGCTCGTTGGGATCAAAGTTAATTAAATTAACATTGTTGTTTGATACAAAAACTAGCATGGCTGTGATTGGCTGGCGTTGATTGCCTTGGAGAATTTCAACATCTCACCCCAGCAACATTTTTTTTTGGTTCTTCCCTAATTTACAGAGAATAAATAAATAAAAGATTATGGTGGTTAACTTAGGTTAAACTTAAGTAATTAACTTAGGTGAAGTGGTCACTTTGAGCTCTTTTAAAGTAATTTTCTTTGATTTTATGTTTGCAAAATATCGCTCGAAACTGGAAGCCTCAACCGACAGCAAGAATTATCTGGTTGGAAGTTTGGGCAAGCCTTTAAATTTACTTTAACTGAAACAATTTAGGAAAAATAGTCCGATGTGAGCCGAGACCAAAAATTATATTACAATTAACTCAGCCTTCTTAAGAGAAAATTAAAATAACGTTGCTCGGTCAAACAACCACGCCAGTCAATGAAATATAAAATGCAAAATGATTAGAAAATTTATTTTTCAAGGGAAGCTTCGAATCAGTAATTCATTAAAAAAAATTGCTGTAATTACAATTGAAAAAGACATTTCATATATTTGAAAGTCGGCAGACTATCTCAGTGTGGTAACACTCTGGCTTGCGAGCAAAAGGACGCGAGTTCGATGCTCAGTCTAGAGGAGTGGTTTTTGTTGTTTCCTTAGGGAAAGATATTTTACAAATTCCTCATGGTATCACCACAATGGCGAATGCATTTAAATAGCAGCAACTAGGCCGATACAGCCATACAAAGGAGATAGCCTATATTTGAAAAGCAAATTCGCATAGTTGATTGTGTAAACACCATTTTAATTCTTGTTTCAATTATACAAAGAACATCCAAGCAATAACAAAAACTTACAAGTATTCATGTACAGATCGCTTTTGTGCGGCAATTTGTGCAGACAAAATTGCCTGTCGGTTGCTTTTTTCTCTCTCAGCGGTCAGATTGACTTGAGGAGGTTTCTTGTTCCACGGATGAAGACATAATGAGGAGCACTTGCTAGTCACTAAAATTCAAATGATTTTGTTGTTCAGAAAAAACTTTTAAAATCAAAACTAATAAAATCAACTTACATTGGCGTAAAGAAGCTAAATCACTTTCGGACAGTTCTACCTCGGCTAGCATGTTTCTTTTTTTTTCTGACAATATGCTGCTCTTCGTTCTACTTCATTTCTTGAAGCAAGTGTATTTTGGCTTGAGCTACTTTTCACCAAAAAACTTTAATCTACGTTACTTCAAATATTTCTTTCCATATTATAAATATATTTAAAGAATAGGCACAGAAGGTGTCAAACTTGAAATAGAAATTTTATAAAACTGGACTAACCACAAAAAATAAACGACTTTTAAAAGTTAAGATCGAATTAATACAAATAAATAATTTTTGTAACCATGTCAAGACGAAAAAAGGCACAGATGTTTGGACGAACATGTAAATTGAAAAAAATATTTTTGTTTTACATAAAGCAAAAGATTATTAGCAGGGTTGGCCTCAAATGTCAACGAAAATTTCCTATTATTAAATTTCTTTCATTGTCCATTGTTTTTTTAAAAGGTTTTCAACATTTTCACTTATAAACATGTTTGTTTTAGTAGTGTTAATCTGACACACAAAATATTACACTGTTCAACAAAATTGTTGTGCTGAATCCAAACCTGCAACCAGTTTTTTTCCATCACGTCTAGTTTTTGAGTTATGAACATAGCAGGTGAAAATTGAGATATCTGTTTTCGAAAACGTAAATTTGTATAAACCCTCAGCTACATGAGAAAAATTTTTTTGTTGAACAGTGTATTAATTAGACAAAAATCATAATGTAAACTCTGATTAACAAGCGCCAAAGTGTCAAGGTCTTCAGTTTGCACAATGGTAAGTGGGTACTTTTACACTTTACACAACTCACTGAAATGTAAGATATTTATAAAAAATACAATACTCAAACTACACTTAGTGCAATAAAACGCTTTTTTACTTTTGAGCTATCTGTCACGGTGTAATATGAGTAGTATTTTATCTTTATTTTATTTCTATATTTATCCTCCTGAAATGCAGGAAAGCAGCAAAGGTGTTTACATGTAGGGCAAACAATTACTCCGACCTGCTTTGGAAGATGCCAAGATATTGCTGTCTGCTTAAAATTCTTTATTTTGTTTATTTAGTTTTATAGAGATATGACTGAAATTTAGTACTGCTTGCCAAGATCATCAAACAGGGGAAAGTGCTGTTACGTGTCTTTCCCAAAGACACAACAGAATGCTGCAAGTAGGTTTTGAACAAGACCATGTCAATCACAACACAACACCCTAACCACTTGATGATGCTGCCCACTAAAGTATTACTATACTTTACAGTATTTTAAATGTACTAAAGTGTTTAAAAAACCAATTAGTAAAGTACACTAAACTATTTTAAAAACCAATTATTGAAAAAAGTACAAAAAAAGTACAGTATTGAAAAACAGTGATTAAAAAATTTTTCAAATTCAGCCATTATAATGTAGTTACATTTGATATTTACTACATTCTACTTTGCCCTCATCATAAAAATAACACAGCTGTGAATTTTTTGTCTTTTGATAACAAATATTTTTGAACTAATTTGCCACTGTTAAAAAGTATTAATAAGTATAAGTCACATTTAAAACGGCTATAGTAGTATTAAGTATTTGGTTTTTTATTAAAATAGCAAATTTTTGAGAAAAAAATTGTTAGATGTCAGAAATACTAACACTAACTTTAGGTCTAAGCCAGAATTGGGCACTTGTACAACTTCCACTACTTGCACAATCATGAAAATTGTGACAGCAAAATAACATGCAAGTAGCTTTTTCGTTTCTAGGTAAATGTCTAATTTTAAGTCTAAGCCAGAGGTAGGCACTTTCACAATTTTTGAAAATTGGGCTTGCCCACTTTTGGGTTAAGCCTTGTACTACAGCATTTATAAATTTAATAGGTTTAAATATAATCCTAATTTAATTTTTAATGCTAATCTAACATTATTTTTAAGTCTCTTTGGTTATTAGCGAAAAGTTGGCTGCAGAGTGAAAAGTATGTAACACTGTTTAAAGATCAATTTAGAGTCAGTTCATCATGTTGTTGAGCTCTGGAGTTAGGTTGCATTACTTTTTTTTGCAGGGTAAGTAACAAATATATCTCTTATATTTGGTTTAATCTCTTCTTATATGACCAGCTCTGCTAATATAACCTAAATAAGCAGACTGTGACTGATAAGAATTTAAAACTTGAGACCATGGTCATCTAGTGAGCTCAGGTTTGATATGCAGGATGCACAATGCCACAGATGCCTCTTTTTTATGCTGTCTGTCACAATTCGTTGATATAACACCTTCAAATAAATATATAATTTTGAAAAAAATAATTAAATTGGGCAGAAAAATCTTGAAACTTCCAAAAGCAGACAAGGTAAATTCTCGATATTGTCTCTATTGCTTACAGCCTAAGCATTAAGCCAATAGCATATACAATACTTGGATGATGTTTGATATTTTGCAGCTTTAACAACTGCTGTTTGAAATATATATCAAACATTTTGTTCAACATTCATTGTAGCAAAATCATTACCTTTTGATTAAAATTACAAATTAGGGTTGCACCAATATGCAAATTGGCCAATAACCAATATATCGGCCAGACCATATTGGCTGACACCATTTATATCAGTACCAATACAGTTTTAATAAAAGATAAATAAAATATATGAAAAAAAGTACTTTCAAAACAGACTTTTTTCTAAGTTGATCAAAAAAGTAAAAAATTCTATGTTACTAATAAGAATAAAACTTTCTAAGTCATTTTTTACTTCAAATATACAGAAAATTTTTATCTAGAACAGTGTTTTTTAAAGTTTTTGAGATGCATCCTCTCTTCCTCATAAAAACAAAACTTCATCTCTTTTTCATGCAAGGAAAAGTTATGCCCCACTTCCTCAAGCAAGCAGAACTCATGCTTCCCATGATGACACAAACCAAAAACTTAACCAAAACTATTTCTCCAATTTTGTTCAAAATAGAAAGTGAAAACCAAAATATCTGTGTCCAATCTGTCCTAAATTGATGGTGTAGACTAAAAAATTTGTCATATCAGCTATCAATTCAGTTTCCACCCAGTTGTTTTTGCCCCCCCCCCCCCTGAAAAACCTTTCATGCCCCCCAGTTTAAGAACCCAGGATCTAGATTCTTGACTGTCAGACATTGTGCAATCTCCAATATCCAGTCAGTTTAAGGATCAAAATCTATTTAGCCAAATTTTTCTATGGCCAGAACTGGCTAAAAATGGCTGTATTTCTCTTTCATTCATTCATAAAAGTGAAAGTGTAAACAAAATATTGGTACTGAAATACCATCAGAGATGGTATGCATTGAATTAACTACTTGCACTTGAATTTTGAAATTAGCTGATATATTGGCAAAGTAGCCAACATGGCCAATATCAATAGCTTGCTGCCAATAATATCAGTGTAACCCTATTAAAAACATTGTTTAAAAGATATTTCTACAAGAACTAAAATACTCGTACATTGCACCAAGCACCAATTGCAATTTACATAGTCAATCAAAAATAAATGAATTAAAGATGGTGTTGTCAAAAATACCCATATAAAATAAAATTTTAAAATTATTAATTTTAAGGCAATACTTTTTCAAAGAGCTTATTTAAAAGCTAAATAAAACTGCAACATATTAAAACTGAATAAAACCACAATGGAAAGAATTGATTTAACAAAGATAAAAACATTAATACAGAAAAAAAAATTTTTAATGCTAAAATGTCAATAACTAGGAGTCTCAGTTATACTTGTTGTTAAAATATCCTTCAAACTAAATTTAACCTTTCTTAACTCTTCAAGTTATTGCTGCTGCTTTTTTCAACAATTTTCACTCTGACAAAATGAATCTTTAAAATGTTCCTGCATTGAGAAAAACTAAAATGTATATTGATAAAATGGATCAAATTAAACAAGAAATATAATTTTACAAACAAAGTATTTAGAAAAAGAATATTTTATTAGTTTTGTTATCCATTAAAAAACCTAATTATTTAAAATATATAATGTAATTATAGAAAAAAAATAAGTTAAATTTTTTTATTTACTTGAATTTTTGCTAAACTGAAAAATAAATTTGTTTATTTCACTAACCAGAACTGTATTTGCTGCTACTCACAGCACTTGACAATGATTTAGGTTTTAAAGTAATTTTTGCACTTGGATGTGATGTTTCAGATGTTTCTGTTTCAGTTGTAACTCTTTGCCATTGAGCATAATCCTGAACAAAACTGTTTTTAAAAAATAATACTTTCCATAAAAAAATCATAAAAACTAAGAGATATTATTAAGTATGAAATGAAAGTTTACATATTCATATTTTTCTTCAATTCCCATTCTGGTAATATTTTTATATAATTTTTTAAAGTAGTTCTTTAATACAATAACAAAAATGGTGTTAAAGTTCAAAACAACTTGTTCTACTTTTATTTATTTATAAAAAAATCAATATAAAATTGTTGAATACAACTTTTTAGATTGTTTACTTTTGAAAACATTTGTTACTTTCTGAAATATATTGATCTATAAATAATTATGAACAAAATTTAGTGAATAAAAATAATGCATAAGGTAAAAAGAATACTAGTAGCCTAACTTAAACTAATAAAATATAAAAACTCTTTCCTTTCCTACATTTAGAAATGCAAAAAATGCAATGTAAAATTAAACACTGGGTTACTATATATAAAAATTGCAACTTGAAAAATTTGATTATCTGGCTATATTAATAAAAATAATTTCAATCAACTATTGAAACATGCAAAGATATCATAACTTTTTTTTAATTTTTGCAAATAAGTTTAGATATAAAAAAAATTTGATTTTAAGAAAAGTTTTCTATGAAGAATAAAAAGAACTTGGTTGCATATTAAAATTACTTTTTTTGTAAAGCCTCCTTCAAAACCAAAATTAGCCAACAGAACCACAAACTGTATCTTGGAAAATCATCAGTTCTCATTCACTATTTGCTGGATGTAGTTAACTATCTTTTAAATTTTGGAAATCCCAAAGTCTGTGTGGTTAATAACAACAAACAGTAGACAAGACCCAAATTATTTACATGATAAAAAGTGCCACATATGCAAATGACAGCATGACAGCACAAGTGTCAACAATATAGAAATATGATTTTTGTCTTTATTTGTTTTACACAACAGTTGCTTAAAAATGAATAAGAAAAAAAACAACAATCATTAAAATTTCAAAATATCAGATGTACACGCAAATTATTAAAAACACTTTAGAGAAACAAAAAAATATACTATATACTTGAAATTCAGCAGAAAGCTTGCCTTCTAAAGCTTTCATAATATCAGCTTTAATTTCTGCCTCTGACTTCACAAAGCGCATAGCAGCAGCTCTTCCCCAACCTAACGATGTTGTCTCAGGTTTCAACATTGTTGTTAAGTATTTTTTTTAAATAATTCAACCTAGTGAAATAAATAAAATCAATATATCTCATTTGGTTCTCATTAACTATTCATCAAATTTAGTTTATTATCTTTTAAATTTTGGGAAATCCTTGAAGCCTGCAAGGTTAGCAATGGTGAACAGTAACGAAGACCATCTTCTTTTGGCTACAATAAACTTATTGTAAAAGATATGTCATACATCTTTTTGTGTTTATTTTGATGAAAATTCATAGGTTTATGATACAGTTAAAGTTGAACTGGAAAAAATGTTTTAACATACACCAAACAGACATTTCTAAAATATTTACAACTCCAAAACTTTCTTAACTAAAAAAAACCTTAAGTATAAAAGGAAACTATAAAATTGGCTATATAGTTGATCAAAATAGCAAAACTGGAAAAACTATGTTAGTGTATACTAACTATACAATCATATCATCTATTCATACTACTGACTTGCAGGATAAGGTCAAAGGCAATAAAATTAAAGCAACCGTCAAATGATTACACTGACTTGATTGCTTTAGCAAATGCCAAAATTTGCTTTCCTAAATAAAAATGCCAGAGCTAACATTATTAGTTTTAATCTGCAAACTAGCGATCAACGAAAAGGCAAAGCAATATTAGTTTTACTACAATTTTTGGGTCTCTTTAAAATCAAAACATATTGGTATTTACGGTTGTTTTTAGCAAACACTTTAAAAAGTAACAATTTGCAAAATTACAACTATCACTTACCAGTAGCAGTTCATTCACATGTGTAATCTCAATCTTATTTTACCATAAACTTTGGTACATGACATATTGTTAAGTAAGCTACATGAAATTTTAATTTATTTGCTACGCGAAGAGCGAATATTTTGTTGTTAAATTAGGACACTTGCTTGTATGTTTTACAGTTGCCAAGAGAAATAACGTTTCCAAAAAAACTACTATTTGAAGGAAAGAATAGGATCAAAAAATTTTATCCCAGTATTTATTAAAAATCCTGTTGGAAAACTGATTGCAACAAACCCTATCTTTAAATTTTTTTATTTTTATTTTTATCTCTATATTTATCCTCTTGACTCGCAGGAAAGCGACGGAGGCGCTATACATAGGGTAAGCAATTACCCCGACCTGCTTCCGGAGATGCCAAGATATTGCTGTCCACTAGTAATTTAGTAGAGATATTACTGTAATTTAGAGCTGCTTGTCAAGACCACCAAGCAGAGGAAAGTGCCGTAAAGTGTCTTTCCCAAGAACACAACAGAATGGAGCAAGTGGGTTTTGAACCGAGACCATGGTGATCATCAGTCCGGTGCTTTAACCACTCGACCACGCTGCCGACGTTTTTTTTCTAAATCAAACAAAAAAGTTTTTTTTTAATTCTTTTTTTGAATTTTGAAGTTGGTTTTGAATCTAGAAATTTAAATTTTTTTTTTAAGTCGATATAAATAATCTGTTTAAATAAATCAAAATTTTAGTATTTATTATTAAGAAAAATAAAATTTTTGGTCTCTACTCCGACAATTTTGAGAATGGAATAAAAAATAATAATGAAATATTTGATTACGGCGAAAGTCTTTGGTTTTTACGAAATATTTCAAATTAATAGATTCTGCTTTTGTTGACACGATTAAGCAAGTATTCGTTAAAGCAAGTTGACTAGATATAAAAAAGTCAAGGCATAATATTATAAAAATAATAATTCTCAAATTTAATTTTAATTGCGGGTATAAAAGAAAAGTCGAGAAGGTACTGTGCCTATGATAGGAGATCAGTGAACCCTGAGATCATAAGTCGATGGGACTTTCTCTTCACACCCTGCCTATAATACTGAACATCTTGCAGGAAAGCTATGAATATCAATTTTGTAGTTCTTGTCTGACTTTACATGGAGTCTAACCCAAGTTTACCACCTCAGAGTTAGACTCTTGTTAACTTTTAAAAAGTAGCCTATTTTGTATTTATTGTCTTAGTTTTCTGGTAATTTTAAACCATGCAATGTTTGAAGTTAAAAGCTGTAGGTTATCTTTTATTATTTGTTGCATTATATTTTAAAAAAGCTCTAAATTAAGATTTTACTTCAATAAAATTCTAATTAAAAATTAAAGCTACGTTGATTATTAGATGTTAGCATTTTTTGTTATTTATCTATTACATTAATTAAATTTATTAATTACAAAATTGATTTTACAAGCAAAGCAAGTATAACATAATTTTATTTATTTGCTTAGCTTTTGTCTAATTTTCTCTAATTGGTGGAAGAATGGCTGAAGACTGGGGAGGATTTAGCAGTGGTGATGAAAAAAGTTTTTCCCAAAATGTATTTTATTTTTTGTTATGCATAGAATAAACAAACAAAATTTTAAAAATATTTACTTTTAAAATATTAACAAAATAATTAGTGAAATAAAAAGATGTAAGCTATTGACATTATGTTAAACATCAAATGTTGTCTTTACAGTTTTCTATTTCATAATTTGTTCCTTACCTTGTTTTTAAGCATTTTAAAGTAAAATTATCTGAATTGACCTTTTCTAAGTAACAAAAAAATTTAAATTAAACATAACATTAGTTTTTTTTTTTTTTTTTGTTAAAGTTGGAAATTTTAAATTTATTGATTTGAATTATATGTCTATAACCAAATAACAAGATAAAGTTACTTATTGTTCAGTATTGTAATCTTGAGTGTAGTTTCAACTGATTTTTGAAAAATTTTCAATAAAACCTTTTCTTATGTAAGAGGCAAGTTTAAAGTATCTTTTTGTCTTCTTTATATTATGTCATAAATAAAATTATTTGATTACTTTGTTTAACATGAATTTTTTTACCATTAATGACTATTTTATTCTTTTTGTTTGGTCATTATCTGACAGTTCTAACAATATGAAACAGACTGTTATGATCTCTAAAAAATCGATTTAAATGAATACATATTGCATAATTGCTTGAATATTTTTTTTTTGAGCACTTTAGAAAAAAGATTAGATTAGTCTTCAAATCTATTTTATTTGATGTATTAATTTGGCTCTAAATCCAGTGGTAAAATAAAGATAATTAAAAAATTTATTTTAAAATGTTAAAAAATAAATTTTATAGATTAGTTTTCAAAAAAATTCTTACTTGTTGTCATTAGAAAAATGATTTTTCAAAGCAATCTGGTTCATCTGCAATCATTGATATGGGAAGTGTTGATGATTCATCAGCATCAAGTTTTGAAGATGTTGGAGATCGTACTGATCATCACTTCAGAAAATCTGCTGCAACTGAAAAATCAGATGATGTGATGTCTGACTTCAGTGGCAATTTGGGAAAAGTTGTTGCTGATCAGGTTAAAATCAAGTTAATTTTTTTATTGTTTTTGTAATTTTTTCTCAGGAAAGTTGTTATAGACAATTTGTTAGATGAATTCTTAAAGTTTGGATAACACGTTAAGTCTTTTTTACTTTTAACTTTTAATAGTCACTTTTCAACTTGGTAATGTTTAAAATACAGTTAAGTGATAAAAATGTTGTTTAGTACAGTATGACTAATTGATAACTGCCATCAAAAAGTTTTTTATGTTATCTATTAAAATATTAAATAAATTGTTGTAAAACAGAGAACTTTTGATTACAAATACCCCAGTATCATGCATAATGCCACCTATTCTTCATTACTATTTTCTACAATACTTAAAACAAACCTGATTTTTTATAATAATTTGTTTGCTGATATAAATTAGTAATGGGATAATTAATTGGAATCAAGAATCTAAAGATTCAATAAATTTTTAGAAATTGGAATCAAAAGATTTTTTACAAAAATTTTGAATCTTAAAAATGACTTCTAATTTGTTCATGTAGTTGGCTTGTTTTATATACTTCACTATCATTGAGCATGCATATATATGAAAAAGTACATTTTTTTTAGAACTATATGTATATTTATAATGATTATAATCATGGTTTGGTGGCAAATCAGCCATGGCAAATCACCACCAACTGTCACTAATCTTAACAACACTATTGTCACCAACCCTAACCCAAATTGGCAGTGCCTAACTGTCAGTGGCAAATCAGTGTGAATCTATCTTCCTTGCCAAGTGCTCAATGAAAAGATCAGAGCAATTTAAGTATGTTAAAAACCTTAAGAGTCTGCTTCATATTATGGAATTGTCAGATAGTTACTTATTCAAAGCAAATTGTCACATGGTTGCTTTATTTGAGTAAGTAAACACCTGATGATTCTGTAAAGTAAAACAGACTGTTGTGGTTATTAAATATTGATATATATATATATACATATATATAGCAAGAGTGAATTGATCTTCATTGCAAAGTATTCAATAAAAAGTTCAGAGCAACTTAATGCAAAGTTTATTTAATCGTTATTTAGAAAACCACAACAGTTTGTTTCATCCAATAAAATCAGTCTGTTTCATTCTTATTAAGGTAAGAGAAAGGAAGTAAATTTACCTTAATAGAAATGCATATCCTCTGTACTTGCATTTGTTAATACTATATTTTAAGTTATTTTTATATAACATCACAAGAATTGCATTATTTACTTGATTAATTTAACAAACTGCATGTTTTTGAACATAAAGAGTAAAAAGATTAAATTTTAGTTTTTGGAGTGATTTAAAATTTTGTAACATCCTCTAAGAAACTATGTTTTGCAGAAGTACATATTAGTTATCAAAGTACATGATTAACTTAACGTAGTATGTTTTCATTGTTAATAATTATATTCTTTATTTTTCCAGTAATCACCTGACAATTCTATAGGATGAAACAGATTGTTGTGGTTTTTTAAAAAGCACTTTTAAATTTTAGTATTACAAGATATTTAAATATCCTTTTTCAAATAAAATTTTTCTACGTGAATAAAGATCAAGATTCTATTTAAGAAGAGATGCAACAGATGTTTTTGCTTTCTTAAACAGTGATTAAATAATTTGTATTAAAATACTGCTCTGATCCATTCATTGAGCACTCTGCAACAAGGAAGAGCGATTCACTTTTTTACTATATATAATCTTAAATTTACAATGGCTAATGTTGAACAATTTAAGACAATTAAGGTAAAGGCACTGTACATCAATTATCCAATTGGTTAAACAAGATGCTTTTAAAAAAGCATTTTGTTTGTTTATTATATAGAAACAAAGTGAATTTCAAATAACAAGAATCGGAATTTAAAACTTATATTCGAATCAGCATCAGAATAAAAAAAAATTGGCATTGTTCCATCACTAATACTGTATAAATATGCAATTTGCTTAGATTGTTTTTCAAAAGTAGCTTTATAATTTAAAACTAAAATAGGATATCATAGTCATTACTAACTGTATTTTTATTTTATTTGTATATTTGTCCTCCTGACTTGCAGGAAAGTGTTATAGGTGCATACATAGGGCATTGTTAAGCAATTACCTTGACCTGCTTCCAGAAATGCTATGGATGTTACAATGGGGAACAAACTACCAATGTTTATTAAGTATTGTTCCGTGGCATGGTGGTCTGCATTTAATTCATTTATAACCATGCCTTGGGTAATTGTGTTTATTGTACAATTGTAGAAAACAAGCAGAGCTACCAGATTTGCAACACAATCATTCTTGTTATATACTTGGTATCCATAACATGTCTTTGTCTTCTTTTGTTAAGTAAAATATAAACAGCAAAAGAAACAATCTGGATCTTTCACAGCCGCACCAACTACCTTCATGTCATCATTTACTAAATCCATAAAACTCTGCTTAGGTCTGCCTCTGGGTATCTTGCTCAATAACTCCATCTGTAGCATTTTTCAACCACATAGTCCTCTTTAGATGACCAAACCATTTTAGTCTCAACTCCCTCAGCTTATTTTATAATTTTGTGCTTTGCCACAAATTATCTAATTCTTGATTTTGTCTGATCTTGTTACTCCCAAATAAATCTCAGCATCTTTATTTTAGCTACTTCCAGCTCTGCTTCCTGTCTTTTAATAAGTGAAACTATTCCAATCCATATATAATTGCTGGTCTCACCAACACCTTGTGTATTTTCCCTAGTTGCAAATTATACAATTGTCATTCTCCAGCCATGCTTGGGGACATCTTTCAATTTTACTTTTATCTCCTTTATTGCACTAAACAGTTGATCCTAAATACTTCAGTTCTTCTATTACTCAATTTGTACTTCCTGTAAATTTAATTGACCACCAATCTTATGGTTCACAGCCATTTATTGGATTTTGCTTCCAACGACTTTCATTTTAATTTATTTCAATAAAGAATTTATTTAATTTTAATTGAGAAATTTTTGGTGAAAACAACTATTAGAGCAAAACGCAGTGCAGCATAGCCTGAAGTATCAATGAAAGATACATTATCAAAAGTTTTATCTTTACTTGTTAATGTTTAAAATACTGTTAAAACTTTCTATTGTGATCAAGTGGTCACTGGTCAGAAATCACAAGGTATGACAAATGTTGCCAAAATATTTGAAAAATTAAAAGTACTTTTTAGGCAATAATTGTCTAGTACATTGCACTATCTATGAAGAATATTGCTATAACTGGAACATGCTTAAAGTTATATTAAAAAGAAAATTAAGTAATTTTCCTCTTCTACCACATTACTATTTTAATTGAGAAAAACAGTTTGATTAAAGTTTTTTCTTCTGTGCACCAAATGCTTCCTACTTTTTTGATTAAAAAAGGCAATACTTGGCTTAAGTGGGTTTTAAAAAATTATAAGTTATATAATGATGATGTTGATTAAACAACTTCTAGAAGTAGAACTGTGAAAGAGTGTTTCTAAAATAAAATTCATCCCTCAAAATTTAACTGTTCAATGTATACAATTGCAAATTCTGCATTTATTTAGCACCAGAGGGTATATAAGATTTTGTTTATATTTAAGTTATAAATCAATTGTTTTTTTTTTCAATTCAAAAGTGAAATTAGGTAGTTACTTTTATTGTTTGGACCAACAACAGTTTTCGATTTAAAGCTATGAACTTTTTAGGAATTTTAAATTGATTCTCTAACTTTGTGATAAAACATGATATTGTTTTACAGCTATTTTGTAAAAATTTCCAACTGATTTTTTATTTGTAGATGTGGGAAAGTGGACAACAACAAGCTCGTAGAATGATAAGCATCTATGGCAACATTGATATATTACGCCCTTATTTTGACATTGAAAGCAAAGCATTACTTACTCGTTTGGCAACTTCTTTTTTGCCAGTTCGTTCGCTTTCACAGCCACAGGTATTTAATTTTTTTCTGTTTTTTTTCAGTTAGTAACTCGTTTTATAATTCCAAAAAATTGTTTTTTTCAGCAAATTCCAAATGAATTGTATGGACCGTTAATGACAGTGTTCACTTTGATTGCTATTTTATTGTTGAACATGAAGCACTCAGAAACAGTAATGGTAATTTTAAAGAGTATTACTTGCTACATTAACATTCTTCAAAACTGATTATAAAGTACAAACTCGTTATGTTTAAAATATTATCTTTCTATATTTTCGTTAAATCACAATAGCAAAAACACGGGAATAAAAACAAAGTTAAAAGCCCTACAGACTGTTTCACCCATAAAAGGGATCATCAGGGGTATCTAAAAAGTAAAATAAAATAAAATAAATAAAATAAAGTTAAGATAAAACTGCCAGAAAGAATAGAAAACAATAGAAAAAAACTGAAAAAACTTTAAAAATTTTAAAAAATTATAGAAAAAAATTATAGAAAAAAATTATAAAAAATTTTTAAAGATTTTAAACACTGTAAACGCTTATTAGGTCGAAACATCCCAACACGGACTCTGCTAAACTAAACTGATTAAGATCGGCGAGAAAACACGAAAAGAAAACACGAAAATTTTCGTGTTTTGATTAAGATCGGCGAACACGAAAATTTTCGTGTTTTCTCGCCGACCTTAATCAGTTTAGTTTAGCAGAGTCCGTGTTGGGATATTCCGACCTAATAAGCGTTTACAGTGTTTAAAATCTTTAAAAAATTTTTTTTAATTTTTTATAATTTTTTTCTATAATTTTTTAAAATTTTTAAAGTTTTTTCAGTTTTTTTCTATTGTTTTTTTTCTATTGTTTTCTATTCTTTCTGGCAGTTTTATCTTAACTTTATTTTATTTATTTTATTTTTTTTACTTTTTAGATACCCCTGATGATCCCTTTTATAGGTGAAACAGTCTGTAGGGCTTTTAACTTTGTTTTTATTCCCGTGTTTTTGCTATTGTTATTTTAAGCTCTAACTTTGTTATTGAGCACTTTAGAAGTACTGATTCTCATACAGTATTCGTTAAATCACATATAAACAAAAAAAATTAAGTATCAGGCTTTAAGTTCTGCTATTTAAAATTTTTTGAAGTATCTTTACCTAAAATCATGAGTTGTTATTTTACAGCAACAAGGCACCTTAATGGGCACAGCATTTGGAATTTGTTTTGGATATTGGTTCGGTGTTTCTGGTTTCATCTACTTTTTGGCTTACATATGTAACACTTACATCAGCATTGTGCAATGCCTGTCCTTACTTGTAAGTTAAATTTTGTACCGTTGTCTTAAATTATATAGTCTTGCTTGTTTTAGCGCTTAAGCTTTAGCGCTTTTACATGGATTTACTTATTAGCAATAACAATTTTTTTAGTCCAATTGAATATGTTCTTTATAAAGACTGGTTCAATCTGTGTAAACCTGCGTTTATGGCATAAATCTTTTACATGCTTCAGGGATATGGAATGGTCAGTCATTGCGTGATATTGTTACTGGGTCATTTTACTCACTATTCCCACAGTTTCTTTTATATACTCTGGGCCGTGGTTGCTGGAGCATCAGCTGCTAGAATGGTATGATTTGTTTTGTTATAAGCAGGCCAAAAGAACTGTTATCAGTTTTTTGCTGATTTCAATTGAATGGTTTAAAGTTGGATTTAGAGTTTCTTTTAATTCGAAGCAAAGTTTTGCCTAATTTTTAAAATTTTTTAATATAAGAGAAACGTCTGGATGCCTATTGTAGGAAACAACCTTCATCACAAAAAATACTGTAGATTTATCAATCCGATCATCTAGATCAGGGTGGTCGAAGCTCGTCGCTCCTGCAGGTCACTTTTCAAAATTTTTGTAGAACTCGCGAGCCGTAGCTGGTTGGAGACTATTTCTAGGCATTACGTATTTTTGAACTGGTGAATCGAGACGTTTGTTGAAGGAAAAGTTCATCCCTGATAAGTAGTGATCGCTAAAAGAAGGTTTTCACTTAAAATTGTAAATTGCGGACATAATGGTTGACTGAGCGGAACACCGGGACAAGGTCTAAAAATCGAATCTGTCCCTGGTTAAAACGGGATGTATGGTAAACCTAATTATTTCAGAATGTTAAGTATGATTATGAAGACCTTTTTTATAAAGTAAGGGTTGTTATGGCTAGGGGAGAAAAACTTTATTTTTCTATAGTTTGAAATTCAGCGGGCCATAGATAAAGTTCTTGCGGGCCACATGTGGCTTGCAAGTCTGGGTTTGGACCACCCTGATCTAGATAGTGCAGAGATTAATACTTTCGAGTCATAGTAGTCGAAAAACACTCTAGAGACAAGACCACAGGACCACTCCCAAAGATGATTTGTTGGACAAAATTGAGAATAGGGCCAATGTTCCTCTAGGTTTTTACAGTTTGTGTGCGAAGACATATTGGTAGATGCCAGCTTTTTTTAAATAACTAATATTTGTGCAACAACCCATAAAAAAATTCAGCCATCTAACTTGTAAAGTCTGCCTGCCTATCAAGAAAATTCGGTTATACAATAAGTTATGTTTTTTGGTATGATTATGCATATTATATCTTGATTGCAAGTAAAATCGAATTGAATTGAATCAGCAGATAACAATGAATTGCATGGGAAGCAGAAAATGATATAGATTTGTGTCTGTGCGTAATCAATTTGCGCAGTCTCTGAAAGCTCTTAGAGGAAACATTGAACCGGGCATAAAATGCCAAATGTCCTTTAAAATGCAGTCACAGGCATTGACCGACCTGATGACCAATTAGTAAGTATACCTGGTTCTAAACCGAAATTCTCGTTTGATTTAGCCAAAGGCTTGGCGCAGTGATTATGGGTCGTGTTACAAGAGAATCAGCTGCAGCAGTTAAACGCAAATGTTCAGCTTCGATACACAGTCTCCAGGCGTGGAGAAAAATGCTCTAAAGCATTTGTCATCAAAATAACTGCCCAGGCGTTAATTTATATGCTTATTGTATTGCTAGCTTCATCGTCGCTTCTTGGCAGGATTGAGCTATGCATGTCATTATGTAAGTTATCACCCGGTTGTATTTGGTTTTGCAAAATATCTTTTAATTGCAGACCGCACGCTATACTATAGTAATACCCAGTTTTAAGCAAGATTTTTTTACAGGTTACTGTTTTGCTATCACGTACGGTGGGAAAGTCTCAGCGTCTCATGTTATGTCTCTCCATCGCGAGCTTTCATATGCTTTTCTTGTTATATTTGCATTTCGCTTATCATAAAGTCGTCGAAGGTATTATGTTTTTTTGCGAACTCATTACTAAACTGTAGTTGTTATGTTTCTTGCTCAAATCCAGTGATGTTTATGCCTATAAGAAATTTAACAGTCAATTTTGCAGGAGTCTCTATAAGAAATTTTTGTTCTGTATAAGGAGCCTATAAGTTTTTGTTAGGTTTGTTTGGACCGACGCATTAACGCTGTGCTTGTGTCTGAAAGATCTAAAAATAAAATTTATTTTTACAATTAAAATGGTCTTATCCAAAGACAGCTTTTATGTTTATCCGACTGAATAATTGTTGTGAAAATCCACATGTTTTTTATGTGAAGCCTAGCTATGTTTGTTTAAATGAGCAGCTTTATATTACGAGTAATTAAAAGAGACATGGAGTAGCAAAAAAAAAATATTCAAGTAAAATACAAATTTTCCTATTTATCTTACACATGGGTTTATGCAGCCTTTGCTAATTTAAAAGTTAGTTTTTAAAATTGGACATGCAGCAGAGGTTTACCTCGTAAATATTTTTAGAAAGTCAATCTGGAAACAACTTTTTGAAATTTCACTTTGGTAAATTGTCAAAAAATAATTGTTTCATTGAAGATTAATCCTAATATGTTTAGTTTTTGCCGATCTTCGCTTTAAACATTAACCTGTCCAATTAAATTACTTTTATTTTTTTTCAGGTTTGGTTGACGCATTAGAAGCGGATTCGTTGCTAAATCAACCAAAACCACCTCCAAACATCGAAGAGATTGCCAACGTAGATAAACCTGCTGCCGCTTAATGGCAGTGAATCTGTTTTGGCGTAAGATTATTCTGTAGTTTCACGCAAGCACTTATTACAAAGTACGAGTTTATTGCTGCGAGAACAAACTTGCTTCTGCAAATTTTTTGTTTTCGGTTTAAAATTTAGGCTTACCAAAATATCGATCGAGAGTGAATTAAACTTACTTTAGCTAGTAACTAGCCCCCTTTAGCGTACATACTGCATCGATGCCGCTGCTAAAACTGTAATTTCTTTTTTTAGCAGAACTAAGAAATTAAATGATGCTTGTTTGTTGTTTTTTTTTTGCATATTTAAATAGCCAAATATTCTTGAGAATATATTGTTTGTTTACAAGCGAATAAATATTTCTACTTTTAATGTTTTAGTGTGCTTATTTCTCAATAGTTTTTTCTTCACGCCTTTAGAAAGAAGACCTTTTTTTATCAATTAAAAAAGTTTTCCGCTAAGCATATTTGATTGTGGTTGTATGTCCTCCCTCCCCCCTTTTAAAAATCCTCGGTACGCCACTGAGTACTTCATATTTTTGCTGAAAGTTTCTATTTTCAGCCAGCAGCTCATATGCAATCTTGGTAATTTTTTGACAATAATGTCAAATTATTTTGTTGATGAGACTGTTGATACTATATTTCGGTTATCGTTACCGGTACAAAGTCGAGATTGATCGAGACTTTATGGAATAGCCTACTTGGGGTTTCATTCATTTCTAACGCAAAGCAAGTAATAACAATTCTGTATTTTTCTTTAGTCACAAGACGGATCTAAAACAACTTATAGCCTTGGCTCTTCGTTTTAAGGTAGTAGTTTTTTTAGAGCATTCGTGTGTATTCTAGTGAAACATTTAAAAAAATAAATTTTACTTTTATAGTAGAAAAACTTTGGAATTGCTTTTCCTGTTGCCTACTCCAAAGTAGGAACATAAATTTTGCTTTCAATGTACCACTTCCTAACGTTATTACAAAAGTCTCTATCACACCAAAAAATAGAATTATTCTTGTAAAGCAAAAACAGAAGGTGCAGCAATTTTACAATCCACTGAATGTAAAAGTTGGAAGATTTTTGCAATGCTTGTTTTGTGTTGAATTTATAGCATTCGTTTTTGTGTAAAATTTTATGGAAGAAAATTTAATTAGTAGATCACAATCTTTAGATTTTGGGTCAAATTCCAAAAATAAAAACAGAGCTCTTTTAAAAATATTACCAATAACTGCTTAGAGTGAGTGAAATCCCTACATAAATTTGTAAGTGATTCTTTCTCATTTGGTACCTACTAGTATACAAGGCAGTGGAAAGAAAACTCTCGGAAAAAATCAATTTCATAAGCGATATTATTTAAATGCAATTTGATGTAAAAAACTAACGGTTTGCTAGGCCTTTTAATATAGCCTACATTCCCACAACATAAAGCAAAAAGTTGAAAGGTAAAGTGTATTTTTATTTCTAGAATTTCACAAAACTTGTTTTAATAGTAAGCTTTCTTTATAACCTCACGACGAATGTGCCACATCACGTAATCAATCGTATCAAAAGTTCTATTTCGCAATTTTCGATATCAAACCAAATTTTTAACTGAAATTATTTTCTAAAGCCTGGAAGCGTTTTTAAATTTTGTGGAAGTTTATTTTCTAGCTATATATAAAAGGTAACCAAAAAACTTTCTACTAAGTACCAAGGGAAAGGTGCATAAAGCGGACTACAAGGATAAAATGGACCATTCCAGCTATTTTCTTTTAATGTTACAAGAATATTCGCAAACTTTGGTGGTTCGTCAATCATAAATAAAACTATTGTCTGCCGTATTTTTGCCCTAATTCAACAACGTATTTTGAGTCTGCATAGAAATTTTTTATTTTGGGATAATTCTCAAAATTCTAAATAGGCCTATTTAGGACTGTTTTTAAACACTAGGGTTTATGATTTTCCGAACTTTTTATTATCCCGGGATTTTTCGGGAAAAGGTTTAACTTTCCGGAAAATCCCAGGATTCCAAAATGAGATGAATTCCCGAGATGAATTTCGTTTGAAAAAATTTCTGAGACTAAAATACATCATCACGTACAGTTAGTTTCCAATTTCTCCAGTTTCGTTCCAAATGGCTGGTGATGACTGATTTGATTTAATCTGTTTTCTTTTGTAATAGCTAAACTGCGTAGACTAATTGACGAGAACGCTCATCCAAGTTTGATTTGAGATCTATTGAAGCGTTATTCCGTAATTCTAAACAAAGGCACAAAACGTAAAAAACACGACCGTATGAATTAAAATAGCCAACTTACAAAAATTGTTTTCAACGCAGCTCAAATTTAGATTAGAACAAATTAAAACAACTAACAGTTCTGAAACAACAAAAAGTTATCACTCACATTCCAAAACCACTATATGACCTCAAAAAAAAATGCTTTTAAAGTTGCAGCTGCGTATCTCAATGAGACTATAACGGTAATCAATAAACAATTTATCTTTAAGTTATCGACGCAAGAAAAATGCGCGTTTTAAACGAGTTTGTACAGAAAAAGGAAGTTAAGAAAACGCGACCTAGATTGAAGCAAGCAGACCAAGTGCGCAAGTATTTACAATTTGTTGATTTTGAACCAAATCAATGACTAAAAATAAGGTCTTCGCTAAGAATTTGTATCCGATTTCTTCATTTTCGTCCCCACAAAAAAAGTACACCTGGTGGCCTTAAAGCAAAAAAATTTAGATCAATACCTTTCCTCTGCACGATATCTCTTTGGAAGCGACACACTAATATTTTGTGTGTTTTGTACTTGCTTTGTTGTATATATAATTTTAGGTGGTCTAAAATTCAAATTTATTTGATACTGAGCTAATCGTAATTTTTTATCTTTATATTTATTGTTCTGACTGTCAGGAAAGCGTTGGAGGCACTACTTAGGGCAACAGTCAAACAATTACGCCAGCCTGCTTCTGGAGATGCCGAAGTAGACTATTGGTGTCCAGTTAAAATTTTTTATTTTGGTTTTCAGATAAAGATATGACTGAAATTTAGAGCTGTTTGCTAAGTTTACCCAGTAGAAAAAAGTATCTTTCTAAAAAACACAGCAAAATGACACGATTAGCTCTTGAACCTCGACGGTGTAGATCGCGTTCGCCATCACTACAGTGCTCTTAATCCTCTTATTGAAATTTGCGTCAGATATGTAACATTTTAAACTGACGCGCAACTGCTGAGTAACACGACCAGTGTTTTTTTTTAAGGTTTGATTTAAGGGAACACCAAGAAAGTTTATGAGAACGCTTTTTTTAAAACATTTAAAATGAACAACTGCTTATTGAAGTATTATCTGGCAAAGCAGGCTATACTGTGAACACAGTGCATTTACAAAATCACAACACAAATTTGTCAATTTCAACTTCATCACATAGCTCCTGCTCGTCAGCAAAAGCATCATTTTCTTGTATGTCATCTGCAGACATCATTGTTTGTAACGCTCACTTTGTCACTTTTCGTCTATTCTTTGCTGTTATCCAATTCTGAGCAACCTCCACAGCGCTTCATCGTCTAGATGGTTTGGGCCATTCATCGAAACATTTATCAGCGCGTTTAGAGTTACATCAAGCAGCCTGTTACGCTGTTTAGTTTTAACACGGCACATAGTGGAAAATCCTCTCTCTGGCCAGGCTGTTGCAAGTGGAATGGACAAGGCGATGCAACAAAGTAGGTGCAATTCGGGAAATATTTCCTGAAAAATTTTATCTCGAACAATTTTGCTGCAAACAGCAATGGCATCCAGGCAAAACTGAAACTCTGGCATAATCATTCTATCCTTCAGCGTTTGGTAATCATTTATTACTTTCAGGATTTTTTCATCTGAAGCGACTTTGAATTTTTTGATCAGCAGTTTCAGATCCTGATTTCCATAAAGCTGTCGCTGGTTGGCATCAAAAGGAATTTTTTTCGCATCAAAAATGCGAAAAGCAAACAGAATTTGAGGCTCCGGAAAGCGATCTTCAAGATTTCGTAGCAAGGCTTTACAGTATGTTTTGGTAGTGCATCGGATTTGCTTAACATCATCTTCATAAAGGTCCTTTTATGTTGCAGGCAAAATTTTTGAAATCTTTTCCCAATCTAGTTTCAGGCTATTTATAACCTGATCCGAATCGGCAATGTTCCTAATTTCTTTTTTGCAAAATGCAAGAGCTGAATGCAAGTGAGAAAAATGGAAGCTTTCTTTTTGAAAAAGTAATGATAACTTGTTTAGATGCTTTAAAGCAGTATGCAGCAAGTAAAGGGAAAACAAAAAGTGCTTTGTACAAATTAAGTGAAAAATACCCACTGCTGTGCAATCTTTTTTTGTAGAAGCAAAATAATTAAGAGTAGTATACACAGCTGATAGTTCTGCTTTCATTGCTTTTATAGCCTCACCATGAGATAACCAACGGGTACGGCAGGCTTTGACTAATTTTCGCTTAGAAGAATCAACATCAGCGGCTTGTATTTCATGCAGTTTAGCTGTTTTCAGAGGTGATCTGGAAAAGTACTTCCATGTCTGGACTAAACCGCGTTCACAATCTTGGATGTGCTGTAGCTCTTTTACTGTGTCTGTACAGGCCAAGGCCAAACGATGCGCATGGCAATGCACTGTGTAAGTAGCTGGGCATTGTTCCGTCAATTTCTGAGAGAGAGAATTGCAGTGGCCTATCATAGCAGCTGCTCCATCACATGCAAATGCAACGTGTTTACTGACATCAAGATCGTAATCGCAAGCAACTTCATTCTAAAGTCGAAACAGGTTAGCAGCAGTTGCTCCACAAGCATCAATGTGTCGTATATCTAAAAATGCTGTTGCCTGGCATCCCTTTGTGTTGATGTACTGAACAAAAGTTATGTATTGCTGAAATGTAGCAATATCGGTGGTTTCATCGACCATAGTAGCCCAGCATATGGGCTCTCCTTGACAGCAGAAACAATGTGATTATTCAGATGCTCTGAGATAAGCAAAATAAACTCAGTTACTGTAGTTGAACTGATATGGCGTAAATCGCGAAGTCGGTCGTTATGGCCAATGCGGTCCACCAATGTTTGCAAAGAAGCTATTTTTCGATTTGCTATCTCTTCTTTCATAACCCAATAAATTAAGTGCACTCGCTCAGCAACTGTGCTAACTTTATTTGTAATGCGATCCTGATGCATACAATGAAACAGCGAGGCACGTTGATTTTTTTCCATGCTAATTGCATTTTGGTGTTGATCAGAGCTGATATGGTTATCCAACTTGCTTGGCCGTTGAGGCCTTGCAGGCTCGGTAGTGAAAACATTACAATTCTTTCCTCGGCCTGTGTTAACTACTGGACGTTTAGAGCATAACAAACATATTATGCCTCCATCAGCATGCAGAGTGAACACGTTCATGTTTAGTGATTCATCGAACCCTTTTAGCTTAATCCATGATTGAAAAGTAACATTGCTAAATGCTTTTTTTGACTGACCGCTAGCTGAAACAGACAACTGAATGCTTTTCTTTGAATCATTGACTTCTGAAACTGTTGAATGCTGTTCTTCCTGCACTGCTGAAAAATTATTTTTACAGCTACTGGTTGGCTGGCTAACAACACTTACATCTTCTTTAGCCTTACTACAAAAGTATTGTTTTATATCTGGATGACTAGCTTTACGTTTTTGTGAAGACATATTCTGAAATTTAGAAAAGTGTTATAAAATTTAGTGCAATGCTACGGAAAAAACTAAGACGAATGGTTTACGTAAATCCTCGTAATTTTGCACTTGCATTTATTTAAGTAACAGCCAAACTCATTTAACAAGAATTAATCTTAAATGGTCATTTAGTATTACAAAATTTCTATTGTGACATCACACTTGTACTGCTTAGAAATTATTTACCAACTGCTCCATTCCGAACAGCACTTCTTAAAACTAGTGAGTAGTGATGTCAACTGCCAACGTGAATGTGGCAACCAACTGCCAACATTTTATTAACAGGCAATTTTCCAACTTTCATTAACTGCCACTATCGTGAAGTTGGGGCTTTCCCCAAATGTAAAGGAGGGATTCCCCTAACCACAAGTAGTCGCGTCAAAAAATGGCAATTTCCAAAAACGATAATTTTTAGATCATCAAAATAATTTCTTTGCAGAACATGCATACCAATATTTTAAGGGAGCCATTGATTGAAAAAGTGAAATTTTATGGTAACGCAGTGAAAATTTATGAGGCCGTTTCGTCACCATAAATCGCCTTAAAAAAAACACTGAACACGACATTCTTTGTCTGGGCGACAATTCGCTTAAATCTGTTGCGTTTAATAAATGTGTTTTAATGTTGGAAACGCTTAAGTTTTTAAGGACGGGGAAACCACGTCTCATTATTTTTTGTTGGGTAGCGTAGTTTACAGATACTGGTAGGTGATGTAGTATAGGTAGATGTTTCTGAGGTTCTTTATTTTTTTATTTATTTATTTTATCTCTATATTTATCCTCCTGACTCGAAGGAAAGCGACGGAGGCACTAATACATAGGGTAGGCAATTACCCCGACCTACTTCCGGAGATGCCAATATATTGCTGTCCGCTTATAATTTAATAGAGGTATGACTGTAATTTAGAACTGCTTGCCAAGACCACCAAGCAGGAGAAGGTGCTGTAAAATGTCTTTCCCAATGACACAACAGAATGGCGCGAGTGGGTTTTGAACCAAGCTTGGCGCTCTAAACACTCGACCACCCTTCTTGCACAGATATCTGACTTTATAAATTTTTCGTATGATGATTATAGTTAAACTTATATAGCAGCAGTTAAAGAAGAGCGAAGATCTTTTTTTCTGGGTGAAACATTGTTTAAACTAACGTAACAGATTTGTTGATCTCGTCCATAAAGCAATAATATTTTTATAGTAAAAAAATAGAGCATTGTTACTTTGCATAATTTGGTTTGGGTTTGTGAAAATACTGATTTTTTTTAAGCTTGAAAGCAGGGTTGTCGAGTTCTAAAAACTTTTTCCGACTCCGACACGACCTATCCAAAATTTTTTCCGACTTAAACTCTATCTATCTAAAGCTTTCCGACTCCAACTCCAAACCCAGAACATCTAAAAAAACATCTCTGACTCGAGCATGTCTGAAAAAACAACTCTGACACCTTTTAAAATGTACGACTCCGAGAGTGTGGTGGCCTAATTTAGCATAGGCTAAGACAGAGTCTCCAAAACCAAAAACAACTCCGACCCCAGCACATTCAAAAAACGACTTTCCAAAGTTTTTAAAAAGCAATTTTAACTCTTCCAAATATAAAAAAACAACCCCGAAATTGACTCCTCTCTAAAACGTGCGACTCTGACTCCAACTCCACCTCTCCTGCACCAACGACAAGCCACCTCAACGTGGTGGTGCAGTCCCCCTTCCCTGCACTGGGGAGGGTTGAAATGGTTTGTCAATTCCCCGAGGGTCTCATCCTTGGGCGATTCTCCCTTGGACAACTTTTCTCGTTTTTTATCCCTGCTGTCCAATGCGTGGTCACATATGGAAAGCATTCTTAAACCCAATTGACCGCACCCCTATTTCTTCTACTTTCTTTCCGACAACTCTTCTCCTTAGTCCCTTCTTCCACCCCAAACCTCTTCTTTACCTATCCTACTCACCGCTAAAGGCTCCGTTCACAGCCGTTTACAGTACTTTTTTCTTTCAGCGTGATCTTTCTTTGTTTTATTGACGCTCAAATCCACTAATGTTTTTGAGAAAAAATGAGTGGATTTGACTGTCAATAAAACAAACCAAGATCAGGCTGAAAGAAAAAAAGTACTGTAAACGGCTGTAAACGCGCCTTAATTCTTATCCTTATGCTCCTTCTCATCAGCGGTGACATTCATCCAAACCCTGGTCCAATAGACTCCTGCTCCGTCTGCTCCCGTAGAGTCACCAGGAGAAACAGATCGGTACAATGTACCAACTGTTCTCTCTGGGTACACCTCTCCTGCTCTAGTCTTTCTCCCGCTGACTTCCGAAAAATCTCCCCGGGACACTCTTGGACTTGCCCAATGTTCCCATCCTCTTCTCAACCTCCCCCCTCCCTTTCACATTCTAACTGTGTACCTTCGTCCATAAACACTCCAAATCCATCATCCTCACTCACAAACACCCACAAAACAATATCTTCAAAAATACTTCCCCCCCAAAACAATCATTAATAACCCCACCGACCCTACTAACAACCCCCAACTAATTTTTAATTATCCTGCATCAGCGTCATTTATACCTCCTCCTCAAACCCAACATACCATCTCTTCTCTCACACAATCTTCTTTCCATCCTTCCTCTCCCTCTCGAAACAACCTTCGAATCCTACAGTGGAATGCTAATGGGATTCGCCCCCGTCGTACTGAACTCATACATTTTCTCTCTCAAAATCAGTACGATCTCATCTTCGTGCAAGAGTCGCACCTCTCCTCTGACTCCACTTTCCACATACCCGGCTACAAATCCCTCCAAAAGAACCGTTCTGTGACAAGGAGAGGAACCACCATCTCTACGAGAAACCTAGGAGGTGGTGTACTCATACTTGTCAAAAACGGTCTAACCTACTCTTCACTCTCCACACAATCCCTCTCCTCCATTAATCCCAGCTCCGATTATTTAGCTATCACAGTTAAAATAAAAGGAGCCTCACCTATACATCTTTTCAACGTCTATGTCCCTCCTATCCGCCTTCTTCTTCCGACTCTCGCCCAAAATCCTTCTCACTCTTTCTCTTATCATCATCCCCTACTACTTACATCTTTGGCGACTTTAACGGCCATCATTCATCCTGGGACTCCCACTCACCGGAAGACCAATCAGGCGAATATCTGTTTGACTGGCTCCTCTCTTCTGATCTTTTACCTCTTAGCAACCCCGAACATCACACCTTACTACATCGTACCACAGGTAGCCGCTCTTCCCCTGATCTCTCTCTCTGGTCCCTTTGCAAATAGCCTCTAAATGCACATGGCAGACCGTTCCGGACCTCGGTTCGGATCATCTTCCTATCTCTATCACTATTCCAACTTCCCCTTTAATTAACTCTATCCACCGCCCCCCCTCATTTAACTACAATAAAGCTCGCTGGGACAATTGCCTTACTTATATTGATACCCACTGCCATCCCCCTTCTAACTTTACAACACTCTCTCTTTCTTAAGCCACCCACTCTTTACCAAACTACTCAATGATGCTGGCACTTCTGCCATTCCTTTCCCACCTTCCCAACTTGCCATACCCATGTCGATTGTACCAACTATCTCTCTTCACATCTACAGTCCCAATTTTCTACTCAAACCCCAAAACTCTTTCGAAGCACCGAGAAAGCTCAGATGAATCTCATTAGAAATGCACACTGCAACACCCTGCACACCACTTTCTGCTCACCATTCTCCTCTCATGAACTCTCCACAGCTATCTCCCAACTCTCAAACTCAACCTCTTCAGGCCCTGATCAAATTACCTACCCTCTCCTAACCCACCTCCCACAATCAGCGTTACATTTTCTTTTATATATCTTCAACCTTTCTTGGTCAACTCACACCTTCCTATCTACCTGGAAACAATCAGCAATCATCCCCATACTCAAACCCGGAAAATCCTCTGACTCACCTTCCTCATATAGACCCATCTTTCTCACTTTTTGTACCTCCAAACTCTTCGAAAGAATGGTTTTAGGACGATTAACCTATTTTCTCGAGCAACAAGGCACTCTCTCACCCGTGCAAGCTGGTTTTAGACCTGGTAGATCGACTGTAGATCAGGTTCTCCTTCTGTCACAGTCAATCGCAGATCAAACCAGGCGCACGTAAAGTCCTCGCCACTGTAGATTTTGCGAAAGTTTTTGACTCAGTTTGGCATTCTGCCCTCCTCTCTAAACTCCTCTCTTTAGATCTTCCTCTTTGCTTTGTCGAATGGATACAATTCTATCTCTTTTGTTCAAAAGTCCGCATCTGTAATTCATATAGTCGTCCTTTCCGTCTCCGAAGAGGAGTTCCCTAAGGTTCAGTTCTTGGACCAGTTCTCTTCTCTTTATATATCAATGAGTGGCGCCTTCCTCTAAACCCTCTCAAATGCAAAATATCTTTCTTCAGCCTGGACCCCTACAAATCACGTATACAAACTTCTCTATACATTCTTAATACCCCACTCAAATTTAACCCTCATTCAACCTTTCTCGGTGTAACCTTCGACCGCACTCTTTCTTTCAAACATCATGTCCTATCCTTACGGAAAAAGTTTCACAGCCAATTCCGTGCTTTCCGCTCTATCGCCTCTGCCTCATGGGGCTCATCAAAAGAATCCTTGTGTACCTTATATAAAGCCTTCATTCGCCCCATCCTTACCTCCACAGGCTGGTTTTGCTTCTCATCCCTTACCCACATCACCTCCGTGGAGAGGATGCATAGATCTTCCTGTAGACTGTAGAGTAATCACAGGTTGTCTATCGTCCACTCCCATCCCTCTACTTCATATAGAAGCACTTCTACCTCCACTACGCGTCACCCTCACCCACCAATCCCTCTCCTTCTTTGAACGAGCCCTCCGACTACCTTCAACCTTTCTCCTAGCCTCACTAGCAAATTCTAACTCCCGCACACGTTTCAAAAAAGGCTCATAGAAATCCTTCTCCCGATCTCATGATCTTACCCCTAACCTACATCTTGCTCGTGAACCTTTAATCCTCTGCCCTCCTAAACCCCCTGGTCTACCCCATCTACTTACACAATTTCACTCCACCTCTCATCCCCATGCTCTCGTAAAGACCCCCTCTCTTCGCAACATCACAGCTAACTCCCATCTTTCCTCCCTATCTCACAGCGATATCTCTGCCTGGGCTACCGGTTCGGTGCCTGACGGGCTGGGGCAGGATGGTGCAGGGATACACATCAAGTGTTCAAAGTGTGTCACTGCTACCTCGCTCTCCTTCTCGACTGGTCTTTGGGCTACCAGCTACAGTGCCGAAACTTTCGCTATTCTACATGCTCTTGAGTGGTGTATCTCTCACTCCAAGACATGTAACTTTGAATGTATCACCCTATTTTCTGATTCTTTATCTGTTTTATCAACCCTCTCTGCTGCCTTACCATATTTAACCCCTAAATCCCTATCCGATACCCAATCTCTCCTCTATTCTCGATCTAAATCCAAGGTAGTCCATTTGCAATGGATACCTGGTCACTCTTCCCTACCAGGTAACGACTTAGCTGACTCTCTAGCTAAAGTCGGAGCCTCTCTTGATTCCTCCAAAATATCAGTGTGCCTCACACCCCTTATTTCCTCATAAAGACTATCCCTTTACACCAGTTGGAGACGCAGTGTCCAATCTGGTCTCTTTCAACACCAAATCCCTCCAGTATCTCCCGAGGAGCTTACTCTCCCTCGCTCCGCTCGCTGTGCTCTCTCCCGAATATGCTGCAACGGGCACAGCATTCTCCTTAACTCTTATCTCCACAGGGTTGGTCCAGCCGAGACTCCTTCATGCAGCAACTGTGGTTCTGAATCACAGGACCTTTCTCATCTCGTGCTAGACTGCCCTGTACTGGACCATCTGCGTCGGGCCATATTCGGCCATTCCCTTTCACTTCTGGATCTCTGGTCCCGTTCATGGGGAGTCGCCCGATTACTGGGACTCCGCGGAGTTGATCCGCGCCCCCATCCCCAGAAATAGGTCGGGTAAACCCACCACCACCACCACTCCACCACTCAATTTGTAAGCATGAATGTCAGGAAAATGGATGCTAGGCGGTATAGTAACAACTTGGCTGCAATTGTTGGTGGTGAAAATGGAAGAAGTGATGATGACTTTTAACAAGATAGTGACTCGGATAAAGTTTATTAACTCAGAATTTCCCTTTCGTGATTTCTTCTGGTGATGACTGGATAAGCACAAGAACTGCTTCTTGAAGTTTTAGAAGGAGTGAAATCGATTTGCTATGCTTTGCCTAAAAGTTTTTACTTTTATTGAGTTTTTTAAAATATGTTGTGTTAAATTTAACATATAGTAAAGTATTAGCACTCACACTAGAGATGCGAATAGGAGTAAATTATCCAATATTTTCAAACATCTAAAATAAAAACAGTCGGCAGCGTGGTCGAGTGGTTAAAGCACCGGGCTGATGATCAACATGGTCTTGGTTCAAAACCCACTCGCGCCATTCTGTTGTGTCCTTGGAAATTCGCTCCCCTGCTTGGTGGTCTTGGCAAGCAGATCTAAATTTCAGTAATATCTCTACTAAATTAGTAGCGAACAGCAATATCTTGGCATCTCCAGAAGCAGGTCGGGGTAATGCCTACCCTTGTATAGCGCCTTTGTCGCTTTCCTGCGAGTCAGGAGGATAAATATAGAGATAAAAAATAAAAAATTGCGGTTTGTTACTAGAAATAAACCAAAATTCAGAAAAAAATGAATCTTTGAATTTTGTAGCTAATGGACGGTTGTTAGATATTTGTAAATTTTCGCAAAACCGGAAGTAAAAGTTTTTTCTACTAAATGACGTCGTTTTCTAATTTGTAAAATAACGTGATACATAAAGAACACCAAAAAAACTCTGTCCATAGAGGGTTAACTCACTAACTCAGCCACCCTGCCAACTAACCTAGCTTTATTTATACCGATATTTTATTGGCTTAAGGAAATTTGACGATCAGTCCGCAAAATTTTATTTATCGTGCAACCGATTCTTTTATACTTGTGCTACGCACACTAAGACCAGTATCTAGTAATAGATGTTGCTGAAAAAAGGATCGCCGGAAAAAGCCTTGATAGTGCATATAACTATTTTAAACCACCTTTTTCTTTTTTAGCGATGACAAATAAATCATACAAAAAACAATAAAACCTTAAGCGACCTCCGAAACAAAATCAAAAGTATTTTTTTGAACTGTCGTTTTATCGGTTAAAGTTCTAAAAAGTCGGTTGACTATCAAAACTCCAGTTTTGCTAGAAATATTTTGATTTCAATTTTGATATTATCACCCGAAGAGTATTCTGAATAAAATAAGTTTTGTGAATTTGATAACATAACTTTCAAAATAGCTGTTGTTTTTTCTTATACAATTCCACCACCAAAAATAGACTCGATTTGCGTTGAATTACTTCAAATAATAAATTGGATTATTGCTTTAATACCTATTGTAACCAAACCGTACGAACTACTAGGCGGGTTTAGCCAATCGCTTGTCAATTTACAATTCATTTAAATACTCCCTGTTTCAACTTTGTTTTTTTTTACTTTAAATTTACTGTAGTTAAAATTTGCATTATTGAACTTTTTGCACTAAAATCCTTCACTCGAGTTGCAAAAGAAAACATTTATTTGAAAGTTTACACAATGGCACAAAGATGGAAAAACTTTCATTTGGTTCTGCATCAGTCCCATGAATAACTTCATATAACTTTGGCTTATAAGCGAAATATTAGCTTTCTGGCATGGTTCATTGCATGGTGGTAAACTTGATGGGATAACATCGCTTCCTTGGCAGCAGCTAAACTGGGGTGTGGGCAGAGATAAGGGTTAAAGCAGTGACCTGTAGAGCCAAAAGGATACAAGACTGGCGGTGGTGAAATAAAACATTCGTTCGCGTCTTCCGATGATGTGTCGCTACTCGAATCCTCGCTATCGGTCGAAGTATAATCGGAATCGCTGTCGGAACTCGGTGACACTGCGGAGTTACGATTATTCGAAGATCGATAATTACAGTTTGCGGATGAGTTGCAGAATGTTTTAAAAGATGTTTGCGAATGTTCGGGTCGGCTGCGTTCTATCGGATGCGAGTTCCGACTTGAAGAAGGTGAGAGTGTTTGAAATGCGCTGTTCGTGTTCGCACGAGAGTTCTCGACTTCGGTCCAGTGTTTAAGGAAGTCCAAGCCGGCAGCTGCGCTTTGCGGATGTCGTCTCGGGGTTTTCATGCGCGTTTTATCGTTTTCCGTTTTTGTTTTGGTCTTAGTTCGTTGCTGAGAATTTGCTGTAGGTTTCGTTAAATTTCGCGCACAAGTCGCTTTAGATTTGGTTTGTACGTCAGGTGACGGAAGATCGCATGGTGACGATTTGATTGAGACATTTTTTGTTTCAGATTCAACAACTGTAGTTATATCCTGAACGTGGCTTTCTTCTTGATGATTACTGGTGCTTAGATTGTTCAGCTTCATTTCCAACCGATCAATGTCAGAGGTTCTGGACGATTCTAGAAACTGTTCGGTTGTAGCACAACAAAGCTTTTCTTTGCCGCTGTCAGAACTAAAGTTGTTTGGCTGTGTTTGAAATGCGCTGTTCGTGTTCGCACGAGAGTTCTCGACTTCGGTCCAGTGTTTGAGGAAGTCCAAGCCGGCAGCTGCGCTTTGCGGATGTCGTCTTGCGGCTTTCATGCGCGTTTTATCGTTTTCCGTTTTTGTTTTGGTCTTAGTTCGTTGCTGAGAATTTGCTGTAGGTTTCGTTAAATTTCGCGCACAAGTCGCTTTAGATTTGGTTTGTACGTCAGGTGACGGAAGATCGCATGGTGACGATTTGATTGAGACATTTTTTGTTTCAGATTCAACAACTGTAGTTATATCCTGAACGTGGCTTTCTTCTTGATGATTACTGGTGCTTAGACTGTTCAGCTTCATTTCCAACCGATCAATGTCAGAGGTTCTGGACGATTCTAGAAACTGTTCGGTTGTAGCACAACAAAGCTTTTCTTTGCCGCTGTCAGAACTAAAGTTGTTTGGCTGTGTTTGAAATGCGCTGTTCGTGTTCGCACGAGAGTTCTCGACTTCGGTCCAGTGTTTAAGGAAGTCCAAGCCGGCAGCTGCGCTTTGCGGATGTCGTCTTGCGGCTTTCATGCGCGTTTTATCGTTTTCCGTTTTTGTTTTGGTCTTAGTTCGTTGCTGAGAATTTGCTGTAGGTTTCGTTAAATTTCGCGCACAAGTCGCTTTAGATTTGGTTTGTACGTCAGGTGACGGAAGATCGCATGGTGACGATTTGATTGAGACATTTTTTGTTTCAGATTCAACAACTGTAGTTATATCCTGAACGTGGCTTTCTTCTTGATGATTACTGGTGCTTAGACTGTTCAGCTTCATTTCCAACCGATCAATGTCAGAGGTTCTGGACGATTCTAGAAACTGTTCGGTTGTAGCACAACAAAGCTTTTCTTTGCCGCTGTCAGAACTAAAGTTGTTTGGCTGTGTTTCAATCCGATCCGAGTCGGAAGTCGCAGACGGCTGCAAGAATTCGCCGGTTCGGGCGAAGTGATCGTAATCTTTCTTTAAATCGGCGTACGACATTGTCAGGTAATGACGATTTTTGCGTAAACAATCGGCTTTCGACTGCAGCTCGAGCAAGCTCACGATCAGCGGCGCGTCGGAGTTTTCGCGAATCACCCGGTTGAGGAAGTCGTCGTCCGGAGTTTGAACAGGAACTTCGGAACAACTTGAGATCGTTCGCGGCGACATGGCGTTTCGATCGCTTCCGCTCGTCGACGATCCGCAATCAGTGCTTTCTCGTTCTGAGGCAAGAATCGCGCCAGGACGAGGGGTACCATCTAAAGTCACCGTGGTTTTTTCAAAAGTTGTTTTAATTTCGCTTGTCTTCGATAGGTTATCTTCTCCAGCATTCGAAGGGAAGCCCAAATCTTTGCTAATCTATAATAGAATTATTGCTCACACTTACATTCATCGAGTATCACATAACTAGAGAATTATAACATCCAACATTACTTTCTAATGTGATTGTTTGATGAAACATCTACTTTTGTTATAACGACTACTAAATTACCGTTTTACCTAAATTACCTAGGTGAAACGGCAATTTAGTAGTCGTTATAACAAAAATATATAGTTAAGAAAAATAACTTTATTTGTCAAGTATCGGCAATACAAATTAATGCTCAGAACAGAGGTGGGGAACCTGCGGCCTCCGATGACAATATTATTATGTGTCAATGACTGCTGCTGATAAGAGAAAATCTTTTTTTTGGAGATGACTACATTTTATGGACGAAAATCAATAAATCTGGGACACTTTAAAAATGATGACTTTTTTTTTTTTTTAGAGATTATTCCTTTTTAGGGACGAAAATCATGAAATACGAGACAGATTCAAATTGATTACGCTAGTTTCTAAGGCAACTTATGCGGCCTCCACCCTCAAAAATTTTAAAATCTGGCCTCCAATAATAAAAAGGTTCCCACTTCTGACTTAGAACGTCAAGTCCCAAAGCTATCGTTTCGGAAATGAAATCGAAAAAAAAAAAAAAAAAACTCCTTTTTTTGATCTTTTATATAATTATGATTTTTGTGTTAAACTGTTTAATAATGATCGAGAATAAAATGAAAGAATGAATGAATGAATGAACAAAGCAACATAATTAGAGGATACGTGGCATTGTTTGTTTATTCGGTTTGTAAGTTCGGTGTGCACGCTCAGCGTAGACACTCGCGAACTTTAATAAACAAACGAATGTCCGAGCATCTGTTCCAGACCACCCTTAAAAAGCATCCACGTGATTTAGGCGCCCGTTCCTTAAAGCCAGAGATCTATTTCTGAAAAAGAACGGTGGAAGACTGTCTCCCTAAAAAACTGTGTGCTTCTATAGTTTAGTGTTGTGAATAAACTTTGAAAAATTATAAGATCTTGTTTTAGTTTAGTATGATGGAACTTAAGTGAGAATCTAAGAAACGCAAACGCAAGTCAGTGTCATAGAATTGGTTTAATTCATTTTAACTTATTAAGCCCAAGTGAAATATTACTTTTTTGTTTATTTCTAGTCAGTCTTTCTCAACTTTTGGACCATATTTCAAGTAACCAATGTCACGATATTAATTGGTCAGAGGTTAGACGCAAATTAGAGTTTCATAATGACTTCATAGATCTTCTTGGTGACGCGTCAATCGTAATTTTGATCCTATTTGGTAGAACTTTTAAAGATAATTAGAAATACCTAAGCGATACAAGATTTAATGCATGCCACAAATTTGATATCACAGAAAGAAGAAACTGTTTTGTCGGTAGTGCGTTGCAGAAAGCAGAGTATGATTTGCCTAATTGGTCACTTTTAGGGGACAAAAAAAAGTAAAACGACCATGTACGTAAACGAATCAAAATTACATATAAAACAATGCAAAGCAAAAGTTTAATTAATGTCGTTAGCTAAAGATAAGCCTACAGTAAAACAAAATTGATTGCGGGAATATTATCTCAATAACTTTATCTTTTGTGCTGTTGTAGAGGCTTCCACGCAAATAATTCATCTCATAATAACCTTTTGTTTACTTGGAGATCTCACACGTGGTGAACAGACGCGCGTCTTCAAAACTTGGTTTTAAAACATGGCATAAAAAAACTGATTCGCTTTTTCCGTTTTTTTTTGTTTTTTTGTTTAGTTGCAACGTGACTATTTATCATCGATTTGTCCAAAATTTGTTTTATATTTTTAAATGTTACATATATATATATATATATATTAGGGTGTTTCATTTTTTCACCACTTTTGAATTTTAAAATGCCCCCTACCGGTGGTATTTTGGGTAAAAAGTTTACACCCCAAATTTTTTTTTATTATGACGTCATTTTGAGGTGGTCTACAACGTATGAAATTTCGAGGGTCCGATTTTTCGCGATTTGGCCGTATCTCCCCAACCACTTACTATAGGTCGACAAAATTGGTGTCAAAATGCGCAGAATAGTCGGTTTCCTATAACTGATTTAGAGAAAACTTTTGTCTATCTCTTTCAGAAAAAAAGTTATACCGAAAAAACTAAATTTGCACCTATTTTCATCGTGCTGGAGCATTCCAGTGGAAAATTTTTTTGTTTTTTCCACTTTTATTGCGTAGCAAAGCCTACAAGCTGTCTTAACTGAGGTTATTTTATAAATTTGTCCAAAAAAAGAACAGGTTTCAGTTGTTTGGCCATGGCTTTGAGAAGTAGTAGCCCTATTACCAAGTCGATGCAAACCTTTAAAGAGCTTGAAAAAACATGCTCCCTCTTAATTCCAATGTAGTTGGACATTACTTTTACTTGAGAAATCAGTTAAATGTAACTAATCCTAAACTACCCTATTACAAAGATGTGAAAGATCAACTGTTGTTAGACGTGTTAAGTATATGGACAAAAGCTAGTCTTCCTGTACTTGTCCGGAAACAGAGGATAGAAGCAAAGTTGAAAGATTTAATAGATAGATATAACGCTTAAAAAAAGAAATGAAGCATGGGGGTAATAAAGTGGATGAAGAATGGTTACATAGGTTATTTGATATATGCAAGTGCTCAATTCCAAAAAACCCGTTGATTAACAACAAAAAGTTAGTGTACAGCTGCGAGGCAACTAATTGGTTATGATATCCATATTCTGGATTACTTGTTCCCCACAAATGAAATTTATCTTGCCCATGTAATTTGCTATGTTGATATCGAAAGAAAAGGTCCTGGAGCAATGCAAGATGGAACTTTGTTGAACAGAATATCAGCGTTAGACAAGCCAAATAATGAAACGTTAATACCAAGGGATCAATTGGACGTTCCAGTAACCAGAATTGCTACTATGCACTTGAAAGCCAAGCTGGAGTGATTTTCTCAACAAAAGAGCAATAACGTAGAAAAACACAGTTTTAGAAATGATCAGCTATGCATGCTGGTCTTGGGATATTATATCATCACCAATATTCCACAAAATTTAAAGAACCTGCTTTTTTATAAGCAAGAACAAAGTTGCCATTCTCGATGGATTACTATTGCAAATGGTTTTATGAAAATGTTTATTTTTAACTCAAAAAATCTCACTGATACTCAGAAAAACAAGCTTCAGAAGATAGTTTCACACATCATTTGTGTTCATGTACCATCATTTCTGATGATACATTTAAACCCCAAAGCTCCAGAGGGTCCTTTTATATTTCATCGCAATCTGCTTAGCTGTTTTGTTGAAATCGACCAAAATATCACTGATGTTGTTATGAAATATTTCTTGGCTCATGCGTCGCAATGTTTTTTTTGAAAAAATGTTGCTTTAAGTGTGCATGCCAAAGTTGCACCATACACGGCTAAAACAGTTAAAAGTCTTTGACAAGAAGTAGATGTGCGATCACTCCTTCAAGACCGAAGAAGTCGTTTAAAGCATTTCTTCACAAACAGGAGTAAAGAAGCCCCATGTCTATCAATGACTCGTGTTCAACTATCTTTTTGGAAGTCGATTGATAACTACAATCTCTCGACCGAACAAAGAACTGGAAGATTGAAAGAACTGATCAACAAAAAAATCCAAGATGAGCCAACTCAACTTAACCATTTTGATTTGCGTTTGCGTGCTCGTTTGTGTTATAAGGAAATTAGTGAATTTTGAGTAACAATAAAAAGCTTGCAAGTTGCGCCGGTCGTTTTGTGCGCGTAAATTGTAAATTATGCTATTCAAGCAAGTTAGATGTAGTAGACAATATGCTTTGATAGGCTGTAGAAAAATATGCTTTTTTTAACGACGAGCTTAAACATAACGCAGAACAGCACATATACCATTCAAAATTTTGCTTTAAGAGGACAAAATTTATTTTTTTTAGTATAACTTTTTTTCTGAAAGAGATAGACAAAAGTTTTCTCTAGATCAGGTATAGGAAACCGACTATTCTGCGCATTTTGACACCAATTTTGTTGACCTACAATAAGCAGTTGGGGAGATACGGCCAAATCGCGAAAAATCGGACCCTCGAAATTTCATACGTCGTGGACCACCTCAAAATGACGTCATAATTGAAAAAATTTGGGGTGTAAACTTTTTACCCAAAATACCACCGCTACCATTTTGAAATTCAAAAGTGGTGAAAAAATGAAACACCCTAATATATATATACAAAGACAGTGATGGCTTTAATATGGTGCCAACGGAGTGGTTGCAATGGGCCCCCTAAAATACATCAAAAAGTGTTCCCCCTACGCAAGATATTGCTCTATTTGTTGATAGTAGCATCAGGATGGTGGCATGTCTAAAATAAAAATCTTTTTTAGAGATAACTTTGTTTTGATACACTAAAAAGTGGCCCTTCCTAAAACGATGACTTTTTTTGAGATCACTCTGTTTTGGAACACTTAACAGTGGCTCCCCTAAAATCAAGACCTTTTTTTGAGATCACTTTGTTTTGATACACTAAAAATGGCTCCCCTTATAACAATGACCTTTTTTTAAAGGTTACTTTGCCTTTGAACACTAAATAGTGGCCTCCCCTTACTTTTCTTGCACCAAGCCCCTCTTTTTATAAGACCATCACTGTACAAAGATAAGTGTCTTCAATGTAGCTGTGACAGTGCTCAATGATGAGAATCAGATCCAAACTTATTTATCAATTAAAACACTAGACATAAAATATTATTTAAAACCGCAACAGACTGTTTCGACAAAAAAACGGCTCATCAGGAGACAATCTTATTCAAATAAAATTCTTTTGAATAAATTATAAATAAAATTAATTTGTAAATAAAATAAATAAAATTCTAAAACAAATAAGTTAATAAAATAAAATTTTATTTGAATAAGATAATCGCCTGATGAGCCATTTTTTGGCGAAAGAGTCTGTTACGGTTTAAAAAAATTTTTTTGTGTAATGTTTTAACCCCTTCGGTCATCTAGCCCAATACATTGGACAATTTTCTAAATTCAATTTTAGTCTTAAAATACATTATATACGAACTGAGTCATATTGGCCAGATTATTGGACACCTCCTTTACGCATTTACAGTATATATGCGTACACATGATTCGATTTCAGTGTTTGCCAAGAAGTCAAGGAAGATGGCCGCGTTTTCTCAATGTTCCCGCAAGAGTAAGTATTTTGTGAATTCTTCAGCTAATATCAAGTTAATTTTTTTTTATTCTTTTTGAACATTGAGCTTGGTGTTTATTGTACCACATAAAATATAATTAATGAGAAAAATTTAAGTTTTACTATTTGAAAATGCACGTTTTTTTCGTTGTCCAATAGATTGGACAAAGTGACTCCATGCTATGACTTTAATGACTGACAAAATGACTTTAACTAGCAAAATTAGGAATTTAGCCTTAACTACCAAAATCTAAGTATTTGCCTTAACCAAGCAAGTTAATTTTGAAGAAAATAAATTGTGATACAGTAAATTAAAATTTTATGCTGTGGTTATTTGGCTTTGGCTGGATTTAGAGTAGGGATGGCAATCAATTCCACAGCAACTAGTTTTATGCAAGTTAGATAGGAAAACACACCAAATTGTTAGATTGCTAGTCAACATGTCTTTTTACAAGTTTTGTAATGTTCTTTTTATTTCAGGCTGATAATTTACCTGTAGCTAAATATTGTACGAAATTATCAACATAAATCGAATCGATCAAAATCATATAATGTAGCCCAACTCTTAAATGCTGCAAATGAAAAAGCAGCAACATTAAGAAATGCTGTAAGTGGCTTCAGTTCAGTGGAATTGTGCCATTCAATCCTGATGTTTTTTCTGAAAGTGACTTTGCACCAGCTTTACTAACAAAAATTGGTACTAAACATGCATCTTCAATGAATATGCCTTTGAATTGAGAAGCATTAGTAAGCCTGAAGGAAAATATAGAGATATCTGAAAGTGTTACATCAAATGCATCAGCAAACAACATCATCACACCAGCAGCTATTTTTCAAGTAACAAACAAAAGTCAAACACCAAATGAAACACCATCAACCAGCACTCACTTAATCACTTTTGATCTCCAACATGAAGAACTTGATTTTGAAGTAGTCACTCAAATCAAGTCAACTCTCACATTTTCACAAATTTTTCTATTTCCTAATGTGCAGTTAGTCACAAGAAAAAGAAAATTGCAACAATCCCAAATTATTACAAGTTCTCCATTTAAAAAAGCCTTCGTGAACCATAAACCTACCAACAAGTATAAACCAATTGCCAGTCAAACCAAACAAATGTTAAAATATCACAAACAACAAGCACCCAAAAAAAATCAAGCTCATTTTATTTTGTATTCTAAACCATACAAAGATCCTCCAGAAGAGGATTGGATCCAATGTTCAAAATGTAAAAAGGGGTGTCATGAAAACGAAAAAAAGCAGTTTGTTTGTGACATTTGTTTGTTTTGAAATAACAAGTTTTTGCCTCACATAAGCTTCTTGCAATGTATGAATTATTTTGTTAGTGCTTCTTCTGTGGCTTATTTTTTGTTGCTGTATCTTGGTATGCAGTGTTTATTTTAAATTTCATCCCCATCACTTTTAGCTAATAACTCAATTTGCATTGTCTTTACATTGATTGCTGATGGAGTAGATAAACTTATCACAAGTTAGCTGAGTTGTTATGATATCATGGCTTATAATTTGGTATATTATGGAGAATATCATAACAATATGATATTCTCCATAATATGCTGAATTATCTTGAGCTGAATGAAAAGCCAAATAGTCTTGCTTTGGTGTTGTGTTTCTCTGTCTTTAAATAAAGTGTAAGGTAATAAATATGACTTCTTTTCGACTGCAAACTGTATTTCTATTTATGAGGAAACTTTTGTTCATGACAGTGATGCAAAATTAACCTTTTTGCTGCTTTCATTTCATTAAAAAACATCATTAAACCTGATGTTATGAACTATTTATTGTAAAATTAGCAATCCCTTTCATCACACCACAAAAATAAAGAACCGGGGTAAAACGGGCCACCATGCCCTTTTTTCCCCAAGCACAGGGTAAAACGGACCAGAAGTAAGAATTTAGTTTTTCCAATTTTTTTTAGTCATGAGTTTTTTTTCAAAACTCAGACAGAGCAGTATTTGTTAAGTATTGGCTATGCTATTATTTCCTCTTTTTTTTTCATACATATTTGATTCATGGCATGAAATATTACGGTCTGAAATAAGCGGCCCGTTTTGCCCCGTCTTCCCCTATAGTTAGTATATATTATAATAGATATACCTACCTATAGTAAAAATCATCAAATTATGCATTCAGAGATAGTTTATTTTTGGGGTTATAGGCTAAGCTATAGAACATTCTGGTGTTCTGATTTGAAAGATTTCCTATAAATATTATTTATAAATTATTAAATAAATCATTTTATCCATTACAAAAATGAATTATGAAGAAATGATGGAATGTTTAAATAGAGAGGAAGACCTTCAACTTTCAGATGATGAAGATCCTGATTTCTTTCCAAATGAAGAAATTGATGATGAATATATTGATGATGATGATAAAGATGATCAGGAAGAGAATCAAAACAACAACTTAGACACCCTAGAGGAACAGGAACAGTCTTCCAAAAAAAGAAAAATTAAAGAGAAGACAAAGTGGAAGAAAGCTACTCTTGATTTTCTCTATCCCTCATGGAATTTTAGCTCTAACGGTAATGAAGATAAGCAAAGGTTAGTCCTTTCTAAACCATATGATATGTTTAAAGAATACATTTCCAATAGTCTAATGGGTCTAATGGCTGAAAGAACAAACCAATATAGTGTGCAAACAAACGGGCAAAGTTTGATGACTAATGCAAATGAAATTGAAGTGCTAATTGGGATGCACATAAAAATGGGGACATTGGGATTTCCTAGAGTTAAAATGTACTGGTCTGGAAAAAAAGGCACTAGAATTCCAGCTATTGCTAATGCAATGCCTGTGAATAGATTCTTTAAGCTCCGTTCACATTTACATCTAGTTGATGTTGAGAAAAAACCCAACAATAATGATAGATTGTGGAAGATCAGGCCACTAATTGATGCCTTCAAAATAAGATGCAAAAAAACCACTGTAGAAATATACTGTATTGATGAGATGATCATTTCCTTTACAGAAAAATTAGACATAAAGCAATATATAAAAGGGAAGCCAAATCCATGGGGCCTGAAAGTATTTTTATTATGCACCCCTGATGGTCTTGTGACTGATCTTTTATTTTACCAAGGGAAAACTACTTCTATTGACGAAGGCTTCAAAAACTTTGGTTTAGGAGCTAATATTGTACTGCAGCTTTCCCAAATTCTCCCTTCTGGTTGCAATTTCAAACTAATCTTTGATAATTACTTCACATCATTGTCTATGATGCATCATATAAAAGAAATGGGATTTTTTTGCATTGGGACGATTAGAAATAACAGAATTGAGCACTGTCCACTAGCTACAGAAATCGAGCTAAAGAAGAAAGGCAGAGGCGCAAAAGACTATCAAATTGATAGCACGAATGATGTTTCTTTAGTTTGCTGGTTTGACAATAAAGCTGTTACTTTAGCATCCTCTTTACCTGGACTTGAAAAAGAGGATGCAAAGGTAAAAAGATGGAATAAAGAGTCCAAGAGTTATGTTGATGTTCCAATGCCTAAAATAATTGATTTATATAATTCAAAAATGGGTGGGGTTGACCTTATTGGACAACTTGTGTCTCTATATAGGATTTTTATAAGATCTTGGAAATGGACTCTTAGGGCAATATTTCATATGATAGACCTTTCAATCACAAATGCATGGGTTGAATACAAGAAAAAAGCCATACAATTAGGTATACCTAAAAAGAATATACCAGATCTCCTAGCATTTAGGGAAGAAATAACTGATGGTTTACTTCGAGGGAATAAATCTCTTGAGAAGGTAAATGGAGGAGATTACAGTTCTCCAGCAAGGAAACCATCCATTGCCCCACAACCTGGTCCTTCATCAATCACAAGGCTGGACATGATTGGACATTGGCCAATTTTTTTGGACCAAAAAAATGCTTCGAGATGTGCTAGAGAAGGATGTAAACAAAAATCTATGATTAGTTGCAACAAGTGCAAAAAAGCTCTGTATCTAAAGAGATAGAAATTGTTTTCTTTTATATCATAAATAGAATGATCAAAGGCATTTTAGTCATACTGTCCAATATACTGGACAGGAGATTTTGTCCTCAATTTATGATCATATCACATTGTCCAATAAACGGGACATACATTTCTGGCACTAATTAAAATTTTTTTATACAAAATTCTCTAATTATATGTTTTTGCAGTTATATTTGTACAAATATTAAATAAATTTTTCAAAAAAATTATTTTTAATTCTCCGTGCCTGAAAGAGTTAATTTAATTAATAAATATATACAGTGGCGACAAAAAGTTTAAATACACCTAATTGTTTGTTCTTTTTTTGTTTATAACTTTATTCAAAATTGGTATAGAAAGTTCCAAATTATAAATTTGAATTCAGCATGAAAAAATCTTTCGAAAGATGTTAATTAATCATAAATTTATTGCAACTTAAATATTTTTTTAATTAATGGATCTAAAATTATGTATTTTGACGCGGCAAAAAGTTTAGATACACCTAATTATTTTTTCCTTATTCAATTATAACTTTATTCAAAATTGATGTTGTGAGTTCTCACTTACAAATTTGAATTCAGCATAAAAAATAGAATATACCGGTACATTTATAAAAATAGACCAATTAACTTGCCAATCAAAAAGGATTGTCTAAACTTATTGTCACCTAATTGTTGGCAAAACAATAGTATCTTATTTTGCCAACAATTAGGTGACAATAAGTTTAGATACACATAACAAAATTCTTAAAATCATTTGTCATTTCAAATAAAAACGTGGTAATTGGAAAAGGTTTTAGTTTGGAAAAAAGGTATTTTAATACTCTAAATACATCTTAGATGGGTAAACGGAGCAGCATTTCACCAACAAGGCGTGCAAGGATTGTACAGCTTCATCTTGAAGGATTGTCCTACAGACAAATCCAAAAGAAAATGAATGAAGGAAGAATTGAAGCTTCAATGCTTGAAGCCTACAGTCAAAGGAGGCGGTGATTCAATCGATGTATGGGGTGGTTTTTCAATGCATGGTATGAATCCGATTCATAAAATCAATGGCATTATAGACCAAACCATTTATAAAAATATCATGAAACATGTTTTTCTAACTTATTCAGAAGAATATTTGCCATTTAACTGGATCTTTATGCAAGGTAATGATCCGAAACACAAGGTAAAGTTTGTTTGAAATTTTTGGAAGACAAAAAAGTGAATTTATTAACATGGCCACCCCAATCCCCAGATTTAAATCCATTGGAAAATGTTTGGGGAGAGATGGGAAGAGCTTTGAACAACCAAAAATGCAAGTCTCTTGAAGAACTGTATGAAAATGTACAAAAATTTTGGTATAGTTTTCCAAAGGAAAAAATTGAAAAATATATCTCAATTATGCCAAAAAGATGTCAGCAAGTAATTAAAAACCAAGGATATCATTCTAAATATTAACAAAATATGTTATTTTTAATGATTTATTTGACTAATTATTAAAAAATTTACGTGTATCTAAACTTTTTGCCGCATCAAAATACATAATTTTAAATTCATTAATTAATAAAATAATTAGGTTGCAATAAATTTAATGACTAATTAACATCTTTTGAAAGATTTTTTCATGCTGAATTCAAATTCGTACTTAAGAACTTTCTATACCAATTTTAAATAAAGTTATGATTGAATAAAGAAAAAACAATTAGGTGTTATATAAACTTTTTGTCGCAACTGTATAATTTTTTTATAATAATTGTATGTGTCTTTTAAGAGAAGAAATGAAAACAGGCCTGCGTTCTTTTCTAAAAATACTGTAAATCCCTTGGATGAGTGAAAAATTAAATAATGAGCGTCAGCTCTTGCGCGCCGAAATATGTACGTCGCCAAACTCAGTGTGCGATGAAATTTCGTAAACCCTCCAAAAAATATCATAAATGATAAGACCATAATGCAACTTAAAATTCAAGAATTTAACTCACATCATTCAGTGGCAATAAAGTTGCATTGCATTGGGCAGTTAAAGCCAAAAGTTTTTTTTCTTCTTCCCCTTCGCTCACTAAAGAAACTGCAATACCACGAGAACCGTATCTGATACCAAAAAATTTAAATTTACAAGTAGCAATTCAAACAAGGTCAAACAAATTTGATCGTAAATAACGTAAATTAAATTTTTTAAAAATAGTACACGATTTATCATTAATTACAATGGTTATAAACTTCAACAAAACTATTTTACTTTAATTGATAAAGGAATATAACCAACTATGCGAAAATGTGCCTTGGTCTTAGGTTATTCTTACCTTCCAGCTCTGCCAATTCGATGCAAGTAAGTCTCCCATTCGCACGGAATGTCCATGTTTATAACCATGTTTACATTATGCGCGTCGATACCACGTGACGTTAAGTCAGTTGAAACAAGAACCCTACATAATAGACAGAGATGAATAAAAATCCAGCGAAGGTATATGACAATTACATACCTGCATTTGAACTGCTTTAAATTGTTAATGGCATCAATTCTTCGAGACTGTTCCATGTTGCCAGAAATAAAAGCCGACGACCAACCGTTGCAGTTCAACGCTTCACAGATACTTTCTGCCCTTATTATCAAAAAGCCAATCAGGATTGAAAAATTGCTTTAAACGGCGACTTTTATACCTCGAGTGATAATTCGAAAATATAAGGACTTGCTGAAAAGCCACGTTGCTCAGTAAGTTAATGACGTGCTTGGTTTTCTCTTCAAATAGAAGATGCGGAAGAGCACATGGTTTAACCACGTAATAATACTGTCGCAAACCTGAAACCAAAACTATTTTTATTAAGATCGTCAAGTGATCATAAGCGTATAAGTCTACCAAGTAGAGAAGGATGAGCAGCATCCAAACGAACGAAAGTCGGCTGTCTCATGTATCGAGTCAGAAACTGAGCCAGCTCTTCTGGGTACGTAGCTGAAAGAGCCAGCATCTGTTTGTTTGTCGGTAACGACGAATATATCCAACTATCAAATGAGAAACATGTTAAACAAATTCTGTTTTATAAAAGCAACGCACTCAGAGTTGCAGTCGTTTTAGTTCTACGACCAATTAAGAGAGGTCATAACCTTTCAAATTATGACGACTTTTCTTCACAACCATCGAGTAAGCTAAAATATGAAAAAGGACCAGAAAGCATACATTACCTTAATTAACTAAAACAGCTATTAATTTTTTTCACAATTGAACAAAGTTTTAAAAACTGATATGAATTTGTGCAAAAGTTATAGCAAAAGACAGCATATTTTCAAGCGCTGTATTATTCCCGGTTGTAATTAATTTAAATATGATGCAAAAAAGTGACTGAAAGTCAAGGCTTTAGAAGCTGCAGTATAATAGTAAAAACTGAAGATATAAAACAGCACGCAATTCCAAATATAACGATATACTTGATTTGCTTTTGAAAGCTTCCTTCTTCGACTAACTTATCAGCTTCATCGAGTACGAACATTCGGACATTACGTGTATTCAGCACACCCAATTCAATAAGCTGTTTCAAACGACCTAGATGTAAAATTTTTCAAGTGTTATGAGTTTTATATTTTTTGAGTTATATTACAGACTCATAACCACGGATGGAATTTGAGTACAATAAAAAATGAGAATTCCCAAAACACTTTGTGACGCTTTTATAAATTAACCAATAAACCTGGCTAGATAAAAATATTAGAGATATTTTTTATTCATTTTATCTCTATATTTATCCTCCTGACTCACAGGAAAGCGACGGAGGTGCTAATATATAGGGCAAGCAATTACCCCGACCTGCTTCAGGAGATGCCCAAATATTGCTGTCCGGGTGAAATTTTTTATTTTGGTTTTTCAGTTTTGGCTGAAATTTAGAACTGCTTGCCAAGACCATTAAGCAGGGGAAAGTGCCATAAAGTGTCTTTTCCAAGGACACAACAAAATGGTGCAAGTAGATTTTGAACCGAGTCCATGTTGATCACAATCATGGCACTTTTAACTACTCGACCATGCTGCAGATAAGCATAAATGTTGATGTTTACTCAGCAATTATGATTCTTTTATAAGGCCAATCTTAAGTTTTACCATTGCCTTATGCATAAGCAATAACCAAAGCAGAAATTAGGACAAGAACTTATTTTGTACTTTAATCACAATCACTTAGAGCAGGGTAATCCAACCCAAGCACAAGGGCCACATGTGGCCTGCAACAGCTTTTAAGTATTATACATCAGGGATGGCAAACTACACCCCTTGAAATCCAACACTTCATCTGTCGTTCCCAAATTTCTGGCATTATGACAACTCAATTATCTTTTTTCTTAAACTTTTTTTGGCCTACACCAAGGGTTTTCAATTGAGGTTAGTCAATCAGACTTTACATTTTGTGTGAACCCTAAACCCCACAGGACAACTCTGTCAATGACATATTTTTGATTTCACCACCATGAGGACTAGAATTTCCACCACGAATTTACAAGGTGGCAACGCTAAGTGTAGACTATTTTTCAAAGTTCGTTTGTCAGCTTAATTTTGGTTCTAACTCAATTCTAATTACAGATTCTGACAGGATTTTTTCTCTAGTTTAAGCCAATATATAGCTGTTATACTTAAGAAATTGTCTAAAGTCATAATGAGTGACAAAAGTGATGCGATCAGAGTACTTCATAAGAGTGGAAAGACTGCTAGCGGGATTTTTAAGATTTTGAAGCCAACTGTGAGCAGATCTGGGGTACATAAGGTCATTAAACGCTTCGAAATGACTGGTAGTTATTCACCAAGAGTAAGGAGCACTCCTCCTCGACCTGTAAGGACCAAAAAGTTGGTGAACGCCATCAGGATGAAACTCAGGCGAAATCCTCAAAGAAGTGCTTGTGGGATTGCAAAGGCTATGAATATCAACCATACAACAGTCCAAAATGTCCTTGAGAAAAACCTCAAGTTTTATCCCTACAAGAAGGTCAAGCAACAACTCCTATCTGGTCCTACCCGCAAGAAAAGACTAAAGAGAGCAAGACTGCTTTTGCATCATCTGCAGGATTGCACACAGCCACCAGTTCTGTGGACAGATAAGAAACTCTTCACCGTCCAGGCCATCCATAATGCTCAGAATGATAAAGTTTGGGCTAGGAATGTCAAGGATATTCCCGAAGAATGTCGGATATCTTTTCGGCGCCAAAAACTGGCCTCAGTCATGGTCTGGGCTGGCGTCATGTCATGTAGTCTGGAAACACCCTTAATCTTCATTGAAGAGGGGGTGAAAATCAACCAACATGTTTACCTGGGCTTGTTAAGGGACCAAGTGTTTCCCTGGGTCCAAAGCACCATTGGAGATTGCGGCCTGACTCTACAGCAAGACGGAGTGACCTCCCACAGCGCCAAAATGGTTCAGAGCTTCTGCAAAGAGCATTTCAAAGGATTTTGGCCAAATAACCTTTGGCCTCCTTCTTCTCCAGATCTCAACCCAATGGACTTTGGAATCTGGTCCATCTTGGAGCAGAAGGTGTGCACGATAACTCATAAGAGCGTGGACTCGCTAAAACGTGCCCTTGTCAAATCCTGGGACAAAATATGTGAAGAAACTGTGCATGCAACTTGCTCTCAAGTGTCAAGCAGACTTTAACATCTGATTTGGGTTAAAGGAGGTTATTTTGAATAAATGAGGTATTCATTCTAATCGTCGTTTCATGCCCTTTCATTTGAGTTTTTGTTCATAAAATTTGAAAAAATACGAGTTATGAAGGTTTACATGAGTCTACACTTCGCATTGCCACCCTGTACTTGAAGACCAAAAAAATGATTTGTGACAGTCCTCAGTGGGGTAAAGACAAAAATAAAAAAAGGTCAAAAAATTGCACATGTTTTTTTGTAGAAGATTTCATCAGATGGTATTTTGATCAAAAGTGATCCAACCATGGAAAAAGTTGTGAATCCCTTGGTCTTTACAAACGCTGTGTTATCAATCTTGAACAATGTACAAGAAAAAATACATCACTTCAAAATAAAGATGAAAAAAGTTTTAATAATCAATTCAGAAATGAGATAATCAACAAGATGATTTCTAACCAACTAAATCCTGCAAGTTCAACATAATTAGTAAAGTGGCCTGCAGAAGCAACAAGCTTGGTGCGAAGTTTGAAAAACAAACTAACTTTTATTTGTTTCATGGTGTCAACTTCGCCTACATTTGACTAACACATCAACTTTTCTTTCTCACAAACTCCAAATAATTCATGATTTACAGTATAAAAATTTGCTCATGTATATGAGGCAATTAGAATTTTTCTGAATTTACCATAAAACCTAATTTAGCGCCACCCTGTCTCTTCAAGAAGTCGCTGTAAACAATTTATTTTTGTGGTGAAACTAACTCAAAATCCCTCTTTCAGCATCAGCATTAGCATGGAATAAAAAAAACCAAGAGAAAATGGATCTCTGAAGAAGCAATAGTAACCGCAGGGGAATCCGGGTTAGTAAATCGCTTACGGCAATTTTTGAAAAAACAGGGTGGTGCTCAATTAGAGGTTTTACGGTACTAGAAGTATAATTAGTGACAGAATAAAGTTTTAAAAACTATTAAAACTGTCAAGTTCGAAAATGTACACAACAAACCAAGATGTTACAATCAATATATTAAAAAAATTTCACTACTACTTTGAAAATGTAGAAACTATGGATCACTTAATTTTTGAATCCTGAAGTAATTTTATTTCAAAAATTAATAAAGACAAAATAAACAATAATTCAGTTTAGTAACAGCAGTTTATTCTAAATTTTAAAAACATTTGGAAAAAATGATACTTTTGGTAAAAGCAACATTTTTTCTGATTTTTCTCCACATGTATCTGTTTTGCTATCTCCAGGGAATTGGTACATCAACAAACAAATACTTTTAAAGATTGTTAGTTTTATGGCAAGCAAGAAATTTACTATAAAAAGATGATTAAAGAATCACTCCTAACTCTGGCAGTGCTTTAATGAATATGACAAAAATCACTTTAACTAGAATATGACAAAAAGCCTGCAATATATTTAACTTATTAGGAAAATGCACACACAAAGGCAATTTGATCTCTTACCATTGAGGCAAATAACACATTATTGTGCAAAAGTACAAAGCATATAAAATGCAAAAGCAAGTGTCAAATTTTTTTCCAAACTAGCTAGCTTGATTATTTTTTGCACTTGACCAAATCAATTTTCACCAGTAATTGTCCTGGCTGTTGAAAATTAGCACAATAATATTGACTGAAATTGAATGAGTCTTTGTCTTTTGCACAGCAATATGTCATTTGCCTAAATGTAAGAGGTCAAATTACCTCTATGTGTGCATTTTCTTGATCAGTTGAATATATTGCTGGCAAAACTGATTTTAGTCATATTCATTAAAACAGTGGCAAAATTAGGAATAAATTACACCTAAAAAATTTTTATAAGCAGTGCTGAGTTACAATGAGATTAGAATATTCTTAAGTTTATTGAGTCCAGTCTCATAATCACATTTTTATGACATAAAGTTTTAAATATGTCATAAAAATCATAAAATTTAATTTACCATAAAACCTCTATTTTACTGCCATGGCACTTTATTTTTCAACGCTTCCCCCATAGTGGTGTTCTATTTTAGGTGACATTCAGTTAGAGGGTGGCACTCCATTTTTTAACCAGCTGGTCAGAATTTCGAAAAGATAAATTTTATGAATGAAGAGAAAAAGCATCTAACACATTAATACAATTGCATTCATTCGTTTGTAATCATGCTGTATCGTGTCGAATTGTTAATACGAGCATGCGTGTGCTTCAACAAGGTCAGGTGCAGTCTGTGTTGATTTTACTGCTTATTTGAATAGAGTCACCACCAATAGTGTAGTTGGCATTTAGGCCACCACCATTAGTCCATTTAAAAAACTACAGGGACTTCCCAGTGTCTAAAAATAAGCATGCAATTCAACAATCCATTCCTCCCTTCTTAGACCTAGAAAGACGATTTCAGCCATAACTATTGCCAAAATAGAAGAATTCATCAAAGTGGCATTAAATTAGAAGATGGCACTCTATTTTTCAACCCTTCCCCTATAGTGGCGTTCTATTAAAGGTGGCATTCAAATGGAGGTGGTGCTCAAATAAAGGTTTTACGGTTGACAAATCTTACTTGGTAATTGAAAATATTTCAATTCTCAAATCCTAACAAGTAATGTTGACACATTGGTTAAATCTTAATATCTCCCAACTTTTTGAAAAGATATAATAATGTTATTTCTAAACGATTTAGAACATTTTTCAAATGATGGTAACTCATAGTAGAGTGACTGCACCAAAAACTTTGAATTGAACAAACCAACTTGCCTGGTGATCCAATAGCAACATGACATTTTTTTGCTTTAATCCTATCTTCTGACACCAATGTGCCACCAATAAAAACCTGCACTGATAAATGACTAATATCTTGGCCAATACAAGATATAACACCATGAATTTGTAAAGCTATTTCTCTAGTTGGAGCCAAAACAACAACCTGAAAAAAATAAACTTTATTATTCTTTTTGAAAAGCTTGAAAACAAAACTTGAAAAAAAATTGTTTACAATTTAAATAAGGAGTGTATAGATTTGGATAGTATAATTTTGAAAAGAAATGCAAAGTGTTTTTTATTATGATTTTAGAGTTATAGTAAATGAGTAGATTTGGCTAAAGTTGCTGTAAAATTTATAGTAATTGAACTTGCATTACATGTACAATTGCAACATTAACATATAAATAATTTGTTTGAAATGCAGTTGAATTCTTATTGAAGGGACAAATTAAAAATTGATTTTGACATATTTTCACTCCCACAAAACAATCTATTTTAATACACTTGCCCAAAATTTTGAAATTAATTGGCAATGTTTTTTTTTTAATTTAAAAAAGTGCCACGACAGCTTTGAACAGGTTGATTTGAAGACTCCATACACCAGGAGTGTCAAACTTGCGGGTTTCCAGGGGCCACATTGCATGTTGGAAATTGTGCCAAGGACCACATGCAATTTTTGATCTATTTTTATACCATATTTTTTAGTTTTATAGCATATTTATCATCAAAGCTTGGTGACTCATAATTATTTTAATAACTTTTTGCTAAAAAAGGTTTTAATTGTTGTTTTTTTAATGAAAACATAAAATATGTAACACTAAAAAGGCTAAGTTTTTACTAAAAAATAAAAAAAATTTATGCAATATTTTTATTGTAATTTAATCACCTTTCAAACTGGGTTAATAAAATTTTTGATCACATGTCTGTGCTTGTTTAAAAAAAATGTATTACTTTTAGATAAAAACTTTACAAAATATGACAATTATTGATGGATGCTCGAGGGCTGCATTGGAGGGTTTCGAGGGGTGCATGTGGCCCTTGGGCCATGAGTTTGACATCCCTGCCTTACACTATGCACTATGATGTGAATAATTGACAATGTTTGAGTAAATAAAGTAGTTTTTTATTAAGACTCTTAACATATTATATCCTAAAATCTGTGCATTTTATTTCCTAAGTTGTTTGCATATATACAGGGTGTCAAGAAAGTTCCCGATCGATTTTTAAATTTAATGTAATTCAAAAACTTCAATGAATTATGAGAAGTTCTGTACGTCATTTTTCCACTTAATCCTCCTTTTCAATGTTTCAGATACACTTTTCAAATTTTTTTGGCTAAAATAATAATAAAATGAGTAAAAGAGCTGCAATCATTCAACTTCATCGTGCGGGACATTCAAATTCTAAAATTATGAAGTTGCTAAAAGCACCAAAATCGACTGTTCGCGATACAATCTTGCGCTTCCAAGAACTTGGAACCATGGAGGATCGGGATGGGAGTGGATGACCTCGATCCGCTCACACTCCAGTGAAGATCAAGGCCCTCAGGGAGAGAATTCGGAGGAACCCCAAACGATCCTTGAGGAAAACGGCTAAAGACATGAATATCAGCCATGAGTCTGTCAGAACAATTGTTGAACAGGATCTCAAAATGTCCCCGTACAAAATCAGGACAAGACAACTCCTAACTGACCTCCAGAAGCAAAAAAGAAAGGAGAGGGCCAAAATTCTGCTGAACCGTCTGAAGGGAGGCACGGAGAAAGGCGAAATCGTTTTTTCAGACGAAAAACTCTTCTCGGTGGAGGCGAAGTTCAACACCCAGAATGACAGGATTCTCGGAAAGTCGCCCAAGGACCTCCCTGATCATCTTCGATTCATTTCACGCCGACAGAAACCCTCGTTTGTGATGGTATGGGGTGCGATCTCCAAATCTTGGAAATCTCCCCTCATTTTTGTTAAAGAGGGGTCAAAGTGAATACAGATTCGTATGTCAATGATATTTTAACCCCTGCCCTTGCATCGATGAAGGAAAAGTTCAAAAATAAGTCCTTCACCTTCCAACAAGACGGCGCGCCTTCTCACACATCAAAGAAGACACAGAAGTGGTGCGAAGAGCACTTTCCTTCATTCTGGACCAAAGATTTGTGGCCACCATCTTCGCCTGATCTCAATCCTATGGATTTCTGTGTGTGGGGTATTCTGGAAAAAGAAGCCTGTTCTTCACCCCATAACAATCTGGAGGATCTTCGAGCTTCCCTGAAACGAGCATGGGAGAAAATTCCTCAAGATGCCCTTCATGCTGCTTGTCAGAATTTCCGACAGAGGCTCCAACGTGTTATTGATACAGATGGGGGTCATTTTGAATAAACCAGATTTTTTTATGTTCATGGAGCTTTGTTCTATCACCACAATAAACCTTTTGTTGATTTAACCTTCTGTCATTAGCCCTATATAATTTTGTTTAGGATCGGGAACTTTCTTGACACCCTGTATTGTTGAGGAATATGTTCACAGTGTTTTTATATTTTCTTTTATTTTACAATGATTTTTTACTACTTGGCAAAATGTATATATTCATTAGAAAGAGCTCTTTCTACTCTAAAAAACTGTGTTGATCGTCTTTTTGAGTATTTTGAGATTTTATTATTTGTGAGGCTTACACATGGAATATTCAAGGGCTAAAAAGCATTTTCAACACCTGCTATTCTTCACTTTTCATTGAGGCCAAAAAGCTGCTGAAGCAACCTGAGATATTTGCATGGTATACAGCAAAAGGTGTCATAGGTGAATCTACAGCAAGAAAATGGTTTGCAAAGTTCAAAAATAACAATTTTGACATCAACAACACGCCCTGCAATGAAAGACCTTCTGAATTTGATAAAGACCATCTTAAAGCACTTTTGAAGGAGGAAAGTTGCCAAACAAGTCATGAATTGGCTGAAAAAATGAACTGTGATCAAAAAACGATTCTCAATCATCTTCATTCAATGGGATTTGCCGAAAAATTGGGAGTCTGGGTGCCTCATGAGCTTAGCAAAAATAACAAAGAAAATCGCCTTCAAATTGCTTCTCAACATCTCACTTGCCATTGAGCAACATGCGGTCACAAACAGCGCTTTTTGTACCAAATCGTCATGGGAGATGAGAAATGGTGCCTCTACATGAATATGAAGCAAAAAAAGGAATGGGTGACTCCTGGAGATATGGCAAAGCTGGGAGTTTTAAGTTTGACCTCCATCCAAGGAAGACCATGATCTGCGTTTGGTGGGACTGGGAGGGCATGGTGCACTGGGAAATACTCAAAAGGAATGCTACGGTCAGCAAGGAGCTCTACATAGCCCAGCTACATTGTGTGAATGAGGCTATTTAACTGAAAAGACCCCATCAACATGGCCAAACCATACTTCTTCACGACAACACCAGGCCTCATGTTGCACAAGTCATCAAAGCTGCACTCCAAGAGCTCGAATGGGAGGTCCTTCAGCATCTGCCATATTCTCTGGACCTTCATCTATGAATTACTATCTTTTTCTCTCTTTGTCGAACCATAGGAGGGGTGTTACCTTTGACGATGAAGAGGACCTTAAAAACTGGCTCAACAAATTCTTTGATACCAGACCTGGGGATTTTTGGAAGAACAGCATTTACAAATTGGTCGAGAGGTGGCAGGAGGTCGTAAACAGCAACGGAGAATACATAATTTATAGCCATAACTTTTCGTTTTTGTTTAAATAAAAATCTTTGATAAAAACGCTACAAACATATTCCTCAACCTAATATAATATGCCTCAATGCTTTATGCCCAAGCTTAAAATGTACTTTGAATGTACAAAGATTTACATATAACATATACGAGGGTCAGTCAATAAGTAATGAGACTTTCTCAATTACTTTGGTGTTCTTGGAGTTATGCAACTGAAATTTTATGTGATGATTATGAATGGAGTTGTCATCTTATTTACAACAAAACTTGTTTATTTTCAGATTACTGTAGGTGTGACGATAAATTGAAATGACTACTAGGCTAGGAAACAGCTCATGCTTGGAACAAAGAGGAGTCATCAGATTTCTGTTGGCAGAGAGTGTAAAATCATGTGAGATTCTGTCTAGAATGCAAAGACAATATGGTCCTTCCTGTATGTCTAGAGCAAACTTCTACAAATGGGTGCAAGCATTCAAAGATGGACGCGAAAGCATTACTGATGATCTGAGAAGTGGAAGACCTGTGGATGTCTCTACCCCAGAAGCAGTACAGGCAGTTGAAGACCTGATCAAATCTGATAGAAGGGTCACTTTAGATGAAATTGCTACAAACGTGGACATCTCCCATGGCACAGTGTACGCAATTGTGCGTGAGAAGCTGCGTTTTTCAAAAGTCAGCTGTCGCTGGGTTCCAAAGATGTTAACGGATGATCACAAAATGCAGCGCCTGATGGCTTCCAGAGCATCACTACGCAGATACAGAAAGGAGGGAGATGTATTTCTATTGAGAATAGTGACAACTGATGAGACCTGGGTCTTTCATTATGAACCTGAATCGAAACGACGATCAATGGAGTGGAAGCATGTTTCTTTCCCAGTGAAGAAAAAATTCAAATCTCAGAAAAGTTTAAGGAAAGTCATGCTCACTGTGTTCTGGGACAGAAATGGGCCGATCACTATCAGTTTCTTGGAAAGGGGCAATACTGTGAACTCAGAGAACTACTGTGAGCTGCTAACTCAAGTGAAAAAAGACATTAAGAACAAACGGAGAGGACTTCAATCAAGAGGTGTGATTCTCCTTCAGGATAATGCAAGGCCCCACACAGCAGCAAGAACCCTAGCCAAAATTGAAGATTTAGGCTGGAAACTTCTAACACACCCACCCTACAGCCCAGACCTTGCACCATCTGATTTTCACCTCTTCGGCCCACTCAAAGAGAGTATGAGGGGAATTCACTTCCAGACTGATGAAGAAGTGAAGGCTGCTGTGAGCAACTGGCTAAGGACCCAGTCCACGGAATTCTATGCCAAAGGAATAGACAATCTAATATCAAGATGGAACAAGTGTGTTGCAAAGGAGGGAGACTATGTAGAAAAATAAAAAAGCATTTTTTGATTACCAGTCATTGCAAACTTGAGTTATTAAAAAAGTCTCATTACTTATTGACTGACCCTCGTACTTCAGAAAAAATTTAGCACCTTTAATTTTATTGGAAAAAAATTCTTACAATTATTGTTTCAATGATATCACAATTTTAGTAATTTGTAACTGTAATTCTTTTTATTTTTTTGTTGATAAACATTTTGTGTGTCTGCAACACTAACACTAAATAAATTTTTTAAGAATAGTGTTTTGTTTAGATTTAATTAGTAGTGCTAAAAAATGTACCTGCAAAGAATTTGACTTGACATCAATATTGTCTAATGCAATAACAGAAAAAACACAAGTTTTTCCAGTGCCTGATTTTGCTTGAACAATTAAGTCTGTAAAATAACATGTATGTAAACAAACTAAAGTGGAACAAAAACAATGCAACTTACAGCTACAAAAATTAATCTATAAAAAGATTTGATAAATGATTGCATGTTAGTATTGCATTGCATGGCAGTGAGATTGCACATATTAGAGTAGCACCAAATTTTTAATTTAACATAAGTAAAATTTTTAATATTTTAGTTATGTGTAAATATGCTTAATTTTAATTATTATGTAAAAAAGCAATACTAGAAACATATAAATACTATAATTAATTCAAAGAAAAACTTGGTAGTATTTGAGTTATAAAACTTCTGAGCAAAACTTTGTTTACTATATAAATACAAGGGTAAGGGCTGTAACTTTACCTAATAAAATTGGGTCTTGTTCACTGTTGCTAACCTTGCAAGATTTGGGGATTTCTCAAAATTTACAAGTTTATTAAGTTGGTTCAGTAAATAGTAAACAGGGATCATAAAATTTTTTCTGCTATTGTAAAATTTTTGCCATTTTATAAAACCTGTTAAAAAATTATTGTAACCACTATATTAACTGAAATTAAACAGCCTCCAAAAAAATTGTTTTTAGTTGACTTCTAAAGCCTTTCATTCATGCTTTTACCTGTTTAGCTCTTTTACAAAATTTAATCTTTAAAATGATTATAACAATGAAGGCTTTTAGTAATGGTTACATGAAAATATCATTTAAAACAAAAAAATAGCTGCCTATAAAAATAATTCATTTGCTCACCTAAGCCACATCTGCCAAGAGGTATAGCTTTTAGTTGAATAGGTGATGGTTTGTAAAAACCAGATTTATGTAATCCAGCTAAAACTTTATCTGAAAGAAGAAAATCTTCAAATGATATAGATTCAGAAATCAAAACATCATCAGAACGCTGTTTTAAATCTACCAAATGTGCCACTTGATTATCTTGCCACATATCAAAAGATTAGCATTTTAAATTTTACAATATAAAATCAATTCTAAATAACAATGAATTTTGTAAATATAATTCAAATGAATGGTACATTTTACTAAATAAATTGCAATTATAAAGGCTGACTAATACAGCTGAAATGAGTAAGTTAAATAAGATCGATAAAAAAGAAAGTTTGTTAGGCACAGATAAAAAAATATTACTCATTTTGTGGTTTGCATCTAATTTTAGCCTATGATTTTAGGATTACAAATTGAATTTAAAAGTGATTAAAGGCAGTTTAGCTTGCAAAATACACTCAGTGTTAGGCTATATCATCAACTAAACAATGGTAATGCTATTATCTTGATTTCTATTGTGAAACTGTATGAGGTCAGATTTTGTAGCCTTCTTGCTGCAGTTTAAATTTTTCACAACCCTCTCAAATTGCTCTAAAAATTGTGTTAAAAAAATCAAACCATCACTGTTGTTTGTTAGTAAAACTAACCCAGAATTTCCTCTACAGCCCTAGGAGGCAACAAAAAAGAAACCAAGAAAAAAAGAATCTCTCAAGAAATGATAGTAAGAACAAGGGAATTCTGGGTTAGTTTCACTAACAAAAATTGCTCAAGGTTGCTTATTGGAAACCCAAAAATCCTGGCGAGATTACATGATCTAAAAGATTTTTAAATCCTAATTTCTAATAATCTAAAGTGGTATATACACAAAGATCTTACTGGTAATGGTAAACCTACTATCCTTAAAATGTACATGTTGGCATGGTTGACATAGTTGGTGCGGTCACTGGTCAGCATGGCCAATGTGGTTGGCATAGTTGGCGTAGTTGGCATGGCTGACGTCATTGGTATGGTTGATTTGAAATATTTAAATTTTAGGCCTAATCTAATTTAATTTAGCCTACAAAGCAGAAATAATAAATTTTTCGGTTTTGAAAAAAACTTAAGCTTTTCTGAACTAGTTAATCCAACCAAGCTTAGCCCAGTGCCCACATATCAACGCAAGTCAACCTCACCAATCTCGTCCACGCAAACCTTGCTAAATGATTATGCTATATATATTTATTTATATCACAAATACAAAATGTACGGTAAATATCTGGAGCAAGTTAAGAATTCGCCCTCGCTCTTCAAAAACTCTTTTTTCTAATTTTTAAATTCTCTCGTTTTCAACTCGCTTCTCTCTCTCTCGTTCTTTCTCACTCTTTCTCCCTCTGCTCTTTGTTGCTCTTTACAAGAAATCAAATTGTAGAGCTCGGCGAATGCTTTAAGGCCCGTTTCCACTACGAGCGTGGAAAAGCGCATTCTTTATTGATCTTTGATTGAAGCGAGCGGTTAAAATTGAAGCGAGCGCAAAAAAAAATCAATAAAACAAACAAAGAATGCTCTTTTCCACGCTCGTGGTGGAAACGGGCCTTTACAAGATGAAAATAACCGTGGTTGGGCGAATAATTTACAAGGAATAGTACAATTCGTTTTTTTCGAACGACATAATCTTACCCATAAGCGATTACTTTGCAAAAAACAACTAATAAATTAATATGATGCTAAAAAAGTTGTTATATTTTGTTTTAGAAAAAAACAAAGTTTATCGCTTAGCCTACTTTACAAGAAACAATTAATAACTATAGTTGGGCTAAGTAAAATGATACTTTTTTTTTATTTTTTAATTTATCAATAATAAAGTTATAAACTCGTTTTTAAGCCTTCATTCTCGATGGTGTTAAAAATTGGCGAATTCTTTACAAGAAATAAGAGCTCGGCGAATGCTTTACAAGATGAAAATAATCGCGGCTGGGCGAATAATTTACAAGGAATACATTTCGTTTTTTCGAACGACATAATCTTATCCATAAGCGATTATTTTTCAAGAAACAACCAATAAATTAATATGATGCTAAAAAAGTTGTTATATTTTGTTTTAAAAAAAAACAAAGTTTATCGCTTAGCCTACTTTACAAGAAACAATTAATAACTATAGTTGGGCTAAGTAAAATGATACTTTTTGTTTGTTCAAAAATTAAAATTTGATCAATAATAAAGTTATAAACTCGTTTTTAAGCCTTCATTCTCGATGGTGTTAAAAATTGGCGAATTCTTTACAAGAAATAAGAGCTGGGCGAATGCTTTACAAGATGAAAATAATCGCGGTTGGGCGAATAATTTACAAGGAATACAATTTGTTTTTTTTTTTTTTTTATTTTATTTTAATCTCTATATTTATCCTCCTGACTCGCAGGAAAGCGACGGAGGCGCTATACATAGGGTAAGCAATTACCCCGACCTGCTTCCGGAGATGCCAAGATATTGCTGTCCGCTAGTAAGTTAGTAGAGATATTACTGCAATTTAGTACTGCTTGTCAAGACCACCAAGCAGGGGAAAGTGCCGTAAAGTGTCTTTCCCAATTGTTTTTTTCGAACAACATAATCTTATCAATAAGCGATTACTTTGCAAGAAACAACCAATAAATTAATATGATGCTAAAAAATTGTTATATTTTGTTTTAAAAAAAAACAAAGTTTATCGCTTAGCCTACTTTACAAGAAACAATTAATAACTATAGTTGGGCTAAGTAAAATGATACTTTTTTTTTATTTTTTAATTTAATTTATCAATAATAAAGTTATAAACTCGTTTTTAAGCCTTCATTGTCGATGGTGTTAAAAATTGGCGAATTTTTTACAAGTAAGAGCTGGGCGAATGCTTTACAAGATGAAAATAATCGCGGTTGGGCGAATAATTTACAAGGAATACAATTCGTTTTTTTCGAACGACATAAACTTGTCAATAAGCGATTACTTTGCAAGAAACAACCAATAAATTAATATGATGCTAAAAAAATTGTTATTTTTTGTTTTAAAAAAAGCAAAGTTTATCGCTTAGCCTACTTTACAAGAAACAATTAATAACTATAGTTGGGCTAAGTAAAATAATACTTTTTTTTTATTTTTTAAATTTAATTTATCAATAATAAAGTTATGAACTGGTTTTTAAGCCTTCATTCTTGATGGTTTTAAGAATTGGCGAATTCTTTACAAGAAATAAGAGCTGGGCGAATGCTTTACAAGATGAAAATAATCGCGGTTGGGTGAATAATTTACAAGGAATACATTTCGTTTTTTTCGAACGATATAATCTTATCCATAAGCGATTACTTTGCAAAAAACAACAAATAAATTAATATGATGCTAAAAAAGTTGTATGATACGCAATAAATCAGGGGTTCCCAAACTGGGGTATATGTACCCCTAGGGGTACATTTAGGCTTCTCAAGAGGTACATTATTATGTGAGAAAATATCCTTATTTAAGTTAAATTCCGTGTCCGGAAGTAATAATAGACTCAAATGTGTAGAAATTTCGAAATCGACTATAGTTATTAATTGTTTCTTGTAAAGTAGGCTAAGCGATAAACTTTGTTTTTTTTTTAAAACAAAATATAACAACTTTTTTAGCATCATATTAATTTATTAGTTGTTTTTTGCAAAGTAATCGCTTATGGATAAGATTATGTCGTTCGAAAAAAACGAAATGTATTCCTTGTAAATTATTCGCCCAACCGCGGTTATTTTCATCTTGTAAAGAATTCGCAGAGCTCTACAATTTCATTTCTTGTAAAGAGCAACAGAGAGCAGAGGGAGAAAGAGTGAGAAAGAACGAGAGAGAGAGAAGCGAGTTGAAAACGAGAGAATTTAAAAATTAGAAAAAAGAGTTTTTGAAGAGCGAGGGCGAATTCTTAACTTGCTCCAAATATCTTATATAGCCAAACTAGTCAACTTCTCAAAACCGAATGATTACTATTGCTTTACTTATTTACATTACAAATACAATCGGTTTCAACAATAAATAAATATTTTATATAATTAACCCAGTCGACTTGGTCAACCTAGCCCCCCACGCCGACCTGTACATTTTAAAGGAACCCGTAATACCCCATACTTACTGCCTTTTTCTGCATGTAAGAAAAATAAATACGATACGATTGCCGTCTGTAAACGAAGCTAATTATAGATTTAAACTCGGTCTGAGTCAGGGCATACCCATGAGTGCATATTGCTAAAATAAATAATAATAGCCGAACCACCAACTTTACTGTACAAGAACTTGAAATACTGTAGTACGATGATTAAAATTAAAATGACATGCTTTAATATTTGAGTGTTTCCAGCAGAGTAAAAAAATTGAATACGAAAAATAAGACAAAATGAAAATTTTAAACAAAGGTTGACCTTAATTATGGTAACTCCAATTCGAATTTTAAACAAAATTATCAGAAGCGAGATAAATAAAGAAAAAGAATACGATATACGTTATAGCAATGCACAATTTTTTTGTGCATGTTATAACGTAGATCGCTTAGTTGCCATCTCCCTATTTGAAACCTTTGCTCTATTTTGTTTATAATTATTACCAATTGTTCTTTTGGATGCAAATAAAAACAAATTACTACTATATAGTGTTCTAAAAAGTGAAAGTACTGAATTTAACCTTATTTTCAGAGTAAATCAATTGGCGCTGTTTGATCTTAAGTTACTAGTAAACTTGATGTGGCAACTCAATATAACTACCATCGAACACTTTACAAAAACAATTTGATTAATTTTTTCCAAATTTATAGTTATTTATCTATATACCTATAAATAGGCTTACCATACGTCCCAATTCTTAGGGATTTGTCCCGCCAGGATTGCCAGAAATTCCACCAGAAATCCAAGATCAATTCAAAGTGTAGACCTCCTTTATTTGTTTTTTTTATGGAACACTACTTTTTAGGGACGAAAATTATGAAATCCGGGACAGATTCAAAGTGAAGACCTTTTTTTTTAAAGAAGACTATTTTCAAGGGACAAAAATTAAGAAATGCGAGTCAGATTTAAAGTAAAGACCTTTTTTTTAGAGAACACTGGTTTTTAAGAACAAATTTTCTTTTTCTTATCAAACCTTTCGCTTTATCCCTTCAGAAATATGGTAGGGGAGACCGGGGCACGTATTAACACTTTTTTTCTTTTTGCTATTTCTCCCATAATAATTTTTTTCAAAATTCTTGTTTAATATGAAAAATTTAAATTACTGTTTAACTAACATCAAAAAAATAAATTAATAATTTTCAAAGCTTAGTGGTTAAAATTACGATTTAAATATTTAAAAAAGTGTTACAATGTGCCCCGTCAATGGGGTAAGTTGCAACACCAGTTGGGGTAAGTTGTAACAGCAACAAAATTACTAATAAGTGTTTAAATATAAATGTAACTTGAAGAAAATAACAATATGAAAAAGTAAACACAATGAAAACACACATAGCCTAGTCATAGACATAAGTATCAAGCACAAAAAATGAGGTATTTGACTGTTGCCTAAAAATGTTAAAACAATTTTTTTTACGGCTGGATTAGCCTAATCATAAATTTCAGAATCACATTTATGACAAAAATATGTACTCAAATTTTCGGTACAAGCTAAATGTGACCTTTTTAGGTAATCATAGCATTGTACCACCCACTCCTCATCAGGACGCCTGTTAAAATAGGACCCAAGAAATCTAATGCAAAACTACTTTATCTGCTTTAAGTTTTTTTTCAAAAATTGTTTTTTTTTGTTTAAAGCTCTAACAGATTGTCTTTTTCTTGTGTGTCTGTTTAACATGGCACAGTTTTTAGACCTTTCCTTATTTTGCACCAAGGACTTAGCCTATCTTTAAGCTTTTTAGCACTCTGTAGAATTTTACATGGCCAACACCAATGTTTTGCTACTCCCTTTATTGATCTCTTTTAAATTATAGCAACTGCATGCTGCAGCAGCTCCTAAGTTGTTTTGTAATAATGAGCTGGTGCTCTTGTTAGTTTTTCTTTCCTAATTTCCCATATTATTTACAAATGTTGCTGCCCTAGTTACTTTTAATGTAAGCTAGTTAAACCGATGCACAAAAATATGTGTTACAACTTGCCCCATCAGCCTATGTTACAACTTACCCCATCTCATACTTAGTCAAGTGTTTGTTAATATCTTAAAGAGTTAAGTTTTAGTTGCTAAACCTTGTTAGGCATTTAATAGCCTATTGTTTTGTGGTTCGACTGATATAAAACATTTTAATAAAACCACACCCGCTATCTCTCCAGAAGACAGAAATTGAATTTCGAAAAATTTACTTTGCCTACTCAAAAAGCTTGTTTTAACTGTAAACCTATTTTTAGTCATTGGAACTAAACAATGTTATTTGCTAGCAATCGGTTTTAATATGATGTTATTTGGGGCTATTTAAAATTTTGTTGGTTTATGTTAAATTTTCACAAATATGAATGTTACAACCTACTACATGTTACAACTTGCCCCGGTCTCCCCTACCTTGTTCAACTGGTTTTCTAGGATCCCAAAGTGAAGTCTGTGACACTTAGCCAATCACATTCTTCCCTAATCTCACTTAAGCAAAAACTCTGCTGGAATTTTGGAACCCGATGACTTGCAAGACATTCCAGAGCATGATGATATGATTGTTATTTAATAAATTGTGTTAACGGGTTTGTGGATAAAAAACATGTTAATGATAAGTAAATGTAGATAGCTTTTCGTAATTTTTGTTTATTTAGAAATTTTTTAATTTTTACTTAATAACTTTATTTTTTGATATGTCAAAATAAGACATTCCCCGAAAATAAGCCCTAATGTAAATTTCGGACTGAAAATCAATATAAGCCCTGTCTTATTTTTGGTAAAACACGGTACTTGTAGCTCGCGGAAGTTTTGCTTTTAAAATTTATTTTGCTTTTATAATTGCTTACAATGATTTTTATAGAATTTTGCACCACATACCTCAATATGTAAGTGCTCGTAACCATCAAGTACAATCAAATATGGGAACCTTAAAGGCTCTAATTAGAAAGCATATTTTTTCTTTCATTAATCGTTGTATGAACTCTCAAAATATTTTTATTATGTCATTGAAGTCATCTGACTTATGGTATAAATCGTATTATTATCAATATTTTGTGCTAACTTTGTTTTAAACTTGTCTTTTTCAATTGTGCATATTTTAGGGTTGATATTTCTTTTTTTTGTGTGTGTGTGTATATTTATATGGACGTTTTTGCGTCTGAGATAAATAAAATAAATAAAAAATAAAAAAATAAAATAAAAAATTTATTTAAGTCCAATGTTACATAGCTTAAATTAAAACCAAATTTAGGTTGACGATTAACACGTTTCTTGCGAAACGTGGGAACTGCATTTTTCCTCTACTTCGGGGTATTTAAACAATTAATTGCGAGCCACATGTGGTACATATTGCAGTAAATGGAAGTGAGGTGTGAGCCACATGTGGTACGCATCGCAAGGAACGTGTTTATGACTCTACTATAATGAACATATTTTGCTCCTTTAAGATTTCTCCAAAGCCAGAAGTCTGGTGCTGTCAAATCAGGTGAACGTGGAGGCTATTGAAAATCGGAATGTCGAGAGATTTTTCGATCCTGAAACATCGCAGTTAACAACTGCATTGTGGCTCTAGCTGTATGTGCAGTTGCTCCATCTTGTTGCCACCAATACCCTGGCAAGTTTGCTAACTGAGGTTGAACAAAATTTACTAGCATATCTCTATATCTCTCAGCATTTACAGTCACAGCATTTTTATTCGCATCTTCAAAGAAAAAGAGCCCAATAACCCTTTCTGAGGTTACTCCACACCATACTGTGACTTTAACTGGGTGCATTGGACTCGCATGAACTTGCCATGGGTTTTCGGTGCCCCAAAATCTGGTATTCTGCTTATTGACACACCTATTCAAATTGAAATGAGCCTCATCTCCCATGATCAACTTGTGAATAAACTCATTGTCATTTCTTGCAGTTTCCTGAAACCTGACAGCGTAATTTAGTCGTTTCTGAAAGTCTGGTGATGGTAAAGATTGCACTAATTGAACCTTGTAAGGATACATATGCAAGTCTCTTTAAATGCACTGCAGAGAACTCCGTGAGATGGCAAGTTCTTGCGAACGCCTTCGAGTGGATGTGGTTGGGTTCTCTTCAATGCTACGCCTCACATCTTCAGTATTTTCAGGTGTATGTACTGATCGACCTCATCAACGTCTAGACCTATCATTGACAGAGCCCTGCTCTTGAAAACGCATCACTTAGCTCATTATTGCAGGCCTACTAGGACGATGTCGAACATTGAAATCATGTTTATGTCGAACATTTCAGCCATATACAACAATCAAGGATACCTAAACTACCATCCCGGTAGTTTAGATATTTCTAACAAAAATTATACCAAGCGTTTTAAAAAAAAAGAATAAAGCATCAGAAAATTTCTAAGCGCTCACAAAGAGTAAAAGTTCCTAGAAATTATAACAAAAAATTTTGATTTAGAAGCAAAGAAATTGTGGCGTTAATCTAATTTTAACAAGCAACACAAGCTGTCTAACTTGGTTGCTCAATACTCACTTATGGCCGACATAAAAGTCTAAAAATAAAAACACCAAGACTAAACGCGTGACATTCTTAGCCCTTTTGAAGGACCGTGGTACATATGTGTGCCATGATTGTGATTATAACGTAACATTTTAAGAATCTTGTTTGTTTTGATGTGTTTACAGAAGAAATCGCAGACTTACATGTTCATATTAAGTAATTTAACAAAGAAAGTACCACGCCTCTGAAAAAAGTAACAAAGATATCAACAGTTTGCAAAGTTTTAAGTAAAAAGCCGACAAGCAAGAAATGCTTTTTGGAAATACATAAATTGCTTTAAATTTACTGCGGCGTAACTCTCGTTTCGGCTTTTGCAGAAAGGTGTTTCAGTGTCATGAGAAGAATTAAAACATGGCTTAGAAGCACTATGAGAGATAACAGTCTCAATAATTGAATGTTTGCAAATATTCATTGAACTTGTTGGACAATATCAATTTACAAGTCGTTGTAGATGACTTTGCCAGCAAGCAAAACACTAATAAATTATTATGGGTTACAGTTACATTAATTGTGCAGCGTTTAATAATTGACATCTGTTCCGATGATAAAAATTTTTGAAATTTTATAGCAAATTTTTTTCGGTAACTTAGTACGTTATTTAATCGTCTACCTTTTCGGCGCCTGTAAAGAAAGGCCTCGCCAATAACACAATCTCGTTGTCTACTAAACGATAAAATTCTTAATCTTCTTGCTGGATCTGACCTTCGAACCAGCGACAGCAAAAATATAGTCTAGCTAAATCACAGCTCAGACTACCACAATATCTTCTTTATTAATAAAATATGCTCCAATCCACTTAGGAGCCCGAATAGTATAAATCAACAGTAAATAAATCAACAGCAGCTCACTAGCTTAATTCTCCAATAATTACGTAGACAACCAAAGACTTGCGACCAAAAAACTATGACTTCACACAGTTAACAATTTTCCAATTTTAAGTTACCACAACGAATTATCGATTCATCAAATCAATAATCATAGTACTGCTTTCCAGCAAACCTTATTTATACTAGTCGGTAAGGTTTCTCGAATGTTCTGAAATTTACTCAATTCAAAAACAACTATTACTATTACGTCATAGTCAAAACAGGTCAATCGGATAGTTCTGGAAGTTACTTCAAGATTCGTGAAATTAAGGAGTGTTGCCATTTTCTTATAAATAAATGTAAAATATTTAAATTACTTATAAAACCGTTATTTCTTAAGCTATTTGAGCCGGACCAAAGCGAAATCAAAGAGATTTTTTATGAGACTGTGAATCTACATAGTGTGGGCGATTTTTAGGAACGGAACAACATCAAACCTCAATCTAAAGGGCCATTCATGCTCATGTAATTACGTTTTTTCTTTTACCCAATTGTTAATAGCCGTTTAAGTTTTTTATTGTTCTATCTATTTTAACCAGTGCTTTTTTTGTAAAAGAAAAGGTGCGGGAACTCACAGAGGGTTTTATTTTGTGGCCAGAGAAGCTATCTGAGTAGTAGCCTAGGCCTATTCAGAGTGGTTTTTAAAGAATCGAAATTGACAAATGAGTTTGACGATCAATTAGTGTGATGTAAATTTAAGCAAAATTTAAGTAACTTGGACTGGGTCTTGAAGCCTTAATTTAACACGTTTATACTTAACACAAACACTGATGATAAACACGTAGCAATTGAACGAATAATTTAAACAGAAAATGTTGAAAACGTAATAGCATACAATTTATAATGAATTATGAGACAAAAACAATTTTTTCTGACATTTCGGGCGGGGGTCAATTGCCCCCTTTCGCCATGCCTGGTTGCGGGCCTGCTTCTTGTTAATATGTTATTTAAAAAATTATATATTTACTTCTTAACACAAATTTAATTTATTATAAGCTATTTAAGGCAAATGTTCATAGTAAATTCCAAAGTTTTTTCCAATTCTCGTCCGACAAATCTTCTCGAATCCTTTCTTTGCTGTTAGTATCTATGGCCGAATGTCGTCCTCTGAGTAACCACAGCTCAACATACTTTGAAGGATCGAAAAGTATCAGAGGTGGTCGGACAATTTTGATGAACGAAAGTGCTAAAATTGTCTTAGTCTTCAACGAAGCTCTTGTTGGGGTGGCAATTAGATTCATCTGAGAAAACCCGCGTTCATATTTACTTGAAAAAATGGGAATGGTATTCAGAGTCTGTATCAAAGGCAGCAGTTTTTCTGGATATGTTTTTTCAAGAATGTATTCACGGAAACCACGAATCATTTCTCTTTCATTTAGTTGCAGTCTGATTGACAAGTTTGTAATTTCCAATTCTCCAAATGTCAGTTGAGTATTAACATCTTCAGGTCAATGTTTTTGATCAAGTACGCGAGACCAATACGCCAACTCGTCGTCTTTGCTATCAAGCAATCTTTTTTCGATTGACTCTTTCAATTTTGTATAAAATGTACTTGGGTCAGTGGAAAGATCCTTTCTTGAATCTTTTTCCTGAAGTAAAACTTCACGAAAGTGAAGATCACGTACAGCAGCAACAGCGCATTTATAATAGGGTCCACAGTTCTGTCTTCTTTCTTCAAAAACTTGTACCAGCATTTTTATTTTCTTATTTGCCTTGTACAGGTCCATGTTCAGGTCCTGTAGATCCAAACTTAATTCTGATAATTTTTGGAGAGCGTCACACATCAATCCTAGGTCCAATAAAAATTCTGTAGATGTGATTTTTCTTTTCAAGCCATCATAAGTGCATTTATCATTTTTATCTCTTGTAGGATCATGCATTGCTTCTTCAAAATGATACAAAAGGGATTCAAAATTATTCCACACAGCCAAAACTGTACGCAAACTAAATGACACCCATCGGGTACTTCAAATTCTTCCAATTTTCAGCAGCTCAGCCCCTAGTAATTCTGCACATAAATGTAACTCTCTACTATTCTTTGGCGAAGTATGGTATATGACGTAAAGTTTATCAATAAATGATTTGAATCTATTTATTCCTGAAGTTTTCTTGACAGCATCACCTACTGCTAATTCTAGTCTGTGATTAGCACAATGCCAAACTATAATAGAAGGAAAACGTTCTGACAGCAATTTTTTCACTCCACTTTTACACCCTAACATCACAGCAGCGCCGTCGCAAGCCAGAGAAACAAAATATTTTTTTAAATAATCTTCTGTCATCCCATGAGAGTGAAGACATTTGAGTAAGGAATCAAATACTCCTTCCGCCGTTACTTTTTCAAGTTCTACCAAATCCAAAAACAAATTGATCGGTGAATTCATTCCTACACCTTCGATACAGCATCGAACATATACTACGAGGGTAGTTTTTTTGTTTATTGTGGTTGATTCATCAATTATCAATAAAATTTTACTATTGGATTGAACAATTTCTTTAACCACAGTTTTCCTCATTTCTTCACTTGTATGATTAACAATGTTAATATACGCATTTGTAGAATGAAGAATACAACCCATTTCAACTCCATTCAGTTCTTGCAGATCAATTTCTGTTTCAAAATGATAAAATAATTGATTTTCCTTTGCTACTTTATATGCAGTTCGATAAATTTTTTTAGTTGTTTTTTTTTCGTTAGATTATGACGTTAAAAAAACATTCTCAAGTTTCATTTTTTCGCTTTCAGCAACTAATTTCAATGCTGATTTATGTGCAACAGATTTTCTGTGACGAAAAAATTTTTTTCGAAGTGAGCTCAGCTGTTGTTTCCTATCTTTGCCAAAATAGGTTATCTCATTGTTGGCCCATTCTTTGGAAAGTTTCATTCCCATTTTCGTTTCAACTCTAGGAGTTTCAACTTTACTACAAGGTGTACAGCCAAGTTTCATTTTGCAAACACATAGCCATTCATTTTTCAAGCAAAAACCATTTTTTTGATCATAGGTCCAGCAGTCCGGACAGTCATTTGTAGTTTGGCTTTGCTTCTCAAGATCAGATTCAGAAATATCAACAGGCGTCGTTATTTTCGTGTGTTCTGTCGTTGTGTCTGCTAATATTCTTGCCTTTTTATTAGCAGGACTGGTGGTTGAGAAGTAATTAGTAATTTTTTTCATTTTTAAATTTGGGATCACAATTTTGCACTAAAAATAAAATAAACATTTTCAATTAACCATCGATTTTTTAAATAAAGAAATTTTTAGCATTCGCACGTAGTCGCACGTAGTAAAGATTAGGGTCAGGGTTAGGTTTACTGTTAGAAAAATACGTTTAAACTTAGATCACATATATTTTGGGCGATAAATAGCATAGCTCGTTCTTGAAATACGCATAGCCTACTCTCTAGGAACCTAAAAAGCACAGCTTGCCGCCCCTGGATATCAGTGAAACTGCCACCCCTGCTCATTTCCGCTAATATAAACTGCCGCCTCTATGTTGATAAATTTTAGCCCAAACAAATTATGCTTTCTAACACAATTACAAACTTAAACTCGTGCTAAGCAGCTAAATTATTCCTGAGCACTTGCGTAATCAGAATGAAGGCTAGACTAGACCAACAATATGTATATGTTTATGACGCTATAAATCCATTTATGAGGTAACCTATCATGGGAGACTCATTTAACAAAATCCCAACCAAGTGTGACGATTTCGCTTCTTTTTATTAATACAGTACATTAAATTTTCAAAAGTTACTTTTAAAACTTGAAAAATCCAGCGAAAAAAGGTGCGGGAACACCGTTACCCTGCGTTCCATTACAAAAAAACCATTGATTTTAACGTTTGGTATTCTTGATAGCGTAAATGTTTTAGCAAACGTTTTGTTGTGGGTAACGAAAGACTATTTACTGATTAGCATGTGAAGAATATTTTGTGATATTCCCAAGCAAAATGCATTCGATCTGTATCTACCTGTTTTTGGCTGCCGTGCATGGACGTCGCAATGTTGAATGCTGTTTTCGAAACTAGCTTGTGTGCTTTTGACAAAAGTTTAGTTGTGGGTAGCCTATGTTGGATAGCTTTTGGTTTAGTAACCAGTTCACAGAGTTGTATTTTTTTAATGTCTAGCTTAACTGAGAAAAACTTGTGTAAAATTGGCTATTACTGCGGCTATCGCAGTGAGTGGTCATGGCAGAGTCAACTTAAAGGCTTTCGCAAGATGCAGCACACCTTAAGGTTAAGTTTTTGAACTCTAAGTTTATTAAAAAGAGTTGGCATTGGCCGAAAAATTGATCGAACCAAAATAACAAATTAGCAAAATAAATTTTTTCCGAGATACCTGTCTGTCCTGTGCGAACTGAAATTCTATCATGTCAACCAAAATTTCAAATTGCAGCATGACTACCAAAATTTGCTTTTGTTGGCAGTGCCTTTTCAACAAAAAAAGTGCCCTTTTTTTAAATTTTGCCCCCCCTGGCAAAAAAAACTCCGGCGCTTCTGGTCACAATATGTGACAAGTTATGCAGACGGCGAGCAGAAAAACCAACTCGGCGTGATTTTCTAGGTCAAAATTTCACGAAAAACCTGTAAAGTTTATTGTTACGTCACAATGCCTAAGCTGATGCGCACGCCCTTTATATAAATAAATATTTTATTTTTATATTATTGCTCGAAACAGTTTTACTAATGGTCTGGAAGATTTGATTATTGGTGGGGACACTTTTACTAATGGTCGGTGGAGAAATTAGTAAATAGTTTTTGAAATTTTGTAGCAAATTTATTCGGTAACTTAGTACGTTATTTAATCGTCTACCTTTTCGGCGCCTGTAAAGAAAGGCTCTCAGCGATAACGCAATCTAGGTGTCTACTAAACGATAAATTTCTTAATCTTCTTGCTGGATCTAACCTTCGAACCAGCGACAGCAAAAATATAGTCTAGCTAAATCACAGCTCAGACTACCACAATATCTTCTTTATTAATAAAATATGCTCCAATCCACTTAGGAGCCCGAATAGTATAAATCAACAGTAAATAAATTCAGTAGCTTAATTCTTCACAATCACGTAGACAACCAAAGACTTGCGTTCAAAAACTATGACTTCACACAGTTAACAATTTTCCAATTTTAAGTTACCACAACGAATTATCGATTCATCAAATCAATAATCATAGTACTGCTTTCCAGCAAACCTTATTTATACTAGTCGGTAAGGTTTCTCGAATGTTCTGAAATTTACTCAATTCAAAAACAACTATTACTATTACGTCATAGTCAAAACAGGTCAAGCGGATAGTTCTGGAATGTACTTCAAGATTCGTGAAATTAAGGAGTGTTGCCATTTTCTTATAACTAAATGTAAAATATTTAAATTACTTATAAAACTGTTATTTCTTAAGCTATTTGAGCCGGACCAAAGCGAAATCAAAGAGATTTTTTATGAGATTGTGAATCTACATAGTGTGGGCGATTTTTAGGAACGGAACAGTCGGAAAGATTTGATTAATGGTCGGGAAACCCTATAAAAAAATATAAAAAAATCATGCAATAAAAAGATTTTTTTTAAGCTTTTTCCTTCTACTTTGTTTACTTATTGTTTTTTTTTAAATAAATTTTTTTTAGCCTATTATTGTATTGTTGTTCCGTTCCTAAAAATTGCCCAAATTATGTAGATTCACAATCTCATAAAAAATATCTTTGATTTCGCTTTGGTCCGGCTCAAATAGCCGAAGAAATAACAGTTTTATAAGTAATTTAAATATTTTACATTTATTTGTAAAAAAATGGCAACACTGCTTAATTTCACGAACTTTAAAGTAATTTCCAAAACTATCCGATTGACCTGTTTTGATTATGACGTAATAGTTGTTGTTGTTGTTGTTGTTGTTACTTTGGAGAATGTCAGAACATTCAAGTAACCTTACTGAATGGTATAAATACGGTTCGCTGAAAAGCAGCATTATTAATTCGATGATTCGTTGTGGTAACTTAAAATTGGAAAATTGTTAACTGTGTGAAGTCATAGTTTCTTGGTCGCAAGTCTTTGGTTGTCTACGTGATTGTGAAGACTTAAGCTATTGAGCTTTAACCTGTTGCTTTGATTTATACTATTCGGGCTCCTAAGTGGATTGGAGCATATTTCTTAATAAAGAAGATATTGTGGTAGTCTGAGCTGTGATTTAGCTAGACTATATTTTTGCTGTCGCTGGTTCGAAGGTCAGATCCAGCAAGAAGATTAAGAATTATCGTTTAGTAGACACCGAGATTGTGTTATTGGCGAGGCCTTCTTTACAGGCGCCAAAAAAGGTAGACGATTAAATAACGTAATAAGTTACCAAATAAATTCGCTACAAAATTTTAAAAAACTTTCCAAAATTTAGAAAACTAAAATTTGTGGAAGTAACAAAATTTCAAAAAAAAAAAAAAAACTTTTTAACATCGGAACAAAATTTCAAAAACTTTTCGCAAGGTTAACAAGCAAATTTCAAAAGATTTTTCACAAGCTAACAAGTAAATTTCAACAAGTAAAGTTTTAAGAAGATCAAGTAAATTTGTTATATAAGAAGAGCTCTTAAATTGAATAACCTACTTTGAAATAAACTGTTGGTAAAATTACTTAATTTAATTGAACTGTGTGAAAAGAATAATTTAATTTGAAGACTCCAGAGGGGAATTGCAAGACAATTACTCACAACTAAAGGTAACGTGGAATTTGGATTTTCTTATTTAGCTGTGAACTGGTAGTTTATTTTTTTGTGGTAATTGTTATTTTATTTCATTTGGTGGTGTATTTATTGTTAAGATTTTTAGCTATGTCTAGTAAAGATATTGACGTAGGGCTGCCCGATGTTGGCCCGTCTGGTTTGGGGTTAGATGAGGTTGTCCCGGGGGGGGGTGAAGGTTGGTACTCACTTAGGGATGACCACTAGATCTATGGCCAGGGGGGTAGATAATGATGAGATTATTGACCCAGAGGATAGTGTCTCCAACTTGGGGTCTAGAGCTTCATGTACCTTTGTTTTGTCTGAAGCACAAATTGAAATTCAACGGCAGATAGAGACTAATCGCATCATGGCTGATTTAAGGTTAGCCAAACTGGCCCGGGAGGAAAGGCAGGCACAACTGGCCCGGGAGGAGAAAGAGGCAGAGCTCAAGGCGGAGCTGGCCTTAAAAGAGGCAGCATTTAAGGCTGAATTTTTAAAGAAGGACTTGGAATGCGGTAAGTCACGGTTTGGTTCTCAAGTCAGTTCAAGGCGGTCAGCCTACACCAGAACCGATTTACTTGAAATCCATGGTGGGTATTTGAATAATAATAGTCAGCTGAGTAAGAATGTGATCCCTGGTGGTGATGTGTTACTCCCCAAGACTGCTGTCCGGGAGAATTTAACCTCGCAGAAGTTGTCTGACTCAAATAATTTGCTAGGTAGCAATGATAGGTCTCTGCGAGGCAATGTGGCTTTTGGGGCCGCACAAAGTGTGCATCCTGACTTTCAGAACTATGTAGTTTCCCCTGGTGTGCTGACTGGTCGGGCAAAGACATGCCCTAAAAATTGTAGTCAATCTGGTGTTAATGCTGTTGAATATGATGGTGGTGTTAAAAATAAGTATGTTAGTGCTGCCTTACCTGCTGTTACGAATGCTAGATCTTGCAATGTTGGTGGTTTAAATTGGAATAATGGATTGTCTCCTGTGCAGTCAGGCTTGACTCAGCAGGACAGTTTCTTTCAATATCAAAATTGTCGTACTTTCATAGATAAGGCATCTTTGATTAATTACAACGGAAGTAATATGCCATATATTTTCTTTCATAATCGCATTAAGGCTTTAATGGATAGTTGTCCGTTTGAAAATTCACATTTAACTTTGTTGCAAGCTGCTTGTGTTGGACTTGCTGGCCAAAATATTGCTAATCTGGTTGCTGACACACCTGGCCTGTCTGAGGCTAGGCGCATTGAAATGTCTCTTGAAAGATTGTCGCAGAGATTTGGTGTTAGAGGTGGTTTTTATGCTGAACCGGAAATCCGCAAGTTTCGGTATGGTGATAAATTAAAATCAGATTCGGCCTTTGCTCTAAAAGAATTTAAAGACCAATTGTCTCAATGTTTGCTCTACGCCAAAGCTTATAATCAACCAGATAAAGTAGAAGGTCGTTTTGTATTGGATTTGGCTAAGCGTTTGCCGGATGTAACTAAAAAAGAGTTCTTAAAGTTTTTGGCAAATCAGTTTGGTCACACAAATGAGCCTAGTTTTGAAAGCTTATTTGAATTTGTAACGGAAGAAGAATCTTACAAGTCGACAGATTTTGGTATTTCACTTCTAAATGCTTCAAGTGAATTGCGCAAATTTGAAAAGCCCCATGATAAAAGTAAAAATGCTTGCCCAGTAAGACAAACTTCCGTTAAATCACCTAATCTCCCAAGAAGGTCTGATGCAAATAATAAACAGAAGAAGTCTCTAACTACTGATAGTCGACCAGAGCATCCTATGTGCATCTACTGTTCTTCGAAAGGGCTGGTTGAGCATCATTATCTGTCAAATTGCTCTGAATTTTCGCGTTTGACACCTATTGATCGCAAAGATGTAATTGTTAAATCTGGTCGGTGCTTGAACTGTCTGCGTAAGCATTTTGTTACTAGAAAATGTGAAACTGCATATAGTAGAAAGCACTCTTTCTGGTTGCATGATGCCTTTGTAACACCATCTCAAGCATGTGAGAGTGGTGATAACACTTCAGAATCTTCAGTTACTGTGCGCAAAGTTGGTATTGGGAGTGTGAAGGCTGCCTTTAGTCGTGTCACTGCTGCCCGCATAATGAACCCTGTAAATGGTAAAAGCAGGTTGGTGTATGTACAGCATGACCCAGGGTCACAGGTTAATTACTCTGGTCTCAAACAAGCTGGTACAAGATTTAGGTCTTATTGCATTTGATAATGTTTCATTTGAAATGCAAACAATGACTAGTTGCAAGGCTACCACGGCAGATTTAGTCAAGTTTAATGTGCAGTCATTGCATACTGGTGAGATCTTTGGTAATGTGGTGTCGGTGGTCAATGAACCTTGGAGCGATGATGAAAATACTTTGCCTCATAAACAGGACTTGAGTGTGTATGAGCACTTTAATGATATTGAAATTGTTTGCTTGGATAATTCCCATAGTGTGGATGTGTTACTGGGCAATGACAATGCCCATCTTATGTATGCCAAGCAAGAACGAATGGGCAAGAGTCAAACTGACCCGCACGCACTACTCTCTCCATTAGGCTGGTTAGCCGTTGGCGGAAAAACATCCTTAAGTGAGGTACCTGTCAAAGTCTTACGAGCCAATGTTGAAGACAAGCAAAGCAAGACATTAAGCTTGCAACAGGCTATTGACAGAAAAGATGCAGAAATTGCTGAATTGCGTAGTGTTGTTAAAGATTTATCTGTTGAAGATGAGATACCTCAATGGTCTCGCACTGATACTATTGCCAGTCAATTGGTAGAGCCCTGCATAAAGGTAAAAGATGACCGGTTTGAGATTCCCGTACCTGTGGTTGAGAAAGCAACATTGCCTAATAACTTTGAGTTAGCACACGAGCGACTGTCTGCCCTGCGTAAGAAGACCCTTCGGCAACCTGATCTTAAAGAATTTTTAGTTGAATCTATGGCAGAAATGCAGTCCAATAATTACATTGAACGTGTGCCTGATGCTGATTATACAAATGACCAAAAATGGTATCTACCTTATTTTGTTACCTCTCAAGTGAAGAAGCGTATAGTGTATGATGGAAAGGCCAAGTTTAAGGGAATCTGTGTGAATGATATTATTATGTCTGGACCTGATCTTCTAAACCCCTTGCTGCATGTTTTAACCAGGTTTCGCTTAGGTAAGTATGCTTTGATGTCAGATGTCACAAAGTGTTTTTTCCAAATTCAGTTGCCGGCTGCCCAAAGAGACCTATTTCGCTTGCTGTGGTTTGAAAACAATGATGTAAAAAGAGGTAAGTTGGTATCCTACCGTTTTCGAGTCCATCCTTGGGGCATCAAAAGTAGCCCCTACATTGCCTGTCTTGCATTTAAGAAGCTTGTTGGGGAAAACCCCACATGTGCTAGTGACATGACCCTTCAAAATATACTTCAGAACATGTATATGGATGACCTTATTTTTTCAGTAGATAGTTTAGAGAGTGCACAGACAATCACAAATGAGGCGGTGAGTCTATTTAAAAGTCGTGGATTTAAACTTGTTAAGTGGAGCGCAAATAGGGACACTATGAGTGTTTTGTCCTCTTTAGGTCCTGAACTTTTGTCAGCTTCCATAAGAGAATTAGACTTGTGTGGTGAAGAGCTAGCCTTGCCTTCTGCCAAAACCTTAGGCTGTGTCTGGGATCCTGACTCAGATGAGTTGCGTATTGACTGTTCATTGAAGCCTCTAGGTAAGTATACACGAAGAACCATGCTCAGTCAATTAGGACAGAATTTTGATCCACTGGGATTTGGGTCCCCTTTCTTTATTAAAGCATGTTTGATCTTGCAGCAGTTGACTATAGATAAATATGATTGGAATACAAAAGTCCCGGATGAGATTGACAAAGAGTGGGATGCATGGCTGCATTCACTTTCATTGCTGCAGAGTTTTTTGCTTCCCCGGTTTACAGACTTACAAGGGCCAGTAAGTACAATTTACTCTGATAATGGAACTACATTCCAAGCTGCAGCCAAAGTGCTGCCAAAATTGCTTGAGTCTACAGAATTGAAAAATTCACTTCGTAAAGAAGGTATTGACTGGGAATTTATTCCCCCCTATGCACCCGCACAAGGTGGGGCTTGGGAAACTATGGTGAAGCAAATCAAGCATGTGATTGCTAATACACTTGAAAAGTCACAACGCAGACCCAGCTTTGTAGAATTGCTGACATACGTGGGAAGTGCCACCAAAATTGTAAATGATCGACCTTTGACCCCTTTAAGTGATGACCCTAGAGACTTCACAGCAATAACCCCTGCCTCGCTCTTGACTCCCTATTCAAGCCCATATTGTGTGGTAGGTTCACCACAACACAAAGACAATTTAAGGAGAGACTATCGCTTTAATATCTCTCTTAGTGACCAGTTTTGGCAAAAATGGCTGGAGTTTTACCTACCTTGGCAACAGGGGAGAAAGAAGTGGTTGAAAATGGTACAGAACCTAACGCCAGGACAATTGGTAATCTTAACCTCAATGGAAGATGTATCAAAACGAGGCAAATACCAACTTGGGAGGGTGCATGAGGTCATTCCCCAGAGTAGAAATGGAAAGCAAATTGTGCGTAGAGTTAAAGTTGCCACTACTAGTACAGATGAAAGCACTGGTGATGTCAAAGTGGTTTATGTATTAAGGGACCTTTCTTGTATTGCCCCAGTAGACTGCCCCTTAGATAGCTGAATTTCAACTTGGCAAGGCTGACGGAGGGCAGACCCTGCCATAATATTTTTACTTGGTTGTGTTGTTATTTTCTGTGTTTTTGTTTATTTATGTGCTTCGCTTATTGGGTTTTCTATTGGAAGAATAAGACACTCCTGTTGATAGTGAAGACATTAGCTGTAGCCTATGCTATTTTGGCCCTATTTACATGTAATGAATCTGAGATATTGCTGCTTAAATTGTAAAAGAAAGCTGTGTACTACTTCTGCCCTTGTGATTCATAAATGCTGACTTTGAAATTGAATTGTTGATTTGAAGCAGGCAATAAGTTGCAGCAAATATAAACTACTGATGTTTTTGTTATTCACATTTGTGCTGTATACAAGATATTGATTACAATTGGCTGCAGTGTTAAAGTTAGTGTATTTCATTTATTTATTGTGCTGTGTTTCTTTTTTATTGAGTATTGAGTTAAGTGAAGTTGTGTATTTGTACATCGAAGTCAAGTGTTTTTGTGATTTGTTAAGTTGCGATTTTTCGAACTTCATTTGTGTTTGAAATTTGACAACTGTGTGTCAAATTGGGGCCGCTTTGTTCCGTTCCTAAAAATCGCCCAAATTATGTAGATTCACAATCTCATAAAAAATATCTTTGATTTCGCTTTGGTCCGGCTCAAATAGCCGAAGAAATAACAGTTTTATAAGTAATTTAAATATTTTACATTTATTTGTAAAAAAATGGCAACACTGCTTAATTTCACGAACTTTAAAGTAATTTCCAGAACTATCCGATTGACCTGTTTTGATTATGACGTAATAGTTGTTGTTGTTGTTGTTGTTGTTACTTTGGAGAATGTCAGAACATTCGAGTAACCTTACTGAATGGTATAAATACGGTTCGCTGAAAAGCAGCATTATTAATTCGATGATTCGTTGTGGTAACTTAAAATTGGAAAATTGTTAACTGTGTGAAGTCATAGTTTCTTGCCGCAAGTCTTTGGTTGTCTATGTGATTGTGAAGACTTAAGCTATTGAGCTTTAACCTGTTGCTTTGATTTATACTATTCGGGCTCCTAAGTGGATTGGAGCATATTTCTTAATAAAGAAGATATTGTGGTAGTCTGAGCTGTGATTTAGCTAGACTATATTTTTGCTGTCGCTGGTTCGAAGGTCAGATCCAGCAAGAAGATTAAGAATTATCGTTTAGTAGACACCGAGATTGTGTTATTGGCGAGGCCTTCTTTACAGGCGCCAAAAAAGGTAGACGATTAAATAACGTAATAAGTTACCAAATAAATTCGCTACAAAATTTTAAAAAACTTTCCAAAATTTAGAAAACTAAAATTTGTGGAAGTAACAAAATTTCAAAAACTATTTACTAAATTCTACAATTGTTTTGCAACATTACTACCTTTAAAATACAGATCATGTCAACAGAAAAAGCCCAGTTGCTTTGAGAATAAGTACAACACGGCGGAAAAGAATTAGATCAAATGGTTACTCATAAGCTTCATTTTTCTTACGATAGCTTGATGGTTTTTATTTTTTTTTATTTATTTTATCTCCATATTTATCCTCCTGACTCGCAGGAAAGCGACGGAGGCGCTAATACATAAGGTAAGCAATTACCCCGACCTGCTTTCGGAGATGCCAAGATATTGCTGTCCGCTTGTAATTTAATAGAGATATGACTGAAATTTATAACTGCTTGTCAAGACCACCAAGCAGGGGAAAGTGCCGTAAAGTGTTTTTCCCAAGAACACAACAGAATGGCGCGAGTGGGTTTTGAACCGAGACCATGATGATCATAAGGACGGCGCTTTAACCACTTGACCACGCTGCCGACACAGTTTCTTTCGTTATCTTTGGTGCGTCTCCATTTTAATAAAATTTTTACTTCAGGTATAGGGTGCTGCTTTAGTATAGGCTACTATCTATTTAAAACTGCGCTTTCTTTATTCAGCCTGTATGACCAATTTTTTGCTTTAACTTATCGCCTAGAACCAAGTGTTCCCAGAACACTTTTAAGTACGAATTTCAGTTTAAGCTATGAATAGCTGATTGAACAACGTTAGTTGTTAGATACAAGCTAGAATTAAGTTTAGAATTGATTTGATACGAAATATTTTATCACATTTACATTGAAAGAGATAGTTTACGGTATGCTTTATAGTAATTTTGTGAAAATACTGGTCGTAATGCAAATAGGTGCGTGGCGTAAATGCAGGCGTGCAGTTAATATGGTGCAAAAAAAAATGCAGATAATGCAAGCGACAATGCATGCACCACAAACCAAACTGACACTTTTGTAAGAATCAAATATTTAAAAATTGTTTAAACTTTAGTTTCTTGTCGCCTATTGTTTATTAAGTTGTTTATTTGGTATTAACTTTTGTTAATTTTTTTACACAACCTTGCATCATGCCCAAGCAAAAGTATAATCCATCGTAAATAAAATATAGTTTTATTGAATTGAGTACAGTGGAAAAGTTATTCAACAGTTTGTGGTTTGTATCAGGGCTGCGAACTCGAATTCGAACTCGAAGAACTCGGCATTTTTTGCCGAACTAGAACTCGAACTCAAAAAATAAAAATTTCTGAACTCGAACTTGAACTCGAACCTGAAAAAAGTTTGTCGAGTTCGAGTTCATTTAATAAGTAAATTTGACTATAACATTTCTCAGCAAAGGTGCCCAATTATAATTTGCTACCCTCTTTTATTTTGTTAAATAATAGATTAAAATTGGTTACATTGATGACAAAGCAATTTTATCATGTGCTCAGTTTTTTACGGTTGAATTATCCTCTTAACTCTATTCCGACTGGGATTTTTGGAAACTTTGTACGACTGGGGGGAGGGTTAAATTCCCGCGCTCTTTTCTTGCTTATTTCTCGACAATTACTAACGCTATAATTGTCATTCACATTGGCATAGACAAGAAATTTCATAGTCTTTTATAATAATATAAATACTTAAATGTGGCATTTAAACATTATTTGGGATTAAAAAAGCGAGTTTTAAAAACGTGGTCAATTTTCGTAAATTGGCTTGGAAAACGAAGAGAGCGATTTGAGAAAATCAATGACTTCGGCTTGTTGTCGAACGTCATTAATCCGCAAAATTAGAAGTAAAAATGGTGGCAGTTGAAATCCACTTGGCAAGATTATTACTGTTTCAGAGAAAGAAATTCTTCACCCCCGCAAATCTGCTAAAAGCTGGTTTTATTGGTGTTTACAACGCTTAGATCTGTGCGATTTATCAAATGATTTTTTAAATTCACTTACTTTTGTAAACAATTTAGGCAAGAAACTTCATACATAAAAAGAAAGGCAAATCATTACACAAAAAATTATGTTTGTAGTTCCAAATCGCAGAAAACTCACCTTAATTTTTTTTCACTATAAAAAAATATTTCGACTTGACTAATTTGTTTAGAGTTGATTGCTTTTGATCACAGCGATTTTTTTAATTTTACAGAAATCTTTTTTATTTCGAATGTTTTCTTCTTTTGGTGAAGTACGCCAATTCATTAATAAAATACTTGTTTATTAAAATTTTGTTAACGTTTTCCAACGTAAATATTTAATTTTTAATTGTTGTACGGCTTGTTAAATTAGTTAGGTGTAGTACTTTCCGCCCCCTCCCCCCAGTCGTAATAGGGTTAATGATTCGTGTAAATTCTAAATTTAACAACAATTGTTCTGTCACAGTTAAATGTTAAATAGTTTATTGTCTTTGTATGTTAAGCAAAAGTTAGTTGACAGCGTTGCCATTGTTAGGTGAACTGACAATGTGATTGGCTCCTTCGAATTGGTACGACAACTTACGATTCTTCTTATAAATTTGATTTACGTCATTGTCACGGATCGCGGAATGGCCATAAGATTGCACGAGACACACATAACCTGAAATCATGGGACTTCGTGTGACATTTGTCTATATAGAATGGAATTGAAACCGTCACCTCACTTTAGTCGTGGCCAGGGGGCAACAAAGTAATTCGCATTTACCAGGCTAGAAAATCTGATATATGTAAAATAAATTAACGTACGCCTACAAATGTTGTAAATTATAATAACTTCGTACTTAACCAGACTAGAAATTCTGATATGCGTAAAATAATTTAATTAACGTACGCTGCAGAATGTTGTAAATTGTAATAACTTTGTTCTTAACCAGGATAGAAAATCTGATACGTGTAGAATAAATTAATTAATGTACGCCTCAGAATGTTGTAAATTGTAATAACTTCGTGCTTAACCAGGCTAGAAATTCTGATACGTGTAAAATAATTAATTAAATTAATTAAAACAAAACTCGAACTCGGACTTGCAATTTTTTTGTAAACTCGAACTCGAACTTGAACTCGATTAAAAATGCTTTGAGTTCGCAGCCCTGGTTTGTATGGAAAGACCGTTCAATGTGGCCATACAACCCATCCTGCCAAAACACCATCTGGAAGCGAATTACGCTGGTAAAATGAACCGAGATTATAGCTGCTTACAGCGATTGGGCAAAAACGTAAAGCGTCAGCGTATGAACCAGTGGCGTGCGGTGACCTCTGAGACTATTCATGCAATTGGCATGCCAAAACCAGGTCATCAAATTGGGTATAATCAAGACCAATTTTTGTCCTGGATCCAAAGTGATCTCTGAAAAAGGTCATCACTTGAAGTCATTCCCTGGTAATGCAGTTTTAGTCCCAAAAATGCATTTATCTCTAAACAACAAAAAAAAGGTCATCGCCTGAAATTGTTCCGAGTAATGCACTTTTTGTTCTCGAAATGCAGTCATCTCGAAAAAAAAAGCAGCTCGTTGCCTGAAATCGTTCTCGGTAATGCACTTTTTGTCCTGAAATTGCGGTGATCTCTAAAAAAAAAAGGTCATCACTTTTAATCAGTCATTCTTACTTTTCGTCCTAAATTCACGACATTCTCCAAAACTAACACAAAAAGTAGGTCTTCGTCTCAGATTTCATCCAAAACAAGTAATATTTCTCATGGAATTCAACGATATCTACCTCATTGCGCAAAACTTCCTCATGCAATTCCTAAAAATTTGGTCATGCAACGCATGACTTGCATGCCCTGACCGCACGCCACTGGTATGGACCAAACTAGCCAGATTCGACAGAAGGGTACAGAGATTGTCAAGGTCTTATAAAGCCGCTTTCTTAATGGCCAAGCATTTGAAAGCCAATAGGATTGCAGAGTCTCTTGTCATTCCAGCTGCAAAAATCCTGGTTAGGCAAATAATTGGAGAGCAGGTTGTGGCAAAATTAAAAAGTGTTTCCTTTTCTAACAATACAGCGCATTGAAGAAGTGTCAGTTGATATTGCGGAGCAAGTAATTGCAGAAGCAAGAACTTCGAAGTTTAGATTTGCCATACAATTTGATGAATCTGCAGATATCAACCCCTGTTGTCAACTAATTTTTTAAGTCCGCTTTCCACAGAATAATATGAAAAAATTGATTTACTGCTCAGCCATGAGCCACAACTGTGGAGCAAGAGGAGCTGATAGAGATTTAGCAAGAACAGACTGCAAAGTAAAACACAGAGAATGTCCTCCAATAAATTTCCAGCTTGATATGGCCTCTTCGTATTCTACGCTAGCTTCCCACGCTGTTCTACCGCTACTGATTTTCCCTTTTACATGGAAATGCGAACAAGAATTTTCAATCACGATAAACAGCAAATCAAAAAATTGAAACAGACTAAATGCACCTGGACATGACTTTTTTTGAGCTATTGGCAAATTCAGGCCATGCATCGACCAATTGGTGGTAGGTAAACAAACAAAAACAAATATTTCATTTAATTTATTATGGTTTGTTATTGCTAGTTAAATGTTAATGTTTATTTTTTAAGTTCAGGTTCACCAAATATTATTTTTACGATTCAGTTCCGGTTCAGGTTTAGCAAATTTTATTTCTTCGAGTTCTGTATCAGTATCTTTTGTTTCAGTTCTTTCAAAAAAAAATATAGTGAAATAGAAAGATTTGTCAGTAGTAGAAAGCAAAACAGAACGGTTAATACGAGTTTACCGATTTGGTTCGGGTTCGGTTCGACGCCTTGCTTTACATTGCTATTTCATGCTTTTTTACCAATATCATGTTTGTTCTTTGTAAATTGTAATTGATGAGCTTAATTTGCTGCTCCATTGGTCCCCATCTTAATCCGGCATTGGATAACGACCGAAAATTGAATTGGCGACTTCTTGGGCTACGCTAGAATACAGCTTTGGCAACTTTAGATAAAATTTGCGACATAAAAATAAATCATGTTTTAAACCTATTTTTAGCTTGTGTAGTAAAGTTGGCTAACATAATTAAAACACTTCTGCAGCCTGACTCATTCTTTTACGAGTGTATTGTTCAGTTCTGACATTCCCAATTCGTGCGAGATAAACTAATACACTATTGAGTCACACAACACATTAAACACACTTGATATGCCAAAATTTGTTTTAAAGACGTAATATTGTTGTTGCGTTTCTACCTTTTTTGGTCCTCACCCTAAATTTGAAACAAAAACTCTTCTCAAATCCGTAAAGTACTAGAAGATCAACCGTTTGAAAAAAGTTGGGCTATTTTAAAATCCAATTGCCTACTTTTTGGCCATTTTTAATTAAAAAGTCTGGCAACCTTGTGGGCAACTCTTCAGCTAGAATTTTCTATAGTTAACTTATCGTTTATTCTTGTTATTAAAGGAAATTAAATATACCAATCAAAAGTAAATTTATTTCGATTTAGTCAACAAATTTTTTAAATGAACTTAAAACTTCTAAAAGTAATAGGGAGTACTATTGAGTAACAAGTAACATTACACCGGTGCGACCTAGAATTTGATAAATAATATTTTACTTTAGTAAAACCTGTAATTTAAGGTAGTATTATTATACATCAAAATTTTGCTTAAAAATATTTTTGCATTAATTTATTGATAATAATGTACAGACTTGTAATGATACAATATTTAGGAGATGTTGTGCATAACCTTATAAGTTTCTATTAAACAATGTGAGATTATTAAACTATTAAACAAAGAAAACAAATGTGAGCCTTGTTCTTCATGTATGTATACTGGTGAACCTATGACAGTTTTTAAGACATTAGATACTGATGATTTAAAGATACTTTTTAAATCTATAAATTATAAATTTTCAATACTAGACCCCATACCAACATGGTTGTTATTAGAATGTTTCAATGAACTAGCTCCTATACTACTTTCCATTATTAACAAATCCTTAAGTACTGGTATTTTTCCTTCAACATTAAAACAATCTGTTGTAAAACCAATTATTAAAAATTTTCATAGTGATCCTAATGAACTGCTTAATTATAGACCTATTTCTAACATCTCTTTCTTATCAAAATTATTGGAAAAAGCAGTATTGGTGCAACTGAATAACTTCTTAGTGGACAATAAACTTTACTGTAACAGTCAATCAGGATATCGTCAATTTCATAGCTGTGAAACATTAAACATATGCATGTTTAATAATATCTTTAAAGAAATTGATAATGGAAAAATTGTTTTGGTACTTTTGCTTGACATGTCAGCTGCATTTGATACAATCGATCATGAACTCCTGCTAAAAACTCTTAAAAATTCATATGGCATAGACAAACTTGTACTTAATTGGTTATCTTCGTACTTAAATCATCGTTCCTTTTCAGTCAATATAAATGACAGTTTTTCAGACCCTGATTCTATGTTGTATGGTGTTCCACAAGGATCCATACTTGGACCTATATTATTCATTTTATATACAAAACATCTACAACATATTGCTCATAATTTTAATTTAAATATTCAATTGTATGTTGATGATACTCAATTATATATTAGCTTTAATCCAGATGATCAATATTTGTGTACAATGTTATGTAACAAAGTTGCTGAATGCATTAATGAAATGAAAGAATGGTTTTCTACAAATTACCTAAAACTAAATGAAGACAAAACAAAATTAGTGTTATTTTCAAAACCATCTGTTTTCAAGAAATTTAAACTAAGCCAAAACTGTTTCACAATTGCAACAAAAAGAGGAGAAATAAAGCAAAATGATTGGACAAGCATTAGTGAAGTAAAAAGCTTAGGTATTCGACTTGACCCTCAACTAACAATGCATAAGCATATCATGTATGTCAAACAATATTGTATTAGACAACTTAAATCCTGGAAACATATTGCAAATTTTTTAAATGATGATGTTAAATTACTCCTTGTAAAACAAATAATATTTTCTAAAATTGATTATTGTAACTCGTTATTTGTTAATCTTCCAAAATCTTTACTGCGACATTTAGACTGTGTAATAAATAGTGCTTTACGTTTTGTATATAATGTACGTTACAGTCAACACATCACACCATATTACATAAAAGCTCACATATTGCCTTTAAAATTTAGAATAGATTACAAAATTTGCCTCACTGTGTTTAATTGTTTGAATGATATTGCTCCTGAATATTTACAAATGCTGTTATCATGGAATACACCACTGTCTCCAATAAATTGTAACACAAATGTCAATCCTAGAAAAACCAAAGATCCATTTTTGTTAGTAATTCCATCTGATTTCGGAAAAAAAACCAGATACCACAGTAGATGTTTTAGTCAATATGCTCCCCGCTGTTGGAATAAACTTCCATATGATATTAGAAGTTGTAAATTAAAATCCGTTTTTAAAACTAAACTTAAAACTTTCTTTTTTGAACAATTTTTATCAGAATCATAAATAACCTATTGTATTTAAATAAGGTAATATTTATTGAATGTTAATAATACTGTAGCTTTAGTTTGTATATATTTACTTTTATGTTTTGTTTTCTTTCTTTTGTATATGTTTGTACATTTATAGTTTTGATGTTTTGCATGTTTTCTGTCTTTATTTGTATCTGCCAAACCTGAACTAGTATTTATTTTATTGAAACTTATAATTCCACTACCGCTCTGATGCAACCACTTCTTTGAAGTAAATATTTGCCTGAGCGGGATAGAAAATTGTTTTATTATTATTATTATTATTATTATAGAGTTATAAACAAGCCTTGATACTGTATTTTTGCTTATAAAAGTTTGCTGTGATATGCATAAAAATATTGGTTATTCTGCAACACCAGCTCAGCATGAAGAAGAAGAGGAAAAAGAATATTTCAACATTTTATCCACTGATTTGCCATTCGCGTCTCTTTCCCAAAATGGACGTTGTTTTGAGCCAAAAATCTGGCAGTGCTCCTGACGTCCCTAAATGGTGTGTTTGAAGTAACATTGCCTTATTATCAATCAACTTAGCTATAATAAATGATTTTATCTTTCTAAGTTATAATAAAATATCTTTTCATATAATCAAATTATTATTTGTTTGGTTGGCTAAAATGCTATAACTACAAGTCCAGCACAGGATCTTTTAACTTTTTAAATATTAAGGCAGGTCTACCCAACCTTTTACTCATTGCAAGCTGAATTTCTAGGCTTCATAGGCATAACATTTTACTTTTAACATGATAATTTCTTTTAACATTTTATTCATTGTGCCATGCCAGTGTTGGTGATGTTCAAAAAAATAGTAATATGACGGCAGTATGGTCAAGTAGTTAAGGGTGCCATGATTATGATTAATATGGTCTTGGTTCAAAACCTACTTGTGCCATTCTATTGTATTCTTGGGAAAAATACTTTATGACACTTTTTCTTACTAAGAAGTCTTGGCGAGCAGTTCTAAATTTCAGTCATCTCTATAAAAACTAAAAAACAAAATAAAAAATTTCAACTGGACAGCAATATCTTGACATTTCCAGAAGCAGGTCAAATTAATTTCTTGCTTTATGTATAGACCCTTTGACACTTTTCTGTGAGTCAGGAGGATAAATATAGAGAATGTAATCTCATTGAACTAGAAAAAGTAAATATTCAACCTTCCAAGTTTAAAAATTAATTGTTGCTCCAGACTAATATTTTACAAGATTTAAATTTCTATAATTTACGGTTGCAAAAAAGTTTTTGTCTGCATGTAGAAACATTACCTAGGTGTTATGCTTAAATGTCAAAACATTTTTATAGAAAACAATTTTCATGCTGAATCAAATCCACTGTATACTTTCTGTTTGCATCATATGTTATAAAAACAATTTTACATATTTTAATCTGACAAAAAACCTTTTTAAGCAAAAAGGCTTTAACCGGTATTTTTAAAATGTATAGGTCGGCGTGATCAACATGATTGGTGTGGTCAATGTGGTTGGCATGGTCAATGTAGTTGGTAAGGTTGATTTGGAATGTTTAAATTTTGTTGACCTAACTGTATTTGTAAGCCTAATCCATATTAATGTACAAAGCAGAAATAATAAATTTTTCAGTTTTGAAAAAACTTATCAACTTAGTAAGCTTTCCCAAAATCTAACCAACCTTAGCCCAGTCCCCGCATGTCAAAGCAAGTCAACTTCACCAACTGCTTCCATGCAAACCTTGCCAAATAATTATGCTTTTTATATTTATTTACATTACAAATACAGTCAGTTTCAACAAAATTTAAATATACAGACAAAATCGGTTAATTGCATACCGCTTAAACACATATATCGTTTTATCACATACAAATCTGAAATTTTGAACCAAATCCTATCTCTCATTAAGTAAAAACATCGGTTAATCGCATACTGCTTAAAGGAATAAATCAGATTATCGCATAAGATTTTCATCACAGTTGCTATCTTCATTCACTTAATTGCATTATTTTCTGGGGGAAAACATTTGCAAAACAACAATGCAATCTATAATGGGATCGAAAAAGTTAATAGCGGTAACTTAATCTGTCACAATGGCTGCTATTTGCTATGAAATACCAAACAAAAGAAGTGCAATTGCAGCAAAATACAAAACAAAAGAAGCAAAACAAAAAAGTGTGATAATCTTCAAGGTGTGTCGTGAAACAGGGGCACAACTAGGGGGATGTTTGGATGGCATAACATGCCCCTTTACAATGCCTATCAAAAAACCAAAAACTATAGATCGTCTTACAAAACGGCAATTTTTTGTTGGGATTAATATGAAGTTGGGATGAAAAGTGGGAAATACAATTTCAAGTCAAGGTACCTTTTTTTTTTTTTTTTTTTAGTGATCCCATGATTTCAGGAGAAAAATAGCGAAATCAGAGACAAAATTGAAGTGAAGATCTTTTTTTTCTAGAGATCACTATGATTTTGGGAGAAATTTAGTAAAATTGGAGACGAAATCGAAATGAAGACCTTTTTTTTAGAGATCACCATGATTTCAGGAGAAAAACAGCAAAATTGGAGACGAAATAAAGGTGAAGGTCTTTTATTTTATTTTTTTCAAGAGAAAATTGGGAAAACAAAGTTGAGTTGAGTTAAAGATTTGAGTATATAAAGTTGAGTATAAACAAACATTAAAATTGCGTATTTTCTTGCCAGTGTTTGCACAATGTCTTAGTCACATAGAAACATTGCAAACCAAATTGGCAATCTACAATGTGGTTAAAGGGTAATCACATAAATCGGTTAAACACATATATCAGATAATCGCATAAAAATGCCTGGCAAATTGAATATGCGATTAACCGATTTCATCTGTATTATATAGCCAAATTAGCTTCTCAAGACTGAATAATTGATTGAATAATTGCAAAATTTAAATATCTTATATAGCCAAATTAGCTTCTTAAGACTGAATAATTGCCTAACTTATTTACATTACAAATACAACTGGTTTCAAAAATAATAACCCAGTCAACCTTGCCAACCTAGCCCCCTTGCACTGACCATGTCAACCACACTGACCATGCCAACCATGTTGACCATGCGACTCTGTACATTTTAAAGAAACCCACTTTAACTGCTGTTACCTACTACATAAAGTTTTGTTAAATAAAATAATGTTTAAATGAAAACACATAATAATAACTATAAATTGTAACAAAATATTACAAACAGTCCTGACTTTTTTAACCTGGTATGATAGAGCACAAATCATGTTTTAATGTAGGGCATCCTTGTGTACATATGCATACTTTGTTGTAATCAATGTGATCGACTTTAACAATTTGAAAAGATGCAGCAATCTTCTTTAGTAACAAGTGGCTTGCAAGAATTTGGCACACAAAATTTGATTGATGTAGTTTGGGTTCAAATTCAACTCTTGTCATTCGGACATCTTAGTCTTGTCCTTGGAAAAGACTTTTAAGGACATTTTCTTCTGCTTTGTGTCTCACCAAGCAACTTTACAATTCATTTATATCACTGTATAATACTAAAATACAAATAAGAGTGTTTTAACTGTACAATAGTATTTTAGCATCTTCAAAAGCAGGGTAGAGTATTCGTTTCATGGTTTCCCCAAAATTAATGCTTCTGACATTTTGAGTGAGTCAGGAAGGTAAATAACAACGATGAATGATAATGATTTTAATTAGCCTAAAACTCAGATATAAAACTAGCATGCACAAGCTAGAATAGGGATATAATAAGAGGCCAATCATATTATATGGTGCTATTTTAGCCACTTTTATCATCCTTTTTCATGTAATACCTTACAGTATAACTTGATAAAAACGCCTCCCCATGATAAGTCATATAATAACTTAGCTGTACCCTTTACTTGCAGCCTAGTGCTTCTAAACCAAGGTCACTATTTTACTCATCACTGGAATAGTGACTGATTTTTAGAAAGAGGGAAAGTTTTCCATTAGCCAGTTCATTCAATCTATCTTAGATCAATTTGATAATTTGCAATACCATGCTGACATGCTTGACCTAACAAGCAATTCAATAAATTCCTGACACATCTTTTCAATGCAGTGAAATAAAGGATTATTGGAAATCTCGTTTATCTTTTATAGTTATAACTCTCTTTGTTTTGCCAGGTGTAGAAATAGGCTACCTTGGAGACCAACGCAGGCTCATTTTGCAGCCCATACCTTTAAGCAATTTTGCCTTAAACCCATCCATGTCAGATCTGTAACTTTTTATTTTTGAGTTATGCCATCAAAAATATGAAAAGATAAAAAAAAGACTCAAAATTGAAAACTTGCAAATGGTGCTTTTACCTCTTCAAAATTGATTTGGCTTGTCTATTCCCACCTGCTTACTTTTAGCTACATAGCTTGACCTCCACCTGTATTGTCTCAATAAAAGCTTTTGTGACCCCCAGAAAAAAAATAACTTCAGGGGGTGCAACCCCAGGTTGAAAATTGGTGTGAGCTGCATAAAATTTTGGGGAGCAATATAGTTTTGCCCAAATTTTATTGACGTTTTCTCAAATTATGACCTTCTAGCACTTCATGGATACAAGAAAAAATTGTATCCTAAATTTATGTTGACCTAAAAAAAAGATTATTACTTATAGAATCTTCTCTGATTTCTCGATTTTTGTCCCAAAGACATAGTGATCTACAAAAAAAAAGTTATCACTTAAAACCTGTCTTTAATTTTTCGATTTTTGTCATGAAAAATTAGAACTGGTTTTGCTTCTTTTTGACCACATGCAGGCCACATTGAAAAATCTTGTGAGCTGCATTTGTTGTGCAGGCTGCAGGTTTCCGATCTCTGGTTAGACATAGCCCTGAATTATATCTGTAATACACTGTAAAAAAAACTTGACAGTATTTTTTGAACAGAAACAATTTTTGTAATCCAATATTACAAGTAGAATACCATTTGAAAAGAGGGAAGGATAAAAGTAACCTTTAAGGTAGAACAACCACATTAAATAAGGCTAAGATAGGTATAGGTTTTCGATCAAAAAGTAAATGTAGCTATACAAGGGCTGTTTGAAAAGTAACGGGACTGTGTAAATAATTATTTTATTTGAAATGCCACGTAAAAATTACAACTTGTCCCCTTCAAAGTAATCTCCTTGAGCTCGAATGCACTTTTCTAATCTCTGCCACCATGCTTCTATGCACTTCTGGAAAGATTCCATTGGGATCGCTCATAGTTCCTTCATTACGGCTGTTGTTATGGCTTTTGAGTCTTGAAAACGGGTTCCTTTAATGACTCCCTTGAGCTTAGGAAACAAGAAAAAATCACAGGGAGCCAGATCTGGTGAGTAGGGTGGTTGCTCCAGCACGGCAATGTTATTTTCTGCAAGAAATTGTTGTATGCTTAAGGCATTGTGAGCAGGAGCATTGTCATGATGAAGCAGCCATGACTTTGTCTCCCACAATTCTCTTCTTTTCTCCCTTACCGAACGCATCAAACGTCAAAAGATGTCTTTGTAAACATTCTGGTTAATGGTTTGGCCCTGTGGCAAGAATTCTAGATGAACAATTCCATGAACATCAAAGAAAACAATCAGCATCACCTTAATTTTGGACTTGAACAGCCTTGCTTTCTTGGGTCTTGGTGAGGATGCACTCTTCCATTCAAGGCTCTGCCGTTTGGTGAGTGGATCGTACTCAAAGATCCACAACTCATCACCAGTAACAACTCTACTCAGCAAATCTGGTGTAATTTCAAGTTGTTTCAGGATGTCTTGACACACTTGCACACGATTTTCCTTTTGCCCATCATTCAGCAACCTTGGTACCATTTTCGCACAAACCTTCCTCATCCCCAGATCTTCTGTAATGATCCTCCACACCCTCTCACTATTCATGCTCAACTCATCTGCTATCATTCTAACAGTAAGGCGGTGGTCACTGCGCACTTTTTCTCTCACACGCTCAACATTTTCGTTTGTTCTGCTTGCTGTTGGCCTTCCACTCTTAGGATCATCTTCCACATCCTCTCTTCCCTCTCTGAACCTCTTGTGCCACTCAAAAATCCGAGTTCTTGACATTGTAGCATCTCCGTAAACTTCTTGGAGCAAATTGAATGTTTCAGTTGGAGTTTTTCCAAGTCGAACGAGAAACTTCAAGTTGATTCTTTGTTCAATGCTCATTATTTGTTAACAAAAGAAAAAAAATTTACTAAATAAATTATCCCAAAACGAACTACAGTAAAGCACCTTTCAAGAAAAGCCTGTAAAAAAGCATATGGTTGTCACAGAATGCTGAAACTACATTTTTACAACCACAAGACATTGCACCATCTTAAAAAACAAAGCTTTTATCACTGTTGCAAGTGTTGTTTGTGCAAAGCATACAGTCCCGATACTTTTCAAACACACCTCGTATTTATACAGGGTGATTCGTAAGTAACTCCCTATTTTAAAATAACTATAATTTATTCAAATACTGTAATATGTTTCTCAATTTTTGTGTGTATGTTACTTAATCTATGGCAATTAAATCTATGCTCTTGTTTTCTTTTCTCATGAAGATCCTCGTGTTACTAGTGAAAAAATGCAGAATCAGGGTGATCCATAAGTAACTCCCTATTTTAAAATAACTATAATTTATTTTTGAAGTGTAACTTCTCCAATTAATAAATATGAGAAGAAAGTATATTGCATGGACTTTTATTTAAAATTTAATATGGGCACCATCATTCGCCACCAACTTCTGGTTGTCCATTCGTGCAAACCACGACAACCCATCCATTTTTCAGGAAATTGGGCATTCAGCCATTCACGAACAACAATAGCAAAGTGTGGAGGAGCTCCATCTTGCATGAAAATTAAATCTTCAATATTGTCCCAAGCACTGATAATTGGCCAAACTTTATCTCTCAGCATATTGAGGTACCTTTCGGCGTTCATGATATCATGAAGGATGAAGATACCCACAATCCTGTTAAAAGTCATTATACATCATACTGTTATCTTGGGTCGATTCTGCATTTTTTCACTAGTAACACGAGGATCTTCACGAGAAAAGAAAACAAGAGCATAGATTTAATTGCCATAGATTAAGTAACATACACACAAAAATTGAGAAACATATTACAGTATTTGAATAAATTATAGTTATTTTAAAATAGGGAGTTACTTACGAATCACCCTGTATATTACAGTTACAGTTAATTTTTTTAGCAAGTTGTGGTGAGTTCTTAACAAGACTCAAAAACTTTTATGCCAAAGAGTTTCTTAAAGATTCCAGATTTTTCATTTTTGGTAAGAGCAAATTTCATTGGCTAGTGCTGTCCAATATTGTATTAAGTAATTTAACCAACGCATCATCAAGTATTGTCACATTACTATTTTGGGCCAACCATGAAGAATTTTGGTATTGCAGTAAGTAAATCTAGACCAATTAGACTTTTAAGAGACAATCATATTCTTCTTCATTTGGTAAGTGATTGCAGATGGTCAATTTCTGCTTTGAAATGGCAATGGTGTTGGCAACTGGTATATTTTTATGAGGAAAGTTGGATTCCAAAAAAGTAGTTTATCGCAACTAATTTTTAATTTTAATTAAAAGTTGGTAGTTTTGCCACTGATTGTGTTACTTACTGAATAAGTAATTCAACTATTTAAAAACTAACTTGGTGCTACCCACTTCTGAGGGGAGTTTAGTCCAGAGGCGTGCAGCATATGGCCCGTTACCTCTTTTTATGGCCCACTTCAGTGAACTAAACATGAGTTAAGCAAAAATGTTATAAAAGAAAATTTTTTTGTAGTAAAATAAGAAACAATTTAAAGTCAAATAAACAAACCGTATTAAATAATTGCTTTTGAACATGCTAAACAGTTTTTTATTCTTTTTGCTATTTTAGACTAATTAAATTCAGATTACGAGCCGTGACAATTTGATCTTAATTGTTGCATCATAGTACTTGTTGAACTGCTTGTTAAATACAAAGATTTATTTTGGAAATCAGCCTAAAAGCTTAAAATGCCTTCAAGTAAGAGAAGAAAGGTTGATTGTAAAGAAAGACTGTTCATCAATGAGTGGTGCAAAAGTACTTTGTTATTCAACACAATGAAAACGTAATTTGTCTAATTTTCCAAAATACTATAGCAGTAGTGAAAGAGCAATAGTTGCCGTACAAAAGGGGGGCCCCGGTGCAAGAAAAAAAGCGGGTACTTTTCAAGTTTTTTGCTCCCAAATTATAGTGATTTCTAAAAAAGGTTATCTCTTTCAATCGAGTGTATTATCCCTGCTTTCTTCCAAAGGTTAAAGTGCAGACAGAGGGCCACTTTTTGACTGTTTTTAGGGGAGGTGGTGAGGCTGCTTGGTTTGCACCGCAGCTAAAGCCACCACTGTGAAAGAATACAATATTAAGCACTACTATTGCACAAAACATGCTGCCAAATTTGATGGCATTGAAGGTCCATTACGGTTTGACAAAATAGAGCACTTTAAAAAGTCTTTGAGCAAGCAAGAGGTGTTTAATGCATAGGCAAAAGACGCTGAGTTTGTTACAAAACTGAGCTTTGAGATATCTGAAGTAATTGCTGAAAAAAGAAAAGCTTATAGTGATGGTGAATTTATAAGGAGTTGTTTGGGATTGTTCACTAAACGTGTGTTTTCAGAAAAGAAATAGATAGTGGAGCAATTAAGTTTGTCTGTGTTTACAGTGGCTAGCACCAAGTTTGTTTAGAATAGATGACCTTTCCAAAAATATCAAACTTCTTTTAAAGCGGAAAATAAGCAGATTTTTTGCTTTTTGTATTGCTTTGAGCTGGAGTACCGAGGCTAGCGATACTGCGCAGCAAATTTTTCAATTATCTCATTAATATTTTAACGTTACGTGTAAATTCATTAAAATTTTTTTTTTACATTACAAGGAAAAATAACAACAGCTATTTTTGCTTGGTACTAAATTGTCCGGCCCGCAGCATTATTACTATTGTACGTTTTGGCCCATTGAGATAAATAATTGCACGCCTCTGGTTTAGTCGAAGCAAGCAAATTTGTCGGCAAGCCAATTTGGCGGCGAGACAATTTGACGGGAAAATAAATAAAAATGATTTACCTTCACTAGCGTTGAAGCGACAGCAAAAAAGTTTTGTTATGTCACAAAGGCAATTGAAAAGGCAATTGTAAATGTTCAGCCGATAAGAGCGAAAATTTTAATTTAGAGTTGTTAAATTTAGCGATGTTTTTAGCCCAATATTTATCTATTTCAATGTATAATACAGTGGTTCTCAAACTTTTTGCGTCCGCGGCACACTTTGCTACCTTTCCAAATTTTGCGGCACACTTGTATCAGAGTGTAGATCTTTTTTGGTCTGCACTGAGTTTTTCACGTTTTCTTTACCTGATGCATTATAGTGTATTACATAAAAGCCTCGAATTTTTATGTAACTTTTTAAAAATAAAGTGAAAACTTTCTTTTATTATTCTTCACTGGCTTTTGTTCTGTGTGTTTTCGTATAAAGCATTCAGGTTCCGCATATCGTGTAAGACAGGCATGTCAAATTCGCGCGGCAATATGGGCCACATCGGTACAATTTTAGCCTGAAATTTTGCCGCTGGCCGCAATCAGGTTACAACAGAAATTGAAAGCCAATAAAAAAATGTCTCACTTGGATAATTGGCTGATCCAGGTTATTCTTTTAAATTTTACGTTGAAATCACGGTAAGGACCAAAAAAAAGGTCTTCACTTAATTACAGTAGTTGGTTAATTTCGGTTACAAAATCAAGTTCTTGCTAATAAACCTTGTCACTTTAATTGTTTAAATTTAGTTCTGAACCAACAGAAAGTTGTGCCAGCTGTTTAAGTTTTCGACTTTTTCAGCTGGGGTCAACAACAAGCTGTAGTGTCCTGACGAGTCCTAATAAGGACGAAACAGGTCTGTCGACACTTGCTTGTTGATTGACTTGACCATTCTTTCTATATGTTTGTAATGGGAACTGCAGGGTTTTGCTTGTCTTAACCCGTATCCGTGTTAGCTAACTCGTTGTGGTTAGCATATCGGAACCGCCGCCAGTATACCCTTGCGGCTTAGCGGTGTCTTTTGCAATTTAATTTCATATTGAGCATCTGATCAAAAAATTCGTTGAAAGACTTCGCGGGCTGAGAATTTGAAATGCCTGGTGTACCGAAATGAGTCTGGAAGACAACTGATCACAAAAACTTTAAGCAATGGGAATTACATTTAAAATTTTTAAGCTTTTTGGTTGCAGTCCATAAAAAACATACTTTTCCTCTGCTAGAGTGTTCAGGTTACTGTTGCGGAGCATGGATTAATGTATTTTAAAAAGTTTCGCGGCACACTTAAAAATCTCTCACGGCACAGTAGTGTGCCGCGGCACACAGTTTGAGAAACACTGGTATAATAGCTTAATTTCGAATATTTAAATTAAAAAAGGTACTTGAATAGTTAAATTTTCGAATCACGGTTGTTTAACGATGCATTTTTTACAAAAAAGTACAATAATGTAGCTTACTACAAAGACGACAGGTTAGAAGTTTTACGGGCGTACGAAGTTATGACGTCACAATAAGCATTTTACTATATCAAAACAAATTTATTCTGGTCGGCACGCATAAACAGTTTTATTTTAACTATTTTTTTTTTTTTTAGTTCCAACAGTTTGTTTCGTCTATAGGGCTCGTCAGAAAGCAATCCAAAATTTGAAAAACAAATGCAAAAAGTAAAGCGTAACAAAGCGATAAAAAGTCGGCAAAAGAACTTAAAACAAAAAGAAAATTACTGCAGTGATTAAAAAGTTAAGCGGTTACAATTTGTTTATATTAAATTTTAATGTGTAAATTTTTTTTCCGTTGCTTACGCCAGTGGTCCCCAACCTTTTTATCGCCTCGGACCGGTCAAGGTTTGATAATTTTACCGCGGCCCGGTGATAGGAGACGTTGAGTGTTTATATTTCAGATTGTTTTGATTTAGTAATTTTAATTTAATTGTTTTAAAACCTGCCTTCAAAACAAAATACAATTACACCAAAAAAACGAATATAAAGTGACATAACACTTTAACTCAGTAGAAAGCTAAATCAATGAGAAACCTGAGCGTGGTTTCTTGCGACGAGACGATTCCGTCTGGGGTTAATAGAAGACAATAACACCCGAAGTGTGTTGCTTATGTCCAATTTACTCCTTTGTTTTGTTTTGGTTGCTGTTACTGCAGAAAACCACGCTTCACACAGATAGGACGTCGGAAATGCAGCAGGGTTTTAAGTAATGTGGCTGCGATCTCAAGGTATTCCGCCATGACTTTAATCCAGAACACTGGTAGAGTTGTTGTTTCAAACGTAGCTTTAAGGCAGACGTCATTTCCAATCTCCTACAATTGATCTTCTTTTTGCAGAGACATGCTAGATTCACGTGGTTTGTTGACAAATGGGTCGCAGATGCATTCCTTACCAATTTGTGGGGTTTTTGTGGTTGGAAAGTAGCGCTCGAACTCTTTTAAAAGCAACAACAGATGATTGTGCACCAACTGGGAGAATAAAGGCTCAGGCTCGCCAAAAATCCTTTCTAATGCATGAAACATGTCCAAAATATCTCTATTTACGCGCCGTCACCACAACTCCAGTTTGGCCGTATATGCAGCTACTTTGTCTGCCAACTCGAAAACAGTTGTCAGTTTCCTCTGAAGAGACAGATTAAATTCATTGAGCAGCCTAATATATGTATCACAGGTTAGCCAATTTTGCGACCCATTCCTTGTCACGTGTGTTTTGATGTCGGTAATAACTATAACGACGTCAATCAATACGCTGTTAAATTCCGGTGTGATTTTTCGGCTTGCCAGCATTTTCCTGTAAATGACACTATGCGTAGATTTACATTCAGGTGCAACTTTCTTAATCTGAGCAGTTAAACCAGACAGTCGTCCAGTCATGGCAGCAGCTCCGTCTGTGCATATGCCGATACACATGGACCTTTTAGTTGTTCTGATATATAGCCATCTGGAGACTTAAATAGTTCTGCTCTTGTCGTGTTGATTGGCAAAGATAGTGCACATAACAAATCATCATGTACATCCTTCTGATAAAGATATTGCACATAATTGTGCCTTGTTGTCAATATCTGTAGATTCGTCAATCTGGAGTGCGCACCATAGTAATGTATTAATCCTCTCCAACTATTGTGTCTCAATGTCTTCAGCTATTTCCTCAATGCGTCTAATTACAGCTGTGCTAGCCGACAAAGGCACATGTTCTATCTTTTTAACTGCAACCTCTCCTAAAAGTTCACGGCAAAGGTCTTCAGTGGAGGGCAAGATCAATTCTTCGCCTATAGTGAATACTTTTTTGCCTTAGCAAATACGGTTAGCAACTAAATATGATGTTTTCAGTACATTCTCGTTAATTGATGTGGTAGCCCTCAGAAATATTTTCTCTTCTTCATGTTCTCGTTTTTTTTTTCAAAATACTCCAAGGGTTTGTCTTTTAACCCAGGGTGCTTGTTGTTCAAGTGGCAAAATAGTTTTTGATGGTTTTATTGCCTCATTAGAGAGCCGGTTGCAGCAAACTATGCAAAGTGAGGTTGGTTGTGGGAATCACCTGTCGCGATAAATTCATATTTCAGGTAGGACTCATAACATAGTCTGCTAAAAGCTTTCTGTTTTTTTGATATTAAAGGCTCTTCTCTCTCTTTACTGGGCCTTTTCCCCTTAGCCAGGAAACGTTTTAACGATGTTTGTTTTGTACTTATTTTTGCTAATTTGTGGGCTAAAATTCAACTATAGTGCCTTTTTTACAAAAATTAAACCACTTTAAATACCTGCAATCACTAACCTACAATACAATAAAACCATTACAAATAAATCATTACTGCAAATATCTCTATAACAACTGACAGTGTCATGTTCTGAACATTTTCCAATTTATGAAATAAATGAAAAGAAATGGTCAAACCCGCCTAAAATAAAACGAAAGAATAGTCGAGAACTTACTATTTGTTCATCTATGACAAAGTTAGATAAATTGCACACAAAACCTTCCAGATAATTCCTATCAACAAGTATCTTTATGACGTCAGAAATAGGGTTATAGCATCATCAAAAGAAATTTTCAGTAATTTCCTAAATAATTACGTGTAAAAAATCAGAATTCCAAATTTTCAAAAGAGTTGCATTGGAATTCTCATAGTTCATTAATACTCTCGTCGATTTTTTTAACTTTTCATCAAATTTTACTGCAATGAATTATTTCGACATGTTACCAGTTCCAAATTTATAGCCAATTTTCTACTTGTAATTGTAATTACATATACCTGATGAGATCAAATAAGATCGAAACAGGCGCTTGTATATTATTACAATGTTGAAATTAAATTGAAATTGTGAATATTATGTTTCATTGATTAGGTGCCTTCACCAATAAGGCATTTAGATCCGTGTTAAACCAAATAATTTTGTATACTTGTGATACGAACACGAAATCCCTTTTCATTTATGTTACGTAATTTGTCACTACTAAATAAGCTTTGATAACGCGAAGCTTTGTCTTTTAATCATTATTCCTAATTACGTGTAAAGAATAAACTATGCAACAAAAGAAAACGGAAATAATTAAATGTTTCTTGTGTATCCCATGCGGCCCGGTATCAATTGATTCACGGACCGCTACCGGTCCGCAGACCGGGGGTTGGGGACCACTGGCTTACGCTATTGTTTCCAAATTTAAATTTATTATGGCTAATATCATGATTAATGATTCTAGGATAGTGGGTATAGATAAACGGCGAAATTCGGCGGGATAAATGTGTATTTTATCTTTTCGTAATATAACTAAACAAAATTATTGTTGTGCAAATTTAAAGTCGCCATGCTCATTTATTACCTATGTGCTGACCATAAACGCCATCTTTTGTGAGTCACAAAATTCACGCGCCTGCCAAAACTTAGAACAATTTCGTTGCATTAATCGTAGCTGTGCAATTTACGACTTCTGAAAAACACTGATTACCGGTATGAGAAAATGTTTAATAATACAACGGGAACAAATCGAAACAAAAGATACAAAAATTCAATCAGGTTTGTACAATAGAATAATAGAACGAATAAAAATCTTTAATTTTTTTAAAAGCATTTTTGGGCGCTCTGTTTGTTCCAATAAATTCATTCTTTATTTGGAAACTTTAGCGTAAGCAAAGGAAAAAAACTTTACACATTGAAATTTAATCAAACACGATTTGTAACCGCCTTATATACTATTCTGTAAGCTTTGCTATTTGGCTTGATCTAATCTTCTGTTTTGATTCTTGACAATTTTAATCACTGCCGTAATTTTTTTTTGTTTTAAGTTCTTTTGCCGACTTTTTATCGCTTTGTTACGCTTTACTTTTTGCATTTGTTTTTCAAATTTTGGATTGCTTTCTGACGAGCCCTATAGACGAAACAAACTGTTGGAACTAAAAAAAAAAAAATAGTTAAAATAAAACTGTTTATGCGTGCCGACCAGAATAAATTTGTTTTGATATAGTAAAATGCTTATTGTGACGTCATAACTTCGTACGCCCGTAAAACTTCTAACCTGTCGTCTTTGTAGTAAGCTACATTATTGTACTTTTTTGTAAAAAATGCATCGTTAAACAACCGTGATTCGAAAATTTAACTATTCAAGTACCTTTTTTAATTTAAATATTCGAAATTAAGCTATTGTACATTGAAATAGATAAATATTGGGCTAAAAACATCGCTAAATTTAACGCATTTAACAACTTTAAATTAAAATTTTCGCTCTTATCAGCTGAACATTTACAATTGCCTTTTCAATTGCCTTTTCAATTGCCTTTGTGACATAACAAAACTTTTTTGCTGTCGCTTCAACGCTAGTGAAGGTAAATCATTTTTATTTATTTTGCCGCCAAATTGTCTCCCGCCAAATTGTCTCCCGCCAAATTGTCGCGTACCTGAGTTTAGTCAACTCTTGAAATATACACCAATGTATCTTTTTGAATAAAAGCGAAAAGTCTTAGTTAATCATTTATTACATTGACTTCCAAACGTTTATGAAAACGCTGTTAGTCAAGTTGACATAGTGAATTGAATTGAATAGCTGTTGCTGTGCACAAACATAAAGATTTATTGTGCGTTTATGACAGTTTCAAATTATAGCATAGCAATCAAGTTCACTGTTATTCATTAAAAACAAAGTTTTGTACAAAGGAAAAGTTTTTGTTTTGTTAGGTCTGAGACTGAACCTAATCTGTGCAGTTGTTATGAGTTTGCTGTCAAGTTGTTTGGAAAGGAAGAATCGTGGTTCGATACTCAATTGAGCACTATTCGTTTGAGACAGTTTTCAAAGCAACTTTGTGAAAATACTTCAGCAAAATGGGATACAGTAAGATGTCAATTTTTGCATAATTTGTTTTAAAATTTTTTAAATTTAATTATTTACTTGTAGGTTTTTAAATAATTTTAATGGTTCATGTAAGTAATTGCCCGAGGTGAAAGAAATACTAATGACAGTAACAATGCATAAGCCAAAACTGTTAGCAATTTTTATTTGTTTTATAAGTGAACAGTTCAATTTAAGACATATTTTTCATATTGATTTGTCATCCATTATGTAATTAAATTGTAAGGTTTAATGTAGTAGAGTTAACCCCGCAAAAGCACCTTGGTGTAAACTGCATGAAAAGAAAAAAATGATGCTTTCATTAACTTTTTAAAAATTTTTAAGCTCTTCGATCATTTCAGCTAATATGTGCCAAAGCAAATGAAAAATTTTTTGTCACAAGGGTCATTAATTTGTCATAAAATATATTAGTTACTATTACTGATAAAAACAGTTTGTTCAATCAATAAAAGTAAGTTTTATCAGCATTTGTTCTGTGTAAGTTGATTAAAGATCAACATAAAAATGTAGCATCACTTTTGACAATAAAAATAGCAGTTGACTGCTTTGTTTATTCAACTAAAATCAAGCTCTGAAAGAAGATCTTCACATTAATTTAGACCCCTATAAGAATTACGTCAATGAACACACTTACGAGGTCTGTTCAAAAAGTATCCGACCTTTTTCCCTCTCGCCAATAAGGTATGAGCAAACTGCCCGTGCAAAGCGTGGCTGCACACACACACATTCACGCGTAATCGTGAAGCGTTTCAGGCCGATTCGTCATTCGTATCTCTCTGTGTAAAGAATTTAGTGCAGGCGTGTAGTACGTGTTCATCGGTTTTTTGATTTTCAGAAAATTTTATTTCAATGACAGAACGCATCGAACAGAGGTATTGCATCAAGTTTTGTCAAAAACTTGGTGATACTCAAGTTGAAACAATTCGAAAGATTCAACAAGCTTTTGAAAATGAGGCCTTAAGCCCAACTCAGATAAAGCAATGGTTTAAACGCTTTAAAGATGGCCGTGCATCAGTGGAAAGTGATCCTCGCTCAGGAAGGTCATCCACAAGCCGAAATGAGGAGGCGATGGATCAGGTTCGTGAAAAAGTGTTGGAGGATCGTCGTTTAACAGTACGAGAGATTGCTGCAGAAATGGGAATAAGCACAGGCTCAGTTCATTCAATCCTAACTGAGGATTTGAACCTGCGGAGAGTGTCGGCTAAATTTGTCCCCAAGCTGCTGACGGAGCAACAGAAGGAACTCCGGAAGGAAATTTCGGAGGACATGCTGGATGTTGCAAATCATGACCCAGAATTTATCAAGACAATCATCACTGGTGATGAGACCTGGGTTTATGGTTATGACCCAGAAACCAAGTTTCAATCATCACAATGGAAGCATCCGGAATCACCACGCCCAAAAAAAGCTCGGCAAGTCCGCAGCAATGTGAAAGTTATGCTGACCTGTTTTTTTGATTCCCGTGGCATCGTGCATCATGAATACGCACCAGAAGGTCAAACAATCAACAAAGAGTACTACCTGGAGATTCTACGTCGCCTTCGTGATGCTGTGCGAAGAAAGCGGCCAAACATGTGGGCAGCAAAGAATTTTCAGCTTCACCACGACAATGCTCCCGCTCATTCTGCACATGTGGTCCAAGCTTTTCTAGCCAAAAACAGCATGCCACTTATTAGACAGGCTCCTTACTCTCCCGACTTAGCACCGTGTGATTTCTGGCTGTTCCCTAAGCTAAAAACAACTCTGAAATGGAGGCGATTTCAGTCAAGAGAAGACATTATGAAAAAAGCGACGGAGGAGCTTCAGAGCATTCCGGGGGAGGAGTTTATGAAGTGTTTTGAGAAGTGGCAGAAGCGCTGGGATAAGTGTGTGAACCACCAAGGGGAATATTTTGAAGGAGATTGAATAAAACTTGCAAAATTTATTGTGTTGTGTGCTTTATACAAAAAAGTCGGATACTTTTTGAACAGACCTCGTATAATACCATTGCAAAAAGTACGTGTATCAGTATCTGTCTTATGTAAATATAATTTTTCTCGATCTACTTCACACTTTCCGCGATCGATTTAATACTTTTCTCGTTCAATTTAAGATTTTCTCGATCACTTTATACCTTTCTCGTTCAATTTAAACTTTTCTCAATCAAATTTATTTTTTTCACCATCAATTTTATACTTTTTTTTAAGAAAAAGAAAATTTTTAACCTTTGATGTCAGAAAGAAGAGAAGAAGAATTGAAAAAAGCATTTAATAACAATCGAAAACCTGAAGTTGAAAAAATGTTATTTTTATATACATAAATAAATTAAACGCTCAAAATATGAATTTGATTGATAAGGGTGTTAAATTGATGGAGAAAAATGAATTTGATTGAGAAAAGTTTAAATTGAACGAGAAAGGGCTACATGTGGCCCGCGTAAGGGTTTTGAGTGGCCCGCGCAATATTTTTCGAAGAGCTCTGTCCCGCCCGTTTGGCAGAAATCGAAGACAGGTCTCCTTTTATCTTGTTTTTTTCCGAGATCGCTAGTTTTTAAAGAAAATTATGAAATCCGAGATTGATTGGTAGTGAAGATCTTTTTTTAGAAACCAAGGGATAAAATTCAGAAAATTGGAAATAATTCGAATTGAAGACCTTTTTTTTAGAGATCACTACGATTTTGGAACGAAAATTGGGGTGTTTTGTTTGGCCCGCCAATATTTTTGATGAGCCAAAATGGCCCTCGGATCAAAAAAGGTTGGACGCCCCTGGTATAGATTGATCGAGAAAAGTATTAAATTGATGGCGAAAAGTGTGAACTAGATCGAGAAATTCTATAAATTTAAGACCCAGAGAAACTTATCCCAGCAATTCCAACATTAATAAACACTTTTTTGCTCTGTTTATTTAAAAAATACAAAAAACAAAAGTTCATTAGTCATTAATGAATTTAGATACCGTTAAGCACGTTGCTGTCTTGTTTATTGAATTGAAAACCATGAAAAAATCACAATACTCGTGTAATGAAAGACCAAATAGAACGTTTAGTGACATCATAATGAACACCCAACAGGCAGTACAAAACGACTTGCTGTACATGGCTGCAGGTTGCACATTCACAATTAGCACATGTATGGTTTAAAACAATACTCAGATATAACTTGATGAAAAAATCACTAAGAAAGTGTTGTTACATTAGTGTTTGGCAGTTTCTAGTCATGAGTCCTAAAGATGTTAAAAGTAGAATTTCCAGAAATCGCTGAATTAATTTTGTACACATTCTTTGTGAAACGACTCAATTTAAAAATACAATAATTGCTGGTTATCAGAATTAAGAAATTCGTATATTAGTAAAAGCTATAATTTTTTACACAATTTGTTGTCTCATGATTAATAACCTATATAACTTTAATATTTTTTAACTTTTGACTATTTTATAAGTCTAATAGTACTTAATTGTTTACATTTAAAACATATTCTCGACAAGTAAAACGCTTTGCTTTTTTTCTTATTTTCCCTTCAAAAACGGGAATCTTTGTGCTTCACTGATATTTGGAAACAAAAACTCGCATAATGTAGTTTCCATGGCCTATATTATAGTTTCATAACTGACAAAAATGTAAATTTTCACCCAGATACAAGCGGGAGATCGCTTATACATAAACGCCGCACCCGACCTGAGTCGAGACAGCTTCGTCGCTTTGTTGGATTACGCTGAGGAAGTTCTCGAAGTTGACCTTGTAGTTGTTTGTCTGGAGCGTAGCAGCCAGTGCTTTCCTGAGCTCATAAGATCCTTTCGCTACATGGGTTTTGAGCACATGCCACTCAATCACCCTGCCCTGCCACTTTGTCAGAATGCAAATGGCAACCTAAATTCTTCCTTTCCAAAAGGCTTTCATTTTCTTGGTTATGAAATTGGTTAGTGAATTTTCGTGAAGAAAAGATGTTTTGGCTGATTGTATAGTTTAAGTCGTAGGCGTTGTACTGTACATAGTTGTACTGATCTGTACTATCACTCGTTTTTTGTATATTTTCCAAGTATTTTTAGAATTGCTAATTTCAGTAATTATTAAAAGATCATAAACATCAGCTGAAAAAGGCTTGTAAACAAATAAATGATATAAATAATGGTGTTCTAGAACTCACATACAACATTTACGTTTATTTGTTACCCAAACAAGCCGCGCTAACGCATTGTAGTCGGTCTGCAACATTCTGTTCATTTTTCGCTCTTGTTCTTATTTCTTACTCTTAAATTACATGTTTCAGATAGTCTTTTTGACATTACTTTATAATGGTATTTGAGAAAACATGTAATTCGTGTAACATTAAAGCATCGTTTTACTCTCTTGTAAGTTCTGAAAACAAAATGTTCGTTACTTTGAAACATAGTTTATGTGTAAAGATTACGCTCTCTTAAGCTTTAATTAAACAACTATCATCTCCATGCCTGTGTGTTTGAAACTAAATCAATTTCTGTACAAATGAGAGTCTCTGATTAGTAGTATAAACTTAACAATGCGAAATAGTGTGAGCAAATTAAATTCTTGTTCTTAAGTTCAATTACCAATAAGTTGTGGCAATTTTTACTTTAAAAAGTGTTACATATGATTAGGTTTCACCTAGATTCATTAAAATAATTTACGTTTGTTTACTTTTCTTGTTCATTGTCAAGGAAATACATTTTAAGTAATTTGATACACGAGTTACTACCTCAGAGAGTCAAAATCAATTTCAATTGCAACAGAAAGAAACAGGCATCGGTGGATTCGGTTGGAGCTATTTTTAGAACAGTGAAAGATGTGGACTAATTATAATCTTTTATGTGTGCTGTACATTCATTGTTTCGAACGGAATTATTGATTGCTGAAAGAGATTGATCATCGTTCATAATAACATCGATGTTGTTTTGAAAAAATATAATCATAACTGGTCAGGGTCAAAGCTCACCTTCACGTTCGAATTACGTATTTACCTGCCTACTTGTTGACAAAAAATCAGCCTGTGTTTTTCAGCTAGTCACGTTACGCAATCACCTGGCTTCCTGTACGTTTGCGAATCCTCGCATCACTATACAATGCATACACTAGAAATGTAACACTTTTTTACTGTGGAAGTCGTGATTCTGCCCTGTGATGACTAAAGCCTTATCTACACTAAGCCTAGTATCTTAGCGTAAAATGTTATTATATTTTTACGCTAGCCGTCGACAAAATATCCTACGCCGAGCACTGGCGAAAAATCGCTTGCCAAGCATTGCCAGCATACGCTTGCGCTTAGCATAAAAATGCTTTTAAAAAAAATTGTCTATTCCAAGTTACAAAATTTATTTGGAATATTAAACTGTTTTCTTGTTTATACACTAGATATTTTTTCAAAAATATGCTGTGCTATACTACGCTCAGCGTAAGCGAAATTTTATATGCTTAGTGTAAACCACGCTTAAAGCGGGTCTTACAAGCCCTTGCAGATTTGATCTGAACATTCTAAGCTTTAAGTAACACCACGTAGCTCGATTTCCATGTTCGTTTTTCATGAGTGGTGTAATGGATTTTGAAAAAACTTACCAACAAATCGAAAACGTAGTCCAAGCATTCCATGTTTAAACCAAAAAAACAGAATTCGTATATTTAAAGGCTCAAAATTACTTTCGTAACGGTACTCCAAGATAAAAAAAAAAAAGTGAAGAACGAGTTATCAGTACGGCCGCAAAGTATCCGCTTGCGCAGTCTTTACTAAGGCAATAGCCTGCACGAGTAATCTTAAAGTATGTTTAATCCGTCCCTGAATCCAACGATAAAGTTTAAGAAAAGATTAAAGAAACAAGATTCGATTAACATGATTGCACAGATTTTTCTGTGTTGAATAAATGCTGAAAAAGGGGGTGACCACAGTGCTCGGTCGCAGTTTTAGAAAAATCGGTTATCACAACCTTAGCTTATTACATCGAAATTCGGCCCGACCAAGGTGGATGTATTAACTGACTTTTACTGTATAAATAAAAACAATAAATAAATATTATTCTATATACGTAATATCTACCATACTTATTATAGCCTATGTAATGATATGTAACGGGGGAGACTGCAATTTTACCTTTAGCCCTTCGAGTCAGCAGCCAACCGTGGCGCAAAATTACACATGATTTTAAATTGGCGTCATCAATTTATAATTACTTTTAATTAGAATTAAGTTGTCAGTAAAAATCTTTTAGCTTTGTACGTAATAAGTAGACTGGATGCTGTTTTTTGTCGTTTTCGTTTGGAAAGGCATTCGCTCCGGTGCAAACAGTACTGGGGCCGATGGTTTATCTTTTTATTACCCCACGCTGTTGTACTACCCAGATCAGATGTTTTTTGCATTTCGATGGGAATTTTGTTTTAAATCTTAAGTCCTTGGTATTTTATACATATTCGTAGTCTCAAATTATGGTAACGAGGAATATATAGAGATTTATTTTGCTCACATGAAGACCTAGTACAAAGGTTGAAAACTTGCGGCCCCCATGAGTTTTTTGTGGGGTCTCCATGACTAGGCTTACCATACGTCCCACAATTTGACGGCACAGTCCCGATTTTTAGGGCTTTGTTCCCCCATTGTGCAGACCCCCGTTTTTATTGTTTTTTTCCGAAATTAATAGTTTTCAGAGACAAAAATCATAAAATCTGAGATTGATTTAAAGTGAGGACCTTTTTTTTATATAGAACACTACTTTGTAGGAACAAATATTTTTCTATTTGTGAGCATCCCGATTTGCCCCTTCAAAAACACGGTATGCTTATCCACGATTATTTAAAAAGCAATAGAATTATGTGTTAGTGGCTACTAGGCTACTAATAATAGAAAAGTTTTTTTATTTTAAAGACGAAAGTCGAGACAATATTAAGGCGAAGACTTATTTCTTAAGATCTCTTCTTTTTAGGGTGGAAACTTAATAAAACCGAGATTTTAAAAGTAATGACACTTTTTTCTTGTGTATTTCAACTTATACGGCCTCCTGTGTTACTTCCTAATATAAATTGGCCTCCAATAATAAAAAGTTTCGCCACATCTGATCTAGTATCTTGTTTCGCAACCTCATGTATAAAAAAATTACAAACTTTTGTGAAAGCTTTTCTATTAAAATTTATACGAACAAATTTAAGCTACTGTATTTTAATTTTGTAAAGATCTAAAAGCTTGAGAATTTTAAAACCTCGATTTCATAGGAGCCAAAAGCTTTTCGTGACGCTCTCATCAGTAGCTGTCGCGTCAAAATGGGACGAACCGGAGATCAAAGTATTTATGGTCTCAACAGTTAAGAGAAATTCAGGAGAATCGTTTTAAAATTCTGTACCACAAAAAAACTCAACAAATTTTAAAAGGATAATTCTGGTACTGAGCCGTTAGTAATTGCATACGATAATTTGCCAATTTATTAACAGATAGATCACAGTTAAGGGTTACATCTAACTCTAGTTTTGTGCCTTTGTACCTCATTCATTTAAGAATTTGGGTTAACCTATAGGTTTTGTCTATGCACGGCGTAAAAAGATATTGAATAGCTTTTATGCTTTGGTGCCAAATTTATTTAAGGCTTCGTTTTGTGGGAAGAAAAATTTGGAAGAGTTTTAGGTAGGAAGTAAAAGAGATTTGTCTAAAGCGGTAGTTATCAAAGTTTTTGCCGTATTCTTCCCTTGCAAATTGCAAGAATCAGGTTCCGTCATTCCCGCAACATTGAAGATAGAAAACATTTTGAAAAAATTTTCTTTTACAAAAATTAACATTATAAATTTTTTTGCGAGCGGAATGGGAAAAAAAAAAATCAGCTAGTGCCTTTTGAAATTCGCAAGACAGAAGCATTGTGTCAGATCTGTCTCTGCAATTGTATAATCTCGGCCAAAATTAAATCCAACAAAATTTGTAAAATATCGATTTAGACCAGTCCTCCGCAACCTTTTTTCACACGCGGCATACTTAAAAAGCTTTCAAGATTCCTCGGCACAACTCAACCAAAATTGTAAAATAATTGTTCAACTCAACCACAAAATACACTTTATTACGGTTTTTTTTTAATGCGATTGCTGTACGTTAGGCTTATAATTTTTAAACTAGAAAAGCAAAAAAGTTTAAAAAAAACTACGATCTATCAGAAACATCATTTTTTTCGTTTTCATCTTTACTGTATTTATCCTGGTGACTGGCTGGGAAATGCGGTGATGCTAAAACAGCCATGAAGCGATTACTCCGGCTTGCTTCTGGAGATACTGAGATATTGTTGTTGTTTGAAAATTTTTGCTTGATTTTTTAGTTTTTCTTTATAGAGATATGACAGAAAATTAGAGCTGCTGATGAGACCGCCAAGCAGAGGAATGTGGCGTAAGGCATCTTTTCCAAGAACACAACTAAATGACGCGAGAAAGTTTTGAACCACAGTAGTGTTGTTTCAGAGCCATGGCCGAGTGGTCAAGTGCGCCATTAAACGACGCTTTTGACACTTGGTCATGGCTGCCGACAAGTTTAATGCTTTTAATAATCTTTTTATAATAGGCTCTAAGACTCTAACTAGAGTTAGCTTTGATTTAACAAATTGTTTCACAGTTGCAAAGCTTAAATTTCAAAAAAATAAAGGCTTTTTCTTTAAAAAAGTATTTTCCGATTACAATTATCTCGCGGCACACCCAGAGTTGCCAGACTTTTTTTAATCAAAAATAGCCAAAAAGTAGCTAATTGGATTTTAAAATAACTCAACGTTTTTCAAACTGTTGATCTCCTAATACTTTAAAAGTAGCTAATTGGATTTTAAAATAACTCAACGTTTTTCAAACTGTTGATCTCCTAATACTTTACGAATTTGAGAAGAAAAAAAGTCTTCACCTCAAACGCAACAATAATATTAAGTTTTTAAAACTAGCTTTGGCATATCGAGCAAAAAAATAGGTTTAAAAACATGATTTTCTTTATGTCGCAAATTTCATCTAAAGTTGCCAAAGCCGTACTCTAACGTAGCCCAAAGGGTCGCCAATTTAAATTTTCGGTCGCGAATCAAAATTAAAAATTACCCAATTAACGATAAGTCGTCTTGCCGCACACCGGTTGCGGAGCAGTGGCGACAACGGGTCAACAAATTTAAACCTTACGATAAATAACAGTGATTTGGAAAGAGACAAAATCTAGAAAAAGCACTCTCAATAAACGTAAATTTTTGCATAATGGAGAAAAAGTTTTACTACAAAACGTGGAAGAGCCAAAAAGGGTACTTGCATCAAGAGCGTTCAACACAAAATTAGTGTTTTTTAATCTTAACTAACCTTTTAGTAAAAATTTTCCCGATCTGCTAAAATTTGCGCTTTTTAAAAGTGCATTTTTAACCAAAATTTTTGTAAAATTTTGCTCCTTAGCCAAACAAACTTCCAACACCTCTTACTCTTGTTCACACAAAAAATAGTCATCGTCCATATACTAATATAACTTGATTTTATTTGTGTTTTACTTCAGAATAGAAGTGAAAAATGTTCAAAATCAAATAAAGACGAAAAGAAAAGAATTTTCACTTTTAAAATTATCTCAATAAAAAAATTCGAGGATTAAATATAGCGATATACTTGTGCTCGAAAGGATTCAATCTTTGGTAGACTCGAACTCATCTCGAGCATCTTAGAAATAGATTTGGACTTGAAGGTTGTTGGATTCGGACTGACGTAAGTCCATCCTATGTCGGACTACTACCAAATCTAGTATGAGAAACCTTGATCAAATGCTTTTATGTTATAAGCAATCTTGCTAAAACCAATTATTCTCCACTGTGTTTTATCTACTTAGTTTAACGTAACTTCATTTGGTATATTGTAAAAACACGTGGTAAAGCTACCAAAAAATATATGGGTCGCGGATCGATCGAGTGAGCCGATGTCAGATTTCTGCGCAGATTTTTTGCAGCCAAACGACCGTTGTTTCATTCAAACTGCTTAGACCATCCGTTCCGTGGGATGGAGAGTGGAGGGAGCAATTGGAAATTATATCGTCTGCCGTTCGATCCTCAGCACCAAATTTGCATGCTTTGCAATGCTTTGTAGAAACCCAGCCCTACTTAAGCATAGTTCAGCAGAAGCGCCCAGCACTAATTCAAAGACGATTCAGTTAAATCCAGGGATGTCTTGAAAGATGAATTCCCAGTGGCGAATTGCTGACATTAGCGATGAAGTTGTGGAGTTAGGTGTTATCATTGCTACATTTAAGATTCCAAGAATATTCCGCCTAGTCTGCCGCTATGATCTTTATATGAGCAAAGTCTGTTAGAATACTTTTGGTATCAAACACAAAAGGGTGTCGAGAACCAAAAATATATAAATTCCTTCCAAATTCTTCCAATTCTTGGTCTGAAGATTTTACTTGAACTGAATTTACTGCTGCTTTCCAGAAAGTAAAGCCAGAAATATCCCCGGGTTCAGACCGCATATGCCAGTGCTTATAATCCATGCTGGCCCTGTTATAAAATCTTGGTTGTGTGCTTTCCTCTCTACCTGCATGCGCCAACTTAAAATTCCTAAAGTGTGGAGACGCTCCCTAACAGTTGAATTCCGAAGCCGAACCAAAAATATATAAAAGCAAGTGCCAGAAGTTAAAACTTTTTATATATTTGCAATATCCCGTTCTTTCCAACCTTTTCTTATGCTAGGTCTACTATAGAAGATCAAACTACTGAGCAATTCAGAGTAGAAATACAAATCTTTGTGCCAAGTTATTGTGAAAACAGTTTGGAAACGGCGTTTCCGTAGAAAAAGCAGTGTGGAAACTTTTTTTCCACGCGTTTCTATCCCATTTTACCCCTGTCCATGCGACTAAACTCGTGCCGATTTTTGTTGTCAGTAAATAACTTTACGATAAGTCACCTTACATTTTAGTAATAATAATGATAATAACAATGTGTTTATATACCATTAGCTCCGATTCCTCCCTACAAATCACAAAATCCTCTTTAGGAATCCAAGCGGCTTACTTTGAGAAACATTGTTCTAAAGAATAATCCGTTTACAGTAAAGATTATGGAAATGTTTTTTTACAATTTTATATTTCGAGGTAAAAATGTTGCAAGAATTGCCAATAGAGTCGAGCAAAAATTTTAGAATTAGGTATTAAGACCTTGTATTAACTAAAATGGACCAAAAAATATGAAATATGCAAAAACCTCAACATCGTACGTATAGTCTTCACCAAGCCCAAAACGTTATTTTTCATTCAGTCTTTTGGAGGTAACCTTTTACTTAAATGAAATAGTGTTTCAAAAAATTATTTAGAAAGATTATTTCATTTTATATCTATATTTATCCTCCTAACTTATAGGAAAGCGTCGGAGGCGCTAATACCATTTTTTATTTTGATTTTTTAGTTTTACAGAGATATGACTAAATTACTTTCCAAGACCAGCAAGCAGGGAAAAATGCTGTGTCTTTTCAAGGACAAAACATAATGAAGCGAGTAGATTTTGAACTTAGACCATATTGATCCCAATCACAGCGCTCTAGTCACTCGACCGAGCTACCGACATTATTAAAATTTTTGTTCATGCTCTTCTGGTAAAATCTGAGTTAAATTGCTGTTAATTCCTTATTAAAAAGTAAAAACAACAATAAAAACTCAACGTTTCGATGTATTATGATTTAGTAAACCTTCATCAGGAGATTAAGCAAAACACAAATATCATCCGCAATAAAACCACAGTGGTGCAAAAAAAGAAAAAAATATTAAAAGTACATTTGTGATTTAAAACGACATCTAACGGATTTAAAATTTTTAATTATAATAAGCAGTTGGATAAAAACAATTGGTTTTATCAAAAGCATCATTATTAAAATGAATAAAAAAGGACTCCAAAAATCTTCTTATATAATCTGTTTCTTTTGCCAAAATTTTTGAATTATTCCAATCCATATGATGATTTTCCGAATATACATGTTTCACCAGAGCAGATTTGTTGTTTATATCATTATTTTCTAATCTTATAGGAATATTAGCAACCAAATATATAGAAAAGAAACCCACACTAACCGTTATTTGAATTATGAATCTTGTCATTCACAGCAACAAAAACAAGGTATTATTATTAGTTTATTAAACAGATCAGCTAAACTAATTACAGATTCGAAAGATTTTAAAGAAGAAAAAGAAATGCTACGACGTACGTTGGAAGACAACAACTACCCAAATTGGCTTATAAAGAAAACATTTAATCGATTCAAATTCAACAAAATTGAGAAACATGAAAAAAGAAAAAACTACAAAGGAACAGTAACCCTACCTTATTTTCAAGATATAACTGAAATTTTAAGTCGTATAATTAAAAAACAAAATATTAGAGATACACAAAACCTTTTCAAACAATCAAGCAAATTTTACCCAACTTAAAAGATTCAATTGAACCAAAGCAACAGCCAGGAGTAATTTATGAAATTCCGTGTTTACATTGTGTTGGCATTTATATTGGTGAAACTAGTAGGGCATTTCGTACAAGATGTAAAGAACGCATGCGTGACGTGAATCCAAAAAATTTAACACGATTAGAAAATAATGATATAAACAACAAATCTGCTCTGGTGAAACATGTATATTCGGAAAATCATCATATGGATTGGAATAATTCAAAAATTTTGGCAAAAGAAACAGATTATATAAGAAGAAGATTTTTGGAGTCCTTTTTTATTCATTTTAATAATGATGCTTTTAATGATAAAACCAATTGTTTTTATCCAACTGCTTATTATAATTAAAAATTTTAAATCCGTTAGATGTCGTTTTAAATCACAAATGTACTTTTAATATTTTTTTCTTTTTTTGCACCACTGTGGTTTTATTGCGGATGATATTTGTGTTTTGCTTAATCTCCTGATGAAGGTTTACTAAATCATAATACACCGAAACGTTGAGTTTTTATTGTTGTTTTTACTTTTTAATAAGGAATTAACAGCAATTTAACTCAGATTTTACCAGAAGAGCATGAATAAAGATTTTAATAATATACCTGGTATCAAGAAAAGCGAAATCTACCGACATTATATTAGCCTATGTCAGTGCTTCCCAACCTTTTTTATATGGCGGCACCTATTAAGCTATTTAAATTTTCGCGACACACCCATTATATTGGTTAATAATGAAAAGGTCTTCACTTAAAATCTGTCAATGATTTCTTAAGTTTCGTTCCAAAATCATGATCATCTCTAAAAAAAAGGTCTTCACTTAAAATCTGCCTATGATCTCTCAGATTTTTCCCAAAATCATGCCAAAATCATTTTTCCAAAAAATGAAGCCAAAAAAGCCAAAAAGCCGAACAAAATTTTTGATGCATCAAGGGCATCGCTTCGCGGCACACCAGTGTACTTGTGCGGCACACTAGTGTGCCGCCGTACAGCGGTTGGGAACCACTTGCTTATGTCAACAAAAGACTTCAAATCTTAAAGAAATTCTTTCATTCCTTCATTCATTGTTTTATTTGCAATCAGGTTATTACGTTTGCGAATTGTTATAAACGAAGTGATTTCGAAAAAGGAAACAGCCGCAAAACGATATACGTTATTACACGCACCTCATTAATTTATGAAAAATTGTCACAAATCAAAAGTAAGCAGCTTAAGTGACTAATTTTGTAGGCTTTCACTCCCTGAGTTAACAAAAATTTAACAAACAGAGTGGTTTTCGTTACTTTGATAAAATCCTTTTTTTTCAAATGATTCTTCGATTACATGGAATTCCGTCAATTTGGTTGATCCACACAGGGATGCCGACTCGTCAAAATTTTGAAGCGAGTCCAATTCCGGGCTAAAATGACATTTCGAGTCCGTATCCCTGACCAAAACTAAGAGTTATCCTTTTGACTTCTATGGAAGAAGCCAGCCAAGAATTGAAATAAACTGCAAAAAAATCTAATTGGAAATATTTTTGTTGTGTACAAGTATTGAACACAAGGGACGCCAAAAGCGATGAGGCAGGGGACAATTGAACCCCTGATCTTTTCGAAAAGGTGGGTACGGGTGCGCAAATACATAATCACTGAGTCAGATTTACCCTTACAATTATGGAAACTCGACCAAAATATCAGATCGATTGAAGGTGAACGCTATTATTTTGGTCGTGGTCTGCATCTTAAATTTAGGACAAAAGCAGGGATAATGGACTTGATTAAAAATGATAACCTTTTTTTAGTCTTCGCCAAAATTTGGAACAAAAATGGAGATTTTGGACACTGATTGGAAGCAGTAGCGTATTTAGGGGGGGCATTGTGCCATGGCTTCCCCCTTGGAGATCACTAATATGAGAAATCAGAGACAGATTCTAAATAAAAACCTTTTTTTTAGAGAGTACCAAGTTTTTGCGACGAAAATTGAGAAAACAGAGACTTAAAAAAGTTTTTTCCACTAAGCATAATTGATTGTGTTTGCATGGCCTTCCCCCTTTCAAAAATTCTCCGTATGCTACTGAGTAGAGGTGATGACTTTTTTTAGTCATCACTAAATTTTTGAGTTGAAAACGGTCACGATAGAAAATGGCAACTCTGTAAAATCTTTTTAAAAGTGCGTTTTAAAAAAATAAGATTTCTTTTCAATTTTGTCCCCCGACAAAAACACTTGGTATTACAATAAAAGTAACAATGTTGAACCAGTAATCGGATTCAAAATATTAAGAACAGGTTTTTCTTGTATAGAATTCACGAACAACAGGTTCCTTTTATTATGCAGAGATATAGAGATGCCAAGGTTTCGTTAATTTAAGAACGGGTTCGCTGAACGTGATGATGTTTCAAGAACGGGTCTGCGCGAACCCTTCAAAATCCCCTCACTATCTTGAGCGTAACAAAGTCAAAAATATTTATAAAATTTAAAATAGTAAAGAGGAATAATATGAAGGAAATTATATGTTAACACTCCTCTTTCATTTTTCATTCAAGGTTTCACTCTCAAGTAACCTACAATGCGAACTAATTTGGCGCGAATGAGTACAAATAAGCACGTAAATTTAATACAATGAGGCTTTGATAAAATTTAGGACGATTCTTAATTAATTTCAATTCTTCAAAGCCAAACAACGCTGGTCAAATTTCAGAAACAATAACTACCGGTATTTGCTAAATTGAATTTTTTACCAAAAAAGGGCCGATTACGAAACAACCAAAGAGCTCAAAACGAGGGTTCGCAACTGGATAACCGATACCCTCAGTAGTAGGCCCACACATTTGCATATAAACATTAAAGGTACAGCGTACGTAGAAGCTAATCGTGCTTACACTTTATTGTGTTATAAGTTTGACTGCATTTATAAGGTAAAAACTAGCTGACAATCGAAAGTTTAAAACTTTTCACTTCAATCGGAAGAGTGAAAAGTACTTTTTACGACAACCGTTCTGTAAACATTTTTCTTAAGAGATGCCTTATCAACGTTTTCCTAAACTTTAAGATGTTTTATTAGTAAGTTTTTACAAAATTTTCTAAGGTTTAAGAAATTTTCTGTCATATTTTAGAAACTATTGTATAAAATTTTTTAAAACTTTAAAGTACGTATAGCGTTTATTTGATCACACATCGATACTTTGTAGCCTTCTACTGTTAAGTAGCCATACAAAATATTTGTAGCCTTCTACTGTTAAGTAGCCATACAAAATATATGCTCTTGTTTCACACTTATGTGTTAATGACTTAATCTGTTTAGAATTTTCGAGTTAAAAGCAAATCCATGCTTAGTTAAAATGATTAAAAGGCCACATCGTAAAATAATTAAGTTTTTTAGTTGCAATCTGCAAGAATGACGCCATTCAACTGCTTAACAAAACGGTGTTTAAAATGATTTATGTTTACAATAATTAAGAAATTTTCAGAATGTTTCTACTTACACTAAGTTTCTACTTAGTCGAATCTTTTAACTCGACGATTCGCCAAATGCCATTGCTATTGTTTTAGTTCAAGTCATTTAAAAGAACAAAAATTACTTATTAACCGCTTTGAAGTCCAAAAAAGACAGCGCCATAACTGGGTCGTAATTGTCTTTCTCGTACTGATTGCTGAGACCGGAAACTGTTTATCAGTATCAAACAAAACTCAAACAAAAGGAACGTTTATGCCATAAAATAGAAAAAAACTATTTTCTCGCCAATATTGTATCTGAAACTGCACTGCTCTGCTGGTTTCTAAAAAAGACTTTAATTGAATTCATATGAGCTACTAATTTATAAAGGACTGTAACACCGAGGTGTAAAGGCATCGTGAGCTATTTAATTTCAATGAGACTTATTTAACACCCAAATCAATTAGGACTCTGAGTACTTTGTCTTCTTTCCATCATGTTATTCCGTGTTTTGCCACAAGAACGATGAAACAAAACTAAAAATTGTTCATTCTCGCCTATAAACCTAACTACTTCTAAGTAAGTTATTTTGCATTACTTTGTATCAGGACTAGTAGTAAGAACAGAGGGTTTTTAAAATTATCCCGCAAGTACAATGCCAGATCTTTAGTTACGTGGTCAGTTTCCTGTAAGGCGTAGTAGTTGAAACGATCTTGGTTGACAATATTGAGAATTTATAACCCAAGTTTAAGCACTAAAAACTTCGAACTTTATTTGTGGCGGTCAGAAAGATTAGACGTTGAATATACTTGCAAATAACACAGAAGCAACAAAATATAAAATTTTAGTTTTAAATTAAAAAAAGTAATTTTTTATTTTTTTTTTAGGGTTATAATAACTAAATTTATTAATTTGTTGAAGTTTTGCCCATGCACTAAACGCGAATATTTTATATATTCAAATGTCGAAAATGCTGTACATTTTTGAAGGTCATAAATTTAAAAAAATTTTAAATTAGTGCAACAGATAAAAGTTTAATTCATTTATTTATTTTTTTGTTAAATAGTTAAGTTAGATTTAGTAGTAGCTTGCTTGCTTTTCTGAAAGTTCGATTAACGAATAGGTTGATCATGATTAGTTAGGAAGTACAGTTTTAACAGAAACTAATAACCATTAATGGCGTACAGCAAACAGCAACAAATTCAGTAAAAGCTACTTCCTAGATACACTCAATTTCACGCACTGACGTATAATTAATTCATTGTTTGCGCTGCAGTATTACATTCAAGTGCGCACAAGATCTTTCTAAAATAGGATACATTTTAAATTTGAGGTTCGTTTCTACTACGAACGTGGAATGGAGCATTCTTTGTTTCTTTTATTAAGTTTCCGCGATTAAAATCGAAGCAAGCGTTAGGAGAAGCAAAAAAATCAATAAAACAAACAAAGAATATTCCATTCCACGCTCGTAGTAAAATCGAGCCCTTATTAATAGCAAAAGTAAAAAAGTGTTGTGCAAAAAATCTTTTTGTTTCGATACCACATATTAGCAGAAATTCAATCGATTTCTTTCAAAAAAAGTTTGATTTTTTTAATACTGTGGTTCATTTATAATTCATCATGTCCGCAGCGTGGTCGAGTGGTTAGAGCGCCGTGCTTATGATCAACATGATCTGGGTTCAAAACTCACTCACCCCATTCTGTTGTTTCCTTGGGAAAGACACTTTTCCCTGCTTGGTCGTCTTGGCAAGCAGTTCTAAATTAAAGTCGTATTTCTATTAAATTACAAACGGACAGCAATACATTGACATCTCCGAAAGCAGGTGGGGGTAATTGGTTACTTTATATATTAGGGTCTCTATTGCTTTCCTGCAAGTAAGGAGGATAAATATAAAATAAAAATAAATTTACTGTTTGTTTCAATTACAGTACCAACCGATTTGGTCGGTACAATTATTCAAATGATAGGCCTACACTAGAATTTCTTTCTCTGCGTACGTTTTTTTATTGAATTTTATATGCCAAGGGCGCACGCTGAGCATAGCTGAGCATAATAAATAAATATCCATTCGCCGAGTGTGTGCGCCAGGCAGTAGCGTATTTAGGGGAAGATTGTGTAATGGCCCCCCTTGAAGATTTTTTGGACAGAAAATCGTCTAGAAAACAAAGACAGATGCTATTTGCAGATTCCCTTTTTTGCTTTTCAAGAAATCATTTTACTTCAGAAACAAAAATTATGAAATCCGGGTGAAGACTTTTTCTTTTTTAGAGAGCACTTCTTTTTTGGGACGTCAATCAAAAAAACCGGGACTGATTCAAAGTGAACACTTTTTTTTCTACCACTTGAATAAATTTCTCCAATAAACACATTTGGTTGTCGTCGTATTCCCCCTCCCTTTCAAAAATCTTCGGTACGCCACTGGCGCCAGGTGTAGACCAGGACTTATACTGCTTCATGCATCGTTGAATTTCTTTCGATTCGTGTTTTCTAAATATCGGTTTATTTCTTTGAACGAATCCCTCAAGGGTATAAAGCCGCTTTTGTTTCGTTTTGAATGCTTTTGTAAGATCCGAAAATAAATAAACCAGCTGAGTAGTGAATGCGACGAAAAAATTTTGCGAGCTGCTTGAAAACGACCGCCGTACAAACCAACATGGGTTTGTAGTCGAAGCGTAAAGTGTCGGGACAAGTAAGTTGTTTTTTTCATAACCGGGAACAATTCGGTTTGAGCAGACATAGTCTGGATTGCAGAAAAATACAAAAGAATTGAATTTAATCTAGGAAGAGTGATGAATCTACTGAACATGTCATGAGAGCTATGTCAAGAGAGGTTGGCGACCATTAAGGCTTTTTATATTCCTACTGTTTTTCTTGTTTACTAGCTTGCAGTTAGAGATACTTTCAATGAAATACTAAATATCAAAAGAATGTTAATTAAAATATTATTTAAATCATATCGATTATTTTCGAAATAATATTAAAGAGACTTTCCTTGCTTAAATCTAACTTTTTTAAAGTCTCTCGTCTGGTAAAGTTACGGATGTTTTGAAATGATACTTTTTTTTACAAACAGACAGACTCAAAATATATACCTAAGTAGCAGAAAAGACATTTCAATATTAAAACTTGAAAGCCCACTATTTAGGGTATTTTTTTGTTGCGAGATCACGCAGTCCGTTAATAAACAAGCTTAGTTGTTTAGATATGTATATTGCCAGAAGCTAGTTGGTTGAAAAGCTGAGCAGCATAATTTTTAATAATTTTATGTTTTTGGTATGATTGGTTGATAAAAGCCTGGTTTACATCTTGCGTAAACGCTCGGTGTAGTTTTTTTGTTTATTGAATTTCGCGTCGCCGCGCTTACCGTAAAAACAAAAAAAGAACGTAGAGGGTATGCTCCAGGTGCAGACCAGACGTATGATTTTAAGGCACAACCTCCCACGTGTAAAATAGTTTTATTAAACCACTAAAAATAAACTTGACTGACAAAAGTACAAAACCTTAATTTTGTTCCCACGACTTGTAATCGTACTTTAAAAACCCTCTCGGTATCAAATTTCAAAACGGAATTCTGCAAATTGCTCAAAGCAAAAGTTTATATCAAAGCGAACTTTGATACAAGTCTGCTTGACAAAACAAGAGATTGATGTCTTAGTTTATAATGACCGCGTCAAGTGCACTTTAGAATTTGATCTTTTGACATTTTAGAAGGTTTTTATATAGTCTTTTTAGTTTTTCATAAAGGTAGGTTTTGTTTTAAATGTTTCAGCATAACCTACGCCTCAAAAAATTGAGAAGATATTTAAAATAAAACTAGCCAACTAATTACTTGTCTTCGTTATCTGTACCTACGTGTAACATTTTATTTTAATTTTTACATTTTACTTGTCTTCGTAAAAACAGAAATTTTTATGGTTTATAGACTTTAACTGAGTCTATAAGTATGGAACAACACAATGGCAAGATTTTGGTAGCAAAAGGGATTCTGTTTTAATGATTGACCTTTCACCCTTGAATGAAATAATCTTGTAAGCTTCAAGTATGTAAACAATGTTCTGCTGATGGTTTCCGAGGGATTAGCAACATCGCTGAAAATTCTGCGCTAAACTGATTCGTTTAATCCACACATGAATCGGTATTTGCCCGTTGACGGCTGTTGTGCAGTCACCCGGCAGCAAGCGCCAGCTGGGCGTTTACTGTTGAATAATTACGTAAATTAATCATCAACTAATTTTACAGTCTTTTTAGTGATTTAGTGGCCTTTTAGTCGAGCAGTTTTATTCGATACGAGGTGTTGAATTTATGGACTTCAATGGCGGCAGCTATGAGGAACTCTGTTGCTCATGAAAGCAATAAGACAAACAGAAAAGAAGCAGAAGATAGTTCTTCAAAGAAGCCTTTGTATTTAATGGCTCGGCCGAAGTCGTGGAACGAATTCCAGTCGAACTTATCGTCATTTAGGTCGATACGAAGACAGATAAACGCTGATGAAGCTGTTAAAAGTCGAAGCCAACAGCCCAGCAATTTCATTGCGCAATCGAACAAAATGAGTAAGTAGACATGTTTAAAAGTTAGATAATATGTGTCTTTACCGTAAGTATGCTTTAAAGTTCAATTGATTTGAATGAATAATTATTTGATTAATTGTTTACCCAGATTATTTTCGTATTGTGTAAGCTCGTAAATTTAATCAGTCAAAGCTTTTTTTCAAATTTATTTTTTAGCCTATACTTTGAAAAACTTATTTTTTAAAAATTCACATTTTATTTCATTAAAAAAAAGTATTTTTCTATTCAGTTTTAAAAAAACTGTACAAATTTTTTGAGCAAAAAGTTTTCGACGGAATAGTGATAACGCTCTAACTTCTCAGGGCGATAACACCTAACTTGCAAGCAGAGAACTAGAATTCGATCCTCAGTTTACTTGGCCCCATTGAAGAATTCATCCTTAATGGGGCCATGCGATTTACCTAGAACAGGGGTGGGGAACCTTTTACTCTATGAAGGCCGCACTAACAATCATAATTAAGCAGATGGCCGCAAGGAGACTGAGAAAAAAAGTCTAAAGGTTAACTTTGACAATAATTTAGCTAAGTTCATGTAAAATATAAAATTTAATGTTATCCTTTCTCAAAACTTAGTGCAGGGGTGGGAACCTTTCTAAAAATAAAGGCCACACCAGCACTATCCGCTCTCCCTTGAGGCCACAGACAATAAATGTGCGAACTTCTATATAATACTAATACTGCAGTTATTAATGATATAATTATGCCTATAATCAGCATGAAAATTTAAAGATTATTGAAAAAAAGAAACAGAAAATGTATTGTTCACTTATCTTTTAATCGTTTAATGACTTTTCTGCGGTTGCTTCTGTTGAACCAGCATTGAGATATTTGGTTCCAATGAAGACGTTTTGAGCTTTAGTTGGTTTTCAAGATGTACGTCTGTTATCTGAGTTCTCAAATCATTTTTTATTTGTCTCATGTAAGAGAATGATGATTCACAAAGATATGTTGAACAGAAACACGATATCAACTTACGTGCGTGTTCACGAAGACGAGGATACTCTGTTGCTCCCTTCCATATTCTTGCGGGATCTTCTTTATTGTCGAATTGTGCTTTAACAATGTTATCTTCAGATAACTCAATAAGCTCCATCTGGAACTTTTCTGGTGCTTCAGAAAAATCAAGTACGTGTGGCTGAAAAGCCAGCTTTAATGTCATTTCATGCTTCTCAAAATCCTTGAATCTACCGTTATATTCTTCGATCAGGTTATCTAAAACTGTGACGTATCTTACAACACATTCACTAGTGTCGTCGCTCCTTCCATTCATTAACTTTGCTAACTCGGGAAAATAATTTTCTGAAAGATTTGATTTTTCAAGTAGTGATCGGAAAAAAGACAACTTCTTCCGAAATACCTGAATTTTTTGCCACATCTCGAAAACAGATTTATTTTTACCTTGCAGAGAGACATTTAATTCGTTCTGTTTTGCCATGATATCACACAAAAAAGCAGTGTCTTGAAGAAAATTAGCATCTGATAATACGCAGTTTTGATTGTTCTCATTATACAGTTGAATTATTTTCTCACGTAAAGACAAAATTTTCACTAAAACTTGACCTTGCGATAACCATCGCACTTTCGAATGGTAGGGCAAATCTGCACTGATGATTTCCTCATCCAACATGAGCATTTCTCGAAAATGGCGATGTCTTGTAGAATTTGCGCGAATATAGTTTACTATGGCCACAATATTCTTCAGAGTGTCATCGAGAATGACAGATTTGGAACAGAGGTTTTGCTGATGTAATATACAATGAAAGGAAATAAAATCTTGATTTACAAATTCCTTTTTGAGATGTGCTACGAATCCTTCATTTTTACCAGTCATAGATGGGGCACCATCTGTGCACACGCTCACTATATTCGCAAAATTCAGACTTTTTTCAATAAATTTTTCTTTGAAGTCGTTGAAAACATCAATTCCTCGTGTCCTCCCTTTAAGGGTGCCTAAAGCAAACAATTCTTCGTATACTTCAAATTCTTCAGTTACTGCTCGAACAAAATACAAGACTTGTGCGGAATCTGTTGCATCTGTTGATTCGTCAAGTGCTACTGAATAATAGGTAGTGTTTTTATTCATAACATTCGTTAACTGCTCTGTTATGTTTTGAGCCAATTCCTGCTGCCGATCAGTATTTGTTCTTCTTGATAAAGGTATGTTCTTATATTTGTTGATCTTGTCTGGATCTAAGCATCCTACAACTTCAATGATACAGTCCTTTATCAGTTGTGAATCGCTGAAAGGTTTACCTTGTTTTCCAAGAAGATATGCAACTTTGTAGCTGGCCTCAGTAACAGCTTTATCCTGATGTATTATTCTATGAAAAAATTGCTGTTGTTTTTGTCTTCCTTCTTTCAACTTCTTTAATGCAATACTTCGAGATTCACCTTCTAATTTAGCATGCTTGTTGTCCTTATGAGTACTATAATGCTGATGCGCATTGTATTTCTTTATTGTTGCAATTGTTGTTTCACAGAGCAAGCATTGCATTTTGCCATTATCTGACACAACGAAATATTGCAACTCCCACTCTTCATTGAAGACTCTGTGTTCATCTTTTAATGTTCTTTTCAATTTCTTGGACATGATATGGGTAGAATGAACTAATTTACCTCAAAATGCGCTAAAAATGCGATAGCTGTTTTATAAGTTCAAGTTATATGATAAATATCAATAACTGTTCAATAACACTGTATTTGGCATCAATGCACTACTTATTGCTAGCAAAATTTATAAATTAAAGGACTTATCAAAGTAAAATTGTTTTTAATATGTTGTACACAAAAATATATATAATTCAGTGCAATCACTGTAATGCAACACTCAAAATAAAACTATCAGCAAATATTTTTATGAATTCAAACAAATATGACGACACCTTCACTGCTAATACCGAACTGATCTGCAGCCTTTTTTCTCTCTCTCTCGTATTGGTGGCAGAGTCACGTTCACGTGATCTCGCACACGTTATATCTTGAACGTGTGCAAAAATACTTATTGCCACCGACTTCTGATTTATACAGAGGTAAACGTGTTCATTTTTGGCAGTTTTATTCGATTGTAAAAACTAGTTCATATATGCATATGATAACATAGTGATAATAAGGATGATGTTGAAAAAAATCTGAAAATGGCAAAATAATGACAAATCGTGTATGACATTATGATATATTTATTCGATGCCAAACACGCTCCAATAATGCCAATTGACATTAAATGGTCATACCTGGCAACACTGTTTAACACTGCCACCGATCAGAGTTTTTGTTGCATATGTAACCAATAACGAGCGCGTTTACATCCTTTGTAGCACGATCTGACGAACCAACGGCGAGTAAGGTATGACGTGTGCTGTTTAATTTTTCTAATGGAAGCTGTACCACTACCTTTTACTGTACTGTGACACTACTACGAAGCTATCTGAAACAAATAGAGGCGGGAAGCAGTGGGCTAAACAACAACCGAATAAGAATGTAGCATGAGTAAAACATAGTGAGCGGCACTAGTACACAAACTATACATGAAAGAACTGCTCTTACTGCTATAAATAGTACGTTTTTGCTTTGCTTGAAATGTAGATTTCACAAATGCCAAATTTAAAGTGATAATAGATAACTAATAGTGTCAAATTATACATAAATGACAGAAAAGAAATATCTAGCGTTTACAGAACTGGTATTTGCTACTCTTAGGTGTCAGATGTATAATTCTGAGTTTAAGTTTTAAAGAACTTCCATAAGCCACGGAAGGCCGCACTTCATGACTCAGAAGGCCGCATGTGGCCTTAAGGCCGCAGGTTCCCCACCCCTGACCTAGAATGATGACTACGCTTAAAACAGGAAGCAGCATATAGGCTAACACCGCTATACGATGATAACAAGCAAAAGCTTCTTCAAAATGAGCTCCCGCCGCGTCCTTTTATTTTGTTTATTTAATTAGCACATTGCTTGCAGCTCAACTTTTTTTTCTTTTTTATAAAATCATAAAAATGTTGAACGTTTAGGAAATAATTTTTATTGAAATTTGATTGAACTGATTTTTTCTAAACAAAGTCTATTTTAATACAAGTTTTCTTAGTAACCACTCATTTTTTAAAATTTTTTAGTTTTCAAGTAAATGTTTTAAAAAGATCGTATAAGTTGGTCAACAGTTTTCAATTTTTGTTTTTCATAATCTATCAATATTCTTAACGACAAGAGACAGCTTACGTTCGTTCGAAAAAGCTGTCGCATTTGACTGTTTCTTCTAACCAATTTATTATGACAGAAGTTGTTTCAGCCGACACCATAATTTGTTTCTTAATCGGCTAATCTTGCTTTGAGTGCTACAGGCCATTGCTACATTAGCTTGATTATTAACTAGAGTTTGGGCTGTGTTTGGTTTAGAGTAGTTTTTTTCCTTAATTCAAACAAATAAAGCGTGAATTTATTGATTTGAAATTAGTTTGAAATTTTTTAAATGCGTTTTGGTTTACGAATTGTGGCCAGTGGCGGAGGGTGAACTGTTTTTAAGATGTGCGTTTAAACAAACATATATAATTTTGTTGTAAATTCAAACCATAACCAATAAAATAACTTACTTTGGTCACACGAATTAAAGTTATTTTATAGATGGTTCCGAAATTTCTAATAAAATTTTATTTACGTTAAGTTTATTTTTTTGTAAACAATAGATCTACAAGACGAACATGCAACATTTTATAACAAAAAGGCTTTATTTTTTCTTTTTTTCTTTCTATTTATCCTTTTGACTTGCAGGAAAGCGTCGGAGGCGCTGTATTTAAAGCAACCGTCAAGCGATTGCCAGACCTTATTTCGAAATTGTTGCAGTCTTGTTGAGTTTTTTAATTAGTTTTTATTTAGAGATGTTACTGAAATGAAGAGCTGCTTTCTAAGATTGACAAATGGATGAAAGTGCCGTAAAACAAGCCCGTCAAATTCGCGACCCCTGAACTCTTTTGGTGCGGCTCGCGAAGTCTTTTGAAGAATTTTTAATTGAAAGCTCAATTCGAAATCGAAATATTAATTAATTCAAAAAAAGGTTTCGGTTTCATCTACGAAAACGAAATAAATTTTGCGATAATTTGTTAGATATTGACGGTTTTTTTCTCGGTTGTCACTTTGATTTCGGCATAAATTTTTAAAAAAAGTTTTCCAAACCCTCTATGACCGAGATAGACCTTTATTTTTTTTTTGGTCTTCACTTTGATTTCAATGTAGAATTTAAAAAAAGCTAAACTTGTAATGCAAATTCTAAAACCTAAGAAGAGATATTTAAAATTTTACTTTGAAATCCGATTACATTAAAAAAGAAAAAAAATAAACTCATGACTTTGTTTGCTAACAGGATTGCAGCCTGCGGCAACTTTTGGCTAAAATTTCACCGATGCGGCCCTCATACGCTCACACGTTTGACATGCCTGCCGTAAAGTATCTTTTTTCAAGCACACAACAATATGACGTTAGTAAGTTTTGAACCATCACTGTATTGATCACGAACTCCTCAATAGGATGCTCTTAACCACTCGGCCACGCTGCCAACAAATTACATGTTAGAATAATGGTCTAAAGCCTAATTTTATTAAAAAAAGTAGTTGTTCAAAAAATAATCAGCATATCATCATCATCAGATATGTACTGTATATTCTTTCAAATTTTTGGACAAACTCGGAGATGTTAAATTTAAAGAAGGGGTAGGGATGCGCAGGCTGCATGTTAGTGGGAAGATGCATACAACACCATTCTATTGAAGCAATGACATTGTGATTTAGTCATGATCTTTTTTCTAAGACCTGTCTCGGATAAACTTATCACCCCCTTTCTTATTAAATGTTTAAATTCGCCATGGGATCTAAAATTGAAATTAGGTTTCTCATCTTGGACTTAAAACAATCAAAAAGCGATTAGCTCGACTGACTTTTGCATATACAAAAATACTATTGTCCGATTGAAATTTTTATTTTTGTTTGTAATTCAAAAAATGTTTTGGTGCAAAGTAACTTCGAGCTACTTATTCAGACCATTAAGTATAAGGCAAGAAAGCAAAATGTTTTTTCCAACAACAATCAGACGATAACAGACGAGTATTGTAAATTTTTGCGTAGTTATAGTCATTGCTACCGTTAGCATGCAGCAGTAGCAGAAACTTAATTAAATTTGAAATGAGAGAATCTGCCGATCCTATTTCACAAGGTATTTTGAACAATTTTCATGTCTATAAAGCGATGAAAAGGCGAAAAAATGCTGTTTGTTATTATTCAAACAACATAATTTCAAGTAGTCTTTTAGGTGAATTACAAAACAACAATTCGAACGGAAATCGTTAAAATTCTAAGAGGTTTATTTAGTTTCTATACATCTATAAAATATTCATACATTGAGAAAATGGTTTTTTCGTAGAGGCAAAGATATCATCGGCTAATTATAATGTGGATGAGGTTGTTTTTAAAAGCTATTGTTACCGTAACGTTCAACAGGAAATTTTATTCATAACTACCAGCTCTACTTTAATATGTAGCCCACTGAAAAGTTTTTGCTGTATTTTCAAATTTTGCGTGACGATTTTACTTCATTTTCAATTTTTTTTTTTGCAAAGTAGACATCTTGTATATATTATATTGCACGGATTTACTCCAATAAACTTATTTAAGGTTTTATATGGAAACGTATTTTATGTTCGTTTAAAGCATAAATGGGAAAAAGTTTTAGATTTATTTTTACTAAAAATTTTTTTTAAAGAAACATCATTGTGGTTATACTTTTTTTATTCTTGAGTTTTTGAGTTACAAGTGGAATATTTGTCATAGCCTACTGAAACGAGGTTTCAAAATTTTTTTGTTGATTTTTAGCTGAACGTCGTATATAGTCTTTGCTAGTTTTATTAAATCAAAAAACTTTAAAAATAAAATTCAACACTGTCAAAAAAATACTACATTTAAATTTTTGACAGAACAACGTAAATTTTTTTTCAGCCATGCGTTATCCTGATGTGGTTTTGCGGAAAAAAGCCAGCCAATCAAATTCCAGCCCAATTCATCGTCCTCGTCCAGTGTCGGAAAGGTTGGTTCCAACACTGGATTTTGAAACGAAATCTTTTCTAAAGCAAACCGACTCACAAACAAGTGACATTAAACTTTGCTCTTCCGCAACAAGACATGAAATCAACGAATCGAAAACCACTGATGAACGCGAAAGATTTACAAACATGTCAGGCATGGATTGTGTGAGCACTTTAGAAAATAAACCAACCACGACGACTGCGGATTCCCGTCTCTTTTCGTCCTTTCCGCACGTGAAGCTTCCAGGCTTTAAACGAACTCATGTTCTATATACTGCGCATGCGCAATCCGATACGCCGAGTATTTGTCAATCGTCATCGTCAACTTCGTCGACCGACGCTCCCGAAATTAAATCAACTAACAATGCTTCAAGTGACCTTAAGCTTCATGCGCCTAATGCAAACAAGAAGACAGAAAAAACAACAATAAAATCGTTCGAGAATAATTGTAGTTCAGTATGTAGCAAGCACCTGCAAAATAGCTTGGTTAAAAATGACTCAAGAGAAGATTCTACGGAAGAACGTACAAGCAACAAAGAAAATTCAACTGATTTAAATGCAAGTGATTCTGATGAAAGGTCTTCTGTAATTGATACCGGGTTTTCAGTATGTAGCAAGCACCTGCAAAATAACTTGGTTAAAAATGACTCAAGAGAAGATTCTGCGGAAGAACGTAAAAGCAACAAAGAAAATTCAACTGATTTAAATGCAAGTGATTCTGATGAAAGGTCTTCTGTAATTGATACCGGGTTTTCTTCTTTTGGAGATGTAGAAAACTCCCCATTATCAAACAATACTTCCGATTTATCTTTTAATCATCAATATAAAAATCAGGTACCTGACAGTAAAAAATCGATTCGCGCCTTCGATATACCCACAACGTTAAGATCCTGCTATTTAAACCAATGTCAAATCAACTCTGACGTTGAGAAATGTTCGTCTTTAACTTCAAGGTCGTCGGCCATGTCGCTATCGGAGATCTTAAGCGAAGATGACAACGTGACAGAAACGATAAGTGCTAACAGCAATCAAAACAGTAGCAGCTTGAACGATAACTACTTGCTGGGAGATAACCAAGAATCAAACACAGCCGACGCACGAAAAAGTCGATTCATTGCGAAAGCGCCGCTCTGCGCGACATTAAATAGTGATGCATCGCCTAACAGCGAGCACCTTTTAAAAGTTCAAACACAAAGCATCGAGATTTCCTCTGTAAGAGCTTGGAAAGATGACGAATCGCTCGTTTTGTCCAGTTCTCTTGCTGTAGACGAAAACACTCCCCGACCTACCCACGGCACGTGGCCCCGACGACTTCATTGCTCCAAGCGAAAACAAAACCAGGTCGAAGCGGACGAGCTTTTGCGACGCTTCCGCGAAACCACGGACACGTACCGGGAACGATTTCGCCATATCTACGACGAAAGCCGACGAAAAATTGAGGAAGCTATGTTTGGTTTACGAGTTGCTTTGGCAAAAAACGGTTACACTTCAAGATATCACGATTTACAAGGATCGACGCAAATTGACAACTCGGGCACAACTTAGCGGTTAAGAGACTCGCTGTTGCAGTTCCAAACTTTTTAAACGCACAGCTTTAGCTTTTAAAAGTATTTAAGAGCGTTTTAATCGAGTTGAAAATTTTATTTAAAAAACTATTTTTATTCTTTGTCCAATGGATCATATTTCACGAAATGATACCGACTAACTCAAAAAACTTTTATTAAAGAGAAATAAGCGTACTTTGTGAATATTTATTTAACAATATGTTTAAAAATCGTTGTACCTAAAAATTACTTTCACTAATTTTTATAACTTAATTTTAATCTTCAAATTTCGCTTTACCGAAGCAGAAGCAAGGATAAAATATTATAGTGGCTAAACAGTGGTTGATTTTCCAGAAGTGAAAACGTTTTATACAGAATTTTAAATTCTTTCGGAGTGTTTTTTGATTTGCGAAATATGTTAACGTCAGTTTCTTATGTTGTTTGTCGGCAGCGTATCCCAGTAAATGAGAAGAGCAATCAGCTGCCACGATCAACGTTCAACTTTCACTCGTGTTATGCTTTTGTGTGTTATGCTTTTAGAAAAGCATTTTGTGACTTTTTCTCTAATTGGTGTTCTTATCAAGCAGCTCTAAATAATAGTCATATCCTGGATTTGACCACGAGTCTGTTGCTCAAAGTTCGACGCATCAACGTTCTCTCATCATTAATAATGGAAACTTAAAAATAAAAATGTGTCTTTTAGTCTATTGACTTTTTTCGCAAGTGATTATAATGTTGCTGGGACAAGAAAGAAGTTCTGTAAGTATTTCGTCGTCGTTTGGAAGGGGATCCGCTCCGAGTCAGTCACAAACAGGACTGGGGCCGAGGGTTTATTCTTTTACTATCCAAGGCTACTGTATTGCTCGGATCAGATGCTGGCAGTGATGGTGTTGAGCCAGCATTGGGTTTCGTCAATAAAAACCGTCAGACCTCGTGCTCAATGTAATTGAATATGCGTTTAAAGGCTTTTTTAAAAGAAGATTATCGGAAATGGTAATTTCACGTTCAAGACTAAATGTTTATTGATTTTTGTTATCTAAAACATTAAAATTTTTTCACTCATGCTAATTTTTAGCAATTGTAAAAATTTTAATTTTTTGTTTTTTTATTTTTTTACATTCTTCGCAACCTGTTTTAAAATATATCTTGCAAAAGCTTATGCCTGTTTATTAGGCTTTATTAGGTTGATTTTTATTAGAAATCAGGCAATGCTAAATGTTTTTGAGAATTTATGAAACAAGAAAAACATGAGGAAGCCTACAACTTATTTATTCTTTTGATAACGACTGCTTAATTTATTTTCTTTCAAAACATAGAATTGTGATTTTACTGTCATACATGAGATACTGTAGTTAAAATTATTTCTGAGAGTATTTCAATTTGAAAAGAATTCTTTTGCTTATACGTCATGGTGTTACTTTTTTCAACTTTATGTTTGCGAATGAATGCATGATTTTAAAGCTCTCATGACCATCACTCATGACTATCATGACATTTATCTTCATCTTTGCTTTTTCTACAATCTTCTTGTGGGCTCAAGAACTTTTTTCAACTATAAAACTATCAAGTATATTTCATCATCAAGTGTGTTTTGTTGTTTTGATAGTAGAATTTCAATTTGTGAAACAAAAATTAACTATATCTTTCAACATTGATGTTCATTGGATGTTCAACAGTGAACAAGCCAATTAAAAAAAAGTTTTATGCTTTGTTAAGCTTGAAACATTTTTACAATTAAATTCATTAATTATTCCAAAAAATAAAAACTCTTATGAACCCCGGCGGGTCGAAACCTATGACTTATTTAAGTTGCAAATCATTGACCAACAACAGCAAGTTTGTATTAGTAAGTTTTAAAAAATTTTAATTTGGTCTCATGTAGTTTTTCTATTTAGTTTGTCAAATAAAATCATGGCAATAACCTTTATTTTCACCAGAGATGGGCAAAGCACAATTGCGAAAGTTGCTGTGCTTTCATATTTTTTTAGAAGCCTTGCGTACTTAGCGCTACGCTCTTGGTTAAGAAATTATAAGTAGCGCTTAATTGCGCTGCGCACTGAGAAATAAAAGATTAATTATTATTTGGGTTTGGTTGCGCTGCGCTTTATATAGTTCTGTTTTGCAAAAGCACAATCTACTTTGGTTGTTTTTCAATGTAGGCAATTGGAAAACCGATTGGGATGCGCTTATGATTTAAAAAGTAGATTACGTTTTAATTGATTTAAAAATCACAATGCGCCGCGCTTAATGTAGTTTTTAAAATAGTCTACATTGCACTTTACATGAATTTCAAAATCACATTGCGCAAGTTGCGCTGCACTTTTCCTAAAGAAAGAAAAAAATGCCCACCTCTGATTTTCACTGATTCTCCCCGATTACCACGACCAACGTCCGATGGCCGAAAAACTTGTTTGGAGTGATAAATGACAACCTTTCACTGCTGTTTTGGTGGGAACTTTACCTTGAAATAGCAGGCCGTGGAGAAAGTAATCTAAGTAAGAAAAGTTTGGCGAAAGAAATTAGATTAGGAATGCTCAGGCTCGAATCGGCATCAAAAAAATTTTTACTATACACTTACCATGCAGGAAAATACTTTTTGCCAAAGTACTAAAAAGTACTTCGAATCAAACCATAAAAAGAATTATCTCAATCTAAAAAAACACCTTCACACTTGCCTCTTTCTTCATGGCATATCTTCATAGCTGGAATGTTTGTGCCGCTACTTTTTTAATTTAATTGTAGTTGAATTGTTGAGCAATGGTGTACCGAAGATTTTTGAGGGAGGAGGAGCGAGCACAATCAATTATGCTTAGTGGAGAAAAATTTCAAGTCTCTGATTTCTCTCGATTTTTGTTGAAAAAATTTTGTTCTAAAAAAAGGTCTTCCCTTAGAATCTGTCCTGATTTGTCGTTAGCGATCTCCATGGCACAATGCCCCCCGCCTTAAATAGACTATTAGTTATGAGGCAAAACCATTACGTTTAGTTGGTTGCAACTGGTAATCATACTGTAGATCAACTTGCATCATGTTAGTTGCGTTTTTTGGTTCTACGCACGATCAGACCTTATTGGCTACCCAACCAGCGGAAGTAATGTTTTTATATTTCGATTTTGTAATGCAGTCAAGATTATATTCTTCCAGACGAAGAACAACAAATTTCCGAAACCGAAACCGCAGCATTATATACAACTAACAGTTAATCTTTCGATCCAAAGGCAATTGTTTTTTTGAGAATTTTCTCGTTAACATATTTCTTAGCTTGTAATAGGATAGTTTACTGATGGTGGTTCTAATTTATATTATTAAAACAACGGCGCTACAAACCTCTATAACATTAGACTGTTTGGCCTATATTTCCTTGTTTAAATCAACATAAGTTAGGAAGCAACTAAATGAGTCATTTTTAACCTTTTCTCGACCATAACTGCGACTTTTCTTAGGTCAGGGTGGTCCAACTTCTGCACTCTTGTGGGCCACTTTTCAAAATTATTCGAGTTTGCGGGCCTCAGTCGGCTAAAAATTCCTATTTTCGTTCCAAAATCAGGTGTTCTCTAAAAAAAAAAAAAAAGGTCTTCACTTGGAATCGGTCTCCAAAATTCCTATTTTGGCGCAAAATCATAGCGTTCTCCAAAAAAAATTACGGCTGCTGCTTCTGATCGACAAGACTTGTGCAAAATTGATATGCAGCATGCGGCCCGCGAGCCCGTAGTTGGACCACGCTGTTATAGAAGATTGCCGCTACTTATGATCGACAAGACTTGAATTGTGCAAAATTGTTCCGCGGGCCGCACAAAATTGTTATCGACAAACTTATGATCGACAAGACTTGAATTGTACAAAATTGTTCCGCGGGCCGCATGCGGCCCGCGGGCCTGTAGTTGGACCACGCTGTCTTAGGTTATTTGGTGGAATTTTAGTATACAAAAATAGGAACTACACTAAGCTAACCAAAACCAGCCTAGTTGGTAATTAAATTCGGCAGAAACGAGGTAGCGGTTCGAATGCGGTAAACCGAATACTCGGACCGCTCGTAAAAAATGTTCATTCGAACCCTAGAAGGCGCGCTTTTCCGGTGAAAACAACAGAACTATAGAGTTGCTGGACGTGTGAAGCGTTTACCTGAATGCAATAATATGAAAAATGATCTCGAAGCGCCGAAAGTGAAAAACCCAGACAGTTTTAAATGAGGCTTCCGCAAACAAGGTACGAGAAACCAGACGACACGGTTGTTGTACAATACAACTTCAAACAACTAGGACCCGGCACGGATTATATCCGCACAGCGAGGTTTTGATTACACGGACGCGATTGAACATTTCCGCTCACCAAGTAGGATAACATCACCAATTAAGGTTTGTCGTAATGGAAGTAATTTATTTTAATCCAATTAATTTTAGGGTTAGTCATATCTGAATTGTTTTCGTACGATCTCATAACCAAATGCACCTTTATTTTTGTTACAAGCCATTGAGAACTTTACAGCACTGTTTTCTTACTTTTTGCTTGTTTTGACCGGAACTTTGTTCCACCTTTTTCTTTCTAAACTTTATTTAATTAGTTTTGCTCGAAATAGATTTTAGTATGATGATTAACATCAAAAATCAATGAATTAAAATATTTAACATTGGTCGTTAAAATCAAAAACCATATAATGTTAATATTAAATTATTGTCTACTGCACTCAAGTTGAACAAATATCTAAAAGATCATTCAAAAACAAAGCAAGATATTTCAATTGCTGTTAGTTTAATAAAAAAATGGATGAATCGAACGCGTGCGGCCTCCAATGACAGTGCTGACATAATGCAAATGGAATAGAATCACTTCCTGGTTAATGGATGCTAGAGTTAACGACCCGGATATATATTCACGAAAAGCTTTTAAGGAAAACCGAGTAAAGCAAAGACGTTGCACCACTACTACAGTTTCAATCCAAAAGGACTAAACGGGCACGTGTAAACGCCAGCCTAATTTTCTATGTTACTTTATCAGCGTAGCCCCTTGGGATCGACATGATTGCATAGTTGGTACACTTACAAATGGACATTTTACTGCATTTAGAACAAAGTACGTGGGGAGGCAAAAGATGACATCACAGAACGGACGTGGCACTAAGAAATTTTGTTGCTACGTCGACGGTTGTCGCGAATATTTTTTTTAATAAACGAAAGACGTTGCCAACACAAGCAGTTGAAACGAAACAATTCCAAAAGAAAACAATAGCATTACAAGTTATAGAAATTTTCGACTGCATGATTGGACAAGCAAGAACCCACACTCCATAATAATAGTCATCGGGGCGCTGCGATTATGGACGATATAAAAAGTGGTCTGTAAATAAGCAAAGAAAAATATCAAAAGGAACAATGAGCGAGGACAAATACTATTGACTGATACTGACACGAGAAATTAAACAAATGCCGCATTGTACACGATCGATAAATATACAAGTTACAATATGTAATCTCGGGCTTAATAAATCCTGCTTCTTACATGAGCACCGTGAATAAATATAACTGTTGCTTGCAATCGCAGAGCGTAAAAATTATGAATGATGAACAACTTAATACATTACTTTGTAAGAGTCAACAGTAGTAAAACTGAAAAAACTCGGATATTGAAAAAATCCGAAAAAGCCGGGTTCCATGCGTATTTACACAGTGGAGTGAGCACGAGAGTACATTGCTGTCAAATTTTAAAGCGAATTACAATTAACTCGCGATTAAGCATAAGACTTGGGAAAAAAATTTAAATGCAAGCAACTTGTTTCTTTAAGAGTTAATGTTTAACAGTCGAAGTATAAGTGCAATTAAATAATACATTCTTGATAAAGGAAAACAACAAGCAACCCTCCACTAGTTTCATTTGTTTCAACCTTCCCGAAAAAACATTAAAAGCACATGATTGAAAACGCACATACAGCGGCAGATTGAGATTAAAACAAAAATCTCATCTTGCAGCGAACTAGTGACGTGTATTAGATAGACTTTTGCACAATGCAAGAGCTTCTTTTCTTTGTTTTGGTTTTCTCGCAAACTTGAGATTATTCACGCTTCTATTCACCGCTTCTGGCGGAAGTATATTTGACAGGGTAATATAAACAGACGGCAACACGTCAATTAGAGCGCGTCCCAAAACTTTAAAGTAAACGAGAACGTTTCCGAATATGGAAACAACATCGGACGATTCAACAAACTGCATGTACTGTAATAAAACTACAAAGAATGTTGCAAATAAAAAAACAACTATAAAGTCCTTTCCAAGTATATTCATGACATCGCCGGTGACAAAACGAGGAAAATTTAACTTTTGTAAATGGCTCAAATATTTTTAAAACGCTGACAAACAATAAAAAGTATCAGTAAATATCGAAATGCAACGGCACAAAACAAAAGCTTCAGATTTTCAGTAATTAAAAGCCAGCAGAAGCTGGCAACTGAATAATTAGTAAATGTTTTTTTTAAAACATTTATAAGTAAACCAGATACAAGAAAATATAAAAAAACAAAAGCTGACAGTTGCTCGATTAATTAAAAAATAGAATAAAGAAAAATATCAGCGGTAGATAGCAAATGTTGTTGAAAACCGGACGGAACGCGTCTGAAATCTCAAAAAAAAAAAAAAAAAAAAAAAAAAAAAAACGAATAAATTTTACACTTCATCGTCTGAACTTAACAAATTAAGTCGCTCGCAGTCTTTAGAGCTGTTTAAAGATGAATTGGTCACACCAGACGGTAGAATGCGAGTGGCAAACGACCGGACTTGCGCGTCATCGGATGTGTAATTAACAAGGCCATGTTTACCAGTGTGAACGGATCCGTTTGCTTGTCTTCCGTTTTTATGAGTCGAATTCCGGTGAGCAGCGTCGTCGTCGTCGTCGTCGCTGTTATAAAAGTCGCGGGATTTGGCGCGGATCGCTTTGCCGTTCTGCGACGGAAGCTGCTCGTTCGTGTCCGGGTGCTGGATATAGTCGCGATACTTGTTCGAGAAGTTATGGATCGCGTCTTGCACGACGTCGCGTGGGTTCATCGTTTCACGAAGCGAGCTCGAAATGCTTTTCATCATGCGGGGGTTATCTGGAAAGAGCGACATCGGTAAGTGTCCAACCTCGTGTCGAAATGGGTGGCAAAACAGCTTAGTTCGTTTTGTTGCGACCGTATATAGCAAAAGCCAAACATTAAAACCCTGCAATATTATTCGTGCGAAGACGAGGGCTGTCTATTTTAAACTTAGGTGTGTTCGATTCATAGTGATACGGATAGTGCAGCAGCTTAAGGTAGTGGAAGGATAAACCTTTAACTTGACCACAGACACGATTTGCATCCGATCCGGTAAGTGCACCGACAATCCAATCGAAGTAGATTCGTGTTCTACTGGTTTCAATTCAATAAGAAATAATGTGGACAACGAACAGATAAGTCAAACGACATAACGTTCTACAGCGGTTTATATCAATTGGTTATCTGGTTGAACTTGATTGCAATTAAAAAAAAAACAAGTTTGCTTGGTTGTTATAACTGGGGAGAGAAATTTTCATTTTGGACAAACCACGAAATTATGGCGCGGTTTTACTTCAAATGGCTGCTCCAGTAAAATAGTTTACTGATCCAGTAATTGACCATTTTTCGATTGTCTTTTTAATAAACGTTAGTGTCTTGGATTGTTTGCATTACAAAGTGAAACAAAATACTGGAAGCAAGAATTGAAACAAAACCGCGCCCAATTTTCGTTGCGTCTAGCTTATATGTCGACCAGTTTTGCTACTCGTCGACATTAAGTACGCCCGACTAACTTTCTCTGATCAAGACACCAAGTCCAATGTAGAAAAAAAAGGGTTTCACGATTCATGCTGCTAAAGAAAAAGTTCACTTAAAATTGTATTAATGAATTGTTGCCATTTTAAGCTTAAATAATGTACTTGCTCATTTCAAAAAAATATTAAGCGCAAAAAAAATTATTTCCATCGTTTTGATTCCAAAAAAGTGATTTTATCTGGCTTTAAGCTTAAGTAAAATTAGTTTTCCTACCTCCGAAGCGGAGGTTCGGGTTCGATTCCCGAGTCAGTTAAACCTGATACAGCGTTGCCGACAGCTCTCCGCCGTTGGGGCAGGGCCACCTAAGTGGTTATGTCACCCAAGCGCAATGTTGCGGAAAAGCACAGAGCATACTCATTACACGATTCGACGTAATAAGCAAGTGTAATTAAAGCTTTCATTTCGGTTTCGATATAAAGTATTAGGTACATGCATTTAAACTTTTTAATGGTATTGTAATAAGGAAAAACAAGCATGCAGTTTAACTGTCTCAATAACAAAGCCCTAAAAGCAATGTACATCTATTATTTCTCAAAATAATTACTTTCAGATCGAAACGACCGGCTTGAATTTGAAACGTTAATTCGGTAGTTAGAAATTAAATTAGAGTTGTGAAAAACATTTGAAGTCAGAAACAACTGAAACAATCGGAAAAATGTAGCATCTTTCAAACGGTGATGAGTAGCTAAGGTTTAAAAAACACAGCAGCATGAAGACAAATCAAAACTTTTAGAAAAAAAAAACAACATAGTCTCGAATAAGCAAAACCTAGAAATGTGATAAATAATGAAATTATAAAAATGCTACTCAAGATAAAAAACAAACAATAAAACTTATTGTTTAATTTCGTATTAATTCCGTACAGCCTCAACTGTTAAAAAATATAAAAAAAGTGCAATTAGTTCGATAGCATGCAACACTAACGACGTGCATCAAATCAGCAGCGTCCCAAGATTTCAAGTGAGTTAAATCAGTTCGGGCAGAAGTGCCACCGCTAAGAAATTAAGGTTCATACTTTAGGTGAGTATAGTTCCTATACTGCGGCGAGAAATTATGAATGGCATCTTGAACGACGTCACTCGGGTCGACTGTGTCTTTGAGACGAGAGGATATTGACAGGGTGATCTCGTTATCTACGAACAGATGGTTACATTCGGCTGCGAGTTTTCTCGCAGCCGAGAACATTGCAGCGGTTGATAACGACGTCAGAGATTTATTTCAACTGATAGTAAAGAATCTAAGCTGTGCTTAATGGAAATCTATTTTTGATTGCGCAAACACAAAAGAAAAACGTAAATCTTAAAATCCACTGCAAAAGCAAAGCCACTTTTAAACTTTTATTTCAACATATTCACTACGGTTGCTACTTTCGCGGTTTTTCCTGAGCAACGGTTGCTATTTTCTCCGATTGCATCAGTATGGCATAGTGGTACATATTGTATGACGAAGTGGTACTTACATATTTGTACCACTACGTCTATCAGTAATGCACATCGTGGTACATATACGTATTAATAAGTAGGGAACGTGTTAAAAAAAACAGTTAAAAAATCCCAAACTTCACTTCGCTGATGTATATACTCAGGCGTTCATACAAACAAAAACGTGCTGAAAAAATAGAACATGCACGCTATTCTAAGTTTAACAAACAAAACATAACCGTTAAAAAAATCAGTAGGCTGTCCTATGCTTGTAATTAATAAACAAATAAGCAAACTTGACTGAAATATCAGTTTTAAGTTTGACAATAAACAGAAATCAACAAGCTAAAATTGCTTAATGCAATCCATTAAAAAATCGAAGTGCTTAAAAAAAACAACTGTAGTACAACTACCGAAAAAATATTTTAAAAAGCTTGCAAAAACTCGATACTTGCTCATCGAACTCGAACTCGATTACTGCTCACCGATTCGGATTGTAATTAAAAAAATAATGACTCTCAACAAATACACCGAGCAGTCATACCTTTATCTCTTTGTTTTTCTTTGTAAATCCGGTAAGGAAACGCATAACGCAGTGCGATGGCGGCAAAAAACATCTCTATGCATATGATGAAGTTTTGAATCGCGGCAGCAATCGTGAGACTACCGATGGTTTGATTCGCGGCTCCGCCGATGCTTATGGATGTGATCGCACCAGCAGCTTGCAATATGCTCAATAGAACACCTGGTACGACGAGACGTTACAATCGATTAGTCAATATTTAAAGGATGTGCAACGCAATTTAACTCTTCTTACCTTGCCAAAAAGAAAGAAAAATAACCGATTTGACAACGATGAATTTGAGAACGGGCTTGTATGGCTTCAACATGGTGAGAGTGGCTTGATAAAATATGACCAAAGCATATAAAGCAAGGCTAATTGAAATGTTGTAGATGATAGTAATGTACAAGTAGCCGCTGTTTGCACTAATAGCAAAAAACATAGATAAATAGAGAGAAAAAAATTAAAGCATCTATACAATTTAAAATACCTAAAATCTCCGTCTTTGTATAAGTCATAAGATTGAAGAATGACAGTTATGATTGCTAACGGAGGCTTGATTATGCAAAATTGCAAAGTCGCCTGAAAACAATAAATCTCTTGTAACTTGTAAAAACTAAAACTTGTTAATAGATGTTTTTTTCAACTAAATTATACCTGTTTGCAAAATCTTAAAGTGCTGATTGAGTAAGACCGTCCAGCTAAGCAGCATGTACAGCTACAAACGCTGGTTCTGAAAAAAAGCAAATTTCAAAATTTTTGACAAGAGCTTTACAATAACTAACAAAAAGATTTTGCCGACATGTAATGTACAATTTCTTTTTCAAAGCAAATAAAAAGTATAGTTAAAAAATTACAAACATTTTTTATAGGTCATAATGTTAATAACATCTGTTCGAAAAACGAGCATTTATAGAATCTAATTTTTTTTAAACTACATGACATACCTAAAAACAATCTAAACTTTTTGTGTTAAACTTCTATTATAGGGCACCATTAACAAAGAATTGCAAAACAGTCACTTTCTCAATTAAAAAAGCTTTTACCAAGTAGTTTATTAATCAACTTTGGTGAAAAAAGATGCTAAGTATTGAAAACAATGTCAGTGCTAAACATGAATTGATCAGATGATGCTAAATATTTCTTTACTGATGTTCATATCTCTTAATTTTTAATTATTTTTACTGAAAACCAATAGCTTTGAAAAACCTTAGGGGTTCGGTAAACATAAAAAGTAACTTTTGAATATCCATTTTGTTTGCCAAATAATAACCACAAGATATTTTAAAAGTCACTGAAAATTATCCAGCCATACACATGGTACAATATTTTTTTGAATGTTACTATCTTATAACAAGACAGAATGTTCATTCGTATGGACGCATACTAGTAGAAGCTAGATAAACACACTTTTGGATCTCCAAAAACTTTACCATTCAGTTCTTTTACACGAATATTTACACCCTAAGGCATTAAAAATAATTTGCAAAATACAAATAAGTTTGCTCGACTTGAGTGCTCGAAAAGCCGTTTTTACTCATTTTGCTCAAGGTAAAAATAAATTTTAATTTTTTATAGTGAGACTTTTACATTGATCTGATCTACTTCCTAACAATGTGGAAATTTCATATCAGAAGCGCATGGATTAAAAACATTTTTTTGATTAAGAATAATAAAAACTGTTAAATTTATATTATCACTTAAAAATTCAAATTTACGTTCTGGCAGAATTTCTGCAATAATAGAAAACATTGCACATCAAGTCATTTTCGAAAAATGTAGAAAACTAAAATAAATAGTGATTGTTTAAGAGCACAAAAAAAAGATGATGGTAAGATGGAATATGACACTTCAATAATAATTTAATATAAGCAAAAGATATTTCAAAAAAAGAACACAAACATAGGCACACCTAACATAAAATTTACTCATTTTATAAAAATCTAATCGCTCTCTTGGATAATTAAACCTAATTAAGACAATTTAAAGTCTTTTGAATTGTAACCTAAAATAAGCAAACAAATTTTTGTAACAAACAATCGAGTATTGGAAACATTCTCAAAACGAATAAACACAAATCAGGTCCAAGACAACTATGTGCTCAGAGCACAAAAATTGGGCTACAATATTAAAAGTTTACTATAGCATTACTTATCAATAGGGTTAATACCAAACTGTCTACAAAGTTGAAAAATAGCAAATAAAGCAACTTGAAATTCAGTGAGTTAACAAATCATCATAAATCATCATAAATTAAACTTTTCAATAAGCTAGAAAAAGCAAAATGTAATGTATGCTATGCACTAGCTAATTTTAACCAAACACGAAAAAAATGCTTCCATTTTAAAATCAAAACCAACTCTAAGACCTTACAAATACGTGTATAATTGAAACCAAACACCATGAATGAATTGCGCAAGAATAAATATGATCATATTACCCATTTCACTGATTGAAAAGTAAACAAATTTTGTTACATGTTTTTATCTCAACTTGTTTTTCATGTTTGGCTTTATTGCAGCCTTAGATATCATGACACAATAGTTCATCAACAAACTGAAAAATTTCTAAACACAAACGATGAAATTGAGAAAAAGAAATATTGAAAAAAATTGAATATAATGCAAACAAACAAGTACTTACCGAAATGGCTTAGCACGTATTTCTGACATAATTGCACCTTCACCACCGAGATAACCATCATAACAGAGACATAAAAAATTGTAAATCACAAATGCTACAAAAAAGTGACAATTAAATTTTAAAAAATAAACTAAAAAAACTTTTAATTTCATGTATACTTGCACACCTTCATAGCAACTTCTGACTGTGTCAAAATAAATATACAAATCATTTGTTTGAAAAAGCATGAGACTGAGCCAAGAATCAAAACTATAAATCGGAACAAAGAAAAGAATACGAATAATCCATCGCTGCTCAGCTGGCACAGTATAAAACTTGAGATGCTTATAAATCTGCAATAAAATACAAACAAAAAAATGTTAAACTCTAATTTAACAAATTGAAAAGTTATTGTGTATTAAAGTTAACATACATGATGGCATGATATGAGAATTGCAAGCCATGTAAACAACCCAGATATTCCTTGACAAGCTGCTGTTTTTAAAAAAACTTGGGTAGATATGGGAACAGTAGAAGTATTCTGAAAAAAATATAGAAACTAACTTTAAACTTTAATTTAAAGGTACTTTATAAATCTTAATATAAAAAATAAGCAGAGTTATACAGCTTCAAAATAAAACTTTAACTTTATAAAGTAATTTCATTAAAAATTAACCTGATGTATTTGCACATAAAAACAGTACAAAATAAACAAATACAGGGTGATTCACCGAAGTGTTGACAAATTAAAACTGAATTATCCAACTTACTATAAGGGCAAAAGAAACAAGTTTTTAATAGATAGAATGGAAATTTAATGGGCTTTCACATAAAATTCAAATTATTCAATGTAGCCCCCTTTGTTTTTTACAAGGCGCCTAAGACGTGGAAGTACTTGGGCGCACGTGGCACGCACCACTTCTGGGTCAATTTCTTCCCATGACGCCTTCAGTTTTCGTTTAAGGGTTTCGATATTTGGATGGGATGTTGAGCAGGCTTTTTGCTCCAGAATGGACCAAATCCCAAAGTCCATTGGGTTCAAATCGGGTGAAGAAGGGGG